>OZ023265.1:19627121-20827121 GCA_964006375.1 Tillus elongatus | reverse complement strand
GTCTCCATAGTCGTCATCATGAGGTCTGAAAAATTTCCCGGTAGAAAGCCTGCACTATCCTCCTCGCCACCAACCACACATTGGCCATTCATTTCAGCAATTGAATCCCTGTTCCCGTCTTTTGAGATGCTGCCATTATTAACAATTTTTACAAATATTATATTTTTAGGGATAGGTTTCTGTTCAATATTCTCTACAATTAATTTGGCCACACTTTCATTCCGCAATCTTAATCCATCTTGACCATTGATATGCAACCAAGAAACACTACCTTCTGAATATCTATTCAATTTGGATGCATACTCACAAAGTTTCCTATTAAACTTAAAAACAAAAGATTTAGTTTTTCCCCCAAATTTACTTTCTGGCAATGATGTAAATACAATGTTTGTGTGTGCACAGAATCTAACCCTATTGTTTATATTTTTGAACAGCGGAAACCTCTTCTTTTGGAAGTCATTCGACCCTGCCATTATTATTATGAAGTCATTTAAGTTAAAATCACTCGACAATTTAGCTATGTCTTCTATAGTATCACAGAACAGCGCACCCGGCTTTATGATTGTTTGTATATCCATGTTTTTTAAACGTTGTCTCAACAAAGCCCCCAAACTGCGCCCGGTCTCGTCACACAATATTAAAACTCTACCGCTCTTTTCGGCATTGTCAACCCCCCTCACTGGCAACACTGTATTTCCGGGGATATCTCTAGTTGATTCATTGTGACCTGATTGCTTCTCATTATTACTTGACCCCCTGTTCTCACATTCTACTTCACGACACACATTTACTATGTCCTGCACACACCTCCTATTCTCACCCTCCAAGATCCTTATTGTCTCCACCATATTACGATTAATGTGTTCCAACTCTTTCAAATCCTCCTGCAGCCTCCTAATATCACTCTCACCTTTTATCACCTGTTCTAGCAGCACATCATTTCCTCTCCTGTAGTTGCACACTTCTCTCTCCAGCTTGACCACGACTTCATTCAACTGTCTTACTTCTTCCACACAAGTGACCGCTGCTTCACGTTTGAGCCTACAGATCTCCTCATTCACTGCTGAATTTTCTTGGATCAGTCTTTTGTTTCTCTCCTCCAGAATATCCAGTTGCTTCCTGTGGACCATTAATGTCCTCTCGAAATCCTTCTGCTTCTTGTCAAGTTGCTGTTCAATGTTTAAGGCTTCATCTTCAAAATCCCTTGTTGTTCTTTTCAATCTTTGCAAATAAGTATCTCTACTTTGTATTTCTTCTTTAAGTTGTTTAATTTCTTCATATAAAATCTTTTCACGTTCATTGTACTCGTGATCCCTCTGCAAGATAAGTTTATCCCCCTCCCCCAACTGATCCTTCATTCTTTGTAGACCAGTTTTAAGTTGAGGAAGGGTCTTGACATCCTCAACACAGTCAGGGCACAAGAAATATAGAACCCTAGATGTAGTGAGTTCTAAGCACCTAATTTCAGTGGCTGTTATCCCTGAACATTTCTTACAAAAAATCTCACCGCAACAACAACATCTACACCCATAGCTACTCTCACTACTAAGCTTTGTAAGTTTCACACTTTGAAGGCAGTCTGTGGAACATTTTGAACAGTCCTGGTATAACATCTCTCCAAATTATCTGTATGTTTATCAACTGATAAATTCTTATCACAGCTTACTCTTCACAATGTGTTCACTAAATAGATGAAATTCAGTTATATCTTCTATTCCGCAATAGATACAGGAGTTCTGATGTCTTCACTAGCTGGTAACTGATCATGTCAAAATTCACAAAATAAACACAACTAATACTCTCCGAATTTTGAGCTCATCAACGAGCAATCTTACACACCACCACAGCTAACAAATAGGATATAGAAAAAAAAAGGACTGGTACACAGTGTGAACCTTGAGCAGCTCCCAAGGAACCACTAATACTATTTCAAATAAGGAATCCAATATTTACACTTTGGGATCTATCTGAAAGCTATCAATCCCAGAGACCAAATTATCATTAAAAACCAAGGTTACGACTGTAGATAGTAATAAAGCGTGGTTAACCTTATCGAAAGCTTTGGATAAATAGATATACATATAATCAACCTGTAACCTATCTGCCAAAGCATTAATAATTAATACAATTTGGTATAGAAGCAGGTTGGTTGTTGTGGTCTTCATTAAGGAAACCACTCTGTTATCTCACCACAATACGCTTACGTTTTTTTTTTCTCCCTTAGGGCTCGTCCGCGTCTTTGCCGCCCCGACAGCACCGTAGCCTTTGGCTTATTGTGCATGCCCTTTGTCTTTTCTACTCCACCCATTCCAAAATCACTGTGCCTTGAACTAGTCTGCACAGCGATTGGTAGGGTGAAGTTTTATATTGCTCTGTCTCCGGTCTAGACTGACTGTAGATCAGTTGTCTTTTGCGGTCCAGAGCTTTACACTCGCACAAGATGTGCTGGGTTGATCCGCTCCCCCTCGCCGAAGAGTCTGCATGCCAGGTCCCCCTCGAATCGCCCCATTTTATGCAGGTGTTTCTTGACGGCCTTGTATCCCGTCAAGAGTCCTGTTATGTTCTTGAGCTGTCCTCTGCTAAGATTTAGCAGCTCCACAGCTCTCTTTGAACTGGGTTCCTCAATTACTGACTTCCCATGTCTGAGCCCTGGACAGTCTGCCCAGTACACCTTGTGTTCGTTTGCCTGGCTGTCTGTGGCTATGCTTACGTTTCCGAGTTATTTATATATATATATATATATATATATATATATATATATATATATATATATATATATATATATATATATATATAAAGGTGGTTAGAAGCACACCAGGCAGACAATCGATTAATATCCCACTGAATTAGGGATGCCTCATCTGGAGAGTTCACCGTCAAGAACAGCTTGAGATCATCCGCAAAAAGTAAAAATTCACAATCTGTAAAACCTCTGAGATGTCATTTATAAAAAGGTTAAAAAGCAGCGGGCCACAGTGTGACCCCTGAGGCACACCAGATGTTACCGCAACAGGATTAGAAACATTATCACCAATCTTCACATATTGACAACGACTTGTCAAAAAGGTCTTAACCCATCTCAACATAACACCATGGAAACCCAAAGCAGAGATCTTGACAATCAATAATTTGTGGTCAACCCTGTCAAACGCCTTAAAGAAATCCATATAAACAGAGTCAACCTAAAGAGAATTCTCAAGAGCTTCAATGATATACTGCTGGTATATGAACAAATTAGTACCAACTGATCTTCCACTCAAGAATCCATGCTGCTGCTCAATCATCAGGCCCCTGCAAAGAGGTGAAATCCGATCAAACACAAGGCTATCAAAATTTTTTGGAATGCCTGAGGAGATGTGGAAAAGTTGTTATCTGAGCTCTGTAGTTTGAGGAGTGATCAAGAACTACAGAGGTGTTTCTAACCTCTGTAGTTCTTGATATCACTCCTCAAGCCACCCTTATGCACAGGGCTCAGGTAACCACCCTTCCACACCCGAGGAAAGACACCAGCAGTCACTGACAAATTAAAAAGATAATGCAACGGCTGAGTAACAGTATGAATACACTTCTTCAAGAAATAAGCAGGTACACACCCGAGCACATTCTAGGCTTAATTGACATAATCTTATCATATACATTTTCCATACTCATTCTGCACATACCAATATCAACTGTCCTACTAAAACTATATGATGGAACAACCACATCTGAATTATTAGTGTAAACAGTAGAAAAATAACTAGCAAAAAGTTCCACACAGTCTGCTTATGTACAAATTTTTTAGGTCGATGAAAAGGGCAAGAGATGTCAGAGAACAGTTGATGGGCTTAATGCAGAGGGTTGAAATTGAGATGGTTTCAAATGCAAGCGAAACAGTAAACATAAGAAAAGCTATTGCCGCTGGTTATTTTTATCATATAGCAAGATTATCTAAAGGTGGATCATATAAAACAGTGAAACATAATCAGGTAATATTTTAATGTATAACTAAAAAACTTATTTATATTTCCATTTTTATTGTGTAATTAAAACTATTTAACTTTCTGTTTTATGCTAGTCAAACAAGGATTAAATAACTGATTTTGTATATTTTATAGAGTGTTACCATACATCCAAACAGTTCGCTTTTTGAGGAACTTCCACGATGGGTTCTTTATCACGAACTGGTATTTACAACTAAAGAATTCATGAGACAGCTCATCGAAATCGAAAGCAAATGGCTCGTTGAGATAGCACCGCATTATTACAAGCAGAAAGAACTGGAGGATTCCACAAATAAGAAAATGCCCAAAACAGTGGGTAGAAGTACAAGAACTGAATAGTTTGTGTTTTTTCTTTTCTGTGATTTTGAATTGTGTAAAGGTCTGAGTGGATTTTGTTTATAATATAAATTTTGTATATAAACCTATTGCACTTTATTAACGGAATAATTTATAACTGCTGTAAATTTAAGAACTAAGTGACTTTTGTTTAGCCCAAACCATGGATAAACAAATAAACAGGTATATTGAGGGCAGTAGCGGCTCGTGCCTTAATGCATTGGGGGTGCGCAAGAAAAAAAGTTCGGGATGCAGCAAGTGCGTTATGGTAGTGAATTTTTATTAAATGCTTCAAATTTGAATAACTCAAGTTTCTGCAAACTTAGAAAGTTAAATTTTGGTGTATAGTAGGGTCTTACCAAGGGCAACATATCCACCGAATTTTACCAAAATAACTTTGTAATTTTCGGAGAAACCTTTTTTTTTTCAAAAGAAAACTCTAAATTTGAATAACTCAATTTTCTAAAAATGTAGAAAGTTTTAATTTTAGTGTGTAGTAAGGTCTTTTACAAGGCAACATATACACCAAATTTCATTAAAATAGCTGTAATTTTCGGAGAAAAAGATTTTTTTGAAACAAAACCCAAAATATTCCTGGAAAACCTTATCCGATTTTCCTGACTAACGAACTCATCCAAGCAATTAATAAAAGAAAGGCACTTGCCGAATTTCATCCAAATCAGTTGCTTATTTTTTGAGTTATCGGTTGGATATATATATATATATATATATGTATATATATATATATATATATATATATATATATATATATATATATATATATATATATATAAACATATAAAAGTTGAAACTGACGCCGGATATGGGTTCTAGGGGTCCTAGTTCACGCTCATTTGAAAAAATGTTTGCAAAGTCTCTCCATCGATACCTTCTATTAGTGAATTTTTTAAAATAAAAGTTCACTAAAAATGAAGTGCTCGCCTATTTTTTTCCCGAGAATGTATTATAAAGAAACCTACTTACTAAACTTACTAAACTAAACTTAATAATTAACTACTTACCAAGTTTTTCTCTAATTATACGTTATAATAATTAAAAAGTTAACCTTTAAATTTAAAACATCCACTGAATTAATCACAGTATAACAATTATTTTGTACACTTATTAAGCAACCCGAAGTAGTAACCATCATAATAATAATAATTGTCTTGTTAGAACATGTAAACAACAACGAAATGATCTAATTAAAAATCAATCCGACGAAAATTACTAGGTAGTAGGTACACACGCTGTGCCAAAAGTCCACTACAAACTGGAAGTGTGTAATTTTATAGCGCACAACAGATTGCTTATTCGATCGTTTTCGACGATGATAGGCGATCATTTCGCATTGAAGTATCGCATTTCCTGAGAGCGCCGAAAAATACACACCGCCGCCCGATTGCTTTATGTGGATATGGATGTATATAATGTCTGCAACGATTAACACTATACTTATTCTGATTCTGTATTAATGGCTGCCGACTCTCTGCGATCCTCGATATACTAATTTTGTTTGTTGAATGCAGGAGGTAAAAGAGTAAATAAAAATTTATTAAAATATAGCATAGCAAAAATATTATTTTTTACACGGCAGGCGGTAGTGCGCGCGCACGGGCGCACTTATTGAGGAGCCGCCCCTGGAACTGACTTTTGTTTAGCCCAAACCGTGGATAAACAAATAAAAAGGTATACTGAGGGCCAGTGCTGCCAATGTAAAGCATAAAGTATGTTTTTTTTAAATAGTCTTTATTTATGTACTCGAAGCAGTACTTTGTACTGGTAACAAGTTCTACAATTAATTACAATATATGAAATTTTCCTGAGGTTTGTGATAAGTACAGTAATATATTAACAGAAGTAGTCTGAAATAGTATTTTACACCCAGATACGAGGGTGGGTCAATAAGTCCGTGATTTTTGAATTTCTCTTCTTTACAGGAAGGGCAACACTGCTCTTGTCAACAAGCATCTGTCAGTTGAGTCCTGTCAAATTTTGAACAAGCTGTGTCATTTAGTTTTTGTTAGATAGCCATTGAACACAGACAACCTCTTGAGTTATGACGAAAATGGAAAAAGTTAATTTCATGTGCTCATCAAACATTATTTGTTGCAGAAAAAACGGTACTCAAACCAAGGCTAAGCTTGATAAATACTATGGGGACTCTGCACCATTAATTTCCATGGTAAAAAAAGTGGTTTACTGAATTTCGTTGTGGCCCTACAAGCACAAATGACGCCGAACGTTCGGGACGCACAGTTGAGGTCGAAACAATTTAAAAAATTCAAGATATGGTGTTGGCCGATCAGAGATTGAAAGTGCGGGGGATTGTGGAAGCCATAGGCATATCACATGGCTCAGTGTTTTCGATTTTGAATGATCACTTGGGTATGAGAAAGCTATCCGCAAGATGGGTGCCGTGTTTGCTCACAATCGACCACAAACGCAATCGTGTGACAACTTCGAAGGAGTGTTGGGGATTGTTCAACCGAAATAGGGACGAGTTTTTGCGCTGTTTCCTAACCATGGACGAAACATGGATTCACCACAACACACCAAAGACCAAGCAGCATTCAAAACAGTGAGTTGCTCCATGCGAATCGGCGCCGAAGAAAACCAAGGTGGGTTTGTCAGTCAATAAAGTCATGGTGACCATTTTTTGGGATGCTCGCCATATAATCCACATTGATTACCTTCAAAAGAGAAGAACAATCAATGGCGAATATTATACCATCCTATTGGACTGATTCAATGACGATTTGAAGAAAAAACGACCGCATTTTGCCAAGAGAAATGTTATTTTCCACCAAGACAATGCAAGGGTGCACACATGTGTATTCTCCACGGCAAAATTGCATAAATTGGGCTACGAATTGCTCCCTCATCCGCCCTATTCTCCGGATTTAGCCCCGAGTGACTATTTCTTGTTTCCAAACTTAAAGAAATGGCTCGGCGGAAAGCGATTTGACTCCAGTGATGAAATCATCTCATAAACAAATACCTATTTTGAGGACCTCGGCAAATCTTATTTTTGGAAGGGGTAAGTTAGGTTAGATTTGATTGTGAGTGGGCCATACAGGTCCCTCCACCGCGACCATAAGGTCTATTGTGGCTCACGCCTAATAGTCTATATTTCGCCCAACAAAGCCAGCCTCCTGCAGAGGTCGATAATCTTTGTGGGCGAAAGTTGATCCAGATCCTCCGGAGCAAGCTTTATCATGCCAAGGAGCAGGTATCTAGTCCTATCCGCTGCCGGACAGGAACACAGTACGTGCTCTGCTGTCTCGTCACTCTCCATACACAGCCGGCACTCGGTCTCCTGACCGACTCCAATACGGTGCATGTGGTGACACAAGCGGCAGTGTCCTGTATACAGGCCGACTAGAGTACTCAGTTGTCTGTTTAACTCTAGAAGTTTTTTAGCCCTTGACTCAGACAGGCCATTTATGAAGGCCTTAGAGTGAGCTAATCCTGGAAGATTTTACCAATACTGGATTGTCATTCTTTCTGTCCAGGTCTTTAAGGTGCGTTTTACTGTGCATGATGTTATCCCCAGCACCGGTTCTGGTCCGACAAAGTCTCTCTGGGCACCACTTCTGACAAGCGCGTCGGCCGCAACATTGCCATCATGGTCCGAGTGACCCGGTATCCAGACCAGCGACACCTCATTACAGCTGCCCAGTTCCTTAAGGGCAGATTCACAACTCCATACCGTTCTTAAATTGCAACGGTAGGAACCAAGAGCATTTATTGCTGCTTGGCAGTATATATCTTTATCGATTTGTGTGTGCACTGGTTTTCTAGGTTTTCCCTACTAATCTTTGTAGGCATCAAGTCTGAGACCATTCCCAGAATCTCATGACCCTCAATGTCATCAAGGAGTCCGGACCCTCCCAGACTGATTTCCTTCGGCATGCTGTCGGCCGTTTGTTTTAATCTGTACGTTGTCCACCTCACCACCCTCTCCAGCCATATGTGAAGAGGTGGAATATTAAGGAGGACCTCCAGAGCGGCTGATGGTGCGGTGCTTATCGCTTCCGTTATCATCAGACAAGCTTGTCTCTGTAGAAGAGCCAGTTGGGTCCTTGCGATACCACGGAGTGCCTTGGGCCACCAAACTATGGCTCCATATGTTATCATTGGTCTGATAACCACTATATAGAGCCAGTACTTCCGTTGGGGGTTTGTTCCTCAGTTATTTCCACAGATTCTACGGCATGTCCACAGGGACAGTTTAGCCCTACGGATTACCTACATTCTCTAACTGTACATCCCAGTTGAGCTTCTTATCTAGGGTAACCCCCAGATATTTTGCTTGTTCCGTAAATGGAATCGTTTCCCCCATAAGAATAGGTGGTTTTAATTTATCCAGCCTTCTTCTGGTAAATGGAACAATGATCGTTTTGCGGGGGTTCACAGACATCTTTTCCCTCCGACACCAATCATTCACTACATTTAGTGTCTCTTGAAGAGTACTTGTTAGTTCTTCCTCATATTTGCCTTATCTAAGCATACAAGGTTATTTTACGTGCTCAACATTGCATGCCTAACGAGACTGACTGCTTAACGCTCTCTTTGAAGGGTAGTTAAAACACGTTAAATTCTCTTAGAAAATTTTTCATTTTAAAGTTTGAAACCTAATTACTTGAGAAGCACTGATCCAAATTTAGAAAGCTGGGCATCGTTGAAAAGAGAATTTATCATAATTTAAAGTGACATCATCCTTAGCTACCTCTTTCAGTTTAAGATTTTAGCGGTTGGAGTCACCAGTCTTAGATTTTAAGGATCGAAGTCATCAATTTAAGGTTTTAAGGGTCAACTCACTACTGGTGGGGGGTTTAAAATAACCAAGAAATATGTCTCCCTAAAGAAACAATATTGATGTAGCCGATTATTTTTTGCTTTCTTTTGCCATACAGAAAAACACCTGACTGGAAAGTTTTTTTGTGGGCCATCTGTATTAGAACATGTTCTTTCGGTACATCTTCCTCACAGTTACCTTAGTAACCAGTATGCCAATTATATTTGACATGTGTATAATGTTCTTTCTGTTTACATAGATTTTATTGATCAAACTTTTTGAAAATACTGCTCATATAAATATGGCAGAGTATCCAAACAAATCCTGTGCACCTTGTCCCCACTTAGCTCATTTTGAACAGGTAATATTGATTTATTTTCATAAAAGAATATTGTGTTTTTATAATAACAATGGTTATTTTGATACATAAAAAAGTTTAGGTTTCCATAAATTCAATTAGCTGTGCTAAATCACATCAGGTACTTGTGCAAAATTTGTTGATCTATTTTTATATAATTACAATATTTGTTTTGTTTTTAAATTACAACCAGCAAGGTAATCTCCATGTTGAATATTGAAAATGAATTATTATCTCCACAGTAAAACAGCTTCTCTCAAAAATTGTTTCACCCTCTAAAATTTGTAGAAGTAAGTTTTAATTTGTATTAAATGTAAGTATTTTTACCACAAAAAAATAATATTTAATACCCAGTTTTATATGGGCTCTTTGAAAAAAAGAAAAAAAAACAATTCACTCAATTTAAAGAAACAGTTATTATAGGTACCAATAAAGTTTGCTTTATTAGAGGACGAATTGCATTTTTACTTAAAAATATATTTTGTGTTTTCCGTTTCTCCAAAGCATACATAGACGTGTGTCCCAGAGGGACCGTAAAGACCTGGACAGAAAGAATGACAATCCAGTATTGGCAAAATCTTCCAGGATTAGCTCACTCTAAGGTCTTCATAAATGTCCTGTCTGAGTCAAGGGCTAAAAAACGCCTAGAGTTAAACAGACAACAACTGAGTACTCTAGTCGGCCTGTATACAGGACACTGCCGCTTGCGTCACCACATGCACAGTATTAGAGTCAGTCAGGAGACTGAGTGCCGGCTGTGTATGGAGAGTGACGAAACAGCAGAGCACGCACTGTGTTCCTGTCCGGCAGCGGACGGGACTAAATACCTGCTCTTTGGCAAGATAAAGCTTGCTCTGGAGGATCTGGATCAACTTTCGCCCACAAAGATTATCGACCTCTGCAGAAGGCTGGCTTTGTTGGGCGAAATATAGACTACTAGGCGTGAGCCACAATAGACCTTATGGTCGCGGTGGAGGGACCGGTATGGCCCACTCACAATTAAACCTAACCTAACCTAACCTAGACGTGTGAATATTATTAGAATAATTGTTGCCAAACATGTCAAAGCAGTGCTAAATTTTTTTATTGAAAAATAAACACAATGCTGTTACATTTAATACCTTCTATGCATTAATAAGTGATTCAATACATCTTGACATGGTTTACACCAGCTTCCGGCAAGATTTCTTGATATCGTGACTGAGTAATCTTGGTTTCAGCACTTTAAGCGAATTTTTCGTAAAACGAAAAATTCACTAATGAGGAGATCTGTGTTTATATATATATATATATATATATATATATATATATATATATATATATATATATATATATATATATATATATATATATATATATATATATATATATATATATATATATATATATATATAATATATATATATATATATATATATATATATATATATATATATATATATATATATATATATATATATAATATATATATAAATTGCTATGGTATTTTTATTTAGCAATTTTAATTGTGGAGCATGAGAATTCAACAGGCGTCTTTATTTAAAAACGCTAACATTGATGAACCTGAAATTATGCCAAAGATTGTTTACTTACCGCTGTATTTTAAAATTTTTCTCTCATCTCATGGGTAGGGTTCTGTGATTGGGCTAGCATTTTTGCTAGATATATCTTATTTAAAACAATTTATTACTCCAGAGTGTTTGGAAATTTCAAAAAAAATATTATTTAATTGGGTTCTTTTGATTTTACTTTTAATTGAGAGTGAAAATAGCCTTATTTATCATATTACTAGTATTTGTTTGATTTGGGTCATCATATCAATAACTCAAACGATAATAGGCCGATTTTGATGAAATTTGGTACGTGCTTTTGTTTCGTAAGTGGCTTGGATAAGTTCGTTAACTAGGAAAATCGCTCCAGTTTTTCCGGAAAATTTTCTGTATCTCCGAAAATAACAGAGCTTTGACAACCAAATTTAGCACATACGTTTCTACTGTCAAACTTACCCTACGTGCCGAAATTCAGATCTCGTTGTTGTTGTTGAAAGCAAAAACAGATAGGCATTTTAAGAAAAAAAATTGGGTGCCACTGGTGATCAGAGGAGAGCACAAGAACAAAATATTTTGTGTGACTAACAAAACTAATTGAATATTGCATACAACCGTTAAGTTTCTTGGCGCAAAAAGGTCAAGAAGTAGCAGAAAAAATATTTTGAAAATTGTATCATTTTTCTTCTTAAAACTGTATCTCCGAAAATAACAGAGCTATGACAACCAAATTTCTTCTTAAAACGTCGAAGTCGCTATTTAAACCGTCAAAATTTGCAATTTTCAGACAACGAATTTGAAACAAATACGGATTATGTGGAAGATATCTGTTACTAAGTGTGTTTTACAAAGCCTTAAGCTCTAACTTCAACCATCATTGTCCTTCATTTTGCTAAAATATTTTTGGAGAATCCATTTCAAATAGACCCTCTTTCTGATCTTTCTCCAGTAGTTTCCGCTATAGAGTTTATGGTTTAATAGTCTATATTTTAACAAATTTTCGTAGAAAAAATTCGTTATTTAGAGTACCGCGACTTATGAATTTTAAAAAGATTTCTTCAAATGAGCGTGCTCTAGAACCTCTAAACCCATATACGTGGTCAATTTCAGTTTATGTCCGTTAACACATATCCAGGGTGACGCATTTCTACGGTAAAACTCAATATATCCGTTATTATACAAGATATGAGAAAAAAGTATAGGAATAGGGTATCTCAAGCTGCATCTTATAAACGTATTTTAATAATCATAGGCTGGCCCATAAGTCGTTGGTGATACACACTTTTTTTTAAATAGAACACCCCCTTATGTTATTGCATTTTTGTGTTTTCCATTGAATTTTGATGCATGTTTGTAAGAAAAAAAAATGCTCGCAGAATTAATTTTTGAGCGACATCGACATACAAAAATTGAAATATCTCGAAAATGATGTGTCTGAGAGATTTAAATCAAATATACATTTTTTGCTTACAATTGATAAGGGCTGCAATGCAGCTATACGGTAGGTCGATATTACTGGGTGTCAAAAAATTATAGCCAATTGAGTGCAAGCCATGTCTTACAGGTGGCGCCCTCTGCCAGCAGTGTTATTAACAATAACATATTTAAATTTCTTGCCCTCGAAAACCCCCACATGCGAATTTTCACGTCAAAATTTTAATTTGACTGACTTATTCGTGAAAAAGTGACAAAAACAAATAACTTTAACATGCTGTATTTAAAAAAATCTCGGGACGCAGCAAGTGCGTTATGGTAGTTAATTTTCATAGAAATGATCTGGCGCAAAATATTTTATTATAACTTTTTTTTCTTGTAACATAGAAATCTAAATTTTGGTGTATAGTTTACTTTTTATATCGTAAACATACCTACCAAATTTGGTTATCATATATTTTTATTTTTTAAGATAAAAATTTTTTTCAAATGAAAACTCAAAATTTTCCCGGAAAACCTCGTCTGATTTTCCTGACTAACAAACTTGTCAAAGCCATTTACAAAAGGAAGGTACATACCAAATTTTATTAAAATCGGCTTATTACTTTTTGAGATAAGAATTTTTTTCGAATGAAAACTCAAAATTTTCCCGGAAAACCTCGTCCGATTTTCCTGACTAACGAACTTATCCAAGCCATTTACAAAAGAAAGGTACATGCCAAATTTTATCAAAATCGGCCCATTATTTTTTGAGTTATCGGTGTGATACATATATATATATATATATATATATATATATATATATATATATATATATATATATATATATATATATATATATATATATATATATATATATATATATATATAAATATATATATAAATATATATATATATATATATATATATATATATATATATATATATATAAACATATAAAAATTGAAACTGACCCCGGATATGGGTTGTAGGGGTCCTAGTTCGCGCTCATTTGCAAAATTTTTTTCAAAATTCAAAAGTCGGGATCTCCCCATTAGTGAATTTTTTCTACGAAAATTCACTAAAACTAAGCATTTGCGGACCCATGTTTATATGAAAAAATAGTCTTATTTTTTTGTGCTGAATGTACACCTGTAACATAGACCATAATTTTTTAAACACCCTATATATATATATATATATATATATATATATATATATATATATATATATATATATATATATATATATATATATATATATATATATATATATATATATATATATATATATATATATATATGTATCACACCGATAACTCATAAAATAAAGGGCCGATTTTGATAAAATTTGGCATGTGCCTTTCTTTTGTAAATGGCTTGGATAAGTTCGTTAGTCAGGAAAATCGGACGAGGTTTTCTGGGAAAATTTTGAGTTTTCATTCGAAAAAAATTCTTATCTCAAAAAGTAATAAGCCGATTTAATAAAATTTGGCATGTACCTTCCTTTTGTAAATCGCGTTGACAAGTTTGTTAGTCAGGAAAATCGGATGAGGTTTTCAGGGAAAATTTTGAGTTTTCATTCGAAAAAAATTTTTATCTCAAAGAATAATGGGCCGATTTTGATAAAATTTGGCATGTACCTTTCTTTTGTAAATGTCTTTGATAAGTTCGTTAATCAGAAAAATCGGACGAGGTTTTCCGGAACAATTTTGAGTTTCCATTTGAAAAAAAAAATTATCTTAAAAAATTAAAAATCTATGATAACCAAATTTGGGAGGTAGGTTTAGGATATAAAATGTAAACTATACACCAAAATTTAGATTTCTATGTTACAAGAAAAAAAAGTTATAATAAAATATTTTGTGCCAGATCATTTCTATGAAAATTCACTACCATAACGCACTTGCTGCGTCCAGGCTTTTTTAATTTACATGGTTGAAATTAAAAGAGTTACTGTAAACAGATATAACTATGATTGTGATATGGCTTTTCACTGTAATGATGCAATACAAATAAAATAATGAAACATTGGAGAACCTTAAAAATCATTTATTTGGATTCTTTTAACTCAAAGGCTAAATTAATTTTGATTATAACTCCATTTTCATACTTTTGTTTATTTTTAAAAATTTTACGCGTTATTTTTGGACAGCTTTGTTTAAAATAATACAATTTCTCCTTTGCAGTATTTTAGTGAATAATTGTCTTTAAAATATAAACATACTCAACATAAAACAATTTTCTGTAGGCTAAAGGAGATAATACCCTCCCCAAACCCAAGGTAGAATTTGATAAGAAGGTCACTTTTGACGATCACCAATTAGGAGTTCCCAGCACTTATTATCCACCTAATTTATCTGTACCGCCCAATAATGGCACTCCTTGTTGGGACCCACCTGGTCATGACCCAAACAAACCGAAATGCTGTCTCGAAGAAGACCCAAAGATTATTGCCAAAGAACCTTGTCCTGTATCCCCTTATACCCTTCAAACCCACACTTGTGAAGAAAAAATAGTTAAAACTGAATGTCCTGCAGCTCAAGAACCAACCAAGGGAATTTTAAAGCAAACGACACATGGTCAAGGTCAAGAGTTAGGTACTTGCTCTTGTCCGCCCAGAGGACAAGAAATGCATGCAGCGGCAGGAAGACATCCTCCGGATTTCGCTGATCCATCATCGAAACCACCCGTTCCAAATGAGTTGAGACCTGTATCGATCCCTGGCAGAGCACCATGTTATCTGCCTCAGCCCGAAGATGATATACCGGACGTACAACCACATGAAATGGGACCAATTGGTCCGTGGGCGACTGGTAGGGTAGATTGGGGCCCTCTGTCGGGATTAACAGGTACCAGACCAGTTGTGGATAAGTATTCCATAGCCAGGTTCAGTGAAGGTGAATGGAGGAAGCATAATAAGGAGGTACTGGATATGGCCTCCACTGAACAACATAAAGCTAATTTGTAAGTATTGCTGATAAATTATAAATCTATACACGAGGGTAAGTCAATAAGTCCGTGACTTTTTTAATGAAACACAGGTTTTATGACAAAAAATCATTTTATTTCTCAACATAGTCTCCTTTGAGTTCTATACACACTTCGTCCAACGTTTCTCCAATTTTTTTATCCCTTCCAAAAAATAAGATTTGTCGAGGTCCTCAAAATAGCTATTTGTTTGTGAGAGCCATTTCTTTAAGTTTGGAAACAAGAAATACTCACATGGAATTAAATTCGGAGAATAGGGAGGATGAGGGAGCAATTCGTAGCCCAGTTTATGCAATTTCGCCATGGAGACTACACATGGGTGCACCTTTGCATTGTCTTGGTGAAAAAGAACTTTTTTCTTGGCGAAATGCGGTCGTTTTTTCTTCAAATCGTCATTGAATCGGTCCAATAAGTTGGTATAATATTCTCCATTTATTGTTCTTCCCTTTTGAAGGTAATCAATCTGGATTATATACCGCGCATCCCAAAAAACGGTCGCCATGACTTCATTGGCTGACAAACCCACCTTGCCCTTCCTGGGCGCCGATTCGCACGGAGAAACCCACTGTTTTGACTGCTGCTTGGTCTCTGGTGTGTTGTGGTGAATCCATGTTTCGTCCACGGTTACGAAACGGCGCAAAAAGTCGTCCCTATTGCGGTTGAACAACGCCAGACACTCCTTCGAAGTTGTCACACAATTGCGTTTGTGGTCGATTGTGAGCAAACGCGGCACCCATCTTGCGGATAGCTTTCTCATACCCAAGTGATGATGCAAAATCGAAGCCACTGAGCCATGTGATATGCATATGACTTCCACAATCCCCCGCACTTTCAATCTCCGATCGGCCAACACCATATCGTGAATTTTTTCAATTGTTTCGGGTGTATCGAGCTCAACTGGACATCCAGAACGTTCGGCGTCATTTGTGCTTGTACGGCCGCAACGAAATTCAGGAAACCACTTTTTTTGCCATGGAAATTGATGGTGCAGAGTCCCCATAGTATTTGTCAAGCTTAGCCTTGTTTTGAGTGATGGTTTTTTTCCGCAAAAAATAATGTTTGATGAGCACACAAAATTACCTTTTTTCCATTTTCGTTATAACTCAAGAGGTTGTCTGCTTTCAATGGCTATCTAACGCAAACTAGGGCTGGGAATTGAATACGAATAGTTCGAATATTCGGATACGAATTATTTCAACAAGAGTGTATTCGAATATTCGAATACTCCACAAATATTCGAATACTCCACGAATATTCGAATACTTGAATAATTCGAATAGTCGTGAAACTTTCGGAACGAATATTCGAATACACAAACGGATAAATTCCCAGCACTACTCAAAAGCACCGGCACCAATATTGTCAGTTCTGTCCTGTCTATGTGTAATCGTGCGAATGCTTTTGGGTCTTGGATAAAATGGTTAATAACTCAGCAACGCATGATTTTTAAGTATCAATTGTGCTATACCGTTGAACTCGGACGGAAATGTTACAATCAAATAGGTAACAATATACAGAATGTTCTGTTAAAAAATATAAAATTTATATCGATAACTGCGGCGAATGGAATGCCGTTATTGGCAACATAAATAACTAATATGTAATATGTACACCATCTACTATAAATTATAAATTAGCCAGATTTTTCTAACTAAGTACATCATCAGCTTAAAACGCAAATACACAGGATGCAGATTTATTTATTTATTTATATATGTACTTGCAAATAACGTAAATATGACTAAAAACCTAACTGCTGTTGTGATAAGCACAATGAAACCAACATTATAATCGCCATTAATTTTTCTAAAATAAACAATGAAACATTTCCGGAATTATTTGAAAGTTAAGAATTAAATAGCTAATTTTCTAGGAAACAGGCAGATTCAAAAAATAAGAACGAGACACATTCATGGGCTTAGAGGAGTGTTTATTACTGTGAGAATATTCGAATACTCTGCGAATATTCAAATACTCGACGAATATTCGAATACTCCACGAATGTTTGAATAATCCACGAATACTCGAATAATTCGAATAGTCGTGAAGCTTTTGGAACGAATATTCGAATACACAAACAGATAAATTCCCAGCACTAACACAAACTAAATGAGGCAGCTTGTTTAAAATTTGACAGGAGTCAACTGACAGATGCTTGTTGGCGGGAGCAATGTTGCCCTTCCTGTGAAGAGGCGGGAAATTCAAAAAGTCACGGTCTTATTGACCCGCCCTCGAAGTGTAATTGATTATAATTTTCATGAAGAAAAATTTTGCAGTAACAAAAAATCTGTGATACGTATACTTTGTTTTCAATTACGCTATATAGTATGTTTATACATGATGTTCCTAAATATCATGTACAAACAGAAGGTGGTAATTTTTTGGCTTATTTCATGACTAAAAGTTCATATAAACATAGGCCCGTAAACGCTCTGGTACATTCTAAAATATAGAATAAATTTTCCGTTTCGTTTAAAAACTTTTTGGTCTCTTGTAGTTTTTTCGTAACTGCCACCGTTATCGAGAAAAAAAATTAAAAAGATGTTCTTTAATTCGCTAGACAAAATTAAAATTTTAGGAAAAATAAAGCTGGGATACCAGTTTTCGTAGCAATGATTTTATTACATTAAGAAAAACATAAATAATAAACATATCAAAACAACGTTACAAAAACTGCTGAAAGTGAACTTCTTCTGATGCTAGTGAAGTTACACATGAATTTTCCACATAAAAACATTTTGATTAACAAAATTCAGTTACATTAATGTTACATTATTTATAAGAAATTCAGTTTTTTTTTTAAACTGCGAACCGGCTGTTGCTTTAGAAACTTTCTAAACATTTTTGCTGCATATTACTAACAACTACTTATTGTAAACAGAATCGACTGGAATGGTCGCCAGTGTTTGGAGCAGACACAAGCTGATGTTGACAAAAATCAAGAAGACAATACCAAACGTTTACGTCAAAGGGAACAAGAAGTGTACAGATGGAAATGTGAACTGGAGAGAGCTGTAGCCAGTGCTTCAGAAGAGATACAGTTCATGCAAGAACAACGACAAAGGCTGAAAAGAGCAACGGCCGTGTTGATGTTACCCGAGTCTATAGGTAAAAAATTTCGGGAGGCAGCAAGTGCGTTATAGTAGCGAATTTTCATAGGAATTGTACACTATTATTATACGGCATATTAGTAAAGTTGATACTTTAAACTTACACACACCTTGAAAATGGTTTTTCCAGGTCCTGGTAGGGGCACTTTTGAAGAATTCTTTCAAAAGTGTTACCATCGATATCTCTCCATTATCAAAAAAATCTTGCGTTCCAACTCCTTTTGGGAAAAATGTCCAGAACTCAATTTTCTAGGAAGCTAAAGAACTAAATTTTGCTATATCTGTAGATAGTGTAAGTCTCTTTAAAAGAAACTTGTATTACAAATTTCATTAAAGTTATACAGAAGATTTCCAGAGGGAAACTTAATTCATAGTTAGAAAGTAAAGTATCTGCCAAATTATAAACGTAGCAGTTATTTTTCCTTATTAATCGCCAGTATGATTTCGTTGTAATCAACCTAATCAAACCGTTTTTAGTGAATTTTTATTTTTAAAAAATCACTAATAGAGAGGTATCGATGGTGAGACTTTACAAAAATTTTTTCAAATCGCACAAACTAGGAACCCTAGAACCCCTATCCGTGGTCAGTTTCAATTTTTATAGGTTTATATATATATATATATATATATATATATATATATATATATATATATATATATATATACAGGGTCGCTGATAAGTCTGGAAACGGTCGATTATCCGGGAAAATATACAAGGTGTCGAAAAAAGTTTTATACAAAAGTTTTTGGGTTCTTCAATGTCTACTAGGCGGTGATAATTTCATTTATACAGGGTTGGTCATACAGGCGTGGCACACCAATATTAATTTTTTTTTAATGGAACACCCTATATATTATTCGATATTTCAATCCTTCTCTTAATTTTGAGCAACATTTATCAGAAGCATGATGTACATAAACTCAATCGTTTCCGGGTAAAAAAATAAATAAAAATAAACGCTATTGTTTTTAAAATCTATTGGATGAAGAACAAAAATAAATGAAAAGTAGAATATCTCTTGAAAACAATCTGTGAGTGTGAAAAGAACCGGTTGCGATGTTTTTAACATTGTTTGAAATCCTATTTTATAAGATGTTCAAAGTGTTCTCCATTGACCTCCTGACAATAATGAATTCGCTTAACAAAACATTGCACTGCATTTACAAGAGCGTTTTGAGGAATGTTATTAATTTCATGCACAATCCTTGCTTGCAACTCTTCAATATTCTGCGGTCTATTTTGGTAAATTAAATTTTTTACATGACCCCACAAAAAAAATTAAAGCGGCGTCATGTCGGGAGACCTAGCTGGCCATTCAATAGTTCCCCCGCGCCCTATCCATCTGCCAGGAAAGGTTTGATTCAGATAGTCCCGTACCTCAATTCCAAAATGAGGGGGTGCCCCATCCTGCTGAAACCATATTTCTTCCGCTGGTAGATTTGGGTCGTTATTGTTCGGAAATAATCGACTAACGTCTGGAACAATTGATTCTTGCAAAAGTGTCAAATATCGAGCAGAGTTCAAATTACCGTGTATAAAATAAGGTCCTATGATATGTCCACCAATAATAGCACACCAAACATTTACTTTTTGCGGTCTTTGGGTGTGAATTTGTTCCATCCAATGTGGGTTTTCGTCTGACCAGTACCTACAGTTGTGGCGGTTGACTTGTCCATTCAAACAAAATGTAGATTCGTCGGAAAACAAAATGTGGTTGGCAAAGTTAAAATTTTGGCGTAACTTCTCCATAATAAGTTCACAGAACTCGATTCTGCGATCAAAATCGTCTTCACTCAGTTCTTGCAATAAATGAATTTTATATGGACGGAACTTTTCCCGCTTCGTAATCTTTTGAATTGAATATCGACTCATATTGTGATTTAAAGCCAATTGCTGTGCCGAAGTTTTCGGATTTTCCACCACATCCAATATTACATTCAAAGAATTTTCTTCATTTGTAACGGTTACTGGCCTTCCAGTTCTAGGTTTATCCTTGATACCGCCAGTTTCGTGAAAACGATGCAAAGTTTTCGAAACTGTGGATTTGGAGATCGATTCCCGCTCAGGATGCAACTCATTGAACATAATCACCACTTGAGCAAAACTTCGTGTTCTATCACCGTACCCTATCATCATTAAAATTTCGATACGTTCGGTTTCACTTAAACTTGCCATTTTGCACAAAAACTGTTGACACTAAATTACTAATGTTTCAAAACTGTTGACACTGAATGAATGTTTGACATTCGTTGTCCTGGAAACATTTTAAAACAAAAGAATAATACTGCGTTTCTTATGGGCATCTTATCTTATCTTGGGATTCCAAACAATGTTAAAAACATCGCAACCGGTTCTTTTCACACTCACAGATTGTTTTCAAGAGATATTCTACTTTTCATTTATTTTTGTTCTTCATCCAATAGATTTTAAAAACAGTAGCGTTTATTTTTATTTATTTTTTTACCCGGAAACGATTGAGTTTAGGTACATTATGCTTCTCATAAATATTGCTCAAAATTAAGAGAAGGATTGAAATATCGAATAATATATAGGGTGTTCCATTAAAAAAAAATTAATATTGGTGTGCCACGCCTGTATGACCAACCCTGTATAAATAAAATTATCACCGCCTAGTAGACATTGAAGAACCCAAAAACTTTTGTATAAAACTTTTTTCGACACCTTGTATATTTTCCCGGATAATCGACCGTTTCCAGACTTATCAGCGACCCTGTATATATATATATATATATATATATATATATATATATATATATATATATATATATATATATATATATATATATATATATATATATATATCCATCCGATAACTCAAAAAATTATTAACCGATTTCGATGAAACTCGGCAAGTGTCTTTCTTTTATTAATGACCTGGATAAGTTCGTTAGCCAGGAAAATCGGACGGGTTTTTCCGGGAAAATTTTGAGTTTTCTATAGAAAAAAAATTTTCTCCGAAAGTTACAAAGCTGTTTTAATGAAATTTAGTGAATATATTGCGTTAGGAGAGGCCAAAATTCAACTTTCTAAGTTTATCGAAAATTGAGTTATTCAAATTTTAAATTTTCTTTCGAAAAAAAAGTTTTCTTAGAAAATTACAAAGTTACTTTAATGAAATTTGGTGAATATCTTGCCTTAGGAAAGACCTTACTACATACCAAAAATAAACATTCTAAGTTTAAAGAAAATTGAGTTATTCAAATTTGAAGCATTTAATAAAAATTCACTACTATAACGCACTTGCTGCGTCCCGAACTTTTTTCAATATCAACACTAACAAAATTATAATTTCAGTCTTAAAGGTGACAAACTTATTTAGGGGTTTTAAACAAAAATGAGATGCTTGGGAGCGGGGCTCGATGGGATGTCGCCTTGAATCTAGCACTGGTGGGTGTCGGGTCTAGACGAACCCGGAGGAGAGCTGAGATCTTTAGGAGTGGGATAAAACTAAGGGTTGATGCCTCTTCTGTGAGCTTCGAAACGGACAAACGACCTCATTTAGATGCTGCTCAGATGCAGGACTTCATGATACTGCACAGAGTCAAACACTGACGGATGTCTGGTCCAGACGAACTCGGAGAGAGGTTATCTCTCTTTGAGCTTTGAGACGGGCAAGCGACATCGCTCAGATGGCAGCACATCTGTCAAACAAAGTTTCACCTCGCAGGTGTCGTCTCCTGTCGGAGGTTCGATTTGTTGGGTGAAATTTAAGATAACGCTGGCAGGTGTTGGACCTGGACGAATCCGGAGGTGGCTGGGGTCCCTAGGGGTGGATTACACCTGAAGACCTGGTCCTACTCTGTGAGCATCGATACAGGCTAACGACCCTGCCTGGATTCTGCTCGAGGGCGGGACTTCATGATACCACCTTGAGTCAATGAAACACTGGCGGGGGTCTGGTGCAGGTAAGGCTGGGGGGAGGCAGACATCTCTGGGGAGTGATATGCACCCGGAGTTTGGCGCCTCCACTGTGGCCTCAGAGACTGACAATTGGCCTCGCTTGGTTGTTACTCGGGAGCGGGGTTCCAGATGATACCGCCCTGGATTGAGCCCTCGCGTGTGTCGTGTGTCCAGACGTCCCGGGGGGCTCTGATCTCTGATGAGTGGTAAACACCCGGAGTTTGGAGCCCATACTGTGTGCTACGAAACGGACGGACGACCTCGCTGGGGTGATGCTCGGGAGCGGGACTCGATGGGATGTTGCCTTGAGTCTTAACATTGTTAGGTGTCAGATTTGAAAGAGCCTGAGGAGAGCTGAGATCTCTAGGGGTGGATTACAACTGGAGACTAGATGCTGCTCGAGAGCGGGACTTCATGATACCGCCTCGAGGCAAACACTGACGGAGGTCGGGTCCAGACAAACTCGGAGAGAGGTGATCTCTCTTTGAGCTTCGAAACGGGCAAGCGACTATTACTCAGATGGCAGTAAACCTGCCAAACAAACTCTCACCATCAAGAAAGGATCGACTCCCTCAGGGAGCTGGAATTGATGGATGAAATCTAAATAATTAGACGTGAGCCACAATAGACCTAAGATCGCGGTGAAGGGACTGAAATAGCTCACTCACAATAAAATCTGGCTATCTATCTATCCCTGGTATATATTTAGTTTGGTTACCATTGATGTATGGTTTATACCTGTTGTATGACTCAATCTATGCATGGCAGTTAACTACTCTGTCTATCTTTAACCACTAAGTCGTCTTATTTTTAATTTGGAAAAAACTCTAAATATTGTGTACCAAATTACTTAAAAGCCACATGTAAAGTCTCATTCGAGTTACTCTGATGCTTACAAAAATATAGCGTGTTCAAAAAGTTTGCCCCGATTAAAACATTACAACATTTTAACGCACCTTGGTTTTGGGTTCTAGGGACCCAAATTCGCGCTCATCTAAAGAAATTTTTTCAAAAGTTTTTCATCGTGACCTCTCTATTTGCGAATTTTTCTTAATGAAAATTCGCTAATACTAAATTGAATATCTTCTGGACTATTGTCTTTTGTATAAGTGATAATTCATTAATGTGCTTACAATTCAAGTAAAATCTTTTTTCAAGTTTGCAGAGACTTTTTCGGCATAGAATATAGTGTATAACCAGTTATAATAAATAAATCGATTTTTAGCTCAATAGTCCATTCGGAGTACCACAGGCCCCAATTTTGGACCTCTACTATATTCTTGTCTTTCTTAACGACTGTGTTAATAGTCGCATGGCATGTTATTTTGCATGCTTTGGTTACATTCGCTTTTCCTACAACTAAATAACATAATGAGTGAAGATTTAAACCTGTGATGAGCACTGATAAGTACAATTCTGAGAACCCAATTCATCACAATGCAGTTTTTAGACCCGACGATCGTTTCGCTAACAAAGTTAGCGTTAGGGGATGAATAAACTAAAAATGTAAACCAAAAATAATATACTTTAATAAACTTTAAATGTTAATTTTCATTTTATAACCATTAATTTGACACAATTTTAGCTGGTGAATGCTTGGAACGTAGGACTGGTAGACTGGATCCAGAGTTGGTGCGGGATGAAGTGGAAGAAGAACTGATTAGAGAATTGGCTTTAACAGCAGAACTGAGAGAAACGTTTGTGCGAACGCTAAAAGACGTAGATGCACAACTTCTTGAAGATAAAACTGCCAAACAGAGATTAGAATATGACTGGAGTGATAAGAAAATCGCTCATGAATTTGAAGCTATTAATGTGGCTTTAAATAACCGTTCCACCATTCTCCTTTTCAAACCGGGTGCCGTAATATTTCCAGATGAGTAAGTAGCCAAAGAATAAATTGGTAGGTTAGGTTAGGTTAGGTTTGAATGTGAGTGGTCCATATCGGTCCCTCCACCGCGACTATAAGGTCTATTGTGGCTCACGCCTAATGTCTATATTTCGCCCAACAAATCCAGCCTCCTACAGAGGTCGATAACCTTTGTGGGCGAAAGTTGATCCAGATCCTCTGGAGCAAGCTTTACCTTGCCAAAGAGCAGGTGTCTAGTCCTGTCCGCTGCCGGACAGGAACACAGTACGTGCTCTGCTGTCTCATTATTCTCCATACACAGCCGGCACTCGGTCTCCTGACCGACCCCAATACGGTGCATGTGATGCCGCAAGTGGCAGTGCCCTGTATACAGGCCGACTAGAGTACTCAATTGTTGTCTGTTCATCTCTAGAAGTTTCTTAGCCCTTGACTCAGACAAGCCATTTATGAAGGCCTTAGAGTGAGCTAATCCTGGAAGATTTTGCCAATATTGGATTGTCATTCTTTCTGTCCAGGTCTTTAAGGTGCGTTTTGCTGTGCAAGATGTTATTCCCAGCACCGGTTCTGGTCCGACAAAGTCACCCTGGGCACCACTCCTGGAAAGCGCGTCGGCCGCAACGTTGCCATCATGGTCCGAGTGACCCGGTATCCAGACCAGCGACACCTCATTACAGCTGCCCAATTCGTTAAGGGCAGATTTACAACTCCATACCGTCTTTGAATTACACCGGTAGGAACCAAGAGCCTTTATTGCAGCTTGGCTATATATATCTTTATCGATTTGTTTGTGCACAGGTCTTTTAAACTTTCCCTTGCACACATCTCGATGGCATACACTTCTGCCTGGTGTATGGTTGCGTACTTTCCGAGGCTAGCTGATAGCCTAGCATCGGTGCTGCCCCCATATGCGCCGGCTCCTACTCCCAAATTGGTTTTGGAGCCGTCAGAGTACCAGCAGAGGTCCGTTCTCAACAGGGTCGATTGGTTCCGGTCCCAGTCCTCCCTTTCCGGGAGGACGATCTTGAAAGACAGATCTCGGCTGATTTTTGTAGGCATCAAGTCTGAGACCATTCCCAGAATCCTGTGACAATCACTGTCATCAAGGAGACCGGACCCTCTCAGACTGACTTCCCTCGGCATGTTATCTATCGTTTGTTTTAGTCTGTATGTTGTCCACCTCGCCACCCTCTCCAACCATATGTGAAGTGGGGGAATATTAAGGAGGACCTCCAGAGCGGCTGATGATGCGGTGCTTATCGCTCCCGTTATCATCAGACAAGCTTGTCTCTGTAGATGAGCCAGTTTGGCCCTCGGGATACCACGAAGTACCTTAGGCCACCAAACTATGGCTCCATATGTTATCATTGGCCTGATAACCACTACATAGAGCCAGTACATCTGTTGGGGGTTTGTTCCCCAGTTCTTACCACAGATTCTCCGGCAGGTCCACAGGGACATTTTAGCCCTGCGGATAACATTTTCTAACTGTATGTCCCAGTTGAGCTTCTTATCTAGGGTAACTCCCAGATATTTTGCTTGGTCCGAAAATGGAATGGTTTCCCCCATAAGAATAGGTGGTTTTAATTTGTCCAACCTTCTTCTTCTGGTAAAAGGAACAATGCTCGTTTTGCGGGGGTTCACAGACATTTGTTCCCTCCGGCACCAATCATTGATTACATTTAGTGCCTCTTGAAGAGTACTTGCCAGTTCCTCCTCAGATTTGCCTCTAACCATTATGACAAGATCATCAGCATATGCCTGGACCTCAACCTCCCAGAGTCCGAGGATAGCCAGCAAATCGTCCACAAAGAGGGACCACAGCAGGGGGGATAGAACGCCCCCCTGAGGACATCCCCTCGCAGCCTTGACGCCGACCACCTCTCCTCGCAACGAGGTAATAATGGTCCGATTGTGCAGCATGTTTCCGATCCAGCCACAGATGGTAGGTTCCACCCCTCTAGCGATAGTGGCCTCGTAGAGGGAGATCGGTAATGCATTATTAAATGCTCCTTCGATGTCGAGAAATGCCGCCACCGCAACCTCTCCATTTTCCAGAGAGTGTGTGATCTTCTCGACGAGGTTATTGTGCGCTAACTCAGTTGATTTGCCAGTTTGTTAGGCATACTGGTGGGTATTTAGGGGGTTATTGGGTAAGATGTTCTCCCTAATGTGTCCGTCCAGTATTTTTTCCAATCCCTTCAGGAGGAATGATGTAATACTGAGAGGTCTCAGTGATGTAGGTAGGAGGTCCTTACGTCCCAATTTGGAAATGTAAACCCCCCTAACCACCGTCCAGCTGGATGGAATGTAGTTCAAGGCCAGACTGGCTCTGTACAGCCTGATAAGGTGAGGTAGGAGAATCTCCAGTCCCTTTTGTAGTAGGACCGGTACCACCCCATCCTCCCCTGGTGACTTGAATGGCTGGAAATGATTCACAGCACACTCCACTGCCGAGGCTGTAACTATTCGCCGAGCAACCCGCCAGTCCTCCCCATGAGGGCGTTTAAATCGTCCCTCAGCCGGTAGGACCTCTCCGTTGCTCAGGATCAGACAATCTGGGAAGTGTGTGTGCTAAGAGCTCTAACGTTTCTTTCCGAGATTCAGTAAAGGAACCATCTGGTCGTGTTATCGATCCCAGCTCCTGAACACGGTCCCGTGAGAGAATCCTGTGGATTCTGGCGCTGCTGGGCATATTATTAATGTCCCCGCAGAACCTCCTCCAGGACTCCCTCTTAGCGTTCCTAATCTCTTTTTTATAGTGTGTTATAGCGGTTTTATATTGCTCCCAGTTGCCTGTAGTCTTAGCACGATTGAAGAGACGTCTAACTTCCCTTCGTAGTTTATTGAGGTTATTATTCCACCAAGTAGACCCCCGACTGTCTCTTTTTGACCTTAGTGGACAGTTTTCGTAATATGCAGAGACAACAGCTTCCCTAACCTGTTCAGCCGCAATCTCAATCTCATCACGATCCCTCACTGTGGGGATAGCGGACCCAAGTCCGGCGGCGAGGGACTGTTTGTACCCCTCCCAATCCGTCCTTCTCGGATCGCGATACTCCACCACAGGTCTAGGGCCTGTTACAATCTCAAATAGGATATGGGCATGGTCAGAACATGAGGGTTCAGACGACACCCTCCATTTGAGAATTTTTGAGCTCAAAAGCCTTGAGCTGATCGTGAGATCTAAAACCTCTCTCCGATTAGCTATAAGAAAGGTGGGTTCCGAGCCTATGTTGTTGACAACCAGCTCCTCCCCTAAAATGTATTCAAATAGTGATTCACCTCGTCTGTTATTAAAACAGACGTAGAGACTTTTTCTCTGGCTTTGCACTGTTCGTTTTGTTCTTAGATACTTCTTCTCTCGCTTCATGAGCGCATGTTTCATTCTTCGTATAGAGACTTCTTCTCTGGCTTCACAAGTGCTTGTTTTCTTACTTTCAAAGAAACAAGGCACTTGTGAAGCCAAAGAAGAATCTCTGCAGATAAGCAAATTAGCGCTTGTGAAGTCAGAGAGAAACTGTCTACATCTGTATTTCGTATGGCACAGTCTCCCTAAGTAAGGGCTATAATAAATTAATGAAGTACATGTTATGTGTTCATCTTGTTAAAACCTCAACAGGCAGTCAAGTGCAGACTATTGGGAGCATTTTACAAAGGAAACTCTACTAGAAAGTGAAGCGACTAGGCAACGTTCTGTAGCTCTCAGAGGTACACTAGATGCAATCCTGGTTAATGCTGCCCGGGATTTACGCACTCAAGCCGATAAAGTTGAAATGGCTCTTGCTAAACGAATTGCCTGCACTGAGGAGATTACTACAAAACTTGAGAGAGAATTAAAGCAAGTAAGTACTTAAACCTTTTTAACTTTTCTTCGTTATTTTTTAAACACAAAATAAATTAGTGCAATCTAACTTTAATAGCTTAAAAATTAGTTAATTTTTTTCTTCTGTAGGGCTACAACGATACAGAGACCTTTAGCATGCCTAGCATTATATATGTCTTAAATGTGCCGTAAATGATGTAGCTAATAGAGTTTTTTTTTAAATTTCAACAACACACCACGAGGGCTTACAGCCTAAATACTATCGTACCGTGGGTGTTGACAAGGAGGAAAGAGGCAGCTTGTTAATTCTGGACTTGAAGGTTTGGAGGTTCGGAGGAGAAGGAAAAAATGTGCCGGCAAGGAATTCCACAACTTGGAAGTCCTCCGGACAAAAGAGCGGGCATAACAAGATGTTCTAAGTCTAGTGACCTGGACAGTAAAAGGGTGCATTCGCTCTGTTCCCCTGGTAGATCTGTTGGGGGCAGCAGGTGGGGGAACTATGGAGGAGAGCTCCTCTGAGCAGTGCCCGTACAGATATCTATAAAAGAGAGAGAGAGAGAGGTCACCAACGGGACGTCGGTGGGCAAGGGATGGCAGCCTTTGGGTGAGGGTAGGGTCACCAATGAGACGTATAGCTCTCTTTTGAATGGAGTCCAGAATAGCGAGTGTAGAAGCGGCAGCGGCACCCCAGATGTGGGAGCAGTATTCGAGGTTTGGCCTTATTTGTGAAGTATATAAGGTATAGAGATTAGCTGGTGAAAAGTATTTGCGAGCCCGGAAGAGGAAACCTAATTTCTTAGCAGCCGCTTCTGCAATTGATGTGACATGTTGGTGCCAATTAAGATTTCGATCCACAGAAATGCCAACAAGAGAAAAGGACTCATTACTTTGAATAACTTGGTTGTTCATTGTGATGGGTCTAGGGCTGGTGTATTTCTTGTGAGAAAGAAAGCAAGACATAGTTTTAGTGGGGTTGAATTGTACAAGATTTCTACTTCCCCAGTCTAATATTTTTTGGAGATCCACGGAGACAGAACCCTCCATGAGTCTGCGATCCTCATCTAATTGTCCTAAAGAGACAGGCTTAGAATATTGTATATTTGAATGGAGGGTGCTGTCGTCCGCGTAGCTGTGAACTGGGTTGGATGTGCTAGCGAGGAGGTCATTGATGTGGAGAAGAAACAAAGTAGGGGCTAAAGCTGAACCTTGAGGAACTCCTGCATTAATTGGATACAGTTTAGAGGAATGGCCATCCACAACAACAGATATGGTCCTGTTGGAGAGGAAATTTGCTGTCCAGGTACAAAGTTTTGGTGGTAGGCCATAGGCCGGAAGTTTATTAAGCAGCGCTGCGTGCCAGACCTGGTTGAATGCTTTGGATATGTCTAGAGCAATAATCTGGGATTCACCGTGTTGTTCCATAGACTTGCTCCAAGAATGGGTGACAAAGGAAAGGAGGTCGGCAGTCGATCTGCGCTGACGGAATCCATACTGCCTGTCGTGGATTAGACTGTGTTTTTCAAGAAATTTTAGTAATTCGGTGTTTATATACTTTTCCATCACTTTAGAGACGACTGAAAGGAGAGAAATAGGCCTGTAGTTGCTAGGAAGAGCTTTGGATACAGTCATATCCCGTTAACACGAAGTTTTAGTACCACAGGGTGGTGTTCTATCACTACTTCTATTCCTAATGTTTGTAGTGACTTAAAGAGTTATTTAGACACGCATGGTGTTGCAGCATGTTTCTGTCAGTATGCCGACAACACGTCAGTTATAATAACAGAGGATGATATGCAAACAGAGGATAATATGTCATGTTTATCTCAGTATTGTCGTTTGGCTGTTGGTAGAATGCGAGACTGACTGGTGTCTTGCTATTGGTTTGTTGCTGAACCCAAACACCTATGTTGCCGTACCTAATTAACACAATTACATTGCTTTAATGTACACAGTATTTCCCGAGAAAGGACGATGGATGGATCAAGGGAAAAGTGGTTCAAGATGGCGTCCCACTTTTTTCTATGGACGAACTCCTTTACAGCTGTTGATCAAATTAAACCGAGAAAAGCCCCAGGGCCAGATCGTATACCGCCGGAAGCAGTAATAACAGCAGTGAAGACTGTCCCGCAGATCTTCCTTAATGTATTAAATAATCTAATGAAAGAAGAAAAGTCTCCTGAAGAATGGTAGGTAGCTATAGTGTCCTTGCTATGGAAGGGTGGTGCGACTGATACCCCATCGGGCTTTAGGCCTCTTTCTGTGTTCAGTACAGTCGGGAATTTATTCGAAAGGTTAATCAAGGACAGGATTGGGAAAGAGATTGAACATAAAGGAGGACTGTCAGTCCGCCAGTTTGGATTTAGAAAAGGCCGCTCTACAATACAAGCTATCACTAAAATAATAGATGCCGCAAAACATACCAAAAACAAATGTTTCACAGTAATAACGATGGACGTAAAGAATGCCTTTAACTCGGCTATCTGGAGCAAAATATTAGAAGAGCTATACAACAGAGGTCTCTCGCAATACCTCATAAACGTTGTGGAGAGTTACTGTTCTCGATGACTCATCAGATTGTTGAGGTGTAAGGAAATAGAAGTGACTGCAGGTGTCCCGCAGGGATCGGTGTTGGGCCCTCTCCTCTGGAACATCTTATACGATCAAGTGTTAAGATTGCTTTTAACTGAAGAGGCAGTCAGTGTAGCATATGCTGATGACCTGGCAATTCCGGTGGAAGCACTCGTTAAACGTGAATTCTAATTTAGAGTTAACCAATCATTAGCGAGGATTAGCAGAGGGATGGATAGAAATGATTTAGTACAGGCCCCACACAAAACTGAGGCAGTTATTCTGAAAGGACCCCACAAATGTAACCAAGCTATGTTTGAGATTTTAGGAGCTGAGATACAACCAGCTAAGAAAATTAGATACTTATGTATATACATAGACAATAAATTGATTCAGTGAACACATAAAGTGCTCCGTTAATAAAGTCCAAAAGAGTATGGCTGAGTTTACGAGGATACTACCGAACATAGGAGGATCTAGTAGTCCTAAAAGGGTACTACTGTGTTGAGTGGCCCAGTCCATACTTTTGTATGGGGCACCGCTATGGTATCATGGTATCAAGCCATCGACATAAAGATATACCAGGATATGCTCTGGGTTCACAAAGGAAGACCCTGTTAAGAATTGCCAGTGGGTACAAAACTGTGTCCACTGCGGCCATACAGGTTGTCACGGGAATACCACCGATTACGCTCCTTGTCGAGGAGGGACGGCGACTGTATTATACAGACGATGCCAGCACAGCAGCAGTAAAGAATAGACAAAGAGAAATAAGTCTAAACTATTGGCAAGAGATGTGGGAAGGACGTGTAGGTACTGCAGAATGGACTAAGTCACTTATTTCGGACATCGTCTCCTGGGTGAGATGTGGTCACCGCAAGCTAGACTTTTTTATCACTCAGTTCCTGACGGGTTACGGCAGCTTCGGGCAGTATACAAAGAGAATGAGAATAACAGAACACGATTTATGCCTGTGCTGTGGTGCCATCGATTCAGCAGAGCATACAGTCCTACTGTGCAATAGATGGATCCAGTGGAGACATGAGTTGGACACGGAACTGCGTTCGAGAATTAATAGAGAAAACATTGTCCAGATACAGGTTAAACATACTACTCTTACTAGCGATGGGCAAATCTCGGTCATTAAATATCAACACCATGTCACTGCCACAGTCGTCGGCATAAACTGCTTCTTATGCTGTGACCATGCCATTATGCGAAAGTACAGATAACATGAAATTAAAAATGATGTTAAACTTATACCGGTACCAAGTGGCCAAAATTCGAATAGAGGGCGAAACTTCTAACAGCATTAATATTGGGAAAGGAGTAAGACAGGGATGCGTATTGTCACCCATGTTGTTTAATCTTCTGTTGAAAAAGGCTCTTGAGAAAGTTAATGCCATTATAAAAGTAAATGGCGTTCGGCTAAACACTATTAGATACGCCGACGACACTGTATTAATGGCAAATACGGATACCGGTTTACAACATTTTCTAGATTAGCTAAATGAGACATGTTCGGAATTGGGAATGCGGATCAACGAGAGGAAAACGAAAATAATGGTAATACAGAGGAGACAGAATGTACCTATAACCTTCAGTATAAATAATAACATATTACAACAGGTCAACCATTATAAATATTTGGGATGCTGGATAGACAGCCAATTAAACCCAGAAAAAGAAATAAATTCCAGAATTGCACAAGCCAAAAGCAACTTTACAAAAACACGAAGCCTTCTTTGCGATTCGCATCTCGACATAAACCTAAGGTTAATGTTAGCAAAATGCTACATATGGTCAGTTCTTCTGTATAGGGTAGAGACAGGGACCTTAAAAATAACGAGCATGAATAAACTGGAAGCTTTCGAGATGTGGGTCTATCGGCGCATACTAAAAATATCATGGACAGCAAGAGTGCGAAATGAAGAGGTGTTACGCAGAGTGAACAGAGACAGAGAGCTTCTCCAGGTTGTCAAGCGGAGGAAGACCGCATATCTGGGCCACTTATTGCGCAATCCCAAATATTATATCCCCCAGCTCATAATTAAAGGTAAACTAGAGGGAAAAGAACTGTAGGAAGAAAGAAACTGTCATGGCTGAGAAACATAAGCTATTGGACAGGTCTGGGTTTTGAGGACTTAATGAGAGCGGCGGAGGATAGAGAGGAGTTTGCTGTTGTAGTCGCTAACATCCATTAGTGGAGATGGCACCCAAAGAAGAAAAATGATGTTAAAAGTCAAGTTTTTTAAGTGGGACATTTTAAAAATATACTATTTGTATCTGGACGAACAGCCCCAATTAAAGTTTCAGCCTGAAAATGTAGCATGGAAAGATCAAGGTTTAAGGACGGGAATAATGCCGAGTGAACAAACACTGGTTGCGCAGTTCTGCTGGCCGAGCGGTAGTGTTCAGCTCATAACTAAACTTGACTGAAGGAGCGTGTTCTATTCCGGCATGATCCACCTTAACGTTTTGCTTTATTTCACTAACTTTAATATTGTCATAATTTCATACGTTTGGACCAAGATATCATTTTTTTTTTAAACGCCTGGATAACTTTCTCATCTTAAAGTCTCGAATTATAAATTTCAGCAGACATGTTTTATTGTTGATAAAAAAGAAAATTTTTTTTACTTTTTTATTGTTGGAAAATTACCTGACACGTTTATAATTTGGTAGATATTTTCTTTTTCTAAATATGGATTAAGTTTTCTTTTAGAAAGGTTTTGTGGCTTTAATAAAATTTGTTATAGAAGCTTCTTTTAAAGAGACATAATGTACCTAGATAGTAGGATACCAAATTTTAATTTTCTAGCTTCATAAAAATTCAGTTTTGGGAATGTGTCTCTAAAGGGGTAGTAGTAGTAGTAGTAGCAGTGGTGGGGAGGCCAACGCCAAGCAAGTAGGCCACAATGGGCCCTTTTTGCCAACCCCAGCAACCATGCTCTACTCTTCATCGGTTCCGTCGCCAAACCGCCTCGACCTCGAGATGAAGGGCGTGACGGTCTTCAATTGGACGGTACTTACCTGATTCCTCTGCAGAGTCCTCGATCCGAACAATTCTGCTCGAAGACTCTCAAAAGCCTCGCATTCACGCAGGTAGTGGTAGGACGTTTCTTCATCCTCGCCGCATTCCTGGCAAATGGGATCCCTCTCTACTCCTATCAATGTGAGGTGTCTTCTAAGGGCGCAGTGGCATGTCAGCACCCCAAGGATGCGGCGAAGCGTAGGTCGACTCCTTCCGAGTAGCCAGACAGCTTTATCTCTCTCCGGCCCCTCCACGAAGTCTCTCGCCTGCCTGCAGCCACCAACCGACCCCCAGTGCCTCTCCATTGCTTCTTCGGTCCATCTGTCTAGGGCGACAGAGACTGTTTTCCTACTTATGCCTATTGCAGGCTCCGGTCCACAGAACGGCCGCCGGGAACGGAGTCTTGCGAGATTATTCGCCACCTCATTCCCCGCTACGCCACAGTGTCCCGGAACCCACACTAGTTGCACCTCCTTCGTCCCGGCTAGTCCACTGAGGGCGTCAGCGCACTCCTGAACCAGTGGTAACCTGATTCTGGCCGCGCAGACTGCCCGGAGGACCGCCTGGCTATCAGAGCAGATGTACACACATTTCTCGGGACTCCGCTTCACATCCTGTCTATTGGCCACAGACAGGATAGCATACACCTCTGTTTCGAATGCCGTGGTATATGCGCCAAGAGCATAGCTCTCGCGCACCCCCAGGCCCTCGATGTATATTCCTGCCCCGGAGGATTGTTGGTCCTCCAGTCGCGATCCGTCGGTGAAACAGACCAGGCTTGCGGGCTGGAATGCAACCTCATTTTCCCTCCACTGATCCCTACTGGGGATCCTGATGGTGTATGGCCTAGTCAACCTAATATCGTCCTCGGCATCCCGCACCTTTATGGCGGAAATCGGAATTTCCTTTTCCACCTCCTTGGCGACTCTTGCATGCCCTATTACTGCTCCCTCTCCGCACCAGTTTCCTGAGTCTCGCATTCTAAGATGCGACGCCATAGCCTCCCTTCTGATACAGATGGGAAGCGGTGGCAGCATCAACAGGACCTCTAGCGTGGCTGAGGGTGTCGTCCTCATAGCGCCTGTGATACCCAGGATTACCAGCCTTTGGAGTTTGGCCAGCTTCCTGCTGGTAGTTTGATTCACACCACACCACCAGACCAACGCCCCATAGAGGATTCTCGGCCTGACTATCGCAGTGTAGATCCAATGAAGGATCCGAGGATTAAGTCCCCAGGTAAGGGGTAAGAACACAAGATTAAAATGTTCTTTTTTATATTGGACAGATATAAATTGTAACACATTCGAAAAAATTCTTTAGATGAGCCTGTATTAGGGCCTTTAATCATAATCTTCAAGGTCTGTTTAAATTTATTCTAGTATTATGTCGTACTAATAGTGGACAATTCTTATGAAAATTCACTGCGATAATGCACTTGCTGCGTCCCGAAATTTTTTATGTGTCTGCTGTTTTGTAAAATGGTAACCAACTACGTTATTTTTTGTTTGTTTAGATATTACAGCGTTTGGCAGATGTTGAAGACTTGATGGATAGTATCAGAGCAGCTATAAGAAGACTAGATACTTCCATGAAAAAAGCACAGACCAGACTGGACAACAGACTTCTTAGGCCTAGGGTAGAAAATTGCCGGGATGATGCACATTTTGGGTAAGTGTCTGTTAACTTTGTTTAAGCAGCTCATTTTGTACAGTCGAAATTCGCCACTGGGAATTATCTTTAATCTTCGTTTTAATAAAATTGTAGAAGAAACCTAATTATCTTGAAAGGCAAAATCTGAAGAAAAATGCCAAAAAAGCAAGTTTTGGTTCCAATAAAGGGGGGAACGCATTTTGTAAACAATGAAAATTCTATTCATTGATTCTTGTTGACCTTACTCGGTGTAACCATTTCATAATAAATATAGATGTAGCAACTACTTCTCTGGCTTCACAAGTGTTTATTTTCTTCTCTATAACCGGTTTTGCCGCTTGACAGCATCATCAGACAGGAGAAAATTTAAACTATTGTTGCGTTTTCTCCGGGTTCTGGATAAGTGAGACTTTAAATTTTAACAAAACAACTTTATTTACACTCTAAATATGGATACAATAAAATTTCTAGAATGTCTCTCTCACAAAACACTTCATTTACTGGCCTTACAATTACTAATCTGCACACAAGTTACTATACTGAAACTACAGTCTAACACTTCACACTGGTTACTGCTTGTTCAAGTCACTTCAACATTCTCTAACTGAACTGAACTGTGTTGGCTTACTTCCATCTTTATATAGCCGTCGCACCTTCCAATTCCTTCTCGAGCGTTCTATTCCAGAATGTTCCAGGACCTTCTTTTGCTAGAAGGTTTTGTGAATACAGATCGGCCCCGTGTGTATACAGGGGGATGTATATACAGGTGATCCAAATGTGGTTATCACTCCTATGTTACACAAGAGGTGTTTCTCGTAATATAAGATCTCTCTGCGTATACAGGGTGTAAGGGTTCTCTGCGCATACAGGGTGTGTATACAGGGTGTTCGGAATGTGCAGACCTCAGTTATCCGTTCCGACGGGGTACAAGTTGGTAACTTCGTTATTTCTGGTCCTATAGGGTTGAGACTTCGCCTGTGGGGGGTCACCCCAGACACCCACAGGGGGCGGGGAGGCGGTGTTGCCAGATTGTGCAAAAATTCCCAGGTGTTGGGGGAAGTTCTGGAGATGTGGCAACACCGCACCTACATCTATTGAAGTGCTTTGTAACACTATTTAATATTTTAAATATTAGTTAGAACTATTTTGTTTGATATATTTAATTAAAAAGAAGCTGTAACAATGTAATAATAGATTGATGTGTGTCGATATTTTAGATATACATGGTGTCTCCTAATTGCCTGCAGCAAATCCAGTGGTGTATTCTATGGGTAAAATTAATGTAATTTTGTTAAATAAACATAGTGTCCCGGTGCCGAGATATGGGGTTTTCAAAAATGATAGAAGATTCAATTTAAAATTCATGACTTTTAAACACCTGGATATATTTTTGTCAAATTTGGCATATGTTTTTAGTGTATTCATAGATATAAAATAGAAATTTGCAGCTTACTATTATGACTTTTTTCACAAGAAAAAGTATATCACCCTGTATAATGATGCAAACAAAATTAGTTTTCATATGCGTCATTGCTTTCTTTAATTTTTTGGCACTGCACTTTTTTTCGTATCTCTTACCGTTTAAAGACAAATTAGATTTTCTTGATAGGAGTAGGCCACAGTGAGACCAAAAATTGTTTCTAATTTTTATTCAAAAGTCTATTCTAACAAACTGAAAATAGTGCACTACTAACAAAACTTCAAGTCGCAAAAGAAATCCCATTTGCAAAACAATGAAAAAATGTGAAGAAAGTGACAAAAATTGTCATACAAAAAAATTCGATAATTGTCTCACTGTGACCCAATGAAGGGCCACAGTGAGACAGCCAGTGGGCCACGGTGAAACCATGTATGTTGCTCAACGCATATTCAATAACGTGAAGTCTATTTCGAATCTGAAAGACGATTGAGGCCGTTTCGTTTTTCCTGAAGATGTCAGTTCTGGCAGAATCAATTTTATGTTATCTAGCGACACAGATGCCAGGTCTGGAACTACAGGAAAGACAAAATGACGTTCATTTTCAAACTTATTTCAAGGAAATTTATTTCTAAATCATTTTCATTGTCTTTCTCCTTTACAACTTGTCCTATATAGAACACTCCCTGTTTTGTTTTTAAATGACACTAGCATAAAATCACCAACCGCAGGTTCTGTGTTCAGTTCTTCAAAACTGGAAGGTTGCAGTGCTGGTGGCTACCGCATCCTCATCAGAATTCTCGTCAGCTTCAAACCCACCATCTTCTGACGAGGATTCCTCACTCACTAGTGGTCTATTTTTATGTGAAAGTGAACTTTTTTTTAAAGAAATTTTGTGTTGCTTTTCAGATTCTTTCACTTAAAAAAAATTCTTCTCAGGGGTGTCTGTTGCAATGCAACTGGGTCCTTTGGTATGCGGCTTCTTAGCCTTCCGTTTCCCCGCTTGTGGGAACCCTATAAACTGCTTTGGAGAGATGAACTGTCCACATCATTTCATATTGATTCCTGAAGTGGAAGTATATATGGACTATTTTCTTTAGCTGGCTCCACCTGATCAGGTGACATGAATAATCCACCGCTTTCAGTAGGAAATTCTCTTGGAGGTGTCCTATGTTCAATTTCTTCTGATGGCTTTTCAATTCTGGTTTCTTCTCCTTCTGTTACTTTGCCAGGGAAGTTACGATCGGTTACGTAGCTAACGAGAAAATCGTCATCAAAAACATTACGCTCGAATGGATAGATGCCCGTCTTTTTAAAACCAGATATGCTGTTAGCGGGGGTCATAGCTTTTTGGTGGACTATGCCTACATAGCTTGCAACTTCATAAACATTCATTAGGACTTGAATAAAAGAATACAGATACATCAAGGGGTTGTAGCTTATTGCCACAGTGGGGCGGCAATGTGACTATAGTGACACCATTTTATTTGGCCAAATGTAAAGTTTGGAGTGTCTGATGACTTTTGTGATTGTCATAGATGAGAACACATGGATTATCCTTAGACGAATTGGAATGACTTATAAAATGTCTTATTACTGGTGGAAATAACTCACTTGTCATCCAACCACTTTTAGAGACTAGATCTAGAGACCCTTGGGAGCGCCCTTTATCATATGGGGTTTAAAATGTCTTCGAGGGAAAATCATCATTGGAGGCAAACTATTCCCACTCGCACTTATAATGCAGCAGGTAGTAACAATAGTTCCACGTTCACCACTCGTACACTGGCTCACTTACTTTTGACCTTTAAGTGCCAATATCTTTTTGGATCGCTGGACTGTGGTTGTTCCAGTTTCGTCGAGATTGAAAATACGACATCCATTGGCAAATTTGTCGGAACATTTGTAGATTTCCTCTAAGTTGTCGAAAAATTTTGAAACATTAGCTCTGTTGAATGATGTTGTTGTAGATATACTGTAGCCTTCTGGTTGACTAATGCTGACCTCTGGATGGTGCTTCAAAAACCCTGTATCCAGTCAATACCTGCTCTCTTTCCTTCTTCCCAAGTCTAGGTTGTTTTGATTCCGTTTATTTTAGCCATTTCGTATGCTAATTCTTGGGTCTTTTGTTAATTTTCCATAACACATTTTGGAGCAGGTTATCATGTAGTTGTAATGGGCGCGCTTTTGCCCTTGTTTTATAATTTAGGTTTATACAGCCTAAACTGACCTAAGAAAATTGATTATTGGAATGAATACTGTAGAGCATGGGGATGTTTAATTGAAAGCCCCAAATTTTACTATACACCTACAGTATCATATACCCTGTGACCACTTTTTGTCGCCCTCGTACGAGGTTTCAATATTACTTGAAATATAGGGTGGTTGGTTTACTATATCTAGAAATAAAATTCAATCGTTTGTTTATAAAAAACTAATTTAATATAAATTAAATGAATTCAACACACCCGAATTTACAAAAAAGAAATGGAGAGCCTAAAAGTACAATATTTAATAATATGACTTTACTCTAGCGTGCCCCTTTGGAAGGAAGCATAAATTCTTGCGCAAAGGGCGCCTTAACAGAACAATGGATTTATTTACCACTTCAATAATTTACAAGGCCCTGCTTGTCTTCAAAATTATGAGCAAAATTAGAACTGATAAAATATTGGCCTATATCTAATTAATTTATTTACCCCTTTAATAATTTACAAGGCCCTGCTTGTCTCCAAAATTATGAGCAGAATTAGAACTGATCAAATATTAGCCTATATTTAATTAACTATCTACATAATCCCCTTGTGGTATGCCTTTTCAGGGGTTGATTTCCCTTTTTCTATTTGTGCTTAAATTTCCTAGACCTCCCAGCTACTATTCTTATTCCAAATCCCTTGACTAAACTACTATATTTGTCCCTTGGACATAAATTTACTCCCCCGTACAGTTAGTTAAAATAATATGAACAAAATTGATAATTTCTGACCTAGTTTAGATTTTATTATGCTTATGATAAAATCCTCCGATGCAACCACCATGTATGTCCTTTTTATTATCATTGACAAGAAAATAAAATTATAACTAGCACTTACCCATTTAATAAATAGCGATCGATAGCGAATAATAATGCACTCCAAATAATCAAAAGATTACCTTGCTTGTTAGATCTATAACTCAACACAGGGTCTTCACTTGCCCTCTGGAATTTACCGCCTATCTCCAAGTCTCGCGCTTCCCTACCCGCTCCCTCACGTTCCTCCTTCAAAGAAACCTCTCTTTCCCTGACTCCATGCTTGAACTCTAGACTCTAGTCAGCATTGTCAGGTCATCGAATTTTTCCAAGTACTCTTGCACTTAAACTTGGACGTGCGATATTTTGACCCAGCTGTATTCACAGCCTGTCTCATTGAATCTTTCGTAAAGGTTTCTTTATCAGTTTTCCTTTTACTCCCCCCTGAAAATGTTATTTCTAAAATGAATATTGCTAACGGTTCAGGCCAGAATTTAAATTAAACGAGAGATGTGTTAGTTATCAATAAAATAGAAAATTATATGTGGGCTACAATGAGACGTGTTCCATTGTGGCCCACAAATTTTGTCTCAAGTTGGCCTAGAACACACGTGAACCCGTTTTTATAGGTTATACAAAGATAAAGATGATAAGAGCGAATTTCTCTACAGCAAAGTTTACATTGAGGTGTATGTTAATCAACAGATGAGAAGCACTTAACAATTTCAGTGTTGTAAATCCTCAAATTCACAGTAAACATATATGCAAAATATTTACTTTCTTCAGCTGAGCAAGCATACACCACTAATATGTATAACTGGATTGCACTGACACTAGTATGAAAATGTGAAGCTATCGTTGTTCTTCCCATTCATAGATGGCAGTGCAGATCCGAATGTATTTAGGACCTAAACATAGAATATTTCGCTGTGGCCCATCCCATATTTTATTTATTCTACCTACTACATTTTTTGCTTATTTATAATATTTTCAATTGAATTGCCGGTTTCCTGGATTCTAGCTTTTTCTGTAACTGTCTTGTTGATTCAAATAACAATTATGACAGATTTTATGTAAATAAGGTTAGTTGGTAAAAGTTTCCTGTGAATATAAGGATACTTTTGCATTTTACTGCCTGCTAGATATGACAGAATTTTGAAGAGAACTTTAAAAGTAGCACACTTATGATAGTAATTTTTCCGCAGGTTAATAGAAGAAGTTAAATCAATTGGTGAAAATGTAGCAGCCTTGCAAGCTCAACTAAAACAAGCCGAGGAATCACAAGCGAGCTTGCAGGATGGCCGAAGTAAATTGGAAAGGGAGATCATGGTGAAACGTAAGACTCTGGAAATCGATCGAGACCGTACTCAACGCATCAGATCTCACTATCCTTCCGCTACTGCCTTAGCAGGACATGCGTAGACTTCCAAATAATATTCACACTTAATAAAATATTATCCAGCTCTTCTTGTTTTTATTAAGAGTGCAGTAAAAGGCAGGACTTAGTTATAAATATATTTTAGTGGCCACCTGATGTTGTAGTTAAGTTTCTTTAATGTGTTTTGATTGTCATTGGTATAGATAGCACACTGACGAGCTCTAATATGAGCGAAACCGCTATGTGCTTCTAATGATGGTCAAAATGAATCTAGACGTACATATAAGCTGTCCTCTGTGGGTTCGGGGATGAAATAAAAGAATAACACCAAGGTAACATCTGCCTGTTGAAAAAGGCGATTAACTGGGGTCAACCATTGGCGGGTGTCGGGCATGGACAAACCCGGGAGAAGGCTGGGATCTCTAGGGATAAGCATCTTTGGTAAATAAATGTCTGCAGTCTGGCCTGTTTCCAGAAGAACTTAAAAAAAGCAGACGTAATTATGGTATATAAGATTGATTATATGATTCCATTTCCTCAGCACTTTCAAAAATATTTGAGTACATAATAAAGCAACAGCTTCAAGAATATTTAGAAGCAAAAGGTTTTCTCAATGAGGCACTTCATGGTTTTCAATGGTAAAGTCAACAGTCACAGTGCGGGTAAACACAACAAGTAAATTAAGCAAAGCGCTGGATTCTGGTTATATGGTAGATTGCATATATTGTGATTTACATAAGGCATATGACACGGTATTACATTAAATATTGTTAATCAAATTGGAACACTATGGTATTAGGGGTTCGCCACCGAGGCTGCTGCAGTCATACCTTACCAACCGCTACCAAAGACTTAAGCTAAATGAACAGTACTCAAGCTGAGAGCCACAAAGCTGCGGTATACCTCAGGGTTCGCTGTTGGGGCCTCTCCTATTCATTGTTTATACAAATGCTCCCCCAGAAAGTGTTTCATCTAATGCAGTCTCTTTATGCAGATGATACCTTATTTGTTAGATTAGATTAGATTTTATTGTGAGTGGCCTATTCCAGTCCTTCCACCGCGACTTTAGGTCTATTGTGGCTCACTTCTAATTATTTAAATTTCACCCATCAATTCCAGTTCCCTGAGGGAGTCGATCCTTTTTTGAGGGTGAGAGTTTGTTTGGCAGATGTACTGCCATCTGAGTGAAGTCGCTTGCCTGTTTCGAAGCTCAAAGAGAGACAACCTCTCTCCGAGTTCGTCTGGACCCGACATCCGTCAGTGTTTGCCTCAAGGCGGTATCATGAAGTCCCGCTTTCGAGCAGCATCTAATCTCCAGTTGTAATCCACCCCTAGAGATCTTAGCTCCCCCCAGGTTCGTCTAAACCCGACACCCAACAGTGTTAGACTCAAGGCAACATCCCATCGAGTCCCACTCCCGAGTATCACCCTAGCTAGGCCTTCCGTCCGTTTCGTAGCACACAGTGGCGGTCCCAAACCCCGGGTGTTTACCACTCATCAGAGATCAGAGCCCCCCGGGACGTCTGGACACAGGACACACGCCAGGGCTCAATCCAGGGCGGTATCATCTGGAACCCCGCTCCCGAGTAACAACCAAGTGAGGCCAATTGTCAGTCTCTGAGGCCACAGTGGAGGCGCCAAACTCCGGGTGCATATCACTCCCCAGAGATGTCTGCCTCCCCCCAGCCTTACCTGCACCAGACCCCCGCCAGTGTTTCATTGACTCGAGGCGGTATCATGAAGTCCCGCCCTTGAGCAGCATCCAGGCGGGGTCGTTAGCCTGTATCGATGCTCACAGAGTAGGCCCAAGTCTCCAGGTGTAATCCACCCCTAGAGACCCCAGCCACCTCCGGGTTCGTCCAGGTCCAACACCTGCCAGCGTTAGCTCAAATTTCACCCAACAAATCGAGCTTCCGACAGGAGACGACACCTGCGAGGTGAAACTTTGTTTGACAGATGTACTGCCATCTGAGCGAAGTCGCTTGCCCGTCTGTGAGGTCTCAGTGTGTTCAACCCTAGGCCTAGATCTCTCTGAGGCCTAGGGTTGAAGGAGTAGGCAGATTGAGGCCTTAGAGTGTCCTTACATATTTCCTTTACCTACCTTTGTCCACCGCTCTAACGAGTAGGCAGATTGAGGCCTTAGAGTGTCCTTACATATTTCCTTTACCTACCTTTGTCCACCACTCTAAGGAGTAGGCAGATTGAGGCCCTAGAGTGTCCTTACATATTTCCTTTACCCACCTTTGTCCATCACTCTAAGGAGTAGGCAGATTGAGGCCTTAGAGTGTCCTTACATATTTCCTTTACCCACCCTTGTCCATCACTTTAAGGAGTAGGCAGATTGAGGCCTTAGAGTGTCCTTACATATTTCCTTTACCTCTTGAAAATGGCTCCAAAACAGGAGCCGAAACGTCGAGTTTCCATAAATTCTGGACGCGGTTTAACCCGAGAACCAAGCATGTCTCACATTAAAGACCGCGGAAATCTTTCTGAATATATATATATATATATATATATATATATATATATATATATATATATATATATATATATATATATATGTGTGTGTGTGTGTGTGTGTGTGTATCCGAGCAAAAATGGAAGAAATATTTAACTGACCTCAATCAAACTTGGCAAAAATCTTGCCTGGGCGAAAACCGAGGTCGAGTTCGTTAATCAGCCTTTATGTTCAAGTTTTTCCTGTGGAAAATCGGGGAAAACTTTTTGAAAACGCTATATTTTTGTAAGTATCAGAGTAACTGGAATGAGAGTTTACATGTGGCTAGAAAGACTGCAAATAAGCGTATGTTGTGAATTTTGAGTAATTTGGTAGACAATATTTAGAGTTGTTTCCAAATTAAAAATAAAATCCTGAAGACATGGGTTGAAACGACTTAGTGGTTAAAGTCCAATACCTGACAGACAGAGTATTAACTGCCACACGTAGATTGATTCATACAACAGGTATAAACCATACATCAACGGTAACTAAACTATATAATATATACCAGGCATAAAACATACTACCTGAACTAACAATCGTGAAATCTCGGCCGCAATTATGGAAAATGACAGACGACATGACATTAAAAATTTGCCAAGTGATCGTGGGATGTGTTTCAATGGTAATTCTACTAATAATAATTGTTATGTATACTTTGAATATAATATCCTGGGCATGAAGCCGATCTAAAGTATCACGTAAATAAAACGTTAGTTGAAGTATACTTAGATGGTGCCAGGGGCATTGCGCTTGCCTCGTAAATAGAAGGTTACACGATCCAACCCAGATTGATGAATGTATGTTTTTATGTTTTATTTTGACATTTGGAGAAACAATAGTGCACAGATTTCATATGTTTTGAACAAGATCGCATTTCTGTTCAAAACGCCTGAATAAGTTTGTCACTTTTGAGTCTAAAATTATAATTTTCTTATTGATAATGAAAAAACCGGTTTGATAAGGTTGACTAAAACGAAATGATATTGGCGATTAATAAGGAGAAATAACTGCTACGTTTATAATATGGCAGATATGTACATTACTTTTGTAAATATGCATTAAGTTTCCTTCTGGAAATCTTCTGTATAACTTTAATGAAATTTGTAATACAAGTTTGTTTTAAAGAGACTTACACTATCTACAGATATAGCAAAAAGTAATTCTTTAGCTTCATAAAAAATTGAGTTTTGGCCATTTTTCTCAAAAGGAGTTAGAACACAAGATTTTTTTGATAATAGAGAGATATCGATGATAACACTTTTGAAAGAATTCTTCAAAGGTGCGTGTACTAGGACCTCAAAAATCGATCTTCACGGTCTGTGTAAGTTTAAAGTATTAAGTTACTAATATACCGTATGATAATTGTGTACAATTCTTATGAAAATTCGCTACTACAACGCACTTGCTGCGTCACGTTTTTTTCTTAAGTTAGTCATTTATTTATATTATATTGATGTGTTTAGATAGATAGATTTTTTTATTCCACTTAGCTGCTGTACAAATGCAGATGTGTTCGTCATAAAAATACATAAAAAAAACACAAACTATGTATGCAAACCATTACAAAATATCTGCAGCAAACACAAAAAATAAATTCCAAAAATAACATAAAAAAAAACAAATGAGAGGTTATCACAGGCTAAGCGCCAATAGGCAACAAGCCTACACAGGTTGCACAAATAATACATAAAAGATAAATTATTAAACTACATAAAATCAAGTCACACACAAGAAAAATTCCTTCACTCTGCTAAAAATTCTTGCAGTGAGTAAAAACATTTTTGCTAGAGATAACGCCTAGTGTGTTTTCTAAATTTATTTCCGGATTTAATTTGTCTCAGCGTGAGTGGTAAGTTATTGAAAAACTTGACAGCAGCATAGTAGGGCAACACTTTCAGGTGGATTTTTTTCTCCTTGTGAAATTGACTATGGTCGTTTTGTCGATATTAAGAACCAATAGATTAGATCGACACCACAACATAAAGTCTTGGAGCAGTCTCAATGTACGAATCCCAAGGTCCCCAGATTACTCCCAGCCACTATGCAACATGGCATTTTTTTATAAATCCCCGTTTTGATAGATTATCTCCATAGTTGGTTTCATATTCCGGGTGAAGATCGTCATTTGAATTAAAATACTCGATTGCCGTATATGTGGGTGCCAGTTTCAATTAATGATCTGAAATAACTTGGATAAATATACTGTTTATAAGGTTTGCTGTTGTAGCTTTACTCCACAGAGGCCGCTCTACCTCTGTGCAGTCTTTCTCTGCCGAACGCCCTGCCTACAACATAGTTACCTACTTTCATTGCAAGTTCCGAATGTATAGGAGCCTTCAAGGCCTTTTTAACGTTGGCGCTGATATCAGCCCTTCTCAATTCCCTAATCGACGTTGCTGCCAATGGTATCGATCTATCTCTCTTTCTCTGATATCTACTTTAGGCCGATATTTCAATATTTATCGGAACGAGGTTGAAGTTGGTACTGCTGAGACGGTTGGTATCGGGCAGAACCTGCAGCGATTCAGGTGTATAAAGTCGCGTGGTAAATTGATTGAAATTTATAACGTTCTTTATATAGTGAATTTTAGCCTTTTTAGTTATTTTACTTGAAGTTGTTATCAACCAAGGTCTAATTGCGTATTAGGTGAGTTTTATTTTTATAATGTATTCTTCGTAGTTCTAAGGGAATCAAAGTATTTAGGCCAATTGTTTATTTGTGTTATAAAACGTTTCGTTTCTTTCTTAACAGGCCTTTTCCGGCATACCTCAACTTGCTGGAATTATTTAATAAACTAAGCATTGACTATTGGGCTCAATACTATCTCCAACGTATGTCATATTCGATATTCCGGAGTGAAGACTTATTTGGGTTGCTTGGTCCGATTTTGAATTAAAAAGACACATTGCAGAAAAGGTATCATGGTCCCAGAAGCCTTTTTTTGTTTGGTTTTGAGAATCAATGTAGTTATCAAAGTTTGACCCATCGTATAAAACCGACAATCTAAGGTAACACTTTTCTGATATTATTGTACATACCAGAAGAGAGAGAGTGATCTTCGAAGATTTACCTACAATTTCGTGGTTTAAGGACTTGCCAAATAAGTGAACTTATTTACGATCCTATTTTTTTGTTCTTGTGGAAATTAAATAAAATACTTTTGGATGTTCAATTTATTGATATAATAATAACTTACCTTTGTATTTGTAGTGTAACGATATACGTTTGCAAACTGCCTGTTGCATAATTAGTACTGCCAATCTTATAGTTTTATAAAGCTTGTTTTGTTAAAGGATTTTCAATTAGACAACAAATAAATTTGAGCAAGGGTTCTCACCTTTGAATTAGTCATAGTTTAAAATAAATAAATTATCCACTTAAACTTTACGTAGGTTTTTCTAGTTTTTCCTAATTAAATGAAATTATAGTGGCATCTGTGACAATTTTCTTTCCTTTCTTGTAGGTATCTATTTTAAATTGATACCAATAATAAATCAGTTCCCTTACTTTCAAAAAAAAATAAAAATTTAAATTAGCGTAGCAACGACCACCGAAATGTCGTCCACATACATGGTGACATCAACCTCTCCCAGATGAGCTGGCAAATTTCCTCATTTTTATCTGATTTTATATATTTGGTATTTTCTATTGTCTGACAAGGCTGTGTAATTTTTGCCAAAATAAATATTATTAGTATCAGAATAAATCAGTTGCGCATCAATCTTGTAAATGGCATAGTTGATATAAGTAGATGGCCAAAAATAAAAAACACTTCTTGATAAATATATTTTATTTTACACAAACTATATATAGTACTACAAGATCTCTTTAATACATTACAGAATCACTACTTAATTGTATCTCCTCTCTATAACACTGCTTGATATTATTATATGTATTTATTAGTAAATTATGTATTACTAAAGAAATTATAATTATATTGATATAAAACCTATGTATTTACAGATATCACACATTCGTCATTCGAAATAATAAATAAATAAACAACTTTAAACATAACAAGCATAAGACAATATGGTATTCCAATTTCTTGCTTGAGCAGTTAACAATTTTTTGAAAAAACAAACAAAGAAGTTGATTTCTAAATTAAAATATAAATCACCTAAAACATGAATTCGAAAAAATGAGAGATAAATTAATGCATTAAAATAATCTTGGGGGGTAGTAGATTTTAAAAAAATTAACAGTCTATTTCTGCGACTATGGCCAACCACCAACACCAGGGAGTAGTTTCACCTCACTATCCTGGAAAATTTGCCAAACCGTTGCCTTTCTGTAAGGAGGGTAGGGCTTTTTAACGTGCCCAACATCGCATGGACACAGGACCGACGACTTTACGCCTTTACAATAATTGAACTACTGAATTTATTCCATACTGTATATTTTGGTATCGAAAAAACCTGGAGAAACGGGCGTAATAATGTAAATTATACATAAAGCAACTTAGCAAGATAAGTGTAATAGTGTACACTAAGTGAAGATTGGAACCTGTGATGAGCACTGATAAGTACACTTGGAGAGTCCAAATCACCACAACACATTTTAAAAAGACCTGACGATCGTTTCACTAACCAAGTTAGCGTCATCAGAGGATGAAACATTCAGAATGTTTCATCCTCTGATGACGCTAACTTGGTTAGTGAAACGATCGTCAGGTCTTTTTAAAATGTGTTGTGGTGATTTGGGCTCTCCAAGTGTACTTATGTAATAGTGTACAATCAAAGTAAAAACAATGGACCCAGCACCCTTGAAAATAAATAGTCTGAATACCCAGCTAGTTAAGCTCATTTCTACTGCTAATGAAAAAGTATCAAAACCTAATGTTCAATAAACAAAATGTTTATCTTTGCATTAAGAATAAAAGCCTGTAATGAAAAATTAAGATTAATATGTGCAAGTGCAATAAGAGAAGCTGAACAAATAATTAGAATATAACAATCAGGCGGTCCAGGTCATAGCAAGTCTTGTCTGTGGGCGTGTTTCTTTTTAAGCAAGTCTTGAGTTACAACTTAAACAGTTCTAAATCAATTGTATGCTTCCCAAAAGGTTGTACTAAAACATTTCTACGGAGATCTGACAACTTGTGTACTTTCTGGCAGCAGTTTAGAACAGAAGAATATTGAACTAGACTCAGCACCCCTGAAAAGAAATAGTCTACATACCCAGCTAGTTAAGCTCATTTCTACTGCTAACGAAAAAGGATCAAAACCTAATGTTCAATAAACAAAATGTTCATCTTTGCATTAAGAATAAAAGCATGTAATGAAAAATTAAGATTAATAAGTGCAAGTGCTCTCAGCAAGATGAAATACACTGAATTATAAGAGAAGCTGAACAAATAATTAGAATATAACAATCAGGCGGTCCAGGTCATAGCAAGTCTTGTGTGTGGGCGTGTTTCTTTTTAAGCAAGTCTTGAGTTATGGCTTAGACAGTTCTAAATCAATTGTATGCTTCCCAAAAGATAGAACTAAAGCTCTTCTACAAAGATCTGACAGCTTGTGTACTTTCTGGCAGCAATTTAGAACAGAAGAATATTGAACTAGACTCAGCACCCCTGAAAAGAAATAGTCTACATACCCAGCTAGCTAAGCTGATTTCTACTGCTAATGAAAAAGTATCAAAACCTAATGTTCAATAAGCAAAATGTTCATCTTTGCATTAAGAATAAAAGCCTGTAATGAAAAATCAAGATTAATAAGTGCTACTGCCCTCAGCAAGATGAAAGACAATAAATTATAAGAGAAGCTGAACAAATAATTAGAATATAACAATCAGGCGGTCCAGGTCATAGCAAGTCTTGTGTGTGGGCGTGTTTCTTTTTAAGCAAGTCTTCAGTTACAGCTTAAACAGTTCTAAGTCAATTGTATGCTTAACAAAAGATATAACTAAAGCTCTTCTATGGAGATCTGACAGCTTGTGTACTGGCAGCAGTTTAGAACAGAAGAATATTAAACTAGACTCAGCTCCCCTGAAAAGAAATAGTCTACATACCCATCTAGCTAAGCTCATTTCTACTGCTAACGAAAAAGAATCAAAACCTAATGTTCAATAAACAAAATGTTCATCTTTGTATTAAGAATAAAAGCCTGTAATGAAAAATTAAGATTAATAAGTGCAAGTGCTCTCAGCAAGATGAAATACACTGAATTATAAGAGAAGCTGAACAAATAATTAGAATATAACAATCAGGCGGTCCAGGTCATAGCAAGTCTTGTGTGTGGGCGTGTTTCTTTTTAAGCAAGTCTTGAGTTACAGCTTAAACAGTTCTAAATCAATTGTATGCTTCCCAAAAGATAGAACTAAAGCTCTTCTACAAAGATCTGACAGCTTGTGTACTTTCTGGCAGCAGTTTAGAACAGAAGAATATTGAACTAGACTCAGCTCCCCTGAAAAGAAATAGTCTACATACCTAGCTAGTTAAGCTCATTTCTTCTGCTAACGAAAAACAATCAAAACCTAATGTTCAATATACAAAATGTTCATCTTTGCATTACGAATATAAGCCTGTAATGAAAAACTAAGATTAATAACTGCAAGTGCCCTCAGTAAGATGAAAGACAATGAATTATAAGAGAATCTGAACAAATACTTAGAATATAACAATCAGGCGATCCACGTCATAGCAAGTCTTGTGTGTGGGTGTGTTTCTTTTTAAGCAAGTCTTGAGTTACAGCTTAAACAGTTCTAAATCAATTGTATGCTTGCCAAAAGATAGAACTAAAGCACTTCTATGGGGATCTGACAGCATATGTACTTTCTGAGAGCAGTTTAGAACAGAAGAACATTGAACTAGACTTAGCACCCTTGAAAAGAAATAGTCTACATACCCAGCTAGCTAAGCTCATTTCTACTGCTAACGAAAAAGGATCAAAACCTAATGTTCAATAAACAAAATGTTCATCTTTCCAGTATGAGTAAAAGCCTGTAATGAAAAGTTAAGATTAATAAGTGCAAGTGCCCTCAGCAAGATGAAAGACAATAAATTATAAGGGAAGCTGAACAAATAATTAGAATATAACAATCAGGCGGTCCAGGTCACAGCAAGTCTTGTGTGTGGGCGTGTTTCTTTTTAAACAAGTCTTGAGTTACGACTCAAACAGTTCTAAATCAATTGTATGCTTGACTTCTATGGAAATCTGATAGCATATGTGACTTCCTGGGAGCAGATTAGAACAGAAGAATATTGAACTAGACTCAGCATCCGAGTTTAACTACCTGCAGTCAGCCTAAACAGGAAGCTTGCAGATAATACAGGGTACCCAGCAGAAATCAAAAATTAAATTCCCTGACATTTCCAGGCCCCTCGAATGAAGTTTTCATAATACTCGAAATGAACAACATACATCTCTGAATATTTTTTTTAAGACACATACATTATTAAAACACAAAGATGCTTATTTATGTCAAACTAATACAGAAAAGTGATAACCTTCTACCTCTTAAATGACAAGTTTATTACACATTTTTGCAGTAACCAGTTAACAAAGTTTCACTTATTTTCATCTAAATGAGCCACAAGAACCATATTGTGTAACTACTGTTCAAGCATTGGAATAAATTATCTGCGAAAAAAATGTTTAATCAGAACGGTAAATTAAGCACTTCTTCCTCAATTAAATAACGTTTTTAAAACAACAATAATAATTCAGATATCAAATGTTTACTACAAAAAAAAGGCCAAGAGAGATCACCACATGGAGAAGATAGTAGGAATTATTCATACATATTTGCTCAAGGTGGTAATTTTAGATTTTAAAACTTTAGTTTTGTATTTTGCATTGTCTTTAATGTGTTTTTTCCTCATTTGTAGTTTTGATATTTTTCTACATGCCTTATGTTTCATTTTTCTGCTTCGCCCATATCAAGCATTGTCTTCTGATTTTCATCAAGAATTCTTATTATATATTTATGATACGAATTTTTGACATACTACCTCTGCTTATCGTTAATTTCTATATTTCCCATTCCTACTAATTTCTTTGAACTATCATACACAATGTGTTGCGATATTAAAGTTTTCTCTTGTCGATTAGGATACAAATACCCATTATACAAATGCCCGATATTTTCACTCCAACTTTAACCCTATGGTCGGCCATAAAGGTTAAAATCAAATAAACATATTCACAGCGCAGCTCTACGTCGCCAATAACTTGAATGCATTTTGCATTTTATGCATTCAAGGAAGAACATTCGACATGAGATGAACGAATTAAACATGTTTGAGATGAAGAATCCACTATATTTATTTCGGCGCATGTGACATGCGCCGGGTACATTGGCGGTTTCAATTAATATACCATACAACAGCCGTAGTAGAAAAATATTTACGTGAAAGAAATTCTTATAATATATATGAAATCAAAATAATAATGGATCTGCTGGTGACGAAATTTTAAAAATATATAATTTCCAGGTCTACTGAATAATTTCCATGACATTTGAACAAAATCACAAAATTCCCTGACATTTTAGGGGATCACTAAGTGAAGATTGGAACCTGTGATGAGCACTGATAAGTACACTTGGAGAACCCAAATCACCACAACACATTTTAAAAGACCTGACGATCGTTTCACTAACCAAGTTAGCGTCATCAGAGGAAACAGAATGTTTCATCCTTTTATTTTAGGGGGTATTTCAGTTTCCCTGATTTTTCCAGGTCGCTGGGTACCCTGTAATAAGTGGCTTGATACTTGACACAAACAGTCTTTTTGTTATGCTGGGAAGATAGAGATGCTGCTAAACGAATTTTGGCAACACTGAGCAGATCGTGGTGCTCAGTAAAGGGAACATGGATGAGGCGAAGATGTTTTAAATTTTAGCACAGTTTTAACCCATAATGAGGACACTGACAACACTAGGTTGTTCCAGTTCTTCTACATTATAGGTTTACAAAACTTAAGAGATCATATATTGTTTAAAATACATTCTGGAGAAAAATAATCAAAACTTACTACCCTTATTAAGAGACAATAAGTCTCAAACCTAACACTATAGTGTGTTAAGGTGGAGAAAAACAATCAAAACTTACTACCCTTATTAGGAGACAATAAGTCTCAAACCTAACACTACAGTGTGTCAGTGTGGTGGTAAAACTGCAATCGCAGCTATCTTACCTTCGGTTGGCAGACTTTGTTTTCTGTAATTAGAAAGTCAACAGTGTGACGTTTCAGAAGACGTCTTAGTAAAAAAATAACAATATATACGGCGTTGTAACGAATATCTTCCTAACATTTCTTTAATTATTTCTTCAAAACTTATCTGTGTAATCGACAAACTATTATTCACCTTTCCTTAATATAGTAGTTTAATATAATTCTGAAGTGGTGTTATTCAGTAGAATTGCCTCCTCCTTTCACTGTACTACGTCAGGTTATGAGCCCATATACTTAGAAGAGGAGGGAAGAAAAAGTTACAATCATCGCTAATTCAGCAGTAATAATGGATAACTTGAATAACCACAATTTGAATGTTTGGGAATTCCAGAGAAAAGTTATATTGATGGCGAAAGGGAAAGTTATATTGATGACGAAAGTTAAAGTAATATTGATGGCGAAAGGGAAAGTTATATTAATGGCAAAAGGGTTGTATGAGATTGCAAGTGTAGGTGATAAGACACCGGAAGGTGATGGTGAAGCTCAACAACAAGCGTGGATGACGAAAGATGCCAAGGCGCAGGAGGCACTTGTTACCCGCATGGAAGATGGAAGAAGGTGCAGTGTAAAAGTGCAAGTGAGATGTGGTCTAAACTCGAAAGTATTTACGATAGAAAATCTGATGTAAACGTGCATCTTCTAAATGAGCAGTTTTACAACTTGAAATTTGAAAAAGATGTCAACAGCTTTGTTACAAATGTCATGAACTTGTGTGCTATGATGAAGCAACAAGGTGAAGAGGTACCAGACAAAATGATATAAATGGAGATAAAACAAGTACAACCATTTCAAGTCAGCTTAGGAGAGTGTACTAGAGATGAGTAAAATTTATATATTGTTATGTCAGAAAAAATATTGCAATTTTTAGTACTTGCGGTAATATTACAGCATATGAAACAAGACAGGCTAAAGATTTGTATGTTCCACTTATAGGATCAAACAGATTAATCGAGCACCTCGCAACACTGCAATACGCTTATATAATCATCTACCTGACAGCGTCAAAAATTTGACCAGCCTCAGGCAATTTAGGCTTGCTTTAAAATCGTTTTTTAGAGAGCATTCTTTTTATTCTGTGGACGAATATTTTAATTTGCATTGATAAGCTGTTTTTTTTGTGTTTTGACTAGTTCTGGAGCAATTCTAATAAATAAATAAATAAACGGTGAAGAAAGGGAGGGCACTGAATAGAGAAATAGATGAAATCTCGAGAAAGACGAGAGTGGAGTGAATGTTGGTATGAATAAGTTTGGTTCCTTTTAGGTACCGCCTTGTATTTAAAATTTACACTTAGTGTATGTTCATCATTTCGAAATTAATCTGTAGTTGATTTAAATTTAAATAACAGAATAAGATATACAAGTAATAAAAGAGTTTTCTAAATTAAGTGATGTTGAGCATATTTTTAAATCTATCGTCTAAATATTTTTGAGAAGATTACAAAGGCAGTGCATTGGAATACCATTTATAATAATAAAATTTTGGTCTTGAAATATACATATATTGCCAAAGGCACTTTTAACAAACTTACTTTTTTTTGATAATTGTCAAGTTAAATTCTATCATCTTTTATCACACTTAGAAAATAATAAACTACATTATGCATTTATAAAAAATTAAATTAACAAGAGACAGTACTTTGATTTGTTTGATAGATTTTCATTTATTTTATAAAAACACCTAGAAAATAAATAAGCCATATATAATAAAGGAACATAAATAGAAAAAGGAATGTGGCAATGATTAGAGTGGCAGACTAAATTACATACAATATTTACATTGGCAGGTTATAATAAATAATTATCACACTTTTTATGGACTAATTAATAAAGGTTAATTGGACACCTATCTGAAAATTTCACATTTATTTGTACAGTAACTTTGAAAGCATTGTGGAAATATACTTAGAAGCTGTAATTATTTACGATGCATGCAACAATATTTACTGAAATCCGGAAAACAAAACTATAACGCTCCTGGTTTAACCTCCATCACATAGAATATCGACTCTTTCATATATCATCAAGAATAGATCAACTTTAGCAGACTATAATAATATAATTATTGTCGTAAAATGAGAAAATATAAATATTTTGTCCAGCAAAATTATAAATATATTGATCATCCTCATCGCCGTGTGGCTATCTCTGTCTGACTGTCGTCTTCACTTTCCGTAAGGACAGCCAGCTGTGCATCAGGTAGGATCGTAAGATGCGTAGCATCCGACTGTAAAGTACTACACTCGCCAGTACTGTTTTCAGGTTCTTTCTTTTGAAGAGCTTGAACAAAGTTCTGAAAGAGTTAAAATACAAAATAAATATACAACAATAATAAAGTATATTTTGTCTCAATCATACAGAGAAATAAAACTAATATTATGAAGATAACTGTCTGTTCAACAAAATTATGACTTTTTATTTAGTAATAAATATAATAATAATAATTTTTATTGAACATATACAGTGTGCCAAACTGGATGGGAATTTTTTTTTTTTTTTTTTTTATGTCAACAACACACCACGAGGGCTTACAGCCTAAATACTATCGTACCGTGGGTGTTGACAAGGAGGAAAGAGGTAGCTTGTTAATTCTGGACTTGAAGGTTTGGAGGAGAAGGAAAAACATGTGCCGGCAAGGAATTCCACAACTTGGAAGTCCTCGGGACAAAAGAGCGGGAACAAGATGTTCTATGTCTGGTGACCTGGACATTAAAAGGGTGCATTCGCTCTGTTCCCCTGGTAGATCTGCTGGGGGCAGCAGGTGGGGGAATTATGGAGGAAAGCTCCTCTGAGCAGTGCCCGTGCAGATATCTATAAAAGAGAGAGAGGTCACCAACGGCACGTCGGTGGGCAAGGGATGGAAGCCTTTGGGTGAGGGTAGAGTCACCGATGAGACGTATAGCTCTCTTTTGAATGGAGTCCAGGATAGCGAGTGTAGAAGCGGCAGCTGCACCCCAGATGTGGGAGCAGTATTCGAGGTTTGGCCTTATTTGTGAAGTGTATAAGGTATAGAGATTAGTTGGTGAAAAGTATTTGCGAGCCCGGAAGAGGAAACCCAATTTCTTAGCAGCCGCTTCTGCAATTGATGTAACATGTTGGTGCCAATTAAGATTTCGATCCACAGAAATGCCAACAAGAGAAAAAGACTCATTACTTTGAATAACTTGGTTGTTCATTGTGATGGGTCTAGGGCTGCTGTATCTCTTGTGAGAAAGAAAGCAAGACTTAGTTTTGGTGGGGTTGAATTGTACAAGATTTCTACTTCCCCAGTCTAATATTTTTTGGAGGTCTACGGAGACAGAACCCTCCATGAGTCTGCGATCCTCATCTAATTGGGCTAAAGAGACAGGCTTAGAATATTGTATGTTTGAGTGGAGGGTGCTGTCGTCCGCGTAACTGTGAACTGGGTTGGATGTGCTAGAGAGGAGGTCATTGATGTGGAGAAGAAACAAAGTAGGGGCTAAAGCTGAACCTTGAGGAACTCCTGCATTAATTGGATACAGTTTAGAGGAATGGCCATCCACAACAACAGATATGCTCCTGTTGGAGAGGAAATTTGCTGTCCAGGTACAAAGTTTTGGTGGTAGGCCATAGGCCGGAAGTTTATTAAGCAGCGCTGCGTGCCAGACCTGGTCGAATGCTTTGGATATGTCTAGAGCAACAATCTGGGATTCACCGTGTTGTTCCATAGACTTGTTCCAAGAATGGGTGACAAAGGAAAGGAGGTCGGCAGTTGATCTGCGCTGACGGAATCCATACTGCCTGTCGTGGATTAGACTGTGTTTTCAAGGAATTTTAGTAGTTCGGTGTTTATATACTTTTCCATCACTTTAGAGATGACTGAAAGGAGAGAAATAGGCCTGTAGTTGCTAGGAAGCGCTTTGGATCCTTTCTTGGGGATGGGTTGTACTCGAGCAGTTTTCCAGTTACTAGGGAATATGCCTTTATTGTAAGATATCTGAAAAAGACGAGTCAGGACAGGAGCAAGTTCTGGTGCGCATTTTTTGAGAACAATTGCTGGGATCTCGTCAAGGCCAGAGGCTTTCCTGGTATTAAGAGAAGAGAGCATCTTTCGTACCTTTTTAGTTTTGAAAATGATATCAGTCATTTTATGCGCGACATTGGGGACTGTTGGTGGTTGAACATTTGGAGGTGGGTTGAGAGTAGAATTTCCGGCGAACAACGAAGCAAAAAGTTCAGCCTTGCCCAGGGCGGTAGAAACAATTTCATCACCTGAGACAAGAGGTGGGAACGTGCTCTTGCAGAAATTATTCCCAATAGACTTAGCAAGAGTCCAGAAGGGTTTGCCGCCGTTGGAGCTTGAGAGGACTTTGTTTTTGATGTGGTTATTAAACGAGTTTTTTGCCTCAGAAAGAATGCGGACATAGCAGTTTCTTGCGTCGTTGAATGCTTGACGATTTTCTTGACTGGGATTGTGTAGAAGCGTTTTGTGAGCTTTGACCTTTTCAAGTCTGGCCTTGTCACAGGATTTAGAGAACCAGGGCTTTTGAGTGGCTGAAGAGGTTTTCTGTGTACGTGGAATAAATAATTCCATGCCAGCTTGAATAATTTCGGTGACGTTTTGTGAGATATCAGAGGGGTCAGGATGAGAGAAGCAGACAGACGCCCATGGAAATGAGGAAAAGTAATCCCGCATTTCGTCCCAGTTTGCGGAGTTGTAGTGCCAAACGATACGTGGGTGTGATGACTGTGTGACCTCGGGTTGCATTGCACAGGAAGCAGTGACCATGCCGTGGTCTGAGCGACCAAGGGGGGCGGTGACTGATATCTTATAGCATTCAGGATTCGTAGTAAGAAGGAGATCCAAGGGATTTGAGCTGTGTGTTGGGATACGAGGAAAGTAAGTAGGTTGCTGAACCATATTGGCCAAAGAATTGCTGACTGCAAAGGCCTCCGCTGCTCTCCCTTGTGGATCGGTTTTTGAAGATCCTAGCCATTCCTTATTATGTACATTGAAGTCGCCAAGAATAGTGACCTCGGAGGAAGGATATTCAGAAATCAGATAGTCGGTTTTTTCAGAAAGGTAGTCAAAGAGCTGGACAAAGTTGTTGTCAGAAGGTGACCGGTAAATGCAACAGATGAATTTAGTTGCAGCCCTGAGAGAGAGTTTTATCCATAGTATGTCTTTTCTTCCAGCTTCTAAATTGGGAAGTCTGGTGCAGGGTAGATTGCTACGGACGTATGTGCACACGCCTCCATGCAATCTAAAGGCAGTAAGGAGCTCATACCCCGGGAAATTAAGGAGATTAGTGGCTGTTTTGGCACTGATTTGGGTTTCGGTGAGGAAGAGGAGTTGGGGCCTGTTAGCCTGGAGGAAATGGTGGACGGAGTTCAGGTTAGAATTTAGGCCACATATATTCGAAAAGGATATGTTAAATCTTGATGTTGGCGCCCCCTGTACACCCCTCTCCCGGAGATCCGAATGGAGGGGTATTTTGCCTCCGGAATATTTTATACAAGGAGGAGCCATCATCATTTTTGCTTATAAGGGAAACCGACTCATACACCAGAACCGGAAACGTCCGTTGGGACTTCACCGGCCCCTTGATGTATGGGGTGGTACCTCCTCGGGCGTGAAAAAATCCTTTACTATTACATAAAGGAAAATTCCACTACCACCTGCTAAGGATTGGATTGGATCAATGTCTACCCCTTTAAAAATAAGATTAATAAAGGGACTATCAATTGTCCAGTAGTTATGATTTTCGACATAGTAGGAGGATACAAAACATTTTCATCATTTTGCATCCATGCCTATTGTCGCTCGAATGTATTGCTATCTTCGTTATTGTTAGAGATAGGGAGACGGTTGCAATGTTTTGTAGAATTTCATGCTCGTTCCAAATATCCTGTCCTGCCTCTTTTCGTTTTCGAGTTATTTTGAAAAACAAAATTTGTCGATTTCTTTTTCATTCAATATCTAAGTAGGGTATGATCTGACATGTCTAAGACTTGCACATTATCAGGACACTTTTTACAGAGTAATCTTTTTGTGCTATTCTCAACTTTGGATTTTCATTTGTTTTTGAGCTACAGGTATCAACGTTTGTTTTTTATTATGGCAGCCATATTGGATCTTTTACTCGCGTGATAGCCTGTGAAAAGAGCTTTCCAATGATGTACAACATGCCTGAGAAATCTTGTAATTGCACTGACAATTTAGGAAAAACCGTTTTGAGGATAGTATAAGGCTATGAAATCCAATCCAAAAAAAGCAAAAGAAAAACAGAAGACAATGTTAGTAATCCCACCTTATTAAATAGATTCCGGCAGTTAGCGCGACTAGGAGAGCTGGTTAGTATTCTTATACTGAATCTTTTGTAGCAATAAAAGTCAGTATTAACTGTTGCTACCTGCACCAGTCTCCTTATAAGATCTAATGTCCTGGAGATCTTGGTAACCATGAAATGGATGTGGAATGACCGGAGGAGATCCGCACGGAAGATGATGCCTTGGAATTTTACCTCTGATACTTCATTCGATTTTTTAGCTAAAAATGTGATTACTTTTGTTTTATCTTTGTTAAGTCTCATTTCATTGTCTTTGATCCATGTTTCTGCTTGTCTAAATGTTAGCTGGTTTCTATCACTCGCATCCTGAATGTTGGAGCCAATATTAATAAAGGACATATCATCAGCAAAAAGACAAACTTGATCAACTGATATATTCTCTGGTAGATCATTTATGTATATGAGAAACAAAAGGGGCCCAAGGATTGAACCTTGGGGTATCCCTCGTTCCAGACTTATCCACTCTGACTGTTCATGGTTCCATCTGAGTTTTTGTTTTCTGTGTGCCAGATATGAGACCAATAGTTGCTGTGGAGGTCCTCGTATGCCATAATGTGTCAGCTTTTCTTCCATTATTCTATGAAACACTGAGTCGAATGCCTTTACAAGCCACAAAAGCTGGCTACAATTGTCTTCTTATCGTCAAATCCTGTTGCAATCATGTGAGCAACACCTGCCATCGTTGTAACAGCGGAAAAGTTTTTTCTAAAGCTGATGGTCACTAAAAAGTCGAAATTTATCAAAACATGCAAAACGTATGCCATAATGTGTCAGCTTTTCTTCCATTATTCTATGAGACACTGAGTCGATGCCTTTCCCAAGCCACAAAAGCTGGCTACACTTGTCTTCTTATCGTCAAATCCTGTAGCAATCTTGTGCGCAACATCTGCCATCGCGGTAACAGCGGAAAAGTTTTTTGTAAAGCCATGTTGATGGTCACTCAAAAGTCGAAATTTATCAAAACAATCTTCTATTCTTCTATTGATTATTGACTTGATAATTTTTAAAGCACTGGAAGTATTGCCAGCTGTCTATAGTTTGCTTTCTCATAAGAGATACACCAACCCTAGACCCATCACAATGAACAACCAAGCTATTGAAAGTAATGAGTCGTTTTCACTTGTTGGCATTTCTGTGGATCGAAATCTCAATTGGCACCAACATGTCACATCAATTACAGAAGCGGCTGCTAAGAAATTAGGTTTCCTCTTCCGGGCTCGCAAATACTTTTCACCAGCTAATCTCTATACCTTATATACTTCACAAATAAGACCAAACCTCGAATACTGCTCCCACATCTGGGGTGCCGCTGCCCCTTCTACACTCGCTATCCTGGACTCCATTCAGAAGAGAGTTATACGTCTCATTGGTGACCCTACCCTCACCCAAATACTGCCCTCCCTTGCCTACCGACGTGCCGTTGGTGACCTCTATCTCTTTTATAGATATCTGCACGGGAAGTGCTCAGAGGAGCTTTCTTCCATAGTTTCTCCACCTGCTGCCCCCAACAGATCTACCAGGGGAACAGAGCGAATGCACCCTTTTACTGTCCAGGTCACCAGACATAGAACATCATGTTACGCCCGCTCTTTTGTCCCGAGGACTTCAAAGTTGTGGAATTCCTTGCTGGCACATGTTTTTCCTTCTCCTCCGAACCCCCAAGTCCAGAATTAACAAGTTGCCTCTTTCCTCCTTGTCGACATCCACGGTACGATAGTATTTAGGCTGTAAGCCCTCGTGGTGTGTTGTTGAAATAAATAAAAAATAAAAAAAATGCAACTTCTAATCTTGTTGACAGTTCTTAATTTTCTCGCACATCGAGAAATGTTATTTATTTGTAACTGTGTATATTATTGATGTATGATTTTTTTGTTGTGTACTAGCCTACTCTTCATTTCGGCATAACCCTTTGAGTAATGTATATTTAAATAAATTAATAAATAAAGCTCTTTGAATATTGGCGTCACTAAAATATCAGGATTGACTGTTATGCAAAATTTAAAGAGCGTAAGAGTCTTACTTTAACAAGTGTATACATTTTTTAATACCTAAAAAAGTGTGGAGGGATGTCTGGGAAGGAATGGTGATACATATAATCACCATACCCACAAATAGAGAGAAATTAACTGTCAGCTTCTCTCGTTTATGTAAAACAAGGTATGGTGCAAATAATTTTGGGCTGAAATTATATAATAAACTTCCATTTTCTGTAGCAGATCCAACCTTTCCAAAATTTAAATCTACTCTGCAAAAATTTCTTACAAACAATAATTGTTCTACACAGTTCGGAATTTTTAAGCTACAATTTGCGAAAAAAAAAAAGGTTTCATTGGCTTGTGCCGCTTTTATGTATTGCTGGTTTACTTTTAAATTGTTATTTTATTGTGCGATTTTATTATGCTTTATATATTATGTGTGTTTGAATCCCACAAATACTACAGTATTCTTACACTTTCAAGCTAAGTTTTCTTAAGCTATGGTGAGATTACTTCCAGTATCATCTTCACATCTCCATCACTGTATGATGAATCAAAAACATTATTTTTTTAAATCCATTGTAGTGCTCTAAACATCATGTATGCCTTATAAAAGTAGTCACATAGGAGGCTACGTTAAAGATTTAGTTCAGAATTCTGTTGGCAGTTAAATAGATCTCTCAGAGTAGCAGGTATTGACAAAAAAAAAAAAAAAATTGAAAATCAGTCAAGCACAAAGTTACAGGATGTTACCATTTTATGTAAAACACGCTATAAAATTAGAAATAGGAATGTATTACCTGGCTTATCACATCACCGTGGGCTGTGCGTACTTGATAAAGATACCTGTACTTTTTCTGCCTTAATTCGGCTTTATCGATTCTTGTCACTCCCCTACCGTTTGGACCTCTCACCTTTTTTCTGCCCGCAGCCACTAGAAACAATCATAATCATTTTCTTCAACAACACCTTTACAGTTTAAATGTCTATACTTACAATCAGCATGATGTATGCCGCGTCCGGTGATAGCACACTGTATAATAAGTCCAACGATGACAAACGATGGCCAGGCTGCTAGAACAATCCATGAAAACCAGCATGGTGGTGGTTTTACAGGTCTTAATGCAACACGATGCCATACCCATGCTACCATCGACAGCTTCTCTACGAAATAGTCTGCAGCAGCAGACAAAATAGCACCACCATAAATTACCGTACCTAATATTGTCAAACCTAGAAGACAAAAGAAAATGTCAGTAAAATTTGGTTCCGATTGTCTTTCAAAAAGAAAATTAATGGTATGCTTTTATTACTTTTTCAAATTAGGGTATTAAATTGAATTTTAAGCTTCACAGGGCAATAATATCAATTAGAAAATTATATGTAATGTATACTAGCGATGGGAATTGGAACGTTTCCATTTTGGAAAGTTTCCAGTAGGGAATTTATTTTCGCTTTGAAAGTTTCCTTTAAAGCTACGGGAAACATTTCCGAAAACTTTCCCTGGAAACTTTCCAAGTTTTTTTCACGTAAATATCAGTTTGTGGGCCAGTAACCAACGTTTTAACAGCTGATTTGCGAAGTTAAGGCCAAGAAACTATGAATAAAAAGAAGAAGCTGATTTGTGTAGATTCAAATAGATCGATAGATAGGTGCTTTATTGTCCAAAGATAAAAATCTTATTGACAAGCAAAGTTAACATATAAAAGTAAAAGTTGTCAAACTATAAAAACAAAAAAATATAAGTTTACAACAAATAGTAATATAAATGCATAAGTAACTAGTATAACTATATATAAATAACAATATAAAAAAAACAATATAAACATAAATACAGAGCTAACCAACAATATAATATAAACACACAATATATAGAAAGTAGTCCAAATGAAAACTCCCAAACAACATTAATCGAATCTGTCACAGTAGTGCATCATTACAAAATTCATCTATTGAATAATAACATTTTGCAACTAAAAATTCCTTAAGCTCTCTTCTAAAAATTTCAATGTCACTAATCCTCCTCAAGTTTATTGGTATCTGGTTAAATATCTTCTTACTATTGTATATTAATGACCTCTTTAACAATGATGTGGACGGTATAGGAAGAGGAATGCAGTTCTTTTGTCTTGTATTACGAGAAGACACTGACCTGATTTCATCTTTATATTTTTCATGCATGAGGCATGCAATTGCTCAGAAACAAATAAACGTCTACAAGAGTCACGGACACTAACCCCATACAAATATTTGAGGGCCCTTTTCTGCAGAATAAATACAGAATTGAAAAGATAACCTGCACAAGAGCCCCAGTAACAAATGCCATGACTTAGATGGGACTCCACAAGTGAGAAGTAAACACTCCTAGTATAGTCTTGTCCAAGATTTTTGAAACAACTCTTAGTGCGTGACAATCTGATGAAAGCTTCTTACATAGATGATTTATGTGTTTCAAACTTCAACGATTGATCAATGTATAGTCCGAGAAACCTAACACAGCTCTGCTTCCCATGTTCCTCAGCTGCTAGAGTCACAGCAGGCAGACTACATTTGAAATGCATGATATTAGTCTTAGAGACATTCAAAGTTAACAGATTTGAAATGAACCAGTTTTCTATCATCTTCATATCATCTGACACAGTGCGCTCCAGTGCTCCAACACTATCACTACTCCACAAGATGGTTATACCATCAGCATAGATAGTAATATGACCCTTAATTTTCAACATAGACAGGTCATTAATATAAAGTAAAAACAGCAGTGGGCCAAGAACAGACCACTGCGGAACACCATGGTGAATATGTTGGTACCCAGAGCTAATATGACCAAGTTGAACACTCTGCTGACGATCAGATAAATATGACCTCAACCATTCAAGCAAAGTCCCCCTAAAGCTATAAGTAGGAAGTTTACGTAACAGTATCTCATGCTCAACACAATCAAATGCTTTAGTGAGATCACAGAACACTGCCGCAGCTACTTGATTGTTATTCAGTGAAAGGTACATATTTTCATGAAAAGAAAATATTGCATCATTTGCACCTTTTTTAGGTTGAAATCCAAACTGGGAAGATGTTAGGATCTTGTGTTTAACAAGAAATACCTGCATTCTATTTTTAATCAATTTCTCAACTATTTTAGAGATGGTAGGAAGTAGAGACAGAGCACGAAAACCATTTGGAGAATCTGTTTCACCTCCTTTATATGCAAGAATTACTCTAGCCATTTTCAGAGACGAAGGAAAATATCCCGTTATAATCGAACTATTAATTGCATCTGCCAATATTTCAAGAGCCCAGTTAGGAAGGTGAAGAAGCAGTTTGACAGAGCCCACCCGATAGAATCCTTGTTCTTAAAGTCATGGAGCACTCCATGAATTTCAGCAGAATTGACCGGCGTAAAAAAGAAGGTGTCAGGGATAAAAACATCATCCATGAAGCCCAGTGGATCCGTCCAAGGGACCCTCCACTGTATCAGCCCAGAAGCAATGGAACAATAATAATCATTGAGATGATTAGGATCCAGTTCAGGAGTCACCCGATGAGAACCATGTCCTTCCGAAAGATCACTAACAATCGACCATGACTCTCTTTGTCTGTTTTAAGACCGCAGTATCCTTTGTCTATAATATTGTTGTTTTGCAACCTTTAAAACTCTTCTGTATATCTGTCGATAATTATTAAAATAGAATATGAATGAGGCATTGTAACCAGCATATTTTCTAATTGTATGCAGACAAGCATGTTTCTTGATGATACTTTCAATCCTTAAGTAATCCATGGTTCCTTTATTTTATTCTTTATGTCCTTCAAAGGAAATGCAATATTGAAGAAGTATATTAATCTATTATGGAACTCGCTTAAGGGATCTGAAGAATTCAATATACAATTCCAGCTATTTGTTGCACATAGTTGTGAAAATATACTATAGTTATGCTGAGCAAACACTCTTCCACGTTTTTTACAATTTTTCTTTTGGAATCGGTTAAAGACAACTTACATAAGCAAGCTTCATGATCAGACAAACCAGTGTTAACAACGCAACAGTCCAAAACATTCATACCTACATTTGTACATATGTAGTCTATAATACTTCTGGAGTGCTGGGAACATCTAGTTGGTGAATCTATCAACATATGCAGATCAAAAGAATACAACATACAAGACAGGTTGACAACATTAAAAGAGGATTTATTTAAATAATCGACATTAAAATCTCTTGTGAGAATCACAGTAGAATTTACAGGCAACACAGAGAACCATCTCCAATTTTTGAAGAAATAACTACTATTAGAAGTTGGCGATCTATAAATGCACAAAACATACATATTCAATTTCTTGCAGCAGGCAATAGAGAACTCAAAATCCTTTTCCACTAAGAGCTGATTGCACTTATCAACATCAACAAAGTTATAACATTATAAAAAGTCTTCTCTTATCATAATCAATGTACCGCCATGAGAAACACAAGATCTATTAAACCGGGATATTATAACATAGGGGGGCACAGAAAAACCTTCTTCTGGCTTTATCCAATGCTCAGTTAGAAGCAGTATCTCAGGATTGCCTATACTATCCAAGAATAAACTCAATTCATCAACCGTATTACGTACAGATTGAACATTTAAAAGCACAACTGAGAACTCTAGTTTTTTGTACCTAAAAAAGAAGTTTTACTGCTACCACCAGCAACTTGTCCTACGGCTTCATTAGCAACTGAATCACCATCATGAGGTACTATGGATTCATAAAGTGCTATATTTTCAGGCTCAATAAAAATTAAATTTTTTATAATAGGTTTGCTATTCGTTATCTCTACTATTTTCATACAGATTTTAGGATTATTGATCAAGTGTCCTGGCAACATATAAGAGTTTAAAAGAGAAATATGAAGATGCTTTTAGAGAAATACAGAAAAGTCGTGGTGAAACTCAAAAAAGACTGAAAGTTCCAGTGGATACTAGATGGGGTACTTACTCTATGATGATTGAAAGTTTAAACATTAACAAAGATAATTTAAAAGCCTCATGTGTAGAGGGGTAATTGAAAGACAGTATCGATCCCAAGATAAAAAATACCCTACAGGATAACAAATTTGGAGAAAAATTGAAAACTATTAAAACTTATACAACCAATATCAGCAATAAACTACCTAGAAGAAGATAAAGCAACTCTTCAATATTCTTACAAACATCTTAAAGATATAGAGAATGATATAACACAGTGCTCTGATGCTTTTTTTTTGACAGGCTAACAAAAAATTTTGGACATGTGGGAATTACGGAAAGTATTCATGACACATGATACTCAAGGCGCTGCATGTTTTCTGGACTCAAACCAACATGGATTAATAGATAATATAGAATTTAATATCATATTGCAGTTTGTAACAACACTTGGTAATAACATGCACATTGATGAAACATAACTTCTCAAAAACCTTGTTGAATATACGAGGGCGGGTCAATAAGTCCGTGACTTTTTGAATTTCCCGCCTCTTCACAGGAAACAAGCATCTGTCAGTTGACTCCTATCAAATTTTGAACAAGCTGCGTCATTTAGTTTGTGTTAGATAGTCATTGAAAGTGGACAACCTCTTGAGTTATAACGAAAATGGAAAAAAAGCGAATTTCGTGTGCTCATCAAACATTATGTTTTGCGGAAGAAACCATCACTCAAACCAAGGCTAAGCTTGATAAATGAATAACTTGATTATAAAGTGATCGCACCTACATAGAAGAAAGTCTAATGGTATAAGATCTGAAGATCTCATTGGCCATTTAGCTATACATTTATTTACCTCTTTTTAAAACATTTAAATAATATAAAATAGGAACATACCTTTTCTGAAATATAAATTGAGAATTGCAAACATGAGAGCACTGATTAATAGCACTCCAACACACAGCCAAACTGAGCCTTGCGGAGAGGTTTCCGTAAAATGATCGGCAACCAGTAACGAGGCTAACCCTGCCAGAAATCCAGTATGCAGTCCAGTCATAAATAGTCCAACGTACTGCACCAACATCGTTATCAGTCCAAACAATACTCCAGCTAGCAGTGACACACCTAGAGAAACAAAACAAAAACTATATGTTATTATTGTTGGATAAATTGAAATATGTATACAAATAATTTGGGTAAAGCATTTTAAATATTCAATAAAATAGATTAATTTTTAATTTACACTACATACTACAGTTAGTTTGGCACGAATCTTTAAGCACAAAGGTGAAAAATTGGCCACAACCATCTTTGAAACATTTTCAACTATATTAGTTTTGTTTTTAAGAACTTCCATAAACCAAATTTCGCTTACACCAAGGTTACACCTTCCGAATTTTCACACTTCAGTATGTGTGAACAAATTTTTTTGATTTACTCTTTCGGTTACGGAATTATGATTTAACAATTACCTCAACTATTAAACCAAAACATAAACATGTGGTTTCAACAGGATGTAGCTCCACCCAATTATGCAACACAGGCCCGCAATCCATTGAATGGATTATTTGAAAACAGGCGGACTGGCTGAGCAGGTCCATTCAACTTGCCTGCTGGGTCGCCAGATTACCCCAAACACCCCCCCCATCCAACGATTATTTTGGGGTTTTATAAAGGAAAAAGTTATGGCGAGTGCACCTGCAGCTGTAGAAGATATGAAAAACGGAATCCGCTTTGGATGCTCATTAGTGACACTTGAAATGTTGCAGTACGTACAGAATTCATTTAGAAAAAAGAGTGTTTTTTCAGTATTTTTTTTATTTCAATAACACACCACGAGGGCTTAGAGCCTAAATACTATCGTACCGTGGGTGTTGACAAGGAGGAAAGGGGTAATTTGTTAATTCTGGACTTGAAGGTTTGGAGGTTCCGGGGAGAAGGAAAAACATGTGCCGGCAAGGAATTCCACAACTTGGAAGTCCTCGGGACAAAAGAGCGGACATAAGATGTTCTATGTCTGGTGACCTGGACAGTAAAAGGGTGCATTCGTTCTGTTCCCTGGTAGATCTGTTGGGGGCAGCAGGTGGAGGAACTATGGAAGGAAGCTCCTCTGAGCAGTGTCCGTGCAGATATCTATAAAGGAGAGATAGGTCACGAACGGCACGTCGGTGGGCAAGGGATGGCAGCCTTTGGGTGAGGGTAGGGTCACCGATGAGACGTATAGCTCTCTTCTGAATGGAGTCCAGGATAGCGAGGGTAGAAGCGGCAGCAGCACCCCAGATGTGGGAACAGTATTCGAGGTTTGGTCTTATTTGTGAAATATATAAGGTATAGAAATTAACTGGTGAAAGGTATTTGCGAGCCCGGAAGAGGAAACCTAATTTATTACCAGCCGCTTCTGCAATTGATGTGACATGATAGTGCCAATTGAGATTTCGATCTACAGAAATGCCAACAAGTGAAAATGACTCATTACTTTGAATAACTTGGTTGTTCATTGTGATGGGTCTAGGGCTGGTTTATCTCTGATGAGAAAGGAAGCAAGACTGCGATTTGGTGGTGTTGAATTGTATAAGATTTCTACTTCCCCAGTCTAATATTTTTTGGAGATCCAGACAGAACCCTCTATGAGTATGCGACCCTCATCTATTTGGGCTAAAGAGACAGGCTTAGAATATAGTATATTTGAGTGGAGGGTGCTGTCGTCCGCGTAACTGTGAACTGGGTTGGATGTGCTAGAGAGGTCATTGATGTGGAGAAGAAACAAAGTAGGGGCTAAAGCTGAACCTTGAGGAACTCCTGCATTAATTGGATACAGTTTAGAGGAATGGCCATCCACGACAACAGAAATGCTCCGGTTGGAGAGGAATTTTGCTGTCCAGGTACAGAGTTTTGGTGGTAGGCCATAGGCCGGAAGTTTATTAAGCAGTGCTGCGTGCCAGACCTGGTCAAATGCTCTGGATATGTCTAGAGTGACAATCTGGGATTCACCGTGTAGTTCCATAGACTTGTTCCAAGAATGGGCGACAAAGGAAAGGAGGTCGGCAGTTGATCTGCGCTGACGGAATCCATACTGCCTGTCGTGGATTAGACTGTGTTTTTCAAGAAATTATAGTAATTCGGTGTTTATATACTTTTCCATCACTTTAGAGACGACTGAAGGGAGAGAAATAGGTCTGTAGTTGCTAGGAAGCCCTTTGGATCCTTTCTTGGGGACGGGTTGTACTCGAGCAGTTTGGAAGTTGGAGGGATATTTTGAACAATGTATTATGCATGACATAAATTTAATTGTTAATATTTTTTATATTTTAACCCATAACTCCATTCCATAATTCCGTAATCGAAACATCAAATCAATTTTTTTTGCACACACTTACTTTTTTTACGTATATTCGAGTTTTTATAAAAAAAAGTACACCCCCCATTTAAAAATCCAACCCTACCCCTCTATTTTGATGGGCGGGATTGGATTTTTAAATGGGGACGATGTACCTTTTTTAAATAAAAACTTGAACGTACGTAAAAAAAACTAGGTATGTGCCAAAAAAATTGATTTGATTTTTCGGTTACGGAATTATGATGGATTTTTAAATGGGGATGTCTTTTTTAAAATAAAAACTCGAATCTACGTAAAAAAAAACTAGGTGTGTGCAAAAAATAGAGGGGCGGGGTAAATGTTAGAAATATATTTAAATATGACCCAATCCCAACACACAACCCCCCCCCCCCCTTCTTATTACTTGACCAAAATTTGCACAAAAAACTGTAAACCGTTTAGAATTTCTTAAAACTCGACGTTTCGGCTCCTGTTCTGGAGCCATTTTAAGAGATTAAGGTATCATGAAGGGAAATGAAGCCTACAGCCTCAATCTGCCCTCTCCCTAGAGCGGTGGATAAGGGTGGGTTGTGTTGTTATCGCTCGATTACAGGGTCTCAATCTACCGTCTCTTAGTGTGTGCAACCCTATACCTAGTAGATCTCTAGGTTTGTTTTTAATGATGTTTTTGTTTTTGATGATGTTTTCCATGCATTGTAATGTTTACCGGAAATAAAATTTATTAATTATATTATTTTTAATCATGTGATTTTAGAATATTGGTGCCACATTTTGGTAACAATTATTAAAGATATGTCATTTGGGTATGATACCGAAACCAGGGTTGCCAGATGTTTTAGGTAATTTCCCCATTAGAGGTTACGAAATCCCCAAAATTCATGACTTTTACCTACAGCTAGAAAAATGTATTAGCAAGAGCCCGAAAATTCACTAAAACCTTCAAAATGTGTTGTGACTTGGGTTCTACAAGTGTACTTATCGGTGCTCATCACAGGTTACAATCTTGACTTAGTAAAAAAAAACAACAATTTTCCCAGAAAATAAAATCCTAAAACATTCGCCAAAGACAAAAGGCTTTCCTAATTTTACGGAAAAATTCCTAATCTGGTAACCATGATCGGACCCAATTATATAAATTGCAATTTCCTCCTCGTCTGACACCACTTGTCCGGATAATATTCTATATGTCCATCAAAGGTAATTTTTTGTGCAATATTGCACCCTTAAAGGTATTTCTCCAAAAGAAATTTTCATGAACGTAATATTTTGCTGTAAAAGCACTTACCAACATTTCCATATGGTGGCATCAGTTCTCCTTGTAAACAAATCAGGTAGACTATACTAGATGCGAAAATGAACCCAGTGAGGAACATGACTGTCTTAAAACATCGATAACCTGAAACAAAAAAATCATGTTTATAAACTACAATTGATTTAAGCCTCGTTTTAAAAGTATACGGTCAAGTAAAGACACCAGTGATTGACACCCTGTAAGCAAGGCGATTTTCATCTGAGACAGGTTAGGATTTGAGACATATTCTAGAATTTACACCTAGCATTGTTAAGGTAACTCGTTTTCCTTAAAAATTTTAAAAGAAACTTTAAAAGTTATCCAGTGATTTTGAAGCAAGTTTTTTTTTACAGAATTTTATGCATATATATATATATATATATATATATATATATATATATATATATATATATATATATATATATATATATATATATATATATATATATATATACAGTTTGTCCCAAACTGGATGGGAATGTACTGCTATCTCCGTTATTATTAGAGATAGAAATTAGCAATGTTTTGTAGAATTTTATGCTCGTTCCAAATATGACTTGTATTTTGCTCTGCCTCTTTTCGTTTTCGAAGTATTTTGAAATAAACAAAATTTGTCGATTTCTTTTTCTTATATCTAAGTAGGCGTTGATCTGACATTTCTACTTGCACATTATCCGGACACCTTTTACAGCGTAATCTTTTTGTGCTATTCTCAACTTTGGATTGTCATTTGTTTTTGAGCTACAGGTATCAACGTTTGTTTTTATTATGACAGCCATATTTGATTTTTGCTCATGTGATAGCCTGTGAAAAGAGCTTTCCAATGATGTACAACATGCTTGAGCAATCTTGTAATTGCACTGACAATTTTGAGAAAAAAACTGTTTTGAGGATAGTAGGCTATGAATTCCAACACCAGAAAACAAATGACAAAAAAAGTGTTCAAAAAGCAGTAGGCCATGGAGTCTAACAATGGACTTCTACTTTTAACATAATTTTCCGTAATGATTCACGATAAAAAAATTAGGAACTTTGAGCACACCAATGAATCGGCCCATTATTACAAATGGTATTTTACATTACAACATTATCCTAAAAAATGTTATAATTTAATTAAATAGGTAAACCTAGTAAATAACTAAATTTACTAACAGAACTCAATAAAAAGCAGATTAATGATTTACGAAGACGCCTTTGAAAATTGTTTGATTTTTAAACGTAAGTCAACTGAAAAACAACGGAAGAAAGGTTGCTATGGATATAACACTATCGCGACAATTAAGAATATTGTCATTCTTAATTCTCTGAACAATTTGAGGTGTATTTAACAAGTTGCTTAAAATATTGTACTAAATAGTTTGTTTCCTGTTTATTTTAAATATTATTCAACAATATGTTCAGGAATGATGAATATTGGGGTACTCTGAAGAATGATGTGTATAAATTCGATCCACCACAAAATATCAATGAATTACGAAACAGAATCACGGAAGCTATAAATCATATTAACCAAAACAAAAAGGTGTATAAAGTGTATTGAACAAAACGGTGGCCATATTTAACAATTTTCCATATAGTGCATTTTTAAGTTTCTATTTTATTATTTGTTGAGTTCCGTTTCTAATTGTGTTGTTTTGTGGAGTTTAAGTTTCTATTTGTTATTGCCGGGTTTCGTTATTAAACTGTTTCACATAATATTACCTAGCATTATTACCTAATTAAGTATTGTAAATTAAATCACAATATTTTATCGTGAATCATTACCGAAAATTATGTTAAAAGTAGAAGTCTATTGTTAGACTCCATGGCCTACTGCCTTTTGAACACTTTTTTTTTGTCATTTGTTTTCTGGTATTTGATTTCATAGCCTACTATCCTCAAAACGGGTTTTCTCAAAATTGTCAGTGCAGTTACAAGATTTCTCAAGCATGTTGTACATCATTGGAAAGCTCTTTTCACGGGCTATCACATGAGCAAAAAATCCAATATGGCTGCCATAATAAAAACAAACGTTGATACATGTAGCTCAAAAACAAATGACAATCCAAAGTTGAGAATAGTACAAAAAGATTACTCTGTAAAAAGTGTTCTGATAATGTGCAAGTCTTAGACATGTCATATCAACGCCTACTTATATATTGAAGAAAAAAGAAATCGACACGTTGTTTTTTTCAAAATAACTCGAAAACGAAAAGAGGCAAGACTAAATACATGTCTTATTTGGAGCGAGCATGAAATTCTACAAAACATTGCTAATTTAACCGTCTCCCTATCTCTAATAATAACGGAGATAGCAATTCATTCCCATCCAGTTTGGGACACACTGTATATATATACACACACACACACACACACACACAATATATATATATATATATATATATATATATATATATATATATATATATATATATATATATATAAACATATAGAAATTTAAACGGACCTTGGTTTCGGGTTCTAGTGGCCCAAATTCGCGCTCATTTGAAAAAAAATTGCGAAGTCTCACTATCAATACCTCTCTAATAGAGATTTTAAAAAATAAAAATTCGCTAATAAAAATAATTATGCGAAATTTATAGAGAAGCTTCCAATGCGCTGTATTTTTAGCTTCAGAGATCATCAATATATCATGAAGATGACCTACATATCACGGGGGGTAACATTATAGGGATAATAAAGTTTATAAATGGGCTTGGATAAATCTCATTATATGAATGAAAGTGTTTCATTCTTGGTGATCGTTCAGAGAAAGGTATGAATCGGGTGTGGCCTTGCAGCATTCAGCATCCAGTATTCCGTGCACCAAGAGATGAGCTTTTCTAATCGATCAACGCCGACCTTCGCCCGTGTCGCGTCTGTGAATTGCGTCACGAAACTTATTCGGCAGCTTTCTGCTTTCAGTATTGTCTCTATCCTATGTCAATGATTGTTTCACATTTTTTATCTGTTTGTTTTAATTATCATTAGGTATTTTATCTAAAGCTTTAAAGGGGTTGGTGAAATTTACTGAAATTTGTGGTATACATTTTACAAATAAAAAATCTGGACGCAGCAAGTGCGTTATGATAGCGAAAATTTGATTAACCCTTAACCGGCGTAGCGAGAAATTTTAACACTTAACACTTCAATGTTATTGAAAAAACTGCTTTGTTTTTGTTGTATAAATAATCAGACATGTAAGAAAACAACATTTATATTTATAACCAGCTGAGTAACAAACTAAAGCAAAGAAAATGTAGGACAAAATTATTGTGTTTTTTAACAACAATAAACGTTACTACTCTTAGTTTCTTGACAACTGTAAAATTAAAAATGTTCGTATTAAAAACATGTTTACTAAGGTCCAAACTACAAAAAAAGAGATTAAGTAACTTCTTAATTAAAACTGTAAAAAACTGACATTGGTTTAAAAACGTCTACTATAAAAAATAATACATTTAGGAGTCTTCTAGATTTTCAATACATTGAACACATATTTTTTTAGAGCATTGCAAACAAATACGTTTATTGCATTCAACACATAAATAAACAGTTTTTCTTTTTAATTTTGGGTCACAGATGGAACAATACTTCCTCTGATTTCTAGGCAACACTTCTTGAGCATCAGCTGGTGCCTCAGGTGCCAGCTTCAAAATTCTGCAAATACCTGCTTTTAGCTCTCTTGGTAAATTTGTTTTCTGAGGTCTTTCACGAAGGATCGGTTCATATAGTTGTTTGGCCAATAATTCTAAAAAATCGAGCCTGTCTAGCTGATTTGCGTTGGCACAAGACTGATGGATTATATATGCATTTATTGAACACATATCCACAAATCCATAAAACAGAGCCATATGCCAACGTTGTGTTCTGCTACAGCAATATTTCCTGCATTTTTTATCTACAGCATCCATTGCAGATTTTGTATTATTATAATAGGCAGTAATTTCAGGCAAACCGTTATCATCCTGTATGCTAATGATGCATCGAAGAAATCATGACAACAGCTTTGTTTTTCTTTGGTACTTTAGAAATCAATGTTTTATTACATGTAAAGCCATTTCAATGTAGATCCCACCTGTCTTGTTTTTGAGGGTAAAAATTCCTTGGGTATTTCCCGTTATTTTTTCATAGTTCCAACGTAAGTAAGTTTATTTTTGATGAGATAGTCTGTAAGCTCTATTGAAGAGTACCAATTATCAGCGGTAATGTTTCTGTTGCTTCCAAATATAGGCTTACAAAGACGAATAACAGCTTGTGTTGGAATAGCGAACCGTTTTTCTTCATCTGTAACATATTTTAATGAATCAGTGCCCTTACCACAGTAAATATATGTAGTGGGTTCGAGCGTCAACAAGACATTGGACTTTTAGCCCATATTTCACGGGTTTGCTCGGTAAATACATACGTCCCCAAGAAAGGATCCAAAGCGCTTCCTAACAACTACAGTCCTATTTCTCTCCTTTCAGTCGTCACTAAAGTGATGGAAAAGTATATAAACACCGAATTACTAAAATTTCTTGAAAAACACAGTCTAATCCACGACAGACAGTATGGATTCCGTCACGCAGATCAACTGCTGGCCTCAATCCTTTGTCACCCATTCTTGGAACAAATCTATGGAACTACATGGTGAATCCCAGATTGTCGATTTGGACATACTCAAAGCATGCGACCAGGTCTGGCACGCAGCGCTTCCTAATAAACTTCCGACCTATGGCCTACCACCAAAACTCTGTACCTGGACAGCAAATCTCCTCTCCAACCGGAGCATTTCTGTTGTCGTGGATGGCCATTCCTCTAAACTGTATCCAATTAATGCAGGAGTCCCTCAAGGCTCAGCTTTAGCCCCTACTTTGTTTCTTCTCCACATCAATGACCTCCTCTCTAGCACATCCAACCCAGTTCACAGTTACGCGTACGACAGCACTCAAATATACAATACTCTAAGCCTGTCTCTTTAGCCCAATTAGATGAGGATCACAGACTCATGGAGGGTTCTGTCTCTGTGGATCTCCAAAAAATATTGGACTGGGGAAGTAGAAATCTTGTACAATTCAACTCCACCAAATCTCAGTCTTGCCTTCTATCTCATAAGAGATACACCAGTCCTAGACCCATCACAATGAACAACCAAGTTATTCAAAGTAATGAGTCCTTTTCACTTGTTGGCATTTCTGTGGATCGAAATCTCAATTGGCAACAATATGTCACATCAATTGCAGAAGTGGCTGCTAAGAAATTAGGTTTCCTCTTCCGGGCTCGCAAATACTTTTCACCAGCTAATCTCTATACTTTATATACTTCACAAATAAGACCAAACCTCGACTACTGCTCCCACATCTGGGGTGCCGCTGCCGCTTCTACACTCGCTATCCTGGACCCCATTCAGAAGAGTGCCATACGTCTCATCGGTGACCCTACCCTCACCCAAAGGCTGCCATCCCTTGCCCACCGGCGTGCCGTTGGTGACCTCTCTGTCTCTCTTATAGATATCTGCACGGGCACTGCTCAGAGGAGCTTTCTTCCATAGTTCCTCCACCTGCTGCCCCTAACAGATCTACCAGGGGAACAGAGCGAATGCACCCTTTTAATGTCCAGGTCACCACACATAGAACATCTTGTTATGCCCGCTCTTTTGTCCCGAGGACTTCCAAGTTGTGGAATTCCTTGCCCGCACATGTTTTTCCTTCTCCTCCGAACCTCCAAACCTTCAAGTCCAGAATTAACAAGCTGCCTCTTTCCTCCTTGTCGACACCCACGGTCCGATAGTATTTAGGCTGTATACCCTCGTGGTGTGTTGTTGAAATATTAAAAAAATGTATGGAACCACTCGCCCTATGCTGAGATTTTCTTCTCTAACCAGCATAAAGCTCTTTGAATATTGGCTTCACTAAAATATCGGGATTGACTGTTATAAAAAATTTAAAGAGCGTAAAAGTCTTACTTTATCAAGTGTATACATTTTTCAATACCTAAAAAGTGTGGAGTCTAGAATTAACAAGTTGCCTCTTTCCTCCTTGTCAACACCCACGGTACGATAGTATTTAGGCTGTGAGCGCTCGTGGTGTGTTGTTAAAATAAATTTAAAAAAAACTAGAATATATTTTTATCGCGCTGTGTAAATGCAACATATCTTATTGAAAACAAATTTTGTGTTGTAAAAGAAATTCTTAAAGTGTTTATAACTAAATATTTTATAGGTACTGCTTACAAACTGACTGGCATAAAGATTGTATCCAGATTTTATTACGACAAAGTAAATATTTTTATTTATAAGCTTCACGGTCGACGAAGTTACATAACGGAATCTTTATTAGCTAGCTGTTCGGATCTGCAATATCACGATTTCTTCACAAAAACCGTACACAAACTTGAATTTTTTCACTGTTTTGCGGAAGAGGTTAATGGGGAATAACCTGCACTGTATTTAGGTTTTGTTATATAAGTTCTTTGCACTGGAATGATAATTATTTTAGTAACTGTTGTGTACTATTGCTGTTTTAGTGTTAACAATGACTGCAAAGAAAAATTAATTAAACCGGTCTTATAAAATGAAGCAAAATAAATATAACTACATCAAATTGCGTTGTTTCTTTAATTATTCTTTACCTATACCCCGTATAAGCTACTCAGTGCTTCAGAACGAGAAAGGCTAAATGAGTTTTCAACAAAATCATGAGTTACCGCCAGGTATACTTATATACTTACTAAATACTACAGTCTATGCACTAAAGATCTGGACTTTTGAATTTTGAAAAAAATTTCTAATATATATATATATATATATATATATATATATATATATATATATATATATATATATATATATATATATATATATATATATATATATATATATATATAAATTGAAACTGATAGGGGTTCTCGTGGGCCCTAGTTCGCGCTCATTTGAAGAAATTTTTTTCAAAAGTCGAGATCTTTAGTGCATAGACTGTAGTATTTAGTAAGTATATAAGTATACCTGGCGGTAACTCGTGATTTTGTTGAAAACTCGTATATATATATATATATATATATATATATATATATATATATATATATATATATATATATATATATATATATATATATATATATATATATATATATTTGTATGTATGTATGTATGTATCACACCGATAACTCAACAAATAATGGTCCGATTTTGATAAAATTTGGCACGCGCCTTCCTTTTGTAAATGGATTGGTTAAGTTCGTTATACAGGAAAATCGAACCAGGTTTTCCCGGAAAACTTTATGGTCTCCTTTCGGAATTTTTTTTATCTAAAAAAAAACAGAAAAGCTATGGTAACCAAATTTGGTAACTCGTGATTTTGTTGAAAACTCGTATATATATATATATATATATATATATATATATATATATATATATATATATATATATATATATATATATATATATATATATATATATATTTGTATGTATGTATGTATCACACCGATAACTCAAAAAATAACAAAAAATAATGGTCCGATTTTGATAAAATTTGGCACGCACCTTCCTTTTGTAAGTGGATTGGTTAAGTTCGTTATACAGGAAAATCGAACCAGGTTTTCCCGGAAAACTTTATGGTCTCCTTTCGGAATTTTTTTTATCTAAAAAAAAACAGAAAAGCTATGGTAACCAAATTTGGTACGTAAGTTTACGATATTAAGAGGAAACTATATACCAAAATTTATTTTCTATGTTACAAGAAGAAAAAGTTATAAAAAATTATTTGATGCCATTGCTATCGTCAGGTTTGTTAAAATGTGTTGTGGTGATTTGGGTTCTCCAATTGTGCTTGGAAAGACATATGCCAAGCTTCATCAAAATAAAATAAGTTATATATATATATATATATATATATATATATATATATATATATATATATATATATATATATATATATATATATATATACATACAGTGAATTGCTATCTCCGTTATTATTAGAAATAGGGAGACGGTTAAATTAGCAATGTATTGTAGAATTTCATGCTCGTTCCAAATATGACTTGTAATTTGCCCTGCCTCTGTTTGTTTTCGAGTTATTTTAAAAAAAAACAAAATTTGTCGATTTCTTTTTTCTTCAATATCTAAGTAGGCGTTGATCTGGCATGTCTAAGACTTACACATTATCAGGACACTTTTTACGGAGTAATATTTTTGTGCTATTCTCAACTTTGTATTGTCATTTGTTTTTGAGCTACAGGTATCAACGTTTGTTTTTATTATGGCGGGCATATTGTATTTTTTGCTCATGTGATAGCCTGTGAAAAGAGCTTTCCAATGATGTACAACATGCTTGAGAAATATTGTAATTGCACTGGCAATTTTGAGAAACACCGTTTTGAGGATAGTAGGCTATGGAATCCAATACCAGCAAACAAATGACAAAAAAAAGTGTTCAAAAAGCAGTAGGCCATGGAGTCTAACAATAGACTTCTACTTTTAATATAATTTTCCGTAACGATTCACGATAAAAAATATTGTGATTTAATTTACAATACTTAATTAGGTAACAATGCTAGGTAATATGCGAAACAGTTTAATAACGAACCCTGGCAATAACAAATAGAAACTTAAACTCCACAAAACAACACAATTAGAAGATTGTTCAATATGGCCACCGTTTTGTTCAATGCACTTTATACACCTTTTTGAAACATGCCTGCAAACTCTGGTGAGGGTGTTTTGGTTAATATGATTTATAGCTTCCGTGATTCTGTTTATTCATTGATATTTTGTGGTGCATCGAATTTATACACTTCATTCTTCAGAGTACCCCAAAAATAAAAATCCATGGATGTTATATCAGGACTTCGAGCACACCAATGAACGGCCCATTGTTACAAATGACACGATTATTAAAATTTTGGTACAAAAATTCCTTGACGATCCTAGCATTGTGAGCAAGACACCTGTCTTGTTGGTACCCAATCTCGTCTAAATTATCATGAACTCTTCTAATTGTTGATTTCTCAATAGATTAAGATACCTTTCCCCAGTTAAATTATTTTCAAAAAAGAACGGACCAACAATGAAGTTACCTGAAATTTTTTCAAATTAACTGTCTAATCTACAAACTAAAATAACAGTTTTTTACCTAATAAGCCGCACCAAACATTAATACCAAATCTGTCTTGCAATCGTCTTTCTTCCTTTAAATGGGGATTTTCATTTGCCCAATAATGCCTATTATGGCGATTATGCATACCACAATTTGTAAATCTGGATTCATCAGTCCATATTATTTTCAAATGAAAATTTTCATCTATCTGACATTGTTCTTGATACCATCTGCAGAATTGAAGTCGCTTAGGGTAATCGTCAACATTTAAGCCTTGTACGATTGTATGTTTGTATGGATGGTAATGACTTTGTTTTAATACACGGTGTACCGTACTTTTTGGAATGTGAATTTGTCAATTAAAACCGAACAGATTGCGGAGGGTTTTCGTTTGAAACCTGTAAGATGGCATTATATTTTTCTTCATTTCTAGGCATTGGTAGTTTCTTTGCGTGGAAGCTACTATCGTTCAATAGATTGGTCAATATCCTGCGAAATATTTTGGTGTTTGGTGGTCGTCTTTCTGGGTAGTTGTTTTGATATGAATTTGCAGCTGCCTCAGTATTTCGGTTAAAACGAATATAACATTTAAACATGTCAAAATATTCTTCATTACTTAACATATTGTTGAATAATATTTAAAATAAACATGAAACAAACTATTTAGTACAATATTTTAAGCAACGTGTTAAATACACCTCAAATTGTTTAGATAATTAAGAACGACAGTATTCTTAATTGTCGCGATAGTGTTATATCCATAGCAACCTTTCTTCTGTTATTTTTCGGTTGACTTACGTTTAAAAATCAAACAATTTTCAAAGGCGTCTTCGTAAATCATTAATCTACTTTTTATTAGTAAATTTCGTTATTTACTAGGTTTACCTATTTAATTAAATTGTAACAATTTTTTAGGATAATGTTGCAATGTAAAATATGATTTGTAATAATGGGCCGATTCACTGGTGTGCTCAAAGTTCCTATTTTTTTTATCGTAAGTCGTTACGGAAAATTATGTTAAAAGTAGAAGTCTATTGTTAAACTCCATTGCCTACTGCTTTTTGAACACTTTTTTTGTCATTTGTTTTCTGGTATTGGATTTCATAGCCTACTTTCCTCAAAACGTTTTTTCTCAAAATTGTCAGTGCAATTACAAGGTTTCTCAAGCATGTTGTACATCATTTGAAAGCTCTTTTCACAGGCTATCACATGAGCAAAAAAATCCAATATGGCTGCCATAATAAAAACAAACATTGATACCTGTAGATCAAAAACAAATGACAATCCAAAGTTGAGAATAGCACAAAAAGATTACTCTGTAAAAGGTATCCTGATAATGTGCAAGTCTTAGACATGTCAGATCAACGCCTACTTAGGAATTGAAGAAAGAATAAATCGACAAATTTTGTTTTTTTCAAAATAACTCGAAAACGAAAAGAGGCAGTCATATTTGGAACGAGCATGAAATTCTACAAAACATTGCTAATTTAACCGTCCCCATAGCTCTAATAATAACGGAGATAGCAATACATTCCCATCCAGTTTGGGACACACTGTATATATATATATATATATATATATATATATATATATATATATATATATATATATATATATATATATATATATATATATATATATACACTGTATAGGTTTCGGATTCTAGGAGCACAAATTTGCGTTCATTTAAAGACCTTTTTGCAAAGTCTCACCATAGCTAGTATCTCTCTATTAGCAATTTTAAAAAAAATAAAAATTCGCTAAAATGCAGGTCCGTATTAAAAAAAAAGTCGGTATCTCTCCATTAGTGAATTATTTCTACGAAAATTCACTAAAAAGGGCCACTATCTGATCTCAGCATTAAAGAGAATTTCATGAACACCTGTATGTTATAAAATTACCAATACACCACTTTTGGTTACAAGATTTTCACCTATCTCTCGTATTTTCCAGAAAAGGTGATGTTATCACGTTATGTTGAACATCCTGTATATAATAGCAGATTTCTTTGTTTATATGAACTTCCAGCTAGCCTGTGTGTTTCCTGATAGAGGTGCGAATATGTTGACCTACATAATGTTTGTTATCAAGCACTATTCTAGGCACATCTCACATCACAACCGAGCGGATTTTTCAAAGCTATTTTCTGTGTTCATCCGCCTAGAATGGCCTGTTTGTTGTAATCAAGGGTCTAGTATAGAGATTACTGGCCTGGAACGTTACCTTTTTTTTATAAAATTAGGAAGCAACAAGCAGTGTCAACTCATTTGCGTAATTCGACAGACTGAACACGCATTTTCGAGCTCTCGAAGACAGCAGGGGTATTTTTAGCACTGATTTTAATAGATCTGATCAAAATCAATGGCCACAGATTAATGAATCGGCTCTCAGTTGATGGTTTCTATAATAAGCGCTGTATTTTCTAAATTGTTGTTTATCGATTCTCTCAATGGAAAGCAGGAAAATTCTCATTCCAATGCGGCAGTGTTTAAACAATATGGATTTTACTTTTTCACCAGGGCAGTAAAGAAGATAATCTATAAATAAAATCGCACATAAAAATGTCTTCTAACTTTACTCAACATCTGATGCGTTATTCTTCTTCTTAAGTCAGTTAAATCGCGTGGTTTAGTTTTGTATATCACACTTTTAACATATCCCCATAAGAAAAAATCTAATAGCGTAAGATCAGGTGAGCGTGCTGGCCATTCTTACGATCTTCGCGTTCCTCCAACATTTTGGAAATTTTAAGTCGAGTTACTAGATTCCATAAAAATACAACGTCAAGTATATGTGCATATATTTGATTGATACCTTGGGGAACGATTGACGTAAATAAGAAAAGTTGATAAAATTTTTAAATCAGTTTTAGCGATTTTTTTTTCGTAAAACGAAAAATTCACTAATTGGGAGATCTGTGTTTATATATATATATATATATATATATATATATATATATATATATATATATATATATATATATATATATATATATATCGTATCGTAAACTCAAAAATAATGGGCCGATTTTATTTAAATTTGGTAAGTACCTTCCTTTTGCAAGTGGCTTAGATAAGTTCGTTATCCAGGAAAATCGGACCGGTTTTTCCGTGAAAATTTTGGGTTTTCCTTCGGAACATTTTTGTATCTCCGAAAATAACAGAGCTATGACAACCAAATTTGGCATATACGTTTCTACCATCTAACTTACCCTACGTGCCAAAATTCACGTTTAAAGAAAAAAAGTTATAGGCATTTAAAAAAAATTGGGTGCCACTGGTGATTAGAGGAAAGCACAAGAACAAAATATTTTGTGTGATTAACAAAGCCAATTGAATATTACATACAACAGTTAAGTTATATAAGTAGCAGAAAAAGTATTTTGAAAATTTGAAAATTTTTCTTCTTGAAACGTCAAGTAGCGAAATGAAACGTCAAAATTTGCAATTTACAGACAACGAATTTAAAGCAAATATTTCTTTTCTGAATTCAGCAGTTGGAAGTTTTATCAACTCGTTTAAAAATTATTCACAGTTGGAGTTGCACGAACGTATTTCATTCATTGTGATAAGAAATGCACTAATTAGTCAATTTTTCGTTAAAAAAACTAAAAAACAAAACCAAACGTTCAAAAATGTTTATTCAGTTAAGTAAGTGTTCAAATTGTTGACCACCAGCTTCCATACAAAAGTACAAATTTTGTTCAAAACGAGCTTCTCCATTCTGGAGCATTTGTGGAGTTATTAGACGGCATTCTTCAACAATGCGTCGTCGTAATTCTTCCAGAGACACCGGTTCTGTTCCGAAAATTCTACTCTTTAAATGGCCACACAGAAAGAAGTCTAAAGGAGTTAAATCCGGTGATCTAGGGGGGCACTCAATAGCACCTCTACGCCAAATCCATTGCTCTGGAAACTCTCTGTTCAAAAACTCCCTAACACGTTGTGAAAAATGCGGAGGAGCTTCATCTTGTTGAAACACTAATTGATTTTCTTGATAGCGATCAACATTTTCAACAATGTCAATTAGTAGAAGGTAAACGATATTTTCTACTAACTCGAAATACGTTTCGCCACTCAAATTGCCATCAAGAAAAATTGATCCGATTGAACGGTCTCCAAAAATGCCAGTCCAGACACTCAATTTCTGTGGAGTTTGAGTGTGGACCACGTGAACATTTCTTGGATTATTATCTGCCCAATAACGACAACTATGACGATTGACTGTAGAGTTTAATAAAAACGTACACTCGTCTGAAAAACATATATTGAACACAAAGTTCCCGTTATCAGCTATTCGTGCAGTCATAACTTCACAAAACTCCAGCCGCCGATCAAAATCATCTTCATTCGTTGTTGTACAAGATGAATTTTATACGGGTGAAATTTATGATGCTTCAATATTCGCTGAATAGTTCTTCTTTTGATGTTTGAGACAGTGACCAATTTTCTCGTGCTCAAAGTTGGGTCTGCAGCAATTTGTCCTAAAACTTCAATCTCAGTAGTCTCATTTCTAAACTGAAATTCACGTTCAGGATCCTGTTTTTTGTTGGCTACTGAACCACTTTGTCGAAACTTTGCAACTAACTCCGAAATGTATTTTCTGTTAACATGTCTGTTCGGATGTCGTTCATTAAACAAATTTGCGGTACGGTTGGCACAGTCATCGTTTTTGAAAAAAAAGAGTAATTATTTCAACTCTTTCTTCTACAGATTACACCGTTTTGAAATTAATTTTCGGTAGTACTATCAAGTATCAAACCGACCAATAAACTGAAATAATAAACCGCATTTCTCTCATTCCGATAAGAAATGTTCTCATAGTCAATTTTTTGTTTACAAACCAACAAAACATTGACTATCAGCACATTTCTGCTCGGAATGAGTGAAATGCGTTTTTGCATCTTCAACTGTGAATAATTTTTAAACGAGTTGATAAAACTTCCAAAAAAATTTGTGTGCTGAATTCAGAAAAGAAAGAGCTTTAAAATGATGTAACACTCGACCCATGTTCCCTATTTAAAATATAAGGGTTGTTATCACCACCCTTAAGGGGTTGATGTAACAAAGTTGAGTTTTATGTCAAAACATGTCCCCCTCAATATTAAAATCGACGTGTTTCAGTGTTTCTTAAATTAAAAAAAATCTCTGGACGCAAATCGGTCTGGTTCGTTTTCAATGCGCCACCCTATATATATATATATATATATATATATATATATATATATATATATATATATATATATATATATATATATATATATATATGCATGGTGGGTATTGTTATTGGTGTGTAATATAAGGGTGATTTTATATATTGTATTTTTGTATAGTGTATTGTGTTTTATTGTACTTTTGAAATTGATTATTGTAATATTGAAATAAATGTGTTATTAAAGTTTTTGTTGGTTTTATTATTTTTACTGTATTTTTATTTAAATATAGGTGTTGATATTTGTGTTATTTGTTTTATTATGTTTTTGTTGGGCGCCTTTTGTTGTTTTTTTATATTATTATACTGAATTAAATTATGAGTTTATTAAGAAAAATATACATACATACATATATATATATATATATATATATATATATATATATATATATATATATATATATATATATATATATATATATATATATAATTTTATCAAATTAAATATCTACCTGGTTTTTTAATCTACTTACTATGCCACAGCTATTTTGTTGATACTCTTCTTACCTACAGGGAATGTTTAATAGTTGGGTCCACCAATGTCGAAAATTCTTACTCTTGGTGCATATTTATTATATTTGCTGAACTTTTTATATACTGCTAGAGGATTAATTGGTCAATGGACAGATATGTGTGACATTTACAGAAAATAAAATAATGAGCAATATATAATTTGAAAATTTTTTTTAAAATATTTATTATTATTATTTTTATCAAAAAGCTTTTTGTTTGGTTATTGACTTAATTTTATAAATTTAAATTCTTACTTGGGATCCCGTATATTACTAATTTTAACATACAAATATGCCAGCTTTATTAATGCAATTATGACTTATTATTGAGAATTTTATTTCCAATGCTTTGTTTAAAAAAAAAGGTTATGACTTGCTATGACGGATCTGAATAGTTTCATTGGCAATTATTTATCACCATGGTAACGTCGTTTCAGGTGAATTTTGTTGCTTGGCAACGAAAATATTAAAATGGAGGAAATAAGGTTGAATTTCTTACGTTTACTTATCGCCCTCTGGTGACTCTCACAAGTACTTCATAAATATTTTATATTTAGTTCTTCTTTTGGTATGATTGCCTTTGCAAATGACATTTAACTTCTTGGATTGACGTTGACATATTATTCCTTTTATAAAACTTACAGGTTCATTTCTTGTTTTGATGATAAAATACACTTTTTAACAATTATTGATGTATTAGCTTTTGGTTTACTTGGCGTGGGTCAATCTTCTAGCTTAATCACTGTTTTTACTCAATTTATGTACGGGTATTCTTGATTGGAGCTGTTGTATAGCTGTTTACCGGTAGGTATAACCTATAAAATACTTTCACTATAGTTTTTAATCATTTATATTAACTTTTTTGAACATTTTCTGTTGCTGCAATCTACTAGCTTCTTCTTTCTACCAGCGTCTTCTTCCCAATCCTTCGTTCTTCCTCCCGGAAGTTCTAATTTTTTCTCTTTTGTTTTGTAACTTCGAATCACAGTTGTTAATTTTTATTTAAACTTTTTATTTACCAATCACCATTTTCTGTTTTCAGATAAGCCAATAACATGATTTAACTACATTAGTCAAAAGAAAGTCATTTCCTGCATATAATTCAATATTCCGATTTTATACATGTAAGTCAAATTGTGTTTGTTTTAAAATTTATAACCTATCATTCATTAACACATTAAACCTTATTTTTCTAGAATAATTACTAACACATAGTTTCCCTAATTGATAATTAACAAATTTTTACTTATTTTCTATACATATTAACACATTTTGTTAAAATCCCTAATCACATTCTTATTTAAATTCACTTTGTTCTGTCGAAGACAGTTTATAAATTTGGTCTTTTACCAGCTTGTTTGTGTTTGTAGCTGTCTATACCGGGTTTATATCACTTTGTATTTTGTTAAGCAGTTCATTCATTGTGAGTTTAATTGTTCAATCTTTTCTGATACAAAATGTTTTTATGCCTTAACTAATAAATTTAAACTATGTCAAAATCTATTCATTGACGAATATATTTATATTTAATTGTTTTTAATTTGTAGGTTCAGTAGGATAAAAGGCTGCAATTTACCACCTGTGTCTGACTATAGCTAGGACAATTAATTGGATTTTTACTTCCAGGTATGTGTTTATTTTAAAACATTTTTTTAATATATAGCCATGTCTGTGCATGCAATAATATATATATATATATATATATATATATATATATATATATATATATATATATATATATATATATATATATATATATATATATATATATAATTTTGCTGTAGGCTCATCTGCATTATCTTTTGTTTTTAATTTGTACTGCATAGTTTTGTAACTTTTATGTGTGTTTTAAAGACGATTGCCTGTATTGGCTGATTAATAAATGTTATGCGATGTTATAACATAAACGTCGTAATCTCGTATAACTGAATTTCTCTACAAACATTCTTTAAAAATGAGTCGTCTTTTTAGATCTCAAAATTGGCAGATTGGCTTCCGCAACTTCCCCTTTTTTAAGTCCATTTAAAATTTCATCAAAATAAAGTAAAAACCTATGTTTATGAATGTGTTTATGGTAGGTATTACACTCACATGATACGCGATATATGACATCAACCTCATGTTTCAGTTCTCTGACATGCGACAGGAGTGATTCCTCTAGAGAATATAATCTAATTAGTTAAGAGAATATCTCTCGCTTACCGCTTCGCTATTTTTATACATCAACATTCACCAACAGACTTGAAATCCTGCATTTATTCTGAGAGACAAGGCTGTTCAAGTATCAGGATATTATGTAAAATCATGGATAAAACTTGCAAATACACAAGTAATTTATTAAGTAATCTAATCGACGAAATACAATATATATATATATATATATATATATATATATATATATATATATATATATATATATATATATATATATATATATATATATATATATATATATATATATGAAGTTATAAAATTTTCTGATGCCGCAAGTGCGTTATGGTAGCGAATTTTCATTAAGTGCTTCAAATTTGCACAACTCAATTTTCTATAAACCTAGAAAGTTGAGTTTTGGTGGACATGGTGCAGCATATTGCGGATTGTGTTGATAGAAAGCATCACACCGTGGGCATATTTTTTGACATGTCTCGCGCTTTTGATACCATTAATTGTACTTTCCTCGAAAGAAAATTAAATGGGGTCGGACTTAGGGCACCTGTTAGTGATTGACTTGTGTCGTTTGTAAGAGACAGGCGATTAGTAGTCTCAGTGGACGGTGTTAGATCTGATGAATATGAAGTAAAGCTGGGCGCTCCGCAGGGAAGCGTCCTGGGACCGCTTATGTTTATGTTGTACGTAAATGATCTTCTCAACTATCTGACAGGTGGGAGGTTGTTTATGTACGCGGATGACATAGCAATCGTAGTTTCGGATCCGGTATTGTTCAATGCTATGCGTAAGGTGAATAGTGTTTTGTCGCACTTCGGTCAGTGGTTCTGCAGCAATCACCTGATTGTAAATAGTCCTAAGACAGTTTGTGTAGAGGTTATGGGAAGATGTCGAGATCCTTCTATTGATATTAATTTTCACTTTAATGATAACTATATTGCCTTAAGTACCTCCACCAATTTTTTAGGTTGCATTTTAGATAATAGGCTCTCATGGGAGACCCAGATAGAAGGTATATCAAACAAATTGGGTAAGGCCTATTTTTGCATCATGAAGCTGAAGGACACCTTAAATCCAATTTCTCTAATTAATGTGTATTTTGCTTTAGTGTATAGTGTGCTGGCATACAACATAATAGTGTGGGGTCATGCAAATGATATACACAGGGTTTTCGTATGCCAAAAAAACGAGTAATCCGCCTGATTTTTTGACTACAACAAAGAGAATCATGCAGGACTACTTTCAAAATAAATAAAAAACTGTTGACTGTCACGGGGGTGTATCTGTATAAACTCCTGAGTTTCACATATGCACGTAGCGACAGGTTTATTAAAAATAGTGCAGTTCACAGCTACACTACCCGGGCAAGAAATGACATCCACTTGCCAAATTACCAGTATATGGCATACAAGAAATCACCTGTATATGCTGGCTGTTTTTATTTTAATATGCTTCCTCAAGAGATTAAGGCTGCGGATACACTGAGCTGCTTTAAACATAGGTTGAAATCATTTTTGGTTGACAATTATTTTTTATCATATGAGTGAATTTACTGAAAGGAGTACAGGCCCCGAGCAATGGAGAGAATGATAGTAATAGTTGTAAAAATAGCACCGTTGTAACTGTAAATTTAGGTTTAATGTAAACTGATTGTATATTTTTGTAGTTGGTTCTGTATGTAAAGTGGTGCTGTTATTTTTTGACTTCTGTTTTTGTAATTATTTAAGACTGACATTGTATGTTTTTCTAATTCTTTGACGTGCCTGTAGTATGTATGTACTTGATCAAAGGCTAATAAAGTTATCTATCTATCTATGTAACAAACACAAGACGCATGTGGTGAATCGAAAATTGAATGGTTTGAGAGGGACGCGCGCTGGAATGAAAAAGCAAAGAAAGCTGTGAATGACAAAAAAGTTCTGGACGCAGCAAGTGCGTTATGGTAGTGAATTTTCATTAAATGATTCAAATTTGAATAACTCAAGTTTCTATAAAGCTAAAAAGTTGAACTTGGTATGTAGTAAGGTCTTTCCCAAGGCAACATATTCACCAAATTTCATCAAAATAGCTTTGTAATCTTCGGAGACAAATTTTTTTTCGAAAGAAAACGCAAAATTTTCCCGGAAAACCTTGTCCGATTTTCCTCGCTAACGAACTCATCCAAGCTATTAATAAAAAGAAAGATTCTTGCCGAGTTTCATTAATGAAGATCGGTTAATAACTTTTTGAGTTATCGTGTGGGTATATATATATATATATATATATATATATATATATATATATATATATATATATATATATATATATATATATATATATATATATATATATATATATATATATATATATATATATATATATATATATATATATATATATATATATATATATATATATATATATATATATATATATATATATATATATATATATATATATATAGAAACTGACTCCGAATATGGGTTCTAGGGGTCCTAGTTCACGCTCATTTGAAAAAAATTTTGCAAAGTCTCACCATCGATACCTTTCTATTAGTGCATTTTTAAAAATAAATAATCTCTAAAAAGAAGCATACAAAAAATTGCAGGACGTAGCAAGTGCGTTATAGTAGCGAATTTTGATAAGAATTGTACACTATGATTATACGGCATATTAGTAAAGTTAATACTTTAAGCTTAAACAGACCTTGAAGATAGATTTTAGAGGTCCTAGTACACGCACATTTGAAGAATTCTTTCGAATGTGTTACCATCGATATCTATTATCAACAAAATCTTGAGAAAAATGCTCAAAACTCAATTTTCTATGAAGTTAAAGAACTAAATTTTGCTATATCTGTAGATAGTGTAAGTCTCTTTAAAAGAAACTTTTATTACAAATTTCATTAAGGTTATACAGAAGATTTCCAGAAGGAAACTTAATTCATATTTAGAAAAGTAAAGTATCTGGCTAATTATAAACGCAGCAGTTATTTTTCTTATTAATCGCCAGTATGATTTCGTTTTAGTCAACCCAATCAACCAGGTTTTTTCAATATCAACAATAACAAAATTATAATTTCAGACTCAAAGGTGACAAACTTATTTAGGCGTTTTAAACAAAAATAAGATCTTGTTCAAAACGTATGAAATCTGTGCATTATTGTTTCTCCAAATGTCAAAATAAAACATTAAAAAAAACATACATTCATCGAGCTGGATTAGATCGATCCTTCTACTTAGGAGGCAAGCGCGATGCCCCCTGCGCTATCTAAGCACACGTCAACTAACGTTTTATTTGCGTGATACTTTAGATCGGCTTCATGCCCGGGATATTATATTCAAAGTATCCGTAACAATGATTAATTACAGAATTAGTAGAATTACCATTTAAATACATCCCACCACTGTTTCTTATATGACGTCTTATGTTTAAGTTTAAAGACAAAATAAACTATTTTAGAATTATTTTTATGGAGACGGCTGGATTTTGTTTAAATTTCTGCTATATTATGCGACAGCATAATATATCAATGCTGCGCTAAAACTGTATTTGGGGCCGTTAATAAAGTTACAAATATTTTAAGAATTGATTGAATCCCCCAGTTAAATAACAAGCACTTGGAATATTTTTAATTTCATGTCGTCTGTCATTTTCCATAATTGCGGCCGAGATTTAACGATTGTTGGTTCGGGTAGTATTATTTCTGCCTGGTATATATTTACTTTGGTTACCGATGATGTATGAATTAATCTACGCCTGGGAGTTAACTACTCTGTCTGTCAGGCATTGGACTTTAACCGCTAAGTTGTTTCAAGGCATGTCTGGGATTTTATTTTTGTTTTGGAAAAAACTCTAAATATTGTGTACCAAATTACTTAAAATTCACAACATATGGTTATTTGCACTATTTCTAGCCACATGTAAAGTATCATTTCAATTACTCTGTTACTTAGAAAATATAGCGTTTTCAAAACTTGTCCCCGATTTTCGAACTGATTAACGAACTCGACCTCGGTTTTAGCACAAACAAGATTTTTTCCAAGTTTGATTGAAATCAGTTTAGTATTTTTTGAGTTATCGCTCGGATACATACATACATACATACATACATACATACATATATATATATATATATATATATATATATATATATATATATATATATATATATATATATATATATGAAAAGTTTAACGGACCTTGGTTTTGGGTTCTACGGACCCAAATTCGCGCTCATCTGAAAAAAATATTTCAAAAGCTTCTCATCGTGACCTTTCTATTAGCGAAGTTTTCTTAATGAAAATTCGCTAAAAGAATGGGAAATGCCAAATATGCCTGGTTGAGTACAGCTCACACATCCATTGAGAAATGGATATAAACGAATCGTTAGTGACAGTAAGCGAGAACTGGAAGTGAATAGACTGAGAAACTGCGGAACGATATTAAAGCGAACAACAAATTTTTTTGGAAGAGTAAAAGGGCAAGACAAACCGGAAAAAACAATATGATTGGGGTGAAAATCCAGGATGGAGACATGGCGTTGGAAGAATTTCCAAATCAAACTAATAAATAGGTTGAAGGATCAGACAGCAGGAAGCAAAATAAATGGACAATGGTTACATTGGACAAAGTACGCTGACGACATAAGGCTAATATAAAAACTAGATAGACGAACAATTTGGAGGAACCCTTAAGGCTGCGATATTCTAGACGAAGAAGTACCTCCAATAGAGATAGAAAATATTATTCTGAGAGGTGCTGCTGAAGATTAGTGAAGGTCTTGAACTAGCGATTTCCTTGAAAACTGTATTATTCTTTCGAACGTTTACTACATTGAACTACTTCTCAGCAGGTAGCATCACATTCGGCTTTAGTTTTGCAGAGAGCTTGTAATATTTAGAAAAGCGACGTTGTCAGTTGTCTACTCTTTTGTTTACATACCAAGCTTATGGCGCTTTATTTGAGAAACGAAAAGTTAATGTTTAAGCACCCGATTGAATTTTGTCCGTCAAATAATGCATTGTAAAATTAATGTCAATGGCAAATTTTTCCGTTGTTTTCATCATTGTTAAGTACCTCATTTATTTTACGTTGTCAAAAGCTTATGGTTATCGAAGTATTCAATTTCAGTGAGTTTTTATAACACTGACAACACTGCTTATGCCGGAGGTAGCGACTCATTGGATCCGATACAAACGCCCCCTGTTATACAATTGCTCCACTTGTCGTATTTCAGCTCAGTGACAATACAGTTGCACTTGTACAGAATTTGCCTCGGGCAGCCGGACAAATCGTTTTGTGGGGACATTTAATAAAAACAATATAAAAAACAACTAGAAGGGCTACATACTTATATTTTATTGCAATCGAATCTTTACATGTTCCTGCAGGTAATGAATAGTCAAAGTTATCTCTTTTGGAACATCTTCGTATATATAATCTTATCTAAATCATTGGAATATTTAGGTGAATTTCAATTAATTATAACTAATAACACAAAACAGTTTTTGAAATTTGCGAACATTCATCACCACTTGTGGTTTGTCTAGATTATAAATCTTTTTAAATTGTTCCCGTACACCTACTATTTCTTGAGATAATTACAATTTAAGGAGGCCTTGTTTTCCTATACTAAAGTGGTAGCTAAATGCCACCCTTAAGTTATCAGTCTCGCGCACCATACAATGCTAAGCACGTCAAATATTCCTAATCTTTTTACAAAGAAGTTAGCAAAATTTTCAGGTAATGGAGTGAAACTGCTTTTGGCGTTGATGGTTGATCACAGTCGCAGAAATAGTCAAACAGTAAATACAAAAAAGTGTAATTATTTCTAGAACACACAGTATATAAAAGTAGTTTCCGCAAATACAGATTAGCGATACCGAGTTTCCTGTATGTGGCGGTGGTAAGTAATTATGGGCTTGACAATATAATAATTGAATTAATATGATAACTGACGATCAATAAGGCTCCCCACCTGTCACCTGCAGATGTTCACAAAGCCATATGCCGTTTGCAATTCTAGCTCACTAACTCATGTTTCTCAATATTGTTGTTAAAGAACTTTGAATTTCATTTGAAACAAGAGGTTTCTTAGTATTTGTAGCAATAAAAGTTAAATTTAAGGCTTATTGGTAATTTCTAAATTCAATACAGTTATTTTTCTTGAAGTTTCATGTTCACTGTATTCAGAGTTTAATTTTGAGTTAGCAGGTTTACAACACTAGTCTTTTGATATTTAACAAAATTTCTGGATGCAGCAAGTGCGTTATAGTAGCGAATTTTCATAAGAATTGTACATTCCTATTATACGGCATATTAGTAAAGTTAATACTTCAAACTTACCCAACCATCGAAGATCAATTTTAGAGGTCCTAGTACTCGCACATTTGAAATATTCTTTCAAAAGTGTTACCGTCGATCTCCCTCTTATCAAAAAAAATCTTGTGTTTTAACTCCTTTTGAGAAAAAAACCCAAAACTCAATTTTCTATGAAGCAAAATAATTAAATTTTACTATATCTATAGATAGTGTAAGTCTCTTTAAAAGAAACTTGTATTACAAATTTCATTAAAGTTACACAAAAGATTTCCAGAAGGAAACTTAGTTCATATTTAGAAAAGTAAAATATCTGCCAAATTATAAAGGGAGCAGTTATACTTTTCCTTATTAATCGCCTGAATGATTTCGTTTTTTATTTAATGAAAATTCGCTACCATAACGCACTTGCTGCGTCCCGAATTTCTTTTCTTACAAAGATGTATTATATTTCGATGGAAAATTCACAAATGCAATAATATAAGGCGTGTTCGATTAAAAAAAAGGAAAATTTGAATCACCCACGATTAAGGGCCACCCTGTAATTGTAGAAATATTTTTGTAAGATGTAGCTCAAGACACCCTATAATTAATGTATATATTTTTTTTTGGTATCTTGCATAATAACGGATATATTGAGCTTTAAAGATTTTTTACGAAAATTCGACAAAAATGATATACCATTAACCGATAAACTCTATAGCCAACACTACTGCCAAAGCATCAGAGAAAGGGTCTATTTGAAATAATTTTTTTGGAAATATTTTAGCAAAATGAAGGACAATGACGCTTGAAGTTAAGACTTCAGGCTTTGTAAAACATTCTTCTTGAGACATTTTCCTTCCATAGTTCATATTAGTTTCAGGTTCATTGTCTAAATATTACCCATTTTGACGTTTTAAATTGCGACTTTGACGTTTTGAGGAAAACCCAAATATATTTTTCTTTAAATGACTGTAACTTTGCCCTTCAACCTACAGAGCTAAATTTTGGTAGGTGACTGGCATATAATTATGTTAACCCGCGTACCGAATTTGGTTGCCCTTACTTTGTTAATTCCGGAGATATAAAATTTTTTTCGAAAGAAAACACAACATTTTCCGGGAAATCCTCAGCGGATTTTCCTGGCTAACGAACTTATCCAAGCCACTTGCGAAAGGAAGGTACTCACCAAGTTTCATCAAAATTGGTCCATTATTTTTTTAGTTATAGGTGTGATATATATATATATATATATATATATATATATATATATATATATATATATATATATATATATATATATATATATATATATATATATATATATATATAAACATATAAAAATTGAAACTGATCCCGGATATGGGTTCTAGAGGTCCTATATTGCTCATTGCTCATTTGAAGAAATTTTTTCAAAATTCAAAAGTCGGGATCTCCTCATTAGTGAATTTTTTTAAAGAAAATTCACTAAAATCTCTGTTGAAAATTATAATTTCAGACTCAAAGGTGACAAAGTTATTCAGGCGTTTTAAACAAAAATGAAATCTTGTTCAAAACGTATGTAGTCTGGGTACTATTGTTTCTTCAAGCGTCAAAATAAAACATAAATAAGAAATTGGGTTATGGTAGCCGAGTTTTCATTAAATGCTTTAAATTTGTATAAGTAACTCAATTTTCACAGTAGAGACTACACATGTGTGCAACCTTGCATTGTCTTGGTGGAAAAACTTTTTTCTTGGCCAAATGCGCTCGTTTTTTCTTCAAATCATCATTGAATCGGTTCAATAAGTTGGTATAATATTCGCCATTGATTGCTCTTCCCTTTTGAAGGTAATCAATGTGGATTATACCGCGTGCATCCCAAAAAACGGTCGCCATGATTTTATTGACTGACACACCCACAATGGCCTTCTTCGGCGCCGATTCGCACGTAGAAACCCACTGTTTTGACTGCTGTTTGGTCTCTGGTGTGTTGTGGTGAATCCATGTTTCGTCCACGGTTACGAAACAGCGCAAAAACTCGTCACTGTTGCGGTTGAACAACGCCAAACACTCCTTTGCAGTTGTCACACGATTGCGTTTGTGGTCGATTGTGAGCAAACGCGGCACCCATCTTGCGGATAGTTTTCTCATGCCCAAGTGATCATGCAAAATCGAAACTACTGAGCCATGTGATATGCCAATGACTTCCACCATCTCCCGCACTTTCAATCTCCGAGCGGCCAACAGCATATCGTGAATTTTTTCAATGTTTTTGGGTGTAGCGACCTCAACTGGGAGTCCAGAACGTTCGGCATCACTTGTGCTTGTACGGCCGCAACGAAATTCAGTAAACCACTTTTTTACCATGGGAATTGATGGTGCAGAGCCCCCATAGTATTTACCAAGCTTAGCCTTGGTTTGAATGATGGTTCTTTCCGCAGAAAATAATGTTTGATGAGCACACGAAATTCACTTTTTTTCCATTTTCGTTATAACTCAAGAGGTTGTCTGTATATATATATATATATATATATATATATATATATATATATATATATATATATATATATATATATATATATATATATATATATATATATATATATATATATATATATATATATATATAGGCTGGCGCATTGAAAACGAAACAGACCGATTTGTGCCCAGAGAATATTTTTTTAAGAAACCCTGAAACACGTCTATTTTAATATTGAGAGGGCATGTTTTGACATAAAACTCGATCTTTGTCACATCAACCCCTTAAGGGTGTTGATAACAACCCTTATATTTTAAATAGGGAACATGGGTCGAGTGTTACATCATTTGAAAGCTCTTTCTTTTCTGAAATCAGCACACTATTTTTTTTTGAAGTTTTATCAACTCGTTTAAAAATTATTCGCAGTTGAAGTTGCAAGAACGTATTTCATTCATTGTGATAAGAAATGCACTGTTTAGTCAATTTTTTGTTAACAAAACTAAAAAACAAAACCAAACGTTCAAAAATGTTTATTCAGTTAAGTAAGTGTTCAAATTGTTGACCACCAGCTTCCATACAAAAGTACAAATTTTGTTCAAAACGAGCTCTGACATTCTGGAGCATTTGTGGAGTTATCAGACGGCATTCTTCAACAATGCGTCGTCGTAATTCTTCCAGAGACTCCAGTTCTGTTGCGAAAATTCTACTCTTTAAATGGCCCCATAGAAAGAAGTCTAAAGGAGTTAAATCCGGTGATCTAGGGGGCCACTCAATAGCACCTCTACGCCCAACCCATTGCTCTGGAAACTCTCTGTTCGAAAACTCCATAACACGTTGTGAAAAATGCGGAGGAGCTCCATCTTGTTGAAACACTAATTGATTTTCTTGATAGCGATCATGATTTTCAACAATGCCAATTAGTACAGGGTAAACGATATATTCTAGTAACTCCAAATACTCAAATTGCCATCAAGAAAAATTGGTCCGAAACAGTCTCCAAAAATGCCAGTCCAGACATTTGAGTGAGGACTTTGTGAAAATTTCTTGCATTATTATCTGCCCAATAACGACAGTTATGATGATTGACTGTAGAGTTTAATAAAAACGTACACTCGTCTGAAAAACAGATATTGAACAGAAAGTTCCAGTTCTCAGCTATTCGTGCAGTCATAACTTCAAAAAACTCCAGCCGCCGATCAAAATCATCTTCATTCAGTTGTTGTACAAGATGAATTTTATACGGGTGAAATTTATGATGCTTCAATATTCGCTGAATAGTTCTTTTGATGTTTGAAACAGCGGCCAATTTTCTTGTGTTCAAAGTTGGGTCTGCAGCAATTTGTCCTAAAACTTCAATCTCAGTAGTCTCATTCTAACCGGAAATTCACGTTCAGGATCCCGTTTTTTGTTGGCTACTGAACCACTTTGTCGAAAGTTTGCAACTAACTGCAAAATGTATTTTCTGTTAACATGTCTGTTCGGATGTCGTTCATTAAACAAATTTGCAGTACGGTTGGCACAGTCATCGTTTTTGAAAAAAGAGTAATTATTTCAACTCTTTCTTCTACAGAATACACCATTGTGAAATTAATTTTCGGTAGTACTATCAAGTATCAAACCGACCGATAAACTGAAATAACAAACCGCATTTCTCTCACTCCAATAAGAAATGTTCTGATAGTCAATTTTTTGTTTACAAACAAACAAAACATTGACTATCAGCACATTTCTTATAGGAATGAGTGAAATGCGTTTTTGCATCTTCAACTGTGAATAATTTTTAATCGAGTTGATAATACTTTAAAAAAAATTAGTGTGCTGAATTCAGAAAAGAAAGATCTTTCAAACACCCATGTTCCCTATTTAAAATATAAGGGTTGTTATCACCACCCTTAAGGGGTTGATGTGACAAAGTTGAGTTTTATGTCAAAACATGTCCCCTCAATATTAAAATTGACGTGTTACAGCGTTTCTTAAAAAAATTCTCTGGACGCAAATCGGTCTGTTTCGTTTTCAATGCGCCACCCTATATATATATATATATATATATATATATATATATATATATATATATATATATATATATATATATATATATATATATACTACGGCATGTACAGTTCGTTAAGAATCATCCTGTAGATTGAAACAGAAACGACCATTGATTATGGAACTTCAGCCAGCGACCACATTCAACGAAAATTCAGATTAGGTCAGTCCATTACAGGAGCTGCAAAGTCGTTTGTTTTTACATAAACGCTTTTGACGACGACCTTCAATTAAGTTATATTTAAATCACTCTTTATAATTTAAAAAAAGTCTGGACGCAGCAAGTGCGTTATGGTAGTGAATTTTCATCGAAATGATCTGGCACAAAATATTTTATTATAACTTTTTTTTCTTGTAACATAGAAATCTAAATTTTGGTGTATAGTTTACTCTTTATATCGTAAACCTACCTACCAAATTTGGTTATCATAGATTTTATATTTTTCAAGATAAAAAATTTTTTCAAATGAAAACTCAAAATTTTCCCGGAAAACCTCGTCCAATTTTTCTAAATAACGAACTTCTCAAAGTCATTTACAAAAGGAAGGTACATGCCAAATTTTATTAAAATCGGCTCATTACTTTTTGAGATATGAATTTTTTTCAAATGAAAACTCAAAATTTTCCGGGAAAACCTCGTCTGATTTTCTTGACTAACAAAAATGTCAAAGACATTTACAAAAGTAAGGTACATGCCAAATTTTATTAAAATCGGCTTATTACTTTTTGAGATATGAATTTTTTTAGAATGAAAACTCAAAATTTTCCCGGAAAACCTCGTCCGATTTTCCTGACTAACAAACATGTCAAAGCCATTTACAAAAGGGAGGTATGTGCCAAATTTTATTAAAATCGGCTTATTACTTTTTGAGATATGAATTTTTTTCGAATGAAAACTCAAAATTTTCCCGGAAAACCTCGTCCGATTTTCCTGACTAACGAACTTATCCAAGCTATTAGCAAAAGAAAGGTACATGCCAAATTTTATCAAAATCGGCCCATTATTTTTTGAGTTATCGGTGTGATACATACATACATACATATATATATATATATATATATATATATATATATATATATATATATATATATATATATATATATATATATATATATATATATATATATATATACATATATATATATATATAAATATATATATAAATATATATATATATATATATATATATATATATATATATATATATATATATATATATATATATATATATATATATATAAACATATAAAAATTGAAACTGACCCCGGATATGGGTTCTAGGGGTCCTAGTTCGCGCTCATTTGCAAAATTTTTTTCAAAATTCAAAAGTCGGGATCTCCCTATTAGTGAATTTTTTCTACGAAAATTCACTAATAAGTAAATAATTAATTACTTGGTTAACAGTAGAGCATGTGCATTCCATATGTATCATATAACATAAGTTTTGTAGCATGGTTTTTGCTAGATAAGGGCACATGTAAAACGCGATGTATGAAGGAAGCTGTGAACTGATTCTCAGATTCTCATCTTTCATCCGGTATTTTCTGCAACACCGTTAGTTTTCACATCAACCATCTGAAACTTGAGCTTTTGAAATATTTGAACCGTAAATATGATGATTTCTGTGGATAAAGTGGTATTTAATTTAATTTTATACTATCGCTGCGTTTTAAATACATAACCATAGTTTTAACGCTTTCTCTTCGTTCAGTGGAAATTAAAAGTAGATAAATAAATTAGTGTGTGTATAATTCATTAAATAAATTGCATAATAATAATTCATTGATTTCAATAGTGAGAACAGTTTCTCTAACACAGTAAAGTCAAAAAGGGGTGTTAGACAAGGGAAATCCTGAGCCCTTTATTATGTGGTAGCCAGTTAAAGGAGATGTATTAGAACACTGTAAAATTACTTTCGAAAACACTTTTGACTTTTCTCAGATCTTTGACTTCCGGTTCTCCAGTAAAGTCAAAAAGGGCTTGTTAGGCAAGAGTGAATCCCGACACTTTTATTATGTGGTAGCCATTTAAAGGAGATGTGTTAGAAAACTGTAAAATTACCTTCGAAAACACTTTTGACTTTTCTCAGGATCTTTGACTTCCCAGTTCTCCAGTAAACTCAAAAAGGGACGTCAGGCAAAAGTGAACACCTTTATTATGTGTTAGAAAACTGTAAAATTACCTTCGAAAACATTTTTGACTTTTCTCAGCATCTTTGACTTCCGGTTCTCCAGTAAAGTCAAAAAAGGAATGTTAGGCAAGAGTGAATCCCGACACCTTTATTATGTGGTAGCCATTTAAAGGAGATGTATTAGAAAACTGTAAAATTACCTTCGAAAACACTTTTGACTTTTCTCAGCATCTTTGACTTCTGGTTCTCCAGTAAAGTCATAAAAGGGTTTGTTAGGCAAGAGTGAATCCCGACACCTTTATTATGTGGTAGCCATTTAAAGGAGATGTATTAGAAAACTGTAAAATTACCTTCGAAAACACTTTTGACTTTTCTCAGCAACTTTGACTTCCAGTTCTCCAGTAAAGTCAAAAAGGGACGTTAGGCAAGGGTGAATCCCGACACCTTTATTATGTGGTAGCCATTTTAAGGAGATGTATTAGAAAACTGTAAAATTACCTTCGAAAACACTTGTGACTTTTCTTAGCAGCTTTCACTTCCAGTTATCCAGCAATGTCAAAAAATGATTTGTGGGCAAGGGTGAATGCCGGGGTCAAGGAGTGGCGGACCAAAGGACTCCAGGGGACAAGCTGAGGAAGTGGAAACAACATAAACTTTCGATGAAGCTTTCCCCAAGACCTTCATGCGCGGTGAAGAGACGCAACCTGCACCAGGTGACCCTGTTGATAACTAAACATGACGGATCTAGACAAGGAGGTCGAAGTAAACTCCCCCAATCTACGGTATCACGTGACCCGTGCCTAGAAATGGATGGAACCAGGGTGATTGTGTCGAGAACGGAACCTCTTGAGTACCGCGAAACCCTCCAGAGTAACCCGCCTTGCACCACACAGGGGGTTCTGATGGCGTGGACAGTATTTCCCCCATTCTCGTGGGAACAACATGAAGATCATAAAAACCAATGAGGCTCGAGGAGTGGCTCCGGCTACAGATTCGTGCCACCCACTAGGGGAACAACCAGTGGTTGATGGGACTTAGGTTCCTTCAGGTCAACCTCCAACACAGTAGGGCTGACACGGCCGGACTACTGATGGCTCTGAGGAACACGGATGTGGCCCTCATCCAGAAACCGTACTCCTATAAAGGAGAGATCAAGGGACTCGGCGGAGCTGCTGGAAAGCTCATCGACAGCAGATCCAGCGAGAACCCGAGGGCCTGCATTTTTGTCAGGGAAGGGATAGAGTTTCTGCCTTTAATGAATTTCTGTTCCAGGGACCTGGCAACGATCAAAATCCGATGTGGAGGAGCGGATGGGCCTTTGGACATTACTGCCGGGTCAGCCTATCTGCCAGGGGACAGCACCGATGAGTTGTGGGGAAGCTCGGACACAAACTCTAGGGCAAAATTGCAGTGCAATTCTAGATGCCACAAAAGCGGTACGTGTGACAATAAATAAACAAAAACTTATAGAATAACCGCCCCGCCGTGTTTATATTTTGTGTTCACTTTTGTATTTGGTAAGTTATTGTATTAATGTAAGGTTCAATGAAATGTCATTGTAGACATAATTTAATTTTTCAGTTGCGAAATAAATGTTTTACGTTTTATTTTTCACTAACCCTTCTGGTTTTAAGTCCTACATACCTGTGTAGTTCAATTAGATGTGGTGTCACAAAGAGTTTTCATAACACTATATGCCAGATGGGCTGTCATTTAATGAACCGTCGAGATATAAGCTTTTTTTAATTTCAACAACACACCACGAGGCCTTACAGCCTAAATACTATCGTACCGTGGGTGTTGACAAGGAGGAAAGAGGCAACTTGTTAATTCTGGACTTGAAGGTTTGGAGGTTCGGAGGAGAAGGAAAAACATGTGCCGGCAAGAAATTCCACAACTTGGAAGTCCTCGGGACAAAGGAGCGGGCATAACAGGATGTTCTATGTCTGGTGACCTGGACAGTAAAAGGGTTCATTCGCTCTGTTCCCCTGGTAGATCTGCTGGGGGCAGCAGGTGGAGGAACTATGGAGGAAAGCTCCTCTGAGCAGTGACCGTGCAGATATCTATAAAAGAGAGAGAGGTCACCAACGGCACGTCGGTGGGCAAGGGATCGCAGCCTTTGGGTGAGGGTATGGTCACCGATGAGACGTATAGCTCTCTTTTGAATGGAGTCCAGGATAGCGAGTGTAGAAGCGGCAACTGCACCCCAGATGTGGGAGCAGTATTCGAGGTTTGGCCTTATTTGTGAAGTATATAAGGTATAGAGATTAGCTGGTGAAAAGTATTTGCGAGCCTGGAAGAGGAAACATAATTTCTTAGCAGCTGCTTCTGCAATTGATGTGACATGTTGGTGCCAATTGAGATTTCGATACACAGAAATGCCAACAAGAGAAAATGACTCATTACTTTGAATAACTTGGTTGTTCATTGTGATGGGTCTAGGGCTTGTGTATCTCTTATGAGAAAGAAAGCAAGACTGAGATTTGGTGGGGTTGAATTGTACCAGATTTCTACTTCCCCAGTCTAATATTTTTTGGAGATCCACGGAGACAGAACCCTCCATGAGTCTGCGATCCTCATCTAATTGGGCTGAAGAGACAGGCTTAGAATATTGTATATTTGAGTGGAGGGTGCTGTCGTCCGCGTAACTGTGAACTGGGTTGGATGTGCTAGAGAGGAGGTCATTGATGTGGAGAAAAAACAAAGTAGGGGCTAAAGCTGAACCTTGATGAACTCCTGCAGTAATTGGATACAGTTTAGAGGAATGGCCATGCACAACAACAGAAAAGCTCCTGTTGGAGAGGAAATTTGCTGTCCAGGTACAAAGTTTTGGTGGTAGGCCATAGACAGGAAGTTTAATAAGCAGCGCTGCGTGCCAGACCTGGTCGAATGCTTTGGATATGTCTAGAGCGACAATCTGGGATTCACCGTGTAATTTCATAGTCTTGTTCCAAGAATGGGTGACAAAGGAAAGGAGGTCGGCAGTCGATCTGCGCTGACGGAATCCATACTGCGGCGGATCGTGTCGAACATTATCCGCCGATTTCAAAACGGTATTTCGCGAAGAGCCTAGGAAGATTGTGTAAAAATGAGGAATTACACGATATGCCGGCAGTGCCCGAAATACCTAGTCTTTTCACCAAAAGCCGTATTTCACAATGAGACTACGACATATAAATAGCGTGTTTTTTAAAGTAAGTATCGTTTTGAAATTTAGCTGGCGCAGCGCAAGGCGCGTTTTCTAGCCAAGAGGCCAGAGACGTCATTACGGAAGCATTCACTCGTGTTGAAGTTTATTGAAGCGTGTTTAAATGGTCTACCACCATTAAAAGTCCCGTTGAAATACGCGCTAAGGTACGTTTCTTAGATACAAGACATCTGAAATCGGCCGAAATTCATTGACAGATTACTGAACGGCATGGAGCAAATGGGTTAGAACGTTTGCACAATGCTCGCGCACAAGCGGTTTTTTTTTTAATTTCAACAACACACCACGAGGGCTTACAGCCTAAATACTATCGTACCGTGGGTGTCGACGTCGACAAGGAGGAAAGAGGCAGCTAGTTAATTCTGAACTTGAAGGTTTGGAGGTTCGGGGAAGAAGGAAAAACATGTGCCGGCAAGGAATTCCACAACTTGGAAGTCCTCGGGACAAAAGAGCGGGCATAACAAGATGTTTTATGTCTGTTGCCCTGGACAGTAAAAGGGTGCATTCGCTCTGTTCCCCTGGTAGATCTGTGGGGGGCAGCAGGTGGGGAGCTATGGAGTAAAGCTCCGCTGAGCAGTGCCCGTGCATATATCTATAAAAGGTAAAATAGAGATAGGTCACCAACGGCACGTCGGTGGGCAAGGGATGGCAGCCTTTGGGTAGGGTGGGGTCACCGATGAGACGTACAGCTCTCTTTTGAATGGAGTTCAGGATAGGGAGTGTAGAAGCGGCAGCTGCACCCCAGATGTGGGAGCAGTATTCGAGGTTAGGTCTTATTTGTGAAGTATATAAGGTATAGAGATTAGCCGGTGAAAAGTATTTGCGAGCCCGGAAGAGGAAACCTAATTTCTGAGCAGCCACTTCTACAATTGATGTGACATGTTGGTGCCAATTAAGATTTCGATCCACAGAAATGTCAACAAGAGAAAAGGACTCATTACTTTGAATAACTTGGTTGTTCATTGTGATGGGTCTAGGGCTGGTGTATCTCTTATGAGAAAGAAAGCAAGACTGAGACTTGGTGGGGTTGAATTGTACAAGATTTCTACTTCTCCAGTCTAATATCTTTTGGAGATCCACGGAGACAGAACCCTCCATGAGTCTGCGATCCTCATCTAATTGGGCTCAAGAGACAGGCTTAGAATATTGTATATTTGAGTGGAGGGTGCTGTCGTCCGCGTAACTGTGAACTGGGTTGGATGTGCTAGAGAGGAGGTCATTGAGTTGGAGAAGAAACAAAGTGGCTGAACCTTGAGGAACTCCTGCATTAATTGGATACAGTTTAGAGGAATGGCCATCCACAACAACAGAAATGCTCCTGTTGGAGAGGAAATTTGATGTCCAGGTACAAAGTTTTGGTGGTAGGCCATAGGCCGGAAGTTTATTAAGTAGCGCTGCGTGCCAGACCTGGTCGAATGCTTTGGATATGTCTAGAGCGACAATATGGGATTCACCGTGTAGTTCCATAGACTTGTTCCAAGAATGGGTGACAAAGGAAAGGAGGTCGGCAGCCGATCTGCGCTGACGGAATCCATACTGCCTGTCGTGGATTAGACTGTGTTTTTCAAGAAATTTTAGTAATTCGGTATTTATATACTTTTCCATCACTTTAGAGACGACTGAAAGGAGAGAAATAGGCCTGTAGTTTCTAGGAAGCGCTTTGGATCCTTTCTTGGGGATGGGTTGTACTCGAGCAGTTTTCCAGTTACTAGGGAATATGCCTTTATTGTAAGATATCTGAAACACACGAGTCAGGACAGGAGTAACTTCTGGTGTGCATTTTTTGAGAACAATTGCTGGGATCTCGTCAAGGCCAGAGGCTTTCCTGGTATGAAGAGAAGAGAGCATCTTTCGTACCTTTGTAGTTTTGAAAATGATATCCGTCTTTTTATGCGCGACATTGGGGACTGTTGGTGGTTGAACATTTGGAGGTGGGTTGAGAGTAGAATTGGCGGCGAACAACGAAGGAAAAAGTTCAGCCTTGCCTAGGGTGGTAGAAACATTTTCATCCCCTGAGACAAGAGGTGGGAACGTGCTTTTGCAGAAATTATTCCCAATAGATTTAGCAAGAGTCCAGAAGGGTTTGCCGCCGTTGGAGCTTAAGAGGACTTTGTTTTTTATGTGGTTATTAAACGAGTTTTTTGCCTCAGAAAGAATGTGGACATAGCGGTTTCTTGCGTCGTTAGATGCTTGACGGTTTTCTTGACTGGGATTATGTAGAAGTGTTTTGTGAGCTTTGACCTTTTCAAGTCTGGCCTTGTCACAGGATTTAGAGAACCAGGGCTTTTGAGTGGCTGAAGAGGTTTTCTGTGTACGTGGAATAAATAAATCCATGCCAGCTTGGATAATTTCGGTGACGTTTTGTGAGATATCAGAGGGGTCAGGATGAGAGAAGCAGACAGGCGCCCATGGAAATGAGGAAAAGTAATCCCGCAATTCGTCCCAGTTTGCGGAGTTATAATGCCAAACTATACGTGGGTGTGATGACTGTGTGACCTCGGGTTGCATTGCGCAGGAAGCAGTGACCATGCCGTGGTCTGAGCGACCGAGGGGGGCGGTGACTGATATCTTATAGCATTCAGGTTTTGTAGTAAGAAGGAGATCCAAGGGATTTGAGCTGTGTGTTGGGATACGAGGAAAGTAAGTAGGTTGCTGAACCATATTGGCTTAAGAATTGCTGACTGCAAAGGCCTACGCTGCTCTCCCTTGTGGATCGGTTTTTGAAGATCCTAGCCATTCCTTATTATGGACATTGAAGTCACCAGGAATAGTGACCTCGGAGGAGGGATATTCAGAAACCAGATTTTTTTCAGAAAGGTAGTCAAAGAGCTGGACAAAGTTGTCAGAAGGTGACCGGTAAATGCAACAGATGAATTTATTTGCAGCCCTGAGAAAGAGTTTTATCCATAGTATGTCTTTCCTTCCAGCTTCTAAATTGGGGAGTCTGGTGCAGGGTAGATTGCTGCGGACGTATGCGCACACGCCTCCATGCAATCTAAAGGAAGTGAGGAGCTCATACCCCGGGAGATTAAGGTGATTAGTGACTGTTTTGGCACTGATTTGGGTTTCGGTGAGGAAGAGGAGTTGGGGCCTGTTATCCTGGAGGAAATGGTGGACGAAGTTCAGGTTATAATTTAGGCCACATATATTCGAAAAGGATATGTTAAACCTTGATGTTGGCGCCCCCTGTACACCCCTGTCCCGGAGATCCGAATGGAGGGGTATTTTACCTCCGGAATCTTTTGTACAAGGAGGAGCCATCATCATTTTTGCTTATAAGGGAAACCGGAAACGTCCGTTGGGACTTCACCGGCCCCTTGATGTATGGGGTGGTACCTCCTCGGGCGTGAAAAAAATCCTTTACTATTACGTAAAGGAAAATTCCACTACCACCTGCTAAGGATTGGATTGGATCAATGTCTACCCCTGTAAAAATATGATTAATAAAAGGACTATGAATTGTCCAATAGTTATGCTTTTCGACATAGTAGGAGGATACAAAACAGTATCATTTTGCATCCATGCCTATTGTCAGCATCGAACCTAAAATCTTATCGCGTCATATGGCTGAGAATAAGTTGATCACCCCACCCCGTATAGCCCTGACCTAGCGCCTAGTTATTATCATTTATTCTTGCACTCTTGCCGGTCAACGCTTCGACAACGATGACGACACTACAAAATGACCGTGCTGGAGTGGGTAGCAAATTAGGCGGTAGCTTGCTATGAGGATGGAATTCCGAAGCTCATCGAACTATTAGCTTTTTTTTAAATTTTATTAATATTATCTGATTACTTACCACAAAACGTGTAAAGTAATCCAAAGACGATGTAAACGGAGAGCACCGAGGCAGTGAGGAGATCATAGTGCGTGTTGACTTTAGTGCAGGATTCCACTTTGGTGTCTGGATCTAGATTCGGGAACAACGTGCTGTTGGGTCTGGGGGGAACCAGGGAGCCTGGACGTGCTCCACTAGTCATACTGCACCTGGAAAAGAATTATTACAAAATAGCATAAATAAAATTATTTTAGTTAAAAGTAAGTGCATTTTTGCTTGGCTGGTGGTGAAGCATCTTTTGTTTGAGTAAAAATAAGTACAATGTGGAGAACTTTATTCACCACACTACAGTTTTTAGACCTGACGATCGTTTCGCTGACAAAGCTGGCGTCATCAGAGGGATGAATAAACTAAGCGAATAACGACTAGAACTAGTATTTATATGTTAATTGCCAAGCAGTTGCGAACAGCGTCTTCTAGGAAGGTATACAGACAGACCCCCCACTATTGAGTCTTGTAATTAAAACTGCATACCTGCCTTTGTAATACTGTGTTTCGATATCAAATATTCCTTCTAAGAAGGACACGCTGGTTATTAAGATAACAGTTCGAACAATGGACTACATAGGACTACAAAGGACCTACTCTATTCATTGTAACATTTTTGTTCAAATTTCTAAGGATATATATATATATATATATATATATATATATATATATATATATATATATATATATATATACATATACTTAACGTGCTGCAAAAATACAATGAGTCGTGTATAAATTTTAGGAGATATGGAAATTTGAAGATACCGACGTAAGGTTGTTTTTTTTCTTCAATTTCCTAATAATTTTAAATGGTTAATTTTAAATATAGGAAATCCTTGAACAAACTTTTCACATGCAAAATGTGTCATTGTATTTAGTATAAGAGAATTAATGGAGACTTCAATATAACGATAAGGCTAAAGTCTGACCATAGTGATAATATTCAAACTTAAAAGAAAGAAATTGGTTATGTAGCCGCTCTAAAACGTGAATTGTAAATAATAATAATCGAGGTAGGTAATGTACTTGCAAAGTACATGTGGTTCGTCGAGAAAATATTTTGTGAAGCTAGAATCTTTTTAAGTGGGTTAAAATATTAATCCCAATTGATTCACTGAATTTTTCACTGAATTCAAGGGCTAAGTCAGTAACATGATTTATTCTGAATCAATATTTGATATAGGATTTCGTTTGTGCAATGCGGTGATATCTGCAAAAGTCAATTATTCGCTTAAGCACGTAAGTCCAACTTCTATATCGCTAATATAATACTTAAGACATTCGAACTTTATCATTTATTTGTATAAGATGATTAAAAGCATTGATTATGCAGCAGATATGATTTAATGATATTTTCACTTGCAGATGTTGCAATCTTACAAAATCCAATTCCAGAGAACGTGGAGAAATTAAAGCCCTTCGTGACCTACATTTATCAACTGTACTTAATGCCCTAACCAAACGGTTAAAAACACAAGAGAAAAAGACGTCAAAGATTACAGACCTTTATTATTAAGTCCGGGAGTAGCAGATGGTTATGATGGAGAATTTCATAAAAATGTAGTTCATTGTAAAAAAAAAAACTATTTACCTTACTAATAAGTACGTAAACAGTGACACTAGAAAAGTGCGAAAACACAAGCTTTTATGCAGCAAGTGTGTTATGGTAGCGAATTGTTATAAAAATATGCCAAATAACGAAATAAATAATAAAGTCTGGACGCAGCAAGTGCGTTATAGAAGTGAATTTTTATAAAAATGCTTTGAATAGCAAATATGTCTTTTTAATGCAAGCAGTCATCAATTTGGTTACCGGTATAACCTATATAGTAGAAACAATGTGCCATATTTTATCAAAATAACTTATTGTTTAAAAATGTACAAAATTTTCCGACAATAAACTTTAAATGTTTCCGCGAAAACTGGTTTCCTAGCCAACAAACCTTGGGTTAATAGCAAATTGAGTTATTTAAATTTGAAGCATTTAATAAAAAGTTGCTACCAAAACGCACTTACTGCGTCTCGATTTTTTTCTTACAAACATATTTAGATAAAAAATGCAATAAAATAAGAATGTTCGAAAAAAAATTTGTAGGGATCACCAACGACTTATGGGCCAGCCTGTCATTGTCAAAATATTTTTATAGGATGCAGCTCAAGACACCCTATAATTAACTTATACAATTTTTTCTCGTCTCTTGTATAATAATAATTATATTGAGCTTTACCGTAGAAATGCTTCACCCTGTATATATGTAAACAGATAAAAATTGAACGTAAACCCGGATATGGATTCTAGGGGGCCTAGTTTGCGCTCATTTAAAGAAATCTTCTTAAAATTCTAAAGTCGTGGTGTCTTCATTGACGAATTTTTTGTACGAAAATTAGCTAAAAATTATGGACCGTTAAACCATAAACTTAACCAAAACTACCGCCAAAGCATCAGAGAGAAAATAACTAACCTGTTGCATATCAGCCCTTTTTGTAAAACTTCAATCCTTTATATCTGTTGACAAAACATGACAAACACTGTTTAGTCCACCCACTAACATTAATAAAATCGTAAAGGAATAATTTGCACTTGTATATTAAAATTCCCAAATAACACAAATAATTTGTCATCTGAAATTGAAAACGCATAAACAATCCAATAATATACGATAAACGTCAGTTACAGCAGTTACAAAGGTTTCGTTGCTAGGTAACGACTCAGATATACTAGATCTCATATACCTATAAACCAGTTTTTACCATTGTCAATGAAAAGCGGTGATATTAAAAATAAATGTTTCAAATTTTAATAGCTCAATTTTCTGTAAACCTAAAAAGCTGAATTTTGGTACATAGTTAGCTTTGTAATTTTCGGAGAAAAAATTTTTTTTCCAAAGAAAACTCAAAATTTTCCCGGAAAACCTTGTCCGATTTTCCTGGACAACGAACTCATCCAAGCTATTATTAACATAAAGGCACTTCCCGAGTTTCATCAAAATCGGTTAATTATTTTTTGAGTTATCGGTTGGATACATACATACATACATACATATATATATATATATATATATATATATATATATATATATATATATATATATATATATATATATATATATATATATATATATATATATATATATATATATATATATATATATATATATATTCAACCGTCATTGTCCTTCATTTTACTAAACTATTTACAGCAAATTCATTTCACAAAGACCCTTTCTCTGATGCTTTGGTGGTAGTTTTAGTTGAGTTTATGGTTTAACGGTCTATAATTTTTAGCTAATTTTCGTAGAAAAAATTCGTTAATGAGGAGACCGCGACTTTAGAATTTTCAAAAGATTTCTTCAAATGAACGCAAATTGGGCCCCCTAGAATCTATATCCGGGTTTACGTTCAGTTTTTATCTGTTTACATATATACAGGGTGACGCATTTCTACGGTGAAGCTCAATATAATTATGCTTGTACAAGAGACGAGAAAATTTTTTATAAGTTAATTATAGGGTGTCTTGAGCTGCATCTTATAAAATTATTTTGACAATCACAGGCTGGCCCATAAGTCGTTGATGATCGCTACAATTATTTTTTCGAACACCCGTATTTTATCGCATTTTTGCATTTTTTTATCGAAATATGTTTGTAAGAAAAAATCTAGATGCAGTAGGTGCGTTTTGTAGCAAATTTTTATTAAATGCTTCAAATTTCAATAACTCAATTTGCTATTAACCTGAGGGTTGTTGGCTAGGAAACCAACATTTTAAGTTTATTTTCGGAAAATTTTTGTACATTTTCAAAGAATAAGTTACTTTGATAAAATATGGCACATTGTTTCTACTATATAGGGTGGCGCATTGAAAACGAAACAGACCGATTTGCGTCCAGATAGTTTTTTTTAAGAAACGCTGAAACCCGTCAATTTTAATATTGAGGGGACATGTTTTGACATAAAACTCAACTTTGTAACATCAACCCCTAAAGGGTGGTGATAACAACCCTTATATTTTAAATAAGGAACATGGGTCGAGTGTTACATCATTTGAAAGCTCTTTCTTTTCTGAATTCAGCACACAAATTTTTTTTGAAGTTTTATCAACTCGTTTAAAAATTAATCACAGTTGAAGATGAAAAAACGCATTTTACTCATTTCGAGAAGCAATGTGCTGATAGTCAATGTTTTTTTGGTTTCTAAACCAAAAATTGACTATCAGAACATTTCTTATCGGAATGAGAGAAATGCAGTTTATAATTTCAGTTTATCGGTCGGTTTGATACTTGATAGTACTGCCGAAAATTAATTTCACAATGGTGTATTCTGTAGAAGAAAGAGTTGAAATAATTAATATTTTTTTCAAAAACGATGACTGTGCCAACCGTACAGCAAATTTGTTTAATGAACGACATCCGAACAGACATGTTAACAGAAAATACACTTTGGAGTTAGTTGCAAAGTTCAGTAGCCAACAAAAAAACGGGATCCTGAACGTGAATTTCCGGTTAGAAATGAAACTACTGAGATTGAAGTTTTAGGACAAATTGCTGCAGACCCAACTTTGAGCACGAGAAAATTGGCCACTGTTTCAAACATCAAAAGAAGAACTATTCAGCGAATATTGAAGCATCATAAATTTCACCCGTATAAAATTCATCTTGTACAACAACTGGATGAAGATGATTTTGATCGGCGGCTGGAGTTTTGTGAAGTTCTGACTGCACGAATAGCTGATAACGGGAACTCTCTGTTTAATAACTGTTTTTCAGACGAGAGTACGTTTTTATTAAACTCTACAGTCAATCGTCGTTATTGGGCAGATAATAATCCAAGAAATTTTCACGAAGTCCACACTCAAACTCTACAGAAACTGAATGTCTGGACCAGCATTTTTGGAGACCGTTTAATCGGACCAATTTTTCTTGATGGCAATTTGAGTGGCGAAACGTATTTGGAGTTACTAGAAGATATCGTTTACCCTCTACTAATTGATATTGTTGAAAATGATGATCGCTATCAAGAAAATCAATTAGTGTTTCAACAAGATGGAGCTCCTCCGCATTTTTCACAACGTGTTAGGGAGTTTTTGAACAGAGAGTTTCCAGAGCAATGGACCGGATTTAACTCCTTTACACTTCTTTCTATGGGGCCATTTAAAGAGTAGAATTTTTGCAACAGAACCGGAGTCTCTGGAAGAATTACGACGACGCATTGTTGAAGAATGCCGTCTAATAACTCCACAAATGCTCCAGAATGTCAGAGCTTGTTTTGAACAAAATTTGTACTTTTGTATGGAAGCTGGTGGTCAACAATTTGAACACTTACTTAACTGAATAAACATTTTTGAACATTGTGACGGCCACTTGGGGTGGCCGGGGGTTAATACTAGTTTTTAGTATGGGGAATTTTCGGGCGGACTTCCGGGACACGGCTTTACAACGGGATCCTCTTCGGGCGCCAGCGTCTAAGTTTCCTCAGAGAGAGTTAAGTAAACTGAATAAACATTTTTGAACGTTTGGTTTTGTTTTTTAGTTTTTTTAACGAAAACTTTACTAATTAGTGCATTTGTTATCACGATGAATGAAATACCTTCTTGCAACTGCAACTGTGAATAATTTTTAAACGCGTTGATAAAACTTCCAAAAAAATTAGTGTGCTGAATTCAGAAAAGAAAGAGCTTTTAAATCATGTAACACTCGACCCATGTTCCCTATTTAAAATATAAGGGTTGTTATCACCACCCTTAAGGGGTTCATGTGACAAAGTTGAGTTTTATGTCAAAACATCTCCCCCTCAATATTAAAGATTGACGTGTTTCACCGTTTCTTAAAAAAAATTCTCTGGACGCAAATCGGTCTGTTTCGTTTTCAATGCGCCACACTATATAGGTTATACCGGTAACCAAAGTGATGGCTCCTTGTATTAAAGAGACATATTTGCTATTAAAAATATTTTTATAAAAATTCACTTCCATAACGCACTTGCTGCGTCCAGACTTTTTTGACAAGTTGTCAGACAACTGAAATACCAGGGGTACCTTAAAATGAAATATTTTGAATATCGGTCTGTAGCTCGAAAACTAAGAGGGCTATGACAATTTTGTATGCGGCATCTTTCATTTCCCAAAAAAGTAGCCTAGGTTTGCGAAAACCGCAAGGTTCTATCTTTAGGAATAACCGAGGTACCCACCAATTGCAAGCAAAATGGGACACATCTACATAAGATATGTTATTACTGACAAAGTGTAAGGAAACCAGTAAGGTAAATCTGGACAGAAGATTTTTTTTTAATTTCAACAACACACCACGAGTGCTTACAGCCTAAATACTATCGTACCGTAGGTGTCGACAAGGAGGAAAGAGGCAGCTTGTTAATTCTGGACTTGAAGGTTTGGAGGTTCGGAGAAGGGAAAACATGTGCCGGCAAGGAATTCCACAACTTAGAAGTCCTCGGGATAAAAGAGCGGGCATAACAAGATGTTCTATGTCTGGTTACCTGGACAGTAAAAGGGTGCATTCGCTCTGTTCCCGTGGTAGATCTGTTGGGGGCAGCAGGTAGGGGAACTATGGAGGAAAGCTCGTCTGAGCAGTGCCCGTGCAGATATCTATAAAAGAGAGAGAGGTCACCAACGGCACGTCGGTGAGCAAGGGATGGCAGCTTGTGGGTGAGGGTAGGGTCACCGATGAGACGTACAGCTCTCTTTTGAATGGAGTCCAGGATAGTGAGTGTAGAAGCGGCAGCGGCACCCCAGATGTGGGAGCAGTATTCGAGGCTTGGCCTTATTTGTGAAGTATATAAGGTATAGAGATTAGCTGGTGAAAAGTATTTGCGAGCCCGGAAGAGGAAACCTAATTTCTTAGCAGCCGCTTCTGCAATTGATGTGACATGTTGCTGCCAATTAAGATTTCGATCCACAGAAATGCCAACAAGAGAAAAGGACTCATTACTTTGAATAACTTGGTTGTTCATTGTGATGGGTCTAGAGCTGGTGTATCTCTTGTGAGAAAGAAAGCAAGACTTAGTTTTGGTGGGGTTGAATTGTACAAGGTTTCTACTTCCCCAGTCTAATATTTTTTGGAGATCCACGGAGACAGAACCCTCCATGAGTCTGCGATCCTCATCTAATTGGGCTAAAGAAACAGGCTTAGAATATTGTATATTTGAGTGGAGGGTGCTGTCGTCCGCGTAACTGTGAACTGGGTTGGATGTGCTAGAGAGGTCATTGATGTGGAGAAGAAACAAAGTAGGGGCTAAAGCTTAACCTTGAGGAACTCCTGCATTAATTGGATACAGTTTAGAGGAATGTCCATCCACAACAACAGAAATGCTCCTGTTGGAGAGGAAATTTGCTGTACAGGTACAGAGTTTTGGTGGTAGGCCCTAGGCCGGAAGTTTATTAAGCAGCGCTGCGTGCCAGACCTGGTCGAATGCTTTGGATATGTCTAGAGCGACAATCTGGGATTCACCGTGTAGTTCCATAGACGTGTTCCAAGAATGGGTGACAAAGGAAAGGAGGTCGGCAGTCGATCTGCGCTGACGGAATCCATACTGCCTGTCGTAGATTAAACTGTGTTTTTCAAGAAATTTTAGTAATTCGGTATTTATATACCTATGTGGTTAGAAAAAGCGATTTAAGCGGCAGCTGCGAAAAAATTACTGGACAAGAAACTATGGTTTCTTACGTAAAGTAATTATATTTCGTCCTGTTTCTATGTAAACAATTTATGTATCTTGTAAATATTAAGAACACTTCCTTTATCCAGTTACCGCTACTTTCTTAACTTTCTTAGTAATAATCATTATCAAGTAGATCAGTTTTTATAAAGGATGCTATTATTCTAGGTCCGCAAAATTAATAATGTTTTTCCGTATAAAATATACTATATCAGTGGACGCAGGTAACTGTGACCTCTAATTCAAGCAGTAGTAAGGGAATTTGAAACGGACTAAGTTGTTTTTATTTTCTTGCAATTATAGTCATTAAAGCTATTAGCCAGGAACAGTTGTGAATCATCAGGTTGATATCATTAACAGAACATCATAATAGGTATGTCTTACACATAATAAATATAGATACGAGTTGACCCAGAACAAAATTATTACACATAAAGAAGGTTACTTTATAAACGTCTTTAAAAATAGAAGCTTCTTAATTCGATGTTTTGCACAAGCGACGTGAACTTAGCAGCTAAATTTCAGCGGTAATTCATAATATACCTACCTACCTGTTATAACTAAACTGCAGGCATAAATAATATCAATTTAAACCTAGAAAACTTTAGTTGTATATTTTGCGACTAGATTGATAAAAATCGCGACAAAAAAGAATAATTTCACTATACCTATACAAAGAAAGAAAACATAAAAAAGCCAAATACGAGTGAATAAAAAATGGAGAGCTAAGATGATATTGGGTTATTAAAAGCACATTTACATAAAAATTTAACAAAAAATCATTCTACTGCCAGCTTTCTATAAGAGACTTACCTCCACATTATCTTCAGTATTATAGGTAGAAATGACTCATGTGATATTTTATTTTTGGATTGCCTTTTTTAATTAGAAAAGTTCGGGACGGAGCAAATGCGTTATGGTAGTAAATCTTAATTAAATCCTTCAAATTTAAATAACTCAATTTTCTATAAACTTGAAAGGTTGAATTTTGGTATGTAGTAAGGTCTTTCCTAAGACAACATATCCACCATATTTCATTAAAATAACTTTGTAATTTGCGGAGAAAATTTTTTTCCAAAGAAAACTCAAAATTGAATAACTCAATTTTCTATAAGCTTACAAAGTTGAATTTTGGTGCGTAGTAAGGTCTTTCCTAAGGAAATATATCCGTCAAATTTCATTAACATAGCTTTGTAATTTTCGGAGAAATTTTTTTTTTGATAAAAACTCAAAATTTTCCCGGAAAACCTTGTCCAATTTTCCTGGCTAACGTTCTCTTCCAAGCCATTAATAAAAGAAAGGCACTTGCCGCGTTTTATCGAAATCGGTTAATTATTTTTTGAGTTAGCGGTTGGATACGTTCCAATGTCGATTTGAAATATTGCGGGAATCGAGAACGAGACTTTAACTTGCCATTTTCTAATTTAAAAAAGTTTGAGACGCAGCAAGTGCGTTATGGTAGCAAATTTTCATTAAATGCTTCAAATTTGAATAACTTAAGAGTTGAATTTTGGTATACGATAAGCTCTTTACTAGCGCAACATATTTGCCAAATTTTATCAAAATAGCTTTATTATTTTTTGAGTGTCTTTATCCAGTCACTGTATTGGACAACAGCGCGAGGCGCCATCTCTGAGAGCGTGACAGTTCTAATCTTCCGCGTCAGCTTACACGTACATACAGTGACAGTGCAACAAGAAGAAAACTGGTCTGGCGGCCTAAGGTGATACAATCTAGTGCCAAACAAAAACTAGGCAAGATCCAAAGGGGCCATGACTTCAGGCCCAACAGCCGCCATGGTGGGTGTTGCAGAATCTGCCCCCCCCCCCCCCCCTACACTTAGTTATCATGGGGGAGGCCAGGCTAGGACTATACAGACTAGCCTGTAATGGTAGACTGAAGATCAACCCAGGCTGCAGGGGCCACTGCAAAATTCAGGAGACTGAAGGAGCCCATGCTTGAAATGAGGTCAGACTTCGCGAGCCCGCGAATCTACAGGGAAAACAATTTTACAGTGAAAATCCCCGACTGCGAGGCATCGCAGGAGGAGACGCCGGGCTTACCATGGGACGCGCTCGTCTGGTTCACGGACGGATCCGGCGGGGATCGTGGGACGGGGGCAGGTGTTTATTCGGAAGGGCCAAGGGTAAGTCATACTATTTCCCTCGGAGCACATGCAACGGCCTTTCAGGCCAAAATGTACCGCATCCTGCACTGTGTGCGGGAGAACAAGAAGAGGGGCTACACCAACAAGCGGATCCTCACAGCCACAGACAGCCAGGCCGCCCTTAAGGCCCTAAGTAGCCCACGGATAAATTTCAGTCTGGTAAGTGAATGCCGAGACGAGACGAGCGACCTGGCTGGGCAGAATGAGGTCACCCTCATCTGGGTGCGGGGCACTCGGGGTCAAAGGCAATGAAGAAGCTGACAGTCTCGCGAAGCAGAACCATTTATGGGACCAGAACCGGTTCTGGGCGTGACAAAGAGCACTGCCAGGGGAGCCGTTAAGTCCGGGGTCAGAAATGAACACAACGTGTATTAGGCAGACTGTCCAGGGCTCAAACATGGGAAGACACTAATTGAGGAACCGAGTTCAAAGAGAGCTGTGGAGCTGCTAAATCTTAGCAGAGGACAGCTCAGAAACATAACAAGACTCTTGATAGGACACATGGCCTTTAAGAAACACCTGCATAAAATGGGGCGGTTCGAGGGGGACCTGGCATGTAGACTCTGCGGCGAGGGGGAGGAATCAGCCCAGCACATCTTGTGCGAGTGTAAATCTCTGGATCGTAAAAGACAACTGATCTACGGTCAGCCTAGACCGGGAGAGAGAGAGAGAGAGAGAGAGAGAGAGAGAGAGAGAGAGAGAGAGAGAGAGAGAGAGCAATATAAAACTTCGCCCTACCAATTGCTGTGCAGACTAGTTCAAGGCACAGTGATTTTGGAATAAGTGAAGTACAAAAGACAAAGGGCATGCACGATAAGCCAAAGGCTGCGGTGCTATCGGGTCGGCAAAGACGCGGACGAGCCTTGAGGGAGAAAAAAAAACAAGAAGAAAGTTGTAGGAAGAAACTAGCGAGCGAAAATAATGAAAATTCACTAATGTCTAAAACAGAGCTATATTTAACAGAAACAGAATGAAATAAGTGTTATTTACTGGAATGAAATGTGTTAAAAGTAGTTAAAATTGATTTAGAAACCGATATTTTCATCCCAAGGTAACTCTTAAAGATTTCCTACGTTATTTGGAAAAGCGGTTTCGAAATATCAAACATTATCAAAAGAATACGTAAACAGTTTATATTTTATCAAGTACAAATTCTCTAAGCTACTTGGATAGAAGCCAAATACTGAAAGCAAATGCTTAATTTCTCTTTAAATTAAATTCTACTCGATAATCATTTTCTATAGAGAATTGATTACAAAGTAAATCTGATATCAATACTTTCAACTAACGTCCAAGTAGCGTTAACCTTTCCGTGTAGACCGGTAAGGCTGAATTTTCTTTATAATCGGTTGCTTAAAACTCTGAAAGTAGGTTACACACAAGAATTTTAAATATTGCATGCGGACGTTCGCATTTCGATTCAATCAACACTTTGATTGCTTAGATGGAATTTCACTTGACTGGTGAAAAAAATAATAATTTAAGAGAAAGTAACTGCATGCAACATTGTGTACATAATAAATTATAACTGTGTGCATTGCTTTTCTGGGTTTTGTTTCGTACCGGATATTGGAACTATAGCTGTATTTTTGAAGATAATTATACATCGTATCATACAAATAATGTTGCTTGTTGATGTAAAACGTTCCGTAAACATTGCCGAAAACCACTTTTAAATACGTATAGTTACAAGTTTATATGTAAGATTTCTTTGATATTGCAAAATATTGAGAAGCGATTTTTGGCCAAGAAATAAGGGGATCTTCTATAACAACGTCTTCCATCGGAGTTAGGCTTTACAGGATAGGTTAAAATTCAGCTTTAACGAATATTCGTGGAAAACATTTGCCAATGGAGAGACGACGACACATAGCAGGGATCAGTTTCAAAATTTATATATATATATATATATATATATATATATATATATATATATATATATATATATATATATATATATATAGGAAGACGGCTTAAGGGCAAAGCCGCAAGGAGACAACCGCATACACGTGTTTCAAGCTTATTATGCGGTTGTCTCCTTGCGGCTTTGCCCTTAACCTGTCTCCTTGTATAGTACAGAAATGCCGTGTTATAAATCCTTTTATAGTTAGTATATATATATATATATATATATATATATATATATATATATATATATATATATATATATATATATATTATATATATATATATATATATATATATATATATATATATATATATATATATATATATATATATATATAATTTTGAAACTGTTAAAATTCATTATTCAGCAAAAAATAGTTCTTGTGGAAAACGCTGAGACCGTGAAGTTTAATTTGTCGAACATTATCTTTTGATCATAGTTAAAGAAATTAAACTCGCACCATTTTACTCCCACCACTTTATAAATTTTTTAAAAATAGCAACCCTACATTTTTTCCTCACAATTCTATGGGTCACAGTTTTCTGAATGCGGAGATACCCCATATGTATGGTCTAATAATACAATTTTCAATACAGGGTCGAAATTTAATACCGGAATAGTAAAACTAAAGAGTTTACCCTAAAATTCAAATTTCGAAAATAAACTTTATAAAAACGTCCCTTTCTTATAGTAAATGTTCAAAATGTTCTCCATTCGCTTGCACACAACAAAATAATCTGCTTTGGAATTCTTCCCTAACTCTCATCAACACGTCAGGCGTTACGTTCCTAATTTCTGTTGTTATTAGTGAATTTTCTTAGAAAAAATTCACTAATGAGGAGATCTCGACTTTTGAATTTTGAAAAAATTTCTTCAAATGAGCGCGATCTAGGACCCCTAGAACCCATATCCGGGGTCAGTTTCAATTTTTATATGTTTATATATATTTATATATATATATATATATATATATATATATATATATATATATATATATATTTATATATATATATATATATATATATATATATATATATATATATATATATATATATATATATATATATATTTATATATATATATATATATATATATATATATATATTATATATATATATATATATATATATATATATATATGTATCACACCGATAACTCAAAAAATAATGGGCCGATTTTGATAAAATTTGGCATGTACCTTTCTTTTGTAAATGGTTTGGATAAGTTCGTTAGCCAGGAAAATCGGACGAGGTTTTCCGGGAAAATTTTGAGTTTTCATTCGAAAAAAATTCTTATCTCAAAAAGTAATAAGCCGATTTTAATAAAATTTGGCATGTACCTTTCTTTTGTAAATGGCTTTGACAAGTTTGTTAGTCAAGATAATCGGACGAGGTTTTCCGGGAAAATTTTGAGTTTTCATTCGAAAAAATTTTTTATCTCAAAGAATAATAGGCCTATTTTGATAAAATTTGGTATATACCTTCCTTTTGTAAATGACTTTGACAAGTTCGTTAATCAAAAAAATCGGACGAGGTTTTCCGGGAAAATTTTGAGTTTTAATTTTAAAAAAAATTTTATCTTAAAAAATAAGAAATCTATGATAACCAAATTTGGTAGGTAGGTTTACGATATAAAAAGTAAACTATACACCAAAATTTAGATTTCTATGTTACAAGAAAAAAAAGTTATAATAAAATACTTTGTGCCAGATCATTTCTATGAAAATTCACTATCATAACGCACTTGCTGCGTCCAGGCTTTTTTTCATTTTCGAATCATCTAAATCAGCAGGTTGCGTTTAATAGACTCTGTTTTTAGTTATCCCCATAGAAAGAAATCAAGAGGTGTAAGGTGATCTAGCGGGCCATTCTACGAAACCTCTTCGTCCAATCCATCTTTGTGGAAATACTTCATGTAAATACTCCCGTACTTGAAGAGCAAAGTGGGGCGGTGCACCGTCTTGTTGTAACCATATCCTTTCATGGAGCATGTTAGGTTCCATTACATTCGGATATAATTCTGCTAACATTGGGAAAACCTGTTCTCTTAGCATTTTAAATATCTTGGACCGTTTAGATTTTCTACAAAAACAGGTCCAACTACGTGATTACCAATGATACCAGCCCAAACGTTCAACTTCTGGGGACGCTGAGTGTGTGTTTGTCGCATCCAGTGGTGGTCTTCGGCAGCCCAGTATCTGCAATTTTGCTGTTTACACCGCCATTCAAAAGAAATGTTGCTTCATCGGAAAACAGAACGTCAGCAGAAGAAATCACGTTTCTATGTAACATGTCCAGCAGTTGTTCACAAAATTGTAGTCTTCTATCAGAATCACCGTCAATCAACTCTTGAACGTGTTGTAGTTTATAGGGATGCATTTTTAGTGAATTTTCTTAAAAAAAATTCACTAATGAGGAGATCCCGACTTTTGAATTTTAAAAAAATTTCTTCAAATGACCGCGAACTAGGCCCCCTAGAACACATATCCGGGGTCCGTTTCAATTTTATATGTTTTATATATATATATATATATATATATATATATATATATATATATATTATATATATATATATATATATATATATATATTTATATTATATATATATATATATATATATATATATATATATATATATATATATATATATATTATATATATATATATATATATATATATATATATATATATATATATATATATATATTTATATATATATATATATATGTATCACACCGATAACTCAAAAAATAATAGGCCGATTTTGACTAAATTTGGTGGAAAAATTCCTTTTGCAAATGGCTTGGATAAGTTCGTTAGCCAGGAAAATCTGCCCAGGTTTTCCCGGAAAATTTTGTGTTTTCTTTCGAAAAAAATTTATATCTCCGGAATTAACAAAGTAAGGGCAACCAAATTTGGTACGCTAGTTAATATCCTTATAGGTAAGCCACCTACCAAATTTAGCTATGTAGGTCAAAGACAAAAAAGTTATAGGCATTTAAAGAAAAATAAATTGGGGTTTTCCTCAAAACGTCAAAGTTGCGATTTAAAACGTCAAAATCGGCAACATTTAGGCAAAGAACTTGAATCTAATACGGGATATGGAAATCAAATGTCTCAAGAAGGATCTTTTACAAACTCTGAAGTCTTAGTTTCAACCGTCATTGTCCTTCATTTTACTAAAATGTTTCCAGAAATTCATTTCAAATAGACCCTTTCTCTGATGCTTGGCAGTAGCCTTAGCTTTAGAGTTTATCGTTTAATGGTATATGATTTTTGTCGAATTTTCGTAAAAAATCAATATAGCTCAATATATCCGTTATTATACAAGATATGAAGAAAATTTGTATATATTAATTATAGGGTGTCTTGAGCTACATCTTAAAAAAATATTTCTACAATCACAGGATGGCCCATAAGTCGTTGGTGATACAAATTTTCTTTTTTTTAATCAAACACGCCTTATGTTATTGCATTTTTGAATTTTTCAGCGATGCATGTTTGTAAGAAAAGAAATTCGGGACGCAGCAAGTGCGTTATGGTAGCGAATTTTCATTAAATGCTTCAAATTTGAATAGCTCAATTTGCTATTAACCTATAAGGTTGACCAAGAAACGAGTTTTTCCGGGAACACTTTAAGTTTACTTTTGGAAATTTTTGTACATTTTCACACAATAAAGTTATTTTTATGAAACATGGCACATTGTTTTTACTATATAGGTTATACTGGTAACCAAAATTGATGCCTGCTTTCTTAAAAAGGAAACACACATATTTGCAATTAAAAACATTTTTATGAAAATTCACTACCATAACGCACTTGCTGCGTCCAGAGTTTTTTGTATTTGAGACACCTTAAAACTGTTGACTGACTAACATCATTTTCACGTGCAACTTGACGGGTAGAATTGTTGGTTCTTCTTGAAAAGCCAATAAAATATTGAGTTTTACATCTTCTTCAACAAAGTTGGGCCCCCGAGGCAGTGGTTTAACGTGTACATAATCACGAAATTGTGAATGTATCTTAGACACATTTCCCTGGGTTAGTGGGGGCAAATCTGGATGTTTTCCATTAAATAGGTCAACAACTTGTGCCTGTGTTCTACACATATCACCATACCCAATCATCATTAATATTTCTGTTCGCAGATTTTCAGTGAAGTATCGGATTATTAGGTCAAAAATTAATTGAAAATATCGGAACAAAATTACGACCAATTTATTAGGAGACCGTGCATTCAACACAATACACCACAAAATAAAACAGAAGTGTTAAATTTTACTTTTCACACTGCAAAAATTGGTAGTTAATAAGAAACGATTAATGATACCAAGTAGGTTTTAAATAAAATACAAGATAAGAAATTTAAGATAAGAGTCAGTGAAGAATTCCAGAGCAGATTATTTCGTTGTGTGCAAGTGAATGGAAAACATTTTGAACATTTATTATAAGAAAGGGACAACTTGCAATTTTAGGGTCCTTAAATGTTTGAAAATCTTATTAAACTAAAGTTTGAAAGAAAACTATTTTGGAGTGTAAAATGGTTGGAAAGTTCAAAGGATGTAGAGGAAATATTGGAGGTGCTAATAACGGAAGATTGGTTGAATAAATTGTAAATTTGAAATACCGAAATTTTATAGCAAGAAATGTCAGTGTCAATAGGATTTTGATATGTTTGAGTTTAATATTTTAACCAAATCGCATCAATTACAGCCACAAGTTTGTAACTTTTATGTAAGATGCACTGCATAATTTTAATGCATATAAATAAATAAATAAATAATTTTCGAAATTTGAATTTCAGGGTAAACTGTTTAGTTTTAATATTCCGGTATTAAATTTCCTGCCTGTATTGAAAACTGTAATATTAGACCTTGCATATGGGGTATCTCCACATTCATAAAATGTGATCAATCGAATTGTGATGATAAAATGTAGGGTTGCTATTAAAAAATAAATATATATAAAGTGGTGGGGGTAAAATGGTGGATTTTTTTAAACTATGATTATAAGATAATGTTCGACAAATTAAACTTCACGTGTCTCAACGTTTAAGGGTCTATTTGAAATGAATTTTCTGGAAACATTTTAGTAAAATGAAGGACAATGACGGTTGAAACTAAGACTTCAGGGTTTGTAAAACATTCTTCTCGAGACATTTTATTTCTATAGCCCGTATTAGATTCAAGTTATTTGCCTAAATGTTGCCAATTTTGACATTTTAAATCGCCACTTTGACGTTTTGAGGAAAACCCCAATTTATTTTTCTTTAAATGCCTATAACTTTTTTGTCTTTTGACCTACATAGCTAAATTTTTGTAGATAACTTACCTATAAGGATGTAGACCTGTGTACCAAATTTGGTTGCCCTTACTTTGTCAATTCCGGAGATATAAATTTTTTTCGAAAGAAAACACAAAATTTTCCGGGAAAACCTGGGCAGATTTTTCTGGCTAACGAACTTATCCAAACCATTTGCAAAAGGAATTTTTTCACCACATTTAATCAAATCGGCCCATTATTTTTTGAGTTATCGGTGTGATACATATATATATATATATATATATATATATATATATATATATATATATATATATATATATATATATAAATATATATATATATATATATATATATATATATATATAATATATATATATATATATATATATATATATATATATATATATATATATATATATATATATATATATATATATATATAAACATATAAAAATTGAAACTGACCCCGGATATGTTTTCTGGGGGGCCTAATTAGCGCTCATTTGAAGAAATTTTTTCAAAATTCAAAAGTCGGGATCTCCTCATTAGTGATTTTTTTTTAAGAAAATTCACTAAAAAGTAATTTAGATTTAGGTGCTCCAAAAAAAACCGCAAAATATGTCTTGTGATAACGCATTCTTGACTTAAAGCGAACTTGTTAAAGCGCATGTATGGCATATTGAGAAGCCCTAAGAAGAACAAAACCGGTGTGTGTTTCCTGCTTTACACGCATCCATACACAACCACACACACATACACACAAACATTGAAAAATTCAAACGGACCTTGGATCTGGGTTTCAGGGGCCCTAATTCGCGTCATTCCGTAAGTCTCACCTGGCTAATGAACTTTCTTAATGAAAAGTCACTAACAAGGAAGAGGTAGATTAAGTTGTAAGCTTCTGGAAAACCTGACCCAATTGATTGCCCTCGACATACCCTGGTTTGTCAGCAACCGACAAATATAGGAAGACACAAAAATGACAAAAACAGAGGACAAAATAAACTAACTGACAATCAACACACTCATAAATGCCTCCGCACACACGAACAAAACCATTACCGAGGCTCTCAACTATGACTACGACTACCCCTCCAAAATCAACAGACCCAAACAAATTCTCAAACAATAACAAAGACGATTTGACAGACTAAAAACAACCTAACAACAGAAGTCTATTCCATCGGCTCAGGATTACGGGATAAAAGGAGAGCTCTCCTGGTCCATAATCAAGTCATGACAAGTGACAAGTGACCGAATTGATAAAGTGTCAGCAACGAAATGAACGAGCTGCTGGAGACAGGCATGGAGGCGATGACAAGGGAACATCGCCTTTAGATTTTGATTATGATGATTTGCAATAAAGTATGCCGTTAGTAATTAATATGCTAAATGAGCAAAATGCAGTTGAGAAAGCACTTATGAAATCATATCCCGTAGAAATTAAAAACAGTTTAATATTGGACGTAATAAAACTTATTAAAATACAATAACGGCCATGACCTCCGTATGTATATGTGTTGTGTACAGTCATTATTTCCGGTTGCCAAAATTATCTAGCCGAGGATATGATGTAATTACATTCTACACACAAATCAATCATTCTGAGAAATTATCCAGTCCTAATAAATATGATAGTAAATAAATGGAAATAATAGTGAGTCAGTCTAAAATGAGGTTAAACGAAACACCAAAACCAAGATACCTCCAAATTACACAGAAGTGTGTACATAATTAGATATAACAAAGTAAACAACCAATTTTAAATAAAATTCAAAGTAGGCTGTTGCACCGAGAAACAAATTTTAACAGAAACGCCGAGAATATTTTACATTCAAGCAGGGGCGGCTCCTCAATAAGTGCGCCCGTGCGCGCGCAGTGCCGCCTGTCGTGGAAAAAAAATTGTTTTGCTATGCTATATCTTAATAAATTTTTATTTGCTTTTTTATCTCCTGCATTCCTGCATTCAACAAACAAAATTAGTATATCGAGGATTGAGGATCGCAGAGTCGGCAGCCATTAATACAGCATCAGAAGTATAGTGTTAATAGTTAGTTGCAAACGTTATCGTTATATACATCCATATCCAAATATCCATATATACATCAGTCGCCTGGCGATATGTATTTTTCGGCGCTCTTGAGGAAATGCGATACTTCAGTACGAAATGATCGAGTATCATCGTCGAAAACGACCGAATAAGCAATCTGGTGTGCGCTCTCAAATTCCACACTTGCAGTTTGCAGTGGAATTTTGGCAGCGCTTGTCTGTGTCTAGCATGTGTTTAGTAATTTTTGTTTAGTGCTGCGCGTCGGATTGATTTTAATTAGATCATTTCGTTGTTGTTTACATGTTCTAACAAGACAATTATTATTATTATTATTATTATTATTATTATTATTATTATTATTATTATTATTATTATTATGGCAACTAGTTCGGGTTGCTTAATAAGTGGCCAAAATAATTGTGATACTGTAATTAATTCAGTGGATATTTTAAATTTAAAGGTTAACTTTTTAAGGGACTTTTTAACTACTATAACCTATAACTTACTAGAGAAAAACTTGGTAAATATAGTTAATAATTATTAAGTTTAGTTAGTTTAGTAAGTAGGTTTTTTTATAATACATTTTCGGGGAAAAAATAGGCGAGGAATTTTTATTAAAAAATTCACTAATAGAAGGTATCGATGGAGAGACTTTGCACAATTTTTTTTCAAATGAGCGCGAACTAGAAACCCTATAACCCATATCCAGGGTCAGTTTCAATTTTTATATGTATAGGTATATGTATATATATATATATATATATATATATATATATATATATATATATATATATATATATATATATATATATATATCCAACCGATAACTCAAAAAATAAGCAACTGATTTCGATGAAACTCGGCAAGTGCCTTTCTTTTATTAATGGCTTGGATAAGTTCGTTAGTCAGGAAAATCGGATGAGGTTTTCCGGGAAAATTTTGAGTTTTGTTTCAAAAAAATCTTTTTCTCAGAAAATTAGAAAGCTATTTTAATGAAATTTGGTGGCTATGTTGCCTTCTAAAGGACCTTACTACACACTAAAATTCAACTTTCTACATTTTTAGAAAATTGAGTTATTCAAATTTTGAGTTTTCTTTTGAAAAAAAAAATTCTTCGAAAATTACAAAGTTATTTTGATAAAATATGTTGCCTTGGGAAAGGCCTTACCACGTACCAAAATTCAACTTTCTAAGTTCTTAGACAATTGAGTTATTCAAATTTGAAGCATTTAATGAAAATTCACTATCATAACGCACTTGCTGCGTCCCGAACTTTTTAGTGAATTTTCGTAGAAAAAATTCACTAATGGGGAGATACCGACTTTTGAATTTTGAAAAAATTTTTGCAAATGAGCGCGAACTAGGACCCCTAGAACCCATATCCGGGGTCAGTTTCAATTTTTATATGTTTATATATATATATATATATATATATATATATATATATATATATATATATATATATATATATATATATATATATATATATATATATATATATATATATATATATATATATATATATATATATATATATTTATATATATATATATAAATATATATATTTATATATATATATATATATATATATATATATATATATATATATATATATATATATATATATATATATATATGTATCACACCGATAACTCAAAAAATAATGGGCCGATTTTGATAAAATTTGGCATGTACCTTTCTTTTGTAAATGGCTTGGATAAGTTCGTTAGTCAGGAAAATCGGACGAGGTTTTCCGGGAAAATTTTGAGTTTTCATTCGAAAAAAATGCTTATCTCAAAAAGTAATAAGCCGATTTTAATAAAATTTGGCATGTATCTTCCTTTTGTACATGGCTTTGACAAGTTTGTTAGTCAGGAAAATCGGACGAGGTTTTCCGGGAAAATTTTGAGTTTTCATCCGAAAAAAATTTTTATCTCAAAGAATAATAAGCCGATTTTAATAAAATTTGGCATGTACCTCCCTTTTGTAAATGGCTTTAATAAGTTCGTTAATCAGAAAAATCGGACGAGGTTTTCTGAAAAAATTTTGAGTTTTCATTTGAAAAAAATTTTTATCTTAAAAAATAAAAAATCTATGATAACCAAATTTGGTAGGTAGGTTTACGATATAAAAAGTAAACCATACACCAAAATTTAGATTTCTATGTTACAAGAAAAAAAAGTTATAATAAAATATTTTGCGCCAGATCATTTCTATGAAAATTCACTACCATAACGCACTTGCTGCGTCCCGAGGTTTTTTTTAAATGCAGAATTCAACGGTAAACCACCACATTGCACCTCTCTCTCCAAACATCAACCATTGCAGATGCGGTCATGGTTGTGGCATTCAGGCGACATCACTTGTTGCCCTGGGTAATACCCTACTATACACCAAAATTCAGCTTTCTAACTTAATAGAAACTTGAGTTATTCAAATTTGAAGCATTTAATAAAAATTCACTACCATAACGCACTTGCTGCATCCCGAACTTTTTTTTTCTTGCGCACCCCCAATGCATTAAGGCACGAGCCGCTACTGCATTCAAGTAAAAATTCTGGTATTTTCACATCAAACTAAGAAACTTACTTATATGTTTAAATTTAACTCGAGAAAACAAATAAAAAAGGTTGGACGCAGCAAGTGCGTTATGGAGGTGAATCGTCATAAAAAAAAGTAATAGCAAATACGTTTCTCTAATGCAAGCAGGCATCAATCTGGTTACCGGTATAACCTATGTAGTCGAAACAATTCACCATAGTTTATTAAAATAACTTATTGTTTGAAAATGTACAAAAATGTCCCGAAATGTTTCCGAGAAAACTGGTTTTCTAGCCAATAAGCCTTAGGTTAATAGCAAATTGAGTTATTGAAATTTGTAGCATTTAATGAAAATACGCCACAAAAACGCACTTACTGCGTCTCGATTTCTCTCCTTACAAATATGCATCATATTTCGATAAAAAATGCAAAGATGCAATAATATAAGGGTGTGCGAATTTTTTTTGTAGGGATCACCAACGACTTATGGACCAGCCTGTGATTGTAAAAATAATTTTCTAAGATCCAGCTCAAGACAATTAACGTATACAATGTTTTCTCGTATCTCGTGTAATTATAATTATATTGTGCTTTACCGTAGAAATGCGCCACCCTGTATATATGTAAACAGATAAAATCTGAATGTAATATGGATCACAGGGGGCCTAGTTTATGCTCATTTGAAGAATTTTTGTTTAAAATTCAAAAGTAGCGGTCTCCTCATTAACGAATTTTTTCTACGAAAATTTGCTAAACATTAAAGACCGTTAAACGGTAACTATACTTAACTACCGCCAAAGTATCAGAGAAAGGGTGTATTTGAAATGAATTTTCTGCAAATATTTTAGTAAAATGAAGGACAATGATAGTCGAAGCTGAAACTGAAGGGTTTTCAGAACATTCACCTTGCGACATTTTCTTTACATCATCCGTATTTGTTCCAGGTTCTTTGCCTAAATGTTGTTTGACGTTTCCAATCTTGACTTTCATGTTTTGAGGACAAGCCCAATTTTTTTCTCTAAATGCCCATAACTTTGTCTTTAAACTTACACACCTAAATTTTGGTATATGATTCACGCTTTATAGTACAAACACGCGTACCAAATTTCGTTACCCTTACTTTGTTATTTCCAGAGATACATTTTTTCGAAAAAAAAAACACAAAATTTTCCGGCAAAACCTGGTCCGATTTTCCTGGATAACGAACTTATCCAAGCTACTTGCAAGAGGAAGGTACTCACCAAATTTGACCAAAATCCGCACATTATTTTTTGAGTTATCGGTGTGCTTAATTCCTTCTAGGTACATAGTGTTTAATCAATTTCACATAGATAACGTAAAAGGAAATCAAATTAAATCATATAAGTTTTCCATTAATGACATGTCTCACAAGTTAACTGTACTAATATAAAATGGTTTTTATGTTTTAAGGAACAAACATGGTCAAGATTAATTGATTTTCATTCCACGTTCAAAGAAACTCGTATCTCCTGTAATTTGAAGCAATTAGAACGATAAATTGTAATGGAATATAGGATATAAGCAGGTTTTTCTTTGCTTAGGTAAGTATTCTTTTCCGCATGATATTCGCGTAGAGGTTATATACACTAACATAAAAAAACTTGATCTTCACGAGAGAATACGAATATTATGAGTACACAAACAGGGGCGTCTCAATCACGTTTACAGTGCGATTCACAGAAGATTTTACCCACGTTCACTTTTCCCAAATTTTCGTAGAAAAAAACTCGCAATGAGATCCTCAACTGGGACCCCTAGAACCCATATTCGAGGTAAGTTTCTATTTTTATTTACATATACAGAGTGTGACCCCTTGTTGAAAATTAAAGAGGTCTTTCACATCAAAAATCTCACACTCCTCTTCTACGACCTCTTAAGGAGGATGCCAAAAAAGTTGTATTAATTTTTTCCTTAAATATGGAAGAAGTAACAGAAATAAATTAAGTAGATGTTGTGTGCTATGAAGAAGACACTCGGTGCACAATTTGTTAGTTCTCCCCTAAGGTTGTAAGGGGCGACTCTTGCATGCCCTATTACTGCTCCCTCTCCGCACCAGTTTCCTGAGTCTTGCATTCTAAGATGCGACGCCATAGCCTCCCTTCTGATACAGATGGGAAGCGGTGGCAGCATCAACAGGACCTCTAGCGCGACTGAGGGTATCGTCCTCATAGCGCCTGTGATACCCAGGATTGACAGCCTTTGGAGTTTGGCCAGCTTCCTGCTGGTAGTTTGGTTCACACCACAGCACCAGACCAACGTCCCATAGAGGATTCTCGGCCTGACGATCGCAGTGTAGATCCAATGAAGGATCCGAGGATTAAGTCCCCAGGTCCTCCCTATCACTCGACGCAGCTGCCAGAGAGTCGCCAAGGAGATGGAAAAAGAAATTTCGATTTCCGCCATAAAGGTGCGGGATGCCGAGGACGATATTAGGTTGACTAGGCATACACCCTCAGGATCCCCAGTGGGGATCAGTGAGGAAAAAATAGGTTGCATTCCAGCCCGCAATCCTAGTCTGTTTCACCGACGGATCGCGGCTGGATGACCAACAATCCTCTGGGGCAGGAATATACATCGAGTGCCTGGGGGTGCACGAGAGCTATGATCTTGATACATATACCACGGCATTCGAAACAGAGGTGTATGCTATCCTGTCTGTGGCCAATAGACAGGATGTGAAGAGGAGTCCGGAGTGATGTGTGTACATCTGCTCGGATAGCCAGGTGGTCCTCCGGGCAGTCTGCGCGGCCAGAATCAGGTCAACACTGGTTCAGGAGTGCGCTGACGCTCTCAGAGGACTAGCCAGTACAAAGGAGGTGCAACTGGTGTGGGTTCCGGGACACCGGCCGATTTCTCTCCTTTCAGTCGTCTCTAAAGTGATGGAAAAGTATATAAACACCGAATTACTAAAATTTCTTGAAAAACACTGTCTAATCCACGACAGGCAGTATGGATTCCGTCAACGCAGATCAACTGCCGACCTCCTTTCCTTTGTCAACCATTCTTGGAACAAGTCTATGGAACTGCACGGTGAGTCCCAGATTGTCGCTCTAGACATATCCAAAGCATTCGACCAGGTCTGGCACGCAGCGCTGTTTAATAAACTACCGGCCTATGGCCTACCACCAAAACTCTGTACGTGGACAGCAAATTTCCTCCCCAACCGGAGCATTTATGTTGTCGTGGATGACCATTCCTCTAAACTGTATCCAATTAATGCAGGAGTTCCTCAAGGTTGGGCTTTAGCCTCTACTTTGTTTCTTCCCCACATCAATGACCTCCTCTCTAACACATCCAACCCAGTTCACAGTTACGCGGACGAGAGCACCCTCCACTCAAATATACAATATTCTAAGCCTGTCTCTTTAGCACAATTAGATGAGGATCGCAGACTCATGGAGGGTTCTATCTCCGTGGATCTCCAAAAAAATATTAAACTGCGGAAGTAGAAATCTTGTACAATTCAACCCCACCAAATCACAGTCTTGTTTTCTTTCTCATAAGAGATACACCAGCCCTAGACCCATCACAATGAACAACCAAGTTATTCAAAGTAATGAGTTCTTTTCACTTGTTGGCATTTCTGTGGATCGAAATCTCAATTGGCACCAACATGTAACATCAATTGCAGAAGCGGCTGCTAAGAAATTAGGTTTCCTCTTCCGGGCTCGCAAATACTTTTCACCAGCTAATCTCTATACCTTATATACGTCACAGATAAGACCAAACCTCGAATACTGCTCCCACATCTGGGGTGCTGCTACCGCTTCTACACTCGCTATCCTGGATCCCATTCAGAAGAGAGCTATACGTCTCATCGGTGACCCTACCCTCACCCAAAGGCTGCCATCCCTTGCTCACCGACGTGCCGTTGGTGACCTCTCTCTCTTTTAGTGAATTTTTATTTTAAAAAATTCACTAATAGAGAGGTATCGATGGTGAGACTTTGTAAAAATTTTTTCAAATGAGCGCGAATTAGGACCCCTAGAACTCATATCCGGGGTCACTCTACATTATTATGTTTATATATATATATATATATATATATATATATATATATATATATATATATATATATATATATATATATATATATATATATATATATATATATATATATATATATGTATGTATCCGTCTGATAACTCAAAAAAGAATTAACCGATTTCGATGAAACTCGGCAAGTGCCTTTCTTTTATTAATGGCTTGGATGAGTTCGTTGGTCAGGAAAATCGGACGGGGTTTTCCGGAAAAATTTTGAGTTTTCTTTCAAAAAAAATTTTTTTCTCCGAAAATTACAAAGGTGTTCTAATAAAATTTAACGTATATATTTCCTTAGGAGAGACCTTACCACATACCAAATTTAAACTTTCTAAGTTTATAGAAAATTGAGTTATTGAAATTTGAAGCATTTAATAAAAATTCACTACCATAACGCACTTGCTGCGTCCCGATATTTTATATATATCTGCACGGGCACTGCTCAGAGGAGCTCTCTTCCATAGTTCCTCCACCTGCTGCTCCCAACAGATCTGCCAGGGGGACATAGCGAATGCACCCTTTTACTGTCCAGGTCACCAGACATAGAACATCTTGTTATGCACGCTCTTTTCTCCCGAGGACTTCCAAGTTGTGGAATTCCTTGCCGGCACATGTTTTTCCTTCTCCCCCGAACCTCCAAACCTTCAATTCCAGAATTAACAAGTTGCCTCTTTCCTCCTTGTCGACACCGACGGTACGATAGTATTTAGGCTGTAAGCCCTCGTGGTGTAAATTATAAATATAATAGGTATTAGTGAATTTTCTTTAAAAAAATTCACTAATGAGGAGATCGCGACTTTTGAATTTTGAAAAAATTTCTTCAAATGAGCGCTATTTAGGACCACTGGAACCCAAATCCGAGGTCGTCAGTTTTAGACTTTATATATATATATATATATATATATATATATATATATATATATATATATATATATATATATATATATATATATATATATATATATATGTTTATATATTTATAACTATAAACTAACTTAAAAAATAATGGACCGATTTTTATAAAACTTGGTGAGTACCTTCCTTTCGCAAGTGGCTTGGATAAGTTCGTTAGCCAGGAAAATCGGACAAGTTTTTCCCGGAAAATTTTGCGTTTTCTTTCGGAACATTTTTATATCTCCGGAAATAACAAAGTTAGGGCAACCATATGGGGTACGAGGGTTTATGCCATAAAATAAAGCCATGTACCAAAATTCGGATCCCCACGTTAAAATCAAAAGAAGTTATAAGCATTATAGTTTTTCTTCTTAAAACGTCAAAAAGTCGCAATTCAAAACGTCAAAATTGACATGTTCCAAAATAAGAACTTGAAACTAACATTACGGGCGATGTAGCAGAAATGTTGTAAGAAGTGTGTTCTCTAAAGCCTTAAGTTTCAGCTTCAGCCACCATTATCGTTCATTTTACTTAAATATTTTCAGAAAATCCATTTCAAATAGACCATTTCTCTAATGCTTTAGCTGTGGTTTCGACTATAGGGTTATAATACATGAAGAAAACTTTGTACCTACCCCTTGTTAAGCACAAAGCAGTGTGAGATTTGGCATAGTTAAAGTGTATATAAACAAGGAGAGCAGAAAGATAAAATGTATGTATAATATGTGATTAATAGATTAAACATTGCTTTCTTCTAATTAGACGAGCGTCTCGCGACAGTAAAAACGTTGATGAGTTTTTTTTTGTCGTTTTAACGAAATAAAAGACCTCCCTGACTGTGCTGTGTACACACAATCCTTCCAACTGACCTGACCTGACCGTGTGCTTATTCTGCAAAGTCCGTAGTCATCTTTCAAATTTTGAAATACTATACAGGGTGGTTAGAAATCAAGTAAAGGCGAAAATAAGACAAGGTATGACGCCAAAGTGGGCATGGGCCAAAATTTATATGACCCCGCCGCGCTTCCTTTTATACCAGATGACAAATGCTCAAATAATTACTAACCTATCAACAAATCAAATTTGTCATTGGCATAAGCTAAGTTACCGGGAAGTTAGAGGGCCGCCAGCTTTTATACAGTGGAGATGGGCGTGGGTTAAAATAAGATCTTAATTAGGGGCGCCACTTGATTGTTTAACCTCTACTCCGGATATTCTAACAAGATGTTCACAAAATATGCTTCCTTGCCCAGATCCAACACAACCAAGAATTCTTGGATCACACTGGCAACTACAGCCAACCACAATCGAGCACAGGAAGCTACAAGGGAGATGTAATTACGATAACACAAATTAAATTTCGGAACGGTATGGTCTCATAGACCCACAAATAAAGATAACGGTACTGATCCAATCTATCGACAGTCCTGAAAAAGAAAACACAAACACACAAAACCAAAACACCTAAAATATGATAAAATATGGGCTTTTATTAAGCTTCCTTGGCATACAGAAATCTACTAAACGTTGTGTTAAAATTCTGATCTAAAGTAATAAATAAAAATAAATAAGTCTCTATAATATCACAGAAATGGCTTACTACCAAATAACAAGATCTTTAATGGATATTTATGAAGGTACTACAAATATAGTTGTTCTACGGAAAATTCCACTTTTCGTGCACGCAAAGCTCACAAATTATTTTCCCCAAATATTACTTAATTACATGATAAGTATGGTAAGTGGCTTGATTGAAGATCAAGTCCCAAAAAGTAATCAAAAAGCTTGACTAACGCTAACAATATGTGACAACTAATGGTACTATCCAAAAGTGAAGCAATTATATGAATAATGGTCTTATAAAAATCTGTACCACATTTAGTGAAGTCGAAATAAATAAATTCGGTTTGATTTTATTAAACTTAACACAGATGAATATTTAAAAATGTACCTTATCAAGAATGTCTCTTATCACTTTATGCGTTATCACAAAACGGAAAATTCTTACTTGAATTCCTGGACTTCTAGGCCATCTAATTACCATCAATTTCCAAACCAAATCAAGTCCTTTCGGGATACGGGACGCAACCACGGGAATAATGCAACTACGGGAATGGTGCCACCACGGGAATGATGCGACGACGAAAGGGAAGACCTTCTCACTGAGATCTTAATTCAATTCTCCATTTAATTCAATATCCATATACTTTGTTCGGTACATAAAAATTCGCTCAGCCATGCGAGACTTTTCCACTCCAAATTTACGGGACGTGAATTCACCAAAGATATCGCCCAATGCAATAGTGTCAGCCGGTACAAGAAAATTATCCGGTACGTGAAATACTCCAGCCGGTACGTGAAAAAAATCTATCCTGTACTTGAAAACAAATCTATCCTGCACTTGAACTATTCAGCCGGTACGTGAACCCTAAAAACAACAAGTAACGGGATGCTAAAGATGTTACAGGTATGAGAGAGGATGATTTCTTACCTCCAAAGAGGGAAACGAACTTCAACACGTGACGACACCAATGTGGTCCTTAAATCCCCTTAACGGGTTTATCTACAGCCTTCAACGTCAATTACGCAACTTCCGATATCCTCAACAAGACTGTAGATGTGTTCTGAGCGCAATTTAAATCCACCAAAGGGGGGATAATTAATATCCAACTTGCCTCCCAGAACGAACCACGTGTTAACTTGCACAATGGCCAACCAACTCCCTTTTTGAAACTTCCAGCACATTCATATCTCCGACTCGAAAACACAGGTGCTGCTACATCCTTCGCTCTCTCTCGCATCACATACGTCTCCAGCCATCTATCCTCTTCCACATGCGGACCCTTTCCGAACTACGGCCACGCACGCAAGCGTGTAAGCCGGCCCGATATACCAGGGGTAATACAAATATAAATAATTTACGAAAGATCTAAATCCGATACATTATACGAGGGGTATTCAGAAGAATTAATCACAGTTGTCGCGAATAATTCTTTTCACAACGCAGGGGAGGAACCACAATTACGTCCAAATTAGCTTAGATGTTTAGCTATCCAATTTATCCTGTTACAAAATCCCCCCCTACTTTAAAAGATTTTACCCAAAATCTTTCAATTCATGCGTCATCTGGCGGATGGGCCTTCAAATCCTTCGCATGCCAAACACCCTTATTGGTCCCACTAGAATCCCTAAGTTCATATGTCCAAGGTGACAAACGCTTAGCAACGGAAAAAGGTCCAACATAACGTGGTGCTAACTTAGCGGTGAAATATTTACTAGCATCTGAAAGGACATAATTCTTCCGCCACACTAACTGATTAGGCAAGAACTCTTCGTCGCGACGACGCAAATCATAATACTTCTTATTATGTTCATATGCCTTAACCAATCTAGATCGAACATCTTGATACACCTTGCGCAATGCTGTTTCTCTCCCTTCCGATCCTCTTCGATCAATGTCAATGGGACCATCCGAGAGAGTGCACGACTTACGATCCGGGACTTCTCTACCAAAGACGATAAAATTAGGTGTCAACTCGGTAACCTCATGTTTGCTAGACCGAATGGCATAACCTACTTGCGACAGATTCTTATCCCAATCTCTATGGTTTTCACACACATAAGACCTCAACATTGTCTTAATAACCCTATTGACCCTTTCACAAGGATTCGCCTGAGCATGATAATTAGCGGTATATCTGACATTAATATCACGAGACCTCATCAACTGAACAAACTCGCGAGAACGGAACTGAACCCCATTATCCACAATAATAGCATCTGGACACCCAAAAACCGACAAAACATGATCGTTAAGTAACCTACAGATGGCTGACGATGTAGCGGAACGCAAAGGATAAATCAACGTAAACTTGCTAAACACATCGGCCACCACAAAGATGTACTGATGACCCGAAGTAGACCTGGGCAAAGGACCCATAATATCGGCACACAACAACTGAAACGGACGGGATACGGTAGGCTGTACACTTCTCATAAATCCAATAGGCTTACGCTGTTCCGGCTTAACAGCCTGACACACCCTACAACGCCTAACAAATGAAGCTATATCACAACGCATCTTCGGCCAATAATACTGAGCGGCTACCCGATGAAAAGTTTTGTAGACACCCAAATGACAATTAGATATATGTGCTTGCTCAATGATCTTTCGTCTATCACACTTCGGCACCACCTCACGCCAAAAATCGGAACTAGAACTTAATTCTGGGTATCTTGCCTCAACGCGCTTGAAAAGTTTATTCAACACGCCATTGCGAAAACTTCCTGGGACCACTAATGACTCTATCCCTAAGACGATCCAACCACGGATCTCCCGATAACTGAAGATTTTCCTCAATAGGTGGTCTAACGGAAGCGGAATCTACAACAGGAACTGAACGTGACAACAGATCTGGCACGACATGTTCTTTACCACGCCTGTGGACAATCTCGTAATCATACTGCTGAAGTTTTACAGCCCATCTGGCCAATCTACCGCTAGGTGTCTGCAACCGGTTTAACCACACCAAACTATAATGATCTGTAACAACGGTAAACCTAGAACCTTCAACATATGGCCTTAACTTTTCTATGGCCCACAAGACTGCCAAACATTCACGCTCTGTTGTCGAATAGTTGCGTTCATTGCGAGTCAATGACCTAGACAAATAGCAAATTACTCGCTCAACTCCATCAACCTGTTGAGTGAGGACCGCACCAATCCCGTAACCGGAAGCATCTGTCTGAATCGAAAACGGTACCGAAAAATCAGGACAGGACAACACCGGAGCCTTCACAAGGTGTTCCTTCGCCAACCTAAAAGATTCCGCACATGCTGCATCCCAACAGAACCTATTATTCTTCTTAAGCAAATTGGTTAAAGGAGCTATCAAAGTCGAAAAATTCGGAAGAAACCTACGATACCAACTAGCCATACCAAGAAATCGCCTAACCTCAGTAACATTCGACGGATTCGGAATATTCAAAATCGCACTAACCTTCTCTGGATCCACCTGTAATCCCCTACGATCCACAACATAACCTAAAAAACGTAATTCGGGCCTACAAAAATTACATTTATCTTTCGCAACAGTTAAACCCGCAGCTATTAAACGCCTAAAAACCTCCGACAAAATCTCCATATGTCTCTCAAATGTTGGAGTCACTATCACGATATCGTCCAAATACACAAAACAATGTGGCTCTAAATCGGGACCAAGAACACTATCGATTAAACGTTGAAAAGTCGCTGGACTATTCGCCAATCCCATGGGTAAACGCTTAAACTGATACAGCCCACGACCGGGAACAATAAATGCGGTTAAAGGCCTGGAAGCCTCCGCCAAAGGTACCTGAAAATACGCAGACTTAATGTCTATGGATGACAGAAACTGTGCGTCCCGCAATTTATCCAAAGTGGCTGAAATATAAGGAAGTGGATATGCATCCTTCTCCGTAACGGAATTGAGTTTACGATAGTCCACACAAAATCTGTACGTATTGTCCTTCTTCTTCACCATGACTATCGGACTAGCCCAAGGACTGGAAGACCTCTCAATTACATCATCCGCTAACAATTGCCTCAACTGCTGATCGATCTGACTCTGGATGAATGGACTAACTGGGTAATACCTCTGCTTTATTGGTGGGGAAGATGTTTTGATTTCATGTTCCACCAGACTTGTGCAACCCAACTTATCACCCATTGCCTCAAAAGAATTAGACACCAACTGCTTAAGCTCAGCAGATTGCGCAGACGTCAACGGACTCTGGTCAATAGGAGCAACCTCCAAAGTATCAACCTCACAACTCGAAAACCTCCAATCGCCACGACGCAAATCCGGTACGATACCCATACATCTCCAAAAATCTGCACCCAAAATAAGTGTATGCGGAAAGTCTGGCACCACCAAAACTGACATCAACTTTAACCGATCTCTCAACTGAAATGGCAACTGTATCGAACCCAATGCTCTACACTGATCTCCACTTGCGACTCTACACATAATACTATCACGCCTATCGACAGTCAACCCAAGATCTTTAAGCAAATTCCAACCTGGTCCTCCTAAAATAGTATGTGTGGCCCCTGAATCTAATAAACCCAATAATGTACGACCAAGAACCTTAACCTCCAAATATGGACGCTCATCGTTCTCAGCATGAGCCAAAATAAATTCAATGACAGCTTGGTTCTTCATGGTGACAACATCACAGTCTTTGACCGCTGAAATGCTCGACGAAGACAGGCTGCGGCCGACTACTGCCTTCGATTCCCGTTTGGGGAACTCACGTTACATTCGGGACAAGAAACAACCGTGTGGTCAGGAGTGCCACACCTAAAACAATGTTTCCTAAGAGGACGCCCACAAGCATTAGACCTATGACCAGGTTGCTTACAATTCCAACAAACGATATCTACTCTAGGCGAAGCTGACCTAACGGAACTAGTAACTGAACCGGAATCACTATAAACATAAGCCAAATCTGGTTCCAATAACCCTGTGCGAGAACGAGACGGTGGAATAAAGGCCTCAATATTTTCCTTACGTGCCTCAAGCTTACGACCCAACTCAAGTAACTGATCCACGGAATCGATATTTACCAAACCTAACTGGTTTTGATAGAACGGAGCCATATTAGACAACAAAATCTTAAGCCGAGTCTTCTCATCAATAGGGACTGTTAATCTACGAAACATATTTTGCATCACTGCAATAAACATCCCCATATTCTCAGATGGACCTTGAGTTCTATGTTTAATCTCCTCAAACAACCTATCATTAAAATTTGAAGGCTGAAACTGCAACCGTAACTCCGATACTAAAGCAGACCAAGACGAAACCTTAGATCTCATCGACCTATACCAAACCAAAGCTTTACCCGTAAAAAGATCTGCGGCAGAATGAAGTAGCTGGTCTTTACTAACATTTCGAGAAATCCTAAGTTCTTCTATTTCCTCCAAGAAAGCATTCAACGAGACTCTCGAACAATCTCCACTAAATTTGGTAAAACGCCATTTTGAAACTGGTACCCCAGTAAACTGAGCACTGACGGCAGAATCTACAACAGATGTATTAACGACAGCAGGAACAGACTCGTCATCTGAGGACTCCTCCGAAGAAGTTTCACCTAACTGCCCTGTCTGCGAAATTGTACTCAAGTCCAAAGGACCTGCAGCTCCCTGTTCAAGAGATCGTCGAAACTTACGAGCCTTTGACTTAAGCTCAGCCTGTAACCCCATAAATTCGACCAGGAAATTTGTTCGGATAGTTTGCTCCGCCTCCTTAGTCGGAACAGATCTATCTGCTCTTCTAAAATAATGTAAAAGCTTAGTAAACATCTTACGGTAAGTCGAAGAACTCTCAACATCAGAAAAATCAGCAATCAGACTCTTTAATTCGGCCAACTTAGTGGTCAAGACACCATGATCCACGGAAAATGAAATCGGATACTTAGGATACGAAACTTTCGAGGAACTCTCCAACCTAATAAATGATCTTAATTTCTTCCTCATCTCAGACACAGTCAGATCCTGAGAGCATCCACGAATCTCCAACTCATACTGCAATTCGAAACGTTCAAGGCGATTGACTTCCAATTTTCCTTCCATAGCTGTAAATGGCTAAAAATAAAACGAGAGAAATCCAAAATTATGTGACACGAAACAGTTAACCAAATGCCGACACTAAAATCAAAGAAGTGTGCTCAACTAGCAAACGGTAAGATGGTAACGATAATATTTTCCAAAAAAAATAATAATAAACGGTAGAGCGGTAACGGTAATATTTCCCAAAACGAATAAACGGTAACGGTAATCTTAAAAAGTTATTCCCAAAATACCCTAACAAACACCTAAAATCCAAATACATGCAACACTCAATAATCTAACACCAAGGGACTGCTGAAAAATTTGAAAAAGTTGTGCCAAAATTTAATTCCCTACAAACTCGAGCCAAAATCTTCAGAAAACTCGAAGGCCGAAATCCAGACAACTCGAGTGCCCCCAAAGTTGGGCGCCAAAATTTTATGACGCCAAAGTGGGCATGGGCCAAAATTTATGACCCCGCCGCGCTTCCTTTTATACCAGATGACAAATGCTCAAATAATTACTAACCTATCAACAAATCAAATTTGTCATTGGCATAAGCTAAGTTACCGGGAAGTTAGAGGGCCGCCAGCTTTTATACAGTGGAGATGGGCGTGGGTTAAAATAAGATCTTAATTAGGGGCGCCACTTGATTGTTTAACCTCTACTCCCGATGTTCACAAAATATGCTTCCTTGCCCAGATCCAACACAACCAAGAATTCTTGGATCACACTGGCAACTACAGCCAACCACAATCGAGCACAGGAAGCTACAAGGGAGATGTAATTACGATAACACAAATTAAATTTCGGAACGGTATGGTCTCATAGACCCACAAATAAAGATAACGGTACTGATCCAATCTATCGACAGTCCTGAAAAAGAAAACACAAACACACAAAACCAAAACACCTAAAATATGATAAAATATGGGCTTTTATTAAGCTTCCTTGGCATACAGAAATCTACTAAACGTTGTGTTAAAATTCTGATCTAAAGTAATAAATAAAAATAAATAAGTCTCTATAATATCACAGAAATGGCTTACTACCAAATAACAAGATCTTTAATGGATATTTATGAAGGTACTACAAATATAGTTGTTCTACGGAAAATTCCACTTTTCGTGCACGCAAAGCTCACAAATTATTTTCCCCAAATATTACTTAATTACATGATAAGTATGGTAAGTGGCTTGATTGAAGATCAAGTCCCAAAAAGTAATCAAAAAGCTTGACTAACGCTAACAATATGTGACAACTAATGGTACTATCCAAAAGTGAAGCAATTATATGAATAATGGTCTTATAAAAATCTGTACCACATTTAGTGAAGTCGAAATAAATAAATTCGGTTTGATTTTATTAAACTTAACACAGATGAATATTTAAAAATGTACCTTATCAAGAATGTCTCTTATCACTTTATGCGTTATCACAAAACGGAAAATTCTTACTTGAATTCCTGGACTTCTAGGCCATCTAATTACCATCAATTTCCAAACCAAATCAAGTCCTTTCGGGATACGGGACGCAACCACGGGAATAATGCAACTACGGGAATGGTGCCACCACGGGAATGATGCGACGACGAAAGGGAAGACCTTCTCACTGAGATCTTAATTCAATTCTCCATTTAATTCAATATCCATATACTTTGTTCGGTACATAAAAATTCGCTCAGCCATGCGAGACTTTTCCACTCCAAATTTACGGGACGTGAATTCACCAAAGATATCGCCCAATGCAATAGTGTCAGCCGGTACAAGAAAATTATCCGGTACGTGAAATACTCCAGCCGGTACGTGAAAAAAATCTATCCTGTACTTGAAAACAAATCTATCCTGCACTTGAACTATTCAGCCGGTACGTGAACCCTAAAAACAACAAGTAACGGGATGCTAAAGATGTTACAGGTATGAGAGAGGATGATTTCTTACCTCCAAAGAGGGAAACGAACTTCAACACGTGACGACACCAATGTGGTCCTTAAATCCCCTTAACGGGTTTATCTACAGCCTTCAACGTCAATTACGCAACTTCCGATATCCTCAACAAGACTGTAGATGTGTTCTGAGCGCAATTTAAATCCACCAAAGGGGGGATAATTAATATCCAACTTGCCTCCCAGAACGAACCACGTGTTAACTTGCACAATGACCAACCAACTCCCTTTTTGAAACTTCCAGCACATTCATATCCCCGACTCGAAAACACAGGTGCTGCTACATCCTTCGCTCTCTCTCGCATCACATACGTCTCCAGCCATCTATCCTCTTCCACATGCGGACCCTTTCCGAACTACGGCCACGCACGCAAGCGTGTAAGCCGGCCCGATATACCAGGGGTAATACAAATATAAATAATTTACGAAAGATCTAAATCCGATACATTATACGAGGGGTATTCAGAAGAATTAATCACAGTTGTCGCCAATAATTCTTTTCACAACGCAGGGGAGGAACCACAATTACGTCCAAATTAGCTTAGATGTTTAGCTATCCAATTTATCCTGTTACAAAATATGCACTACAAAATTCAATAAAAATATTTTCAGAGCGTATTCCTGGGGTCAAAATAAGACTTTTTTTCATATAAACATATGTCCTAAAACCTTTAGTTTTCGAGATACAGGATGTTTAGGTTTTATTTTTTTTATCGTTTTTCGCTAATATCTCAAAAACGCCTCGGTATTTGAAAACCAAATTTTATATATTCTGATTATTTTTCTGTTATAGTGAGCAAATTCCGAAACATGTCAGTGGCGTAGAATTTGAACCCATCAAAGGTTCTATGCCCTAAAACTTCTACACCACTGTAAAAATTTCGTTTTTTTGTGCATTTTTTAGAACGAGCAGGGTCTTTTACATCTAAAAGTTGATCTTTGAAACTCTAAAGTGCACAGATTTCAAGTTAAACTGCCTTTTATGTAGAAAAAAAACAAGTAACAAGTGTAGAACATTTATTATTGTTTTATCAAAGGATCAGTTCTTAACAAGTTGCGATCCAAAATCAGTAAAAATATCAAGTTTTTCGATACAAAAGTAATTTTTTCTAGAAAACGGTGCACTTTATAGTTTCGAACAAAGAGTACCTTTTACATATAAAAGATCATGCTCATTATATGCATAAAAACCGCAATTGTTTTAGTGGCGTGGAATTCAGGGCATAGAACCTTTGACTGGCTCAAATTTCTATTTTATATGGAGATAGAAAATGATGATGGTACATATATGTAAGTACTGCAAATGTCTTTAAAAAAGTTGTCTCACAAAGTCATTAAACTTACTAAAGTTTTTCAGACAAAAAATATTATTTACAAGGGGAATGTACCTGCCAAATTATAAATATAGCAGGTATTAGTGAATTTTCTTAAAAAAAAAAATTCACTAATGAGGAGATCCCGACATTTTAATTTTGAAGAAATTTCTTCAAATGAGCGCAATTTAGGAGCAGTGGAACCCAAATCCGAGGTCGGTTTCAGACTTTATATGTTTATATGTTTATATGTTTATATATATATATATATATATATATATATATATATATATATATATATATATATATATATATATTATATATATATATATATATATATATATATATATATATATATATATATATATATATATATATATATATATATATGTTTATATATTTATGTGTCACACCGCTAACTTAAAAAATAATGGACCGATTTTGATAAAACTTGGTAAGTACCTTCCTTTCGCAAGCGGTTTGGATAAGTTCGTTATCCAGGAAAATCGGAGTAGTTTTTCCCGGAAAATTTTGCGTTTTCTTTTGGAAAATTTTTATATCTCCGGAAATAACAGAGTTAGGGCAACCATATTGGGTACGAGGGTTTACGCCGTAAAAATAAAGCCATGTACCAAAATTTGGATCCCTACGTTAAAAGCAAACGAAGTTATAAGCATTATAGTTTTTCTTCTTAAAACGCCAAAAATCGCAATTCAAAACGTCAAAATTGACATGTTCTAAATAAAGAATTTGAAACTAACATTACGGGCGATGTAGCAAACATTTTGTAAGAAGTGTGTTCTATAAAGCCTTAAGTTTCAGCTTCAGCCACCATTATCCTTCATTTTACTTAAATATTTTCGGAAAATCCATTTCAAATAGACCCTTTCTCTGATGCTTTAGCTGTGGTTTCAACTATATGGTTATAATATACGAAGAAAAACTTTGTACCTACCCCTTGTTAAGCACCATCACTAGTTCGAGAATGTATTATTTAAGAATAATTTGCATTTGTCAAGTTTATAGAAAAAAAAAAACAATTAAGCAAAAGTGATAGATTTTTGACAAAACAATGTCATCCTCTCAATCATTGAAAGGAACATTTTCTTTGGCAGCAAAGTTTTTCTATTTTGATGCCCTGAAAAGCATCAAATAATCCAGCTCGAAATTCTTTTCGAGTCTTTTTAACGGCAAAATTGTCGGTTGTCTCCATGGAGAAAAACACTGTTTGTGAATGCTAGAAGCCAAGGGGCAAACGGCCGTAACTCAATCATAAAATCATGTAGTTGCAATCAAATTGATAACTTTTGAATAACTCAGAAATTATCAGCTCTACATGTAAAAAACTCATATCCATCTGAAAGATAATCAATTTTTACATTGATTTAGGTGATCATATACAGGTGTTCCATTTGAAATTTTCGAGTTATTTAGATTAGAATTTCAGCAAATGGGCGCCTCTCTAGCAACCATCCTCTATATAAGTTATGATTTTTCTCACCATCACTAGATAGACGAACACCTGTCAGCTACTTGCGCTGAATTGCAAGTTTCACGGATGTGGTGTACGAATGATACCAGTACCTGAAAGAAGCTCTACATCTGTCAAATTTTTTGAAGAAACTTGAATAACTTGAAAAGCATTAACTTTTATGGCATAATACTTCCTATAATTTTTAATCAGAATTTCATTTAAAATAAAAAATACAATAATATATAGGGTGTTTAATTTAAAAAAACAAAGTTACCTAGTGCCAGTGACATATGGACCACGCTGTGTAGCTGAAAATAATTTTAGATTATAGACCTTAACATCGTAGAATACTTTTGTCTGAAAGTTTTTTCCAAAAAGTGTAGATTAAAAAAGCTATTGGACTTTATCGGGGAAATTAATCACGTTGCATAAACTTTTTAACTGACCTTGGATTTGGGTTCTAGGGGTCCTAATTCGCGTTCATTTTAAGAAATGTTTCAAAAGTCTTACCATCGATACCTCTCTATTAGTGAATTTTCTCAATAAAAATCCACTAAAATTATTCTTAATATTATAGTACAGGCAATAGAGAATTTTTTTCTGCATTAAACTACAGGAGTTATTTTTTTTTGATAGATAGGTTCAGAATTACGTACTGAATCTAAAAACACAAAATACTTACAAATTAGGAGGGCGGAAGTGCCGCCATTTTGACAAAACCGTTTCGACCTATATCTCCGTAACGGTGCACTTTAGACCAAAAATGGTAATAACCTTTATTGTAGATGATTACATTTTTCATCTTTTTTATTAAATAATTTTTTTGTATCACTCACCGTTTACAACTTATACGACTATTAGCATTCATTTATTGACTTTTTTACCTATATGTGTTAATAATTGTTTAAAAAATAAAATGCTTATAACTTAACTTTTCAATCGACAAATTTTCTAGAACTTTTACTTAAAACTTTTTTTTCTAAAATTATTATTAGTGAATTTTCTTTAAAAAAATTCACTAATGAGGAGACCCCGACTTTTGAATTTTGAAAAAAAATTGAAATAGGCGCTAATTATACCCCCTAGAACACATATCCGGTGTCAGTTTCAATTTATATATATATATATATATATATATATATATATATATATATATATATATATATATATTTACTTAAAAAATGTGGGAAAGCCGTCAGTTGCAAAATAAAACTCTTTATTAAAAGCCGAGCTTTCGGAAAACTTTATTCCATTCTCAAGGATCTAACGTGAGTTTTACTATAACTAATTATGAAAATACAAACATGAAAAAAACCGTGTTTTAAATTTGACTGAGGTCGGTTTTTTTCATGTTTGTATTTTCATAATTAGTTATAGTAAAACTCACGTTAGATCCTAGAGAATGGAATAAACTTTTCCGAAAGCTCGGCTTTTAATAAAGAGTTTTATTTTGCAACTGACGGCTTTCCCACATTTTTTAAGTACATAACACTATTACCGTCACGAAAACTTAATACTATATATATATATATATATATATATATATATATATATATATATATATATATATATATATATATATATATATATATATATATATATATCACACCGATAACTCAAAAACTATTGGGTCGATTTTAATTAAATTGGGTGAATTCCTTCCTCTTGTAAGTGGCTTGGATAAGTTTGTTAGCCAAGAAAATCGGCCTAGGTTTTCCTGGAAAATTTTGTGTTTTCTTTCGAAAAAAATCATATCTCCGGAAATAACAAAGTAAGGGCAACTAAATTTACGGTACGCGGTTTTATGTCATTATAGGTAAATTATATACCGAAATTTAAGTCTGTAGGTTCAAAGACAAAAAAATTATAGACATTTAAAGAAAAATAAATTGGGGTTTTCCTCAAAACGTCAAAGTCGCGAATTAAAACGTCAAAATTGGCAATATTTACGCAAAGAACCTGAAACTAATATAAGCTATGGAAAGAAAATGTCTCAAGGAGAATGTTTTACAAAGCCTGAAGTCTTAGCTTCAACCGTCATTGTCCTTCATTTTACTAAAATATTTCCAGAAAAATTTGTCGATTGAAAAGTGCAACATTTAACGCGTTATAACTTTGAAAATATTGATTTTAGAAAAAAAAAGTTTTCAGTGAAAATTGTAGTTAATTGTCTATTGAAAAGTTAAGTTATAAGCATTTTATTTTTTAAACAATTATTAACAAAGATATAGGTAAAAAAGTCAATAAATGAATGCTAATAGTCGTATAAGTTGTAAACGGTGAGTGATACAAAAAAAATTATTTAACAAAAAAGATGAAAAATGCAATTATCTACAATAAAGGTTATTACCATTTTTGGTCTAAACTGCACGGTAACGGAGATATAGGCCAAAACCGTTTTTCTCAAAATGGCGGCACTTCCGCCCTCCTAATTTGTAAGGATTTTGTGTTTTTACATTCAGTACGTCATTTTGAACATATGTATCAAAAAAAATAACTCCTGTAGTTTAGTGCATTATGGACAAGAGTAACGGGCTCCTCTATTGCCTGTACTATTACCTATTACACTAAACCAAGAATACTCACCTTTGAGTTTACATTACATGTTACTACACATGGTGTGAATAAAATTTGATTTTTCTTGTCTGTTGTCGCGGTAATACCACATTGTGCAAAATGTCCACTTAATTCATACGGAAAAAACTTGACAAAACTTGTACGGTTCACTGCATCCGACCTGAAAAAACAATACAAATATTATTATAGCAACAACAAACTCGTGCCACATCAGTTGATATTAGTGTCACAAAAGTTAAAGGTGTGTACGTTTCTAATTTGGCAATTTAAGTATCTCATTTGGCGAAATCAAATTGTAGCGTGCATTTTTCAGTTTAATATTATTGATTGGTATAAAATTATCGATTTTCGTCAATTTGCTACTTATATTTTATAACATTGCTCGAAGAGGACTATGCTCTTGGTTCATTCGCCAGCGAGATAGAAACGCATCACTATCGGGAGAGATTTTGGATAGGTAAAAAGGTGAAAGATGCTCTTTCATATTCATTACAACAATCATAAGTTCACTGCAAGCCGGGGTTGGAACAAGGTTTATAGATTAGATACGTTGTCTGGCGACACTGAGAGGGGAGTGACGGGAGAGGAGGGAAATACGACATGTGTATTCCAAATGCGGATATTAGTGAATTTTCTTTAAAAAAATTCACTAATGAGGAGATCCCGACTTTTGAATTTTTGAAAAAAAATTCTTCAAATGAGTGCTAATTAGGCCTCCCAGAAGACATATCCGGGGTCAATTTCAATTTTTATATGTTGATATATATATATATATATATATATATATATATATATATATATATATATATATATATATATATATGTATGTATGTATGTATGTATGTATGTATGTATGTATCACACCGATAACTAAAAAATAATGGGCCGATTTTGATGAAATTTGGGGAATACCTTTTGCAAATCGCTTGGATAAGTTCGTTAGCCAGGAAAATCGGCCCAGGTTTTCTCGGAAAATTTTGTGTTTTCTTTCGAAAAAAAATTATATCTCCCGAATTAACAAAGTAAGGGTACGCGGGTTTATATCATCATAGGTAAGTCACCTACCAAAATTTAGCTCTGTAGGTCAAAAGACAAAAAAGTTATAGGCATTTAAATAAATATAAATTGGGGTTTTCCTCAAAACGTCAAATTTGCGATTTAAAACGTCAAAATTGGCAACATTTAAGCAAAGAACTTGAATCTAATACGGGCTATGGAAAGAAAATGTCTAAAGAAGAATGTTTTACAAACCCTGAAGTCTTAGTCTTAGTATCACACGTATATCTCAAAAGATAATGGGCCGATTTTGAAAAAAATTGGTGAATACCTTCCTTTTGTAAGTGGCTTGGATAAGTTCGTTAGACAGGAAAATCGGCCGAGGTTTTGCCGGAAAAGTTTGTGTTTTCTTTAGAAAAATTCATATCTCCGGAAATAACAAAGTAAGGGCAACCAAATTTGGTACATCGTTTTATATCGCTAAAGCTAAATTAGCTACCAAAATGTAGCGCTGTAGGTCAAAAGGCAAAAAAGTTATGGGCATTTAAAGAAAAATATATTGGGGTTTTCCTCAAAACGTCAAAGTGACAATTTAAAACGTCAAAATTCGCAACATTTAGGCAAAGAAATTGAATCTAATACGGGCTATGGAAAGAAAATGTCTCAAGAAGAATGTTTTACAAACCCTGAAGTCTTAGTTTCAACCGTCATTGTCCTTCATTTTACTAAAATGTTTCCAGAAAATTCATTTCAAATAGACCCTTTCTCTGATGCTTGGCAATAGTCTTAGCTATAGACTTTATCGTTTAATGGTATATAATTTTTGTCCAATTTTCGTAAAAAATCAATAAAGCTCAATATATCCGAATTCTACAAGATATGAAAAAAAATTGTAAACATTAATTATAGGGTGTCTTGAGCTACATCTTAAAAAAATATTTCTACAATCACAGGCTGGCCTACAAGTCGTTGGTGATACTTATAATTTTTTTTAGTCGAAAACGCCTTATGTTTTTGCATTTTCCATCGAAATATAATGCATGTTTGTATGTAAAGAAATTCTGGACGCAGCAAGTGCGTTATGGTAGAGAATTTTGATTAAATGCTTCATATTTAAAAAGCTCAATTTACTATTAACCTATAAGGTTGACCAAGAAACGGATTTTTTCGGTTACACTTTAAGTTTACTTTCGGAAATTTTTGTACGTTTTCAAACAATAAAGTCATTTTGATGAAACATGGCACATTGTTTTTACTATATATGTTATACCGGTAATGAAATTTGATGCCTGCTTTCTGAAAAAAAGCACACATATTTGCTATTAAAAACATTTTTATGAAAATTCACTACCATAACGCACTTGCTGCGTCCCGAACTTTTTTTAACCAAACACGCCTTATGTTATTGCATTTTTGCATTTTCCATCGAAATATAATGCATGTTTGTAAGAAAAGAAATTCTGGAGGCAGCAAGTTCGTTATGGTAGCGAATTTTAATCAAATGCTTCATATTTGAATAGCCCAATTTGCTATTAACCTATAAGGTTGACCAGGAAACGAGTTTTTTCGGGAACACTTTAAGTTTACTTTCGGAAACTTTTGTACATTTTCAAACAATAAAGTTATTTTGATAAAACATGGCACATTGTTTTTACTATATTTATTTATATCACATTCTCCTAATAAATGTACAACTAGTTGCATACGATACTTTAATATATGTATCGATATTTCAAATTTCCCGGCTTCTGACTCCCACAACTCAAAGGGTATTAGTGAATTCTCTCTTTTTTAGTGAAAAGGCAACTTTCTTACACACGATAGTCCGGATTTCTCTACAGTCAGGATCGGGCCACGTTTAATTGATCCGGATTATATCGACGATACTGTATAAGACAGTATAGTTTCTGATGAAGATTATGTAAGTTTCAAGACAAACGTTAGACAAACTAAAAATCAGTACACTCCACTCTTCAGAAGGTTGGAGAGCAGGTCGTTACTATATATACGAAAACATACGAAGTTAGACTAGCAAATTATTCCCAATTTTATTTTACCAAAGGAAGGGATTAAATAAATTTGAAATGGCTCGTCAGTGATTCGCTGTAAATGCGGAAATAGGTCACACAATTCCTGAACATATTAAAACTTACATTTAAAGCTAACAATCGTCTGTAAATTAAAAATTGCTGTAAACTTTGTCGAAACTAAATTGATTTCATGGCAGACTTTTGTTGTATTTACAAAAGAGACGTTTATTTTGGTGTTTTGATTAAACGGTTCGTTAATAATAAACACTTTATGCTTCAATAACCTTAATAGAAGAAAGAGACGGGTCAAGTGAGATCAGGTTCATTTTAATTTAAAACTATTACAGACAATCTAAATGGTATTATCTAATTTAAAAGACGAAGTCCTGAATTCGAATAAATGCATATGTTTATTTAAATTGTTATTTGCTTTTTATACAACACAGTTTGAGGCCAGCATTCTATTATGTCCTTGGGTAATTCATAATTGTGTTTTAGTGAATTTTGACTAAGAAAATTCACTAAGAGAAGTCACGATGGCGAGACCTGCCCCTTACTTCTGAAATACAAAATACAGGCTGTTCTATTTGCAACAAATGAGTTAAGACAGTTTGATTTTTTAAATTCAGTCATTATTTGAGAGCGCCTGTATACGGCATCTCGATTTTTTCATGAAATAATATAAACGAATACCTCTGTGAATGCGTCATCCGCATGTGACCCCGACTTCTATCGATAAAAACGTCGTATCACAATTTTTTAGATGTGCCAAAAATGTAAAAAGTTGCAAAACAATTTTTTTATATTTCAACAACACATCACGAGGGCTTATACAGCCTAAATACTATCGTACCGTGGGTGTCGACAAGGAGGAAAGAGGCAACCTATTAATTCTGGACTTGAAGGTTTGGAGGTTCGGAGGAGAATGAAAAACATGTGCCGGCAAGGAATTCCACAACTTGGAAGTCCTCGGGACAAAAGAGCGGGCATAACAAGATGTTCTATGTCTGGTGACCTGGACAGTAAAAGGGTGCATTCACTCTGTTCCCCTGGTAGATCTGTTGGGGACCGCAGGTGGAAGAACAATGAAAGAAAGCTCATCTGAGCAGTGCCCGTGCAGATATCTATAAAAGAGAGAGAGAGAGGTCACCAACGGCACGTCGGTGGGTAAGTGATGGCAGCCTTTGGGTGAGGGTAGGGTCACCGATGAGACGTATAGCTCTCTTCTGAATGGCGTCCAGGATAGCGAGTGTAGAAGCGGCAGCGGCACCCCAGATCTGGAAGCAGTATTCGAGGTTTGGCCTTATTTGTGAAGTATATAAGGTATGGAGATTAGCTGGTGAAAAGTATTTGCGAGCCCGGAAGAGGAAACCTAATTTCTTAGCAGCCGCTTCTGCAATTGATGTGACATGTTGGTGCCAATTGAGATTTCGATCCACATAAATGTCAACAAGTGAAAAGGATTCATTACTTTGAATAACTTGGTTGCTCATTGTGATGGGTTCAGGGCTGGTGTGTCTCTTATGAGATAGAAAGCAAGACAGATTTGTGTTGGAGTTGAATTGTACAAGATTTCTACTTCCCCAGTCTAATATTTTTTGGAGATCCACAGAGACAGAACCCTCCATGAGTCTGCGATCCTCATCTAATTGGGCTAAAGAGGCAGGCTTAGAATAATGTATATTTGAGTGGAGGGTGCTGTCGTCCGCGTAACTGTGAACTGGGTTGGATGTGCTAGAGAAGAGGTCATTGATGTGGAGAAGAAACAAAGTAGGGGCTAAAGCTGAACCTTGAGGGATTCATGCATTAATTGGATACAGTTTAGAGGAATGGCCATCCACGACAACAGAAATGCTCCGGTTGGAGAGGAAATTTGCTGTCCAGGTACAGAGGTTTGCTGGTAGGCCATAGGCCGGAAGTTTATTAAGCAGCGCTGCGTGCCAGACTTGGTTGAATGCTTTGGATATGTCTAGAGCGACAATCTGGGATTCACCGTGTAGTTCCATAGACTTGTTCCAAGAATGGGTGACAAAGGAAAGGAGGTCGGCAGTTGATCTGCGCTGATGGAATCCGTACTGCCTGTCGTGGATTAGACTGTGTTTTTCAAAAAAAATTTAGTAATTCGGTGTTTATATACTTCACTTTAGAGACCACTTGGAAATAACTCTAAAACAAGCATGTATTACAATTCGATGGAAGATGAAAAATGCAATAGTATAAGGGGTGTTCGATTTAAAAAAAGAAAATTTGTATCACCAGCGACTTACGGGTCACCTGTGATTGCCGAAATAACTTTGATAAGATGCAGCTCAAGATACTTTATAATCAACGTATACAATTGTTTCTCGTATATTGTAGAATAACAGTAATATTGAGCTTTACCGTAGAAATGCGTCACCCTCTATATATGTAAACAGATAAAAACTGAAACTCACTCCTAATATCGGTCTTACGGGACTTAGTACGCGCTCATTTGAAAAAAATCTTTTTAAAATTCAAAATCGCGGTCTCCTCATTAGCGAATTGCTTCTACGAAAATTTGCTAAAAATTATAGACAATTAAATCATAAACTCTATAACTAAAACTACTGCTAAAGCATAAGATAAAGGGTCTATTTAAAATGAATTTTTTTGAGACATTTTAGTAAAATGAAGGACAATGACGGTTGAAGCTGAAACTTAAAGACTTGTAAAACCCAATTCTTGCGACATTTTCTCTACATAGCCCGTATTCTCTTTAGGTTCTGTGCTTAAAAGTTGGCGATTTTGACGTTTTAAATCGCGTCTCTGACGTTTTAAGAGAAAGAGTAATTTTTCTGGCATTTCTTGACCGTTTTGCGCCAAAAAAAACTTAGTCCTTTTCTGCAGCATACAATAGTTATCCACACAAAATATTTTGATTTTGTGCGTTTATCTAGTCATCAGTGGCACCCAAAATGTTTTCTTTAAATGCCTATAATTTTTTCTATAGATCTAAGTTTTGGTACGTAATTTACTTTTTGTGACGTAAGCTCGCGCAGCGAATTTGGTTGCCCTAACTTTGTTATATATATATATATATATATATATATATATATATATATATATATATATATATATATATATATATATATATATATATATATATATATATATATATACACTGTCCACGGATGAGTATGGGTAAGGTATAAGTGACAAAAAAATTTCAAATTAGATTATGATATTTTGGGAATCGCTCCTGCTTTGTCTTAAACTGAGATGTTCAGAAAATGAACAAAATCAATTAATATACATGGTGGTTTATAACTGATGTAATGAAATGTATTAAGAGTAAACTACCTTCGTTTATCAAGATACCGCAAAAAGTTATTAACAAAAATTGTTTATAATTAAAATTTATGACAGGCTCTCAATTTTCAAACAGATCAACCTACCATGATTTTTTTTAACTGCGACTTTATTTAAATGACGTTCGACGGCTCCTGTGATTAGGTGTACTTTAAAAAATACTTGAAACTGTATTCAAAAAAGTCTTTACCATAATTAAACTTGGGGTAGGTTTGCTTTCATCTAAACCAATAAAAAAAGTAAAGTAAACGCACAATTGGACATTAGAAGCAATAATTGGCGAATTACATGGCTACTTGAGCTCTGCCTTGTTCGTTTCCCGGGATACTACTTATTTGGAAAATTGAAACGTCAATTTTATTTGTCACGAACGGCAAGCTTCTGTATTTAAAAATGTTAACAACAGAACAAAAAGTATTTATTGTGCATTGCTCTGGTTTGGGTGAAGAAAATTCTTATCAGGGAGTGATAAGAAAATTCCTTGAACGCTGGCCAAATTATTCTGTTTCCGCTACTGGTGTAAAAAAAGTTGTTACAAAATTTATGCGTACTGGGAATGTCTTAAATGTTAAGAAGACAAAATCCGACCTAAATGAAGAAGACAATGCTGCAGCTGCATTTGCTATGGATTCTGTTAGGCGTTTTCCCAAATTATCATTAAGAAGAAGGGCATTAGAAATTGGCAATATTAGCAAATCACATTTGTAACAAATTTATCGTACCAACAAGGTAAAACCTTTCAAAGCAAAACTTATACACACTTTGGAAGAAAATGACGAGTCAAAACGATTAGATTTTTGTTTATGGTACGGCGAGCAATAATCTACAAAATCACAATTTTGGCAGAAGTATTATTTTTTCGGACGAATCCACTTTCACCACTAATGGGGTGGTAAATTCCCAAAATGCACGGCATTGGTCTAAGGAGAATCCAAATTATAGAGTTAATTGCAGAAGACAATGCCATAAAAAAGTAAATGTGGTGTGCTGTTTCTTACACTGGGATAATTGGGCCATATTTTTTGAGCGTAATATGAACCAGTACAATTATCTGGAAATGCTGGAAAATATTCTTTTAATACCATTTGCATAACATGTCACTAGAAGATAGACAAACAGCATACTTTCAGCATGACGGCCACTCAGCACATGCAACAGGAATCGTTCGAGAATGGTTAGATCGCGAATTTCCTGCGTGGTGGATTGGTCGATATGGGCCAATACCTTGGCCTCCCAGAAGTCTCGATCTTACCCTAATGGACTTTTATTTGTGGGGCTATCTCAAACAGAAAGTCTACGCGGCTCCATTAAACAACGATCTTAATTTGTTGAAACTGAGGTTGAGAGAGGCAATTGACGGTATTCCAATTCAATTCAACATATTCAAAATACCTACAAAGCATTTACTAAACGGGCTGAGAGATGTCTATCGGTTGGTGGCAGCACATTTGACTAATTTCTTTATTTTTCGTTGTTCGTTTTGATTTTTGTTAGCAATAAGCGTTTTGTATTTTACTAATAAATTATTATTTAACATTGCATGGTTACTTACTTTGCGCACCTGCGTTCAGAAAACCATAGGTAAAAAGGTCCATGTTGATAGGGAAAAAATGTTAATAATTTACTTGAAAATTCAAAGCAGGCTGATCTGGCTGAACATTGAAAGCCTGTCATAAATTTTAATTCTAAACAAGTTTTGTTAATAACTTTTTGCGGTATCTTTATAAACGAAGGTAGTTTACTCTTAACACATTTAATTAAACCAGTTCTAAACCAGCCTGTATATTAATTGATTTTGTTCATTTCCTCAACATCTTATTTTAAGACAAAGCAGGAGCGATTCCCAGAAAATCATAATCTAATTCAAAAATTTTTTGTCACTTATACCTTAACCCCACTCAATCCGTGGACACACTATATATATATATATATATATATATATATATATATATATATATATATATATATATATATATATATATATATATATATATATATATATATATATATATATTTATATATAAATTCAAACTAACCCTGGATTTGGGTTCTAGGGGGCCTAGTTAGCGCTCATTTGAAGAAGTTTTTTCAACATTAAAAAATCGAGATCTCTGCATTAGTGATTTTTTTAAAAATTCACTAAAAACGAAATCGCAAGATTTTATTTTTCACGAATATCTTCGGAAGTAAGTGGAATTGTGTAAGATTGTAAGATTTCTTTTGACACAACTGAATAAGCCATCAAATTTTCATCGGTGATCCGAAAGCAAATTGCTTAATTTGCAGCAATTTAAAAAAACACGTAATGAGATTGGCGAGATAAATAAATTATAAAACTATTAGTCTAGTGCTGGTTAACGTTTATACGTGTATTTCTGCAAATTGATTGATTGTTATCTTAAGAATTATAATTAAAAATGTACACGAACCATTTTTAAAGCCACAGTTTGTTGCACGTAATAGTGACTCACGCTGTTTATAAAAATCAATAACCTTGGTAATGACGGGTTTTCCTTTTAAGTCAAAAAATATGATAGCTAAGAAACTGATATTTACATTAAAATACAATCTAAATCGTTAAACTTCTATTAGGTTAGATAATTATTATCGTTTTGAAATTTTTAGACCAGACGACATTCCAGCATTTAAAAATTAAAATGTCATAACAAATGAGAAATAAGAGGACGGATGACATTCAACGTTGCTGAATTGATTTTACATATTTACCAGTAGCGGCTCGTGCCTTAATGCATTGGGGGTGAGCAAGAAAAAAGTTCGGGACGCAGCAAGTGCGTTATGGTAATAATGTTTTATTAAATGCTTCAAATTTGAATAAATCAAGTTTCTAAGAACTTAGAAAGTTGAATTTTGGTGTATAGTAGAGTCTTACCCAGGGCAACATATCCACCAAATTTCATCAAAATAACTTTGCAATTTTCTAAGAAAAAAATTTGTTTCAAAAGAAAACTCAAAATTTGAATAACCCAATTTTATTAAAATGTAGAAGGTTGAATTTTGTGTGTAGTAAGGTCTTTTACAAGGCAACATATCCACCAAATTTCATTAAAATACCTTTGTAATTTTTGGAGAAAAAGATTTTTTTTAAACAAAACTCAAAATTTTCCCGGAAAACGTTATCCGATTTTCCTGACTAACGAACTCATCCAAGCCATTAATAAAAGAAAGGCACTTGCTGAGTTTTATCGAAATCAGTTGCTTTTTTTTGAGTTAACGGTTGGGTACATATATATATATATATATATATATATATATATATATATATATATATATATATATATATATATATATATATACACATATAAAAATTGAAACTGACCCCGAATATGGGTTCTAGGGGTCCTAGTTCGCGCTCATTTGAAAAATTTTTGCTAAGTCTCTTCATCGATACCTCTTTATTAGTGATTTTTTTAAAATAAAAATGAAGGGCTCGCCTATTTTTCCCCGAAAATGTATTATAAAGAAACCTACTTACTAAACTTAATAATTATTAACTACTTACCAAGTTTTCCTCTAGTTAGTTATACGTTATAGTAGTTAAAAAGTCCCTTAAAAAGTTAACCCTTAAATTAAAAATATACCCTGAATTAATCACAGTATCACAATTATTTTGTCCACTTATTAAGCAACCGGAAGTAGTAACCATAATAATAATAATAATTGTCTTGTTAGAACATGTAAGCAACAACGAAATGATCTAATTAAAAATCAATCCGACGCGAAAACGAAAATTACTAGGTGGTAGGTACACACGCTCTGTCAAAAGTCCACTACAAACTGGAAGTGTGTAATTTTATAGCCCACAACAGATTTCTTATTCGGTGGTTTTCGACGAAGATCATCAAGATTCGGCGATCATTTCGCACTGAAGTATCGCATTCCCTGAGAGCGCCGAAATATACACACCGCCGCCCGACTGCTTTATATATATATATATATATATATATATATATATATATATATATATATATATATATATATATATATATATATATATATATATATATATATATATATAACGTCTGCAACGATTAACACTATACTTATTCTGATTCTGTATTAATGGCTGCCGACTCCCTGCGATCCCCGATATACTTATTTTGTTTGTTGAATGCAGGAGGTAAAAAAGTAAATAAAAATTTATTAAAATATAGCATAGCAAAAATATTATTTTTTCCACGGCAGGCGGCAGTGCGCGCGCACCAGTGCACATATTGAGGAGCCGCCCCTGATATTTACCTATTTAACTCAGGTTCAATTACTTTTGGAGTAAACAATTCTCTTCATTGTATCAACCAGTAACGCATTTTAGTGAATTTTCTTTAGAAAAAATCACCAATAAGGAGATCCCGACTTTTGAATTTTGAAAAAATTTCTTCAAATGAGCGCTGTTTAGGACCCCTGGAACCCCAATCCGAGGTCGGTTTCAGACTTTATATGTTTATATATGTATATCTATTTATATATTTATGTCACACCTATAACAAAAAATAATGGACCGATTTTGATAAAACTTGGTGAGTACCTTCCTATCGCAAGTGGCTTGGATAAGTTCGTTAGCCAGAAAAATCCGCCGAGGTTTTCCCGAAAAATTTTGTGGTTTCTTTCGAAAAAATTTCGGAATAAGGGCAATCAAATTTGGTACGCGGGTTTATATCATTATAAGTAAGTTACCTACCAAAATTTAGCTCTCTAGATTAAAGGACAAAAAAGTTACAGGGATTTAAAGAAAAAGAAATTTGGGTTTTCCTCAAAACGTCAAAGTCGCGATTTAAAACGTCAAAATTGGTAATATTTAGGCAATGAACCTGAAACTTATATGAGCTATGGAAGGAAAATGTCCCAAGAAGAATGTTTTACAAAGCCTGAAGTCTTAGTTTCAATCGTCATTGTCCCTCATTTTACTCAAATATTCCCAGAAAATTCATTTCAAATAGACGCGTTCTCTGATGCTTTGGCAGTAGTGTTGGCTATAGAGTTTATCGGTTAATGGTATATCATTTTTGTCGAATTTTCGTAAAAAAAAATTAAAGTCAATATATCCGTTATTATGCAAGATACGAAAAAAAATGTATACATTAATCATAGGGTATCTTGAGTTACATCTTAAAAAATATTTCTACAATTACAGGTGGCCCATAAGTCGTTGGTCATTGAAATTTTATTTTGGAAGGAATTTTCTTAAAAAAATTCAGTAATGGGGAGATCCGTGTTATATATATATATATATATATATATATATATATATATATATATATATATATATATATATATATATATATATATATATATATATATATATTGTTACAAAGCACTTCAATAGACGTAGGTGCGGTGTTGCCACATCTCCAGAATTTCCCCAACATCTGGGAATTTTTGCACAATCTGGCAACACCGCCTCCCCACCCCCCTGGGGTGACCCCCCTCAGGCGAAGTCTCAACCCTCTAGGACCAGAAATAACGAAGTTACCAACTTGTACCCCGTCGGAACGGATAACTGAGGTCTGCACATTCCGAACACCCTGTATATACACCCTGTATACGCAGAGAACCCTTACACCCTGTATACGCAGAGAGATCTTATAGTTCGAGAAACACCTCTTGTGTAACATAGGAGTGGTGACCACATTTGGATCACCCTGTATATACATCCCCCTGTATACACACGGGACCGATCTGTATTCACAGAACCTTCTAGTGAAAGAAGGTCCTGGAACGTTCTGGAATGGAATGCTCTAGAAAGGAGGGGAAGGTACGGCGAGTATATAAAAGCGAAAGCAAGCCAGCCCGAGTTAGTTGAGTTCAGTAAGAGAATGTGGTAGTGACTTGAAGAAGCAGTGTAAAGTGTTAAGAGAGTAGTGACTGTAGTACCAGATTAGTGACTTTTGTTGAGAGTAGTAATTGTAAGGCCAGTAAATGAAGTGTTTTGTGAGAGAGACATTCTAGAAATTTTATTGTATCCATATTTAGAGTGTAAATAAAGTTGTTTTGTTAAAATTAAAAGTCTCACTTATCCAGAACCCGGAGAAAACGCAACAATTTGGTGTCAGAAGTGTGGGATAAGTGAGTGAAGAAGTGAACAAGCAAGCTAGCTGTAAATGGTAAACACCAGATCGACTGACTACGACAAGATGGCTGAAATCAAAGAGTTGATGGACTTACTGAAAAAGCAACGTGAAGAAGACGAACAACGACGACAAGAAGAAGAAAGAAGACGGCGCGAAGAAGACGAACGACGGCGGCAAGAAGATAAAGAAGACCTCAAGAGGCAACGCGAAGAAGACGAACAACGACGACAAGAAGAAGAAAGAAGACGGCGCGAAGAAGACGAACGACGGCGGCAAGAAGATAAAGAAGACCTCAAGAGGCAACGCGAAGAAGACGAACAACGGCGACAAGAAGATGAAAGAAGACGGCGCGAAGAAGACGAGAGAAGACGACAAGAGGAGGAACAGAGGCGACAAGAAGATAAAGAAGAGCTCCGAAGTATGTTCCACAATATAAGAGTTGATGTAAAAGAAGAAATTGAACAGATCAACGAACAAATAGAAAATGTGGACAAGAAAGTAGAAAATGTGGACAAGAAAGTAGAAAATGTGGACAAGAAAGTAGAAAATGTAACAGAGGATTTGAATAAACGATGGGAAGAAGTGGAAAAGTTGAAAGAACAAATGAAGATGATGATGAAAGGCACAGAAGTCAGACATAGAGAACTGACAGAGCAGGTGATGGGCCAGACTGACAGAACTGAAAACTAGAAAGGAGGGGAAGGTACGGCGAGTATATAAAAGCGAAAGCAAGCCAGCCCGAGTTAGTTGAGTTCAGTAAGAGAATGTGGTAGTGACTTGAAGAAGCAGTGTAAAGTGTTAAGAGAGTAGTGACTGTAGTACCAGATTAGTGACTTTTGTTGAGAGTAGTAATTGTAAGGCCAGTAAATGAAGTGTTTTGTGAGAGAGACATTCTAGAAATTTTATTGTATCCATATTTAGAGTGTAAATAAAGTTGTTTTGTTAAAATTAAAAGTCTCACTTATCCAGAACCCGGAGAAAACGCAACAATTTGGTGTCAGAAGTGTGGGATAAGTGAGTGAAGAAGTGAACAAGCAAGCTAGCTGTAAATGGTAAACACCAGATCGACTGACTACGACAAGATGGCTGAAATCAAAGAGTTGATGGACTTACTGAAAAAGCAACGTGAAGAAGACGAACAACGACGACAAGAAGAAGAAAGAAGACGGCGCGAAGAAGACGAACGACGGCGGCAAGAAGATAAAGAAGACCTCAAGAGGCAACGCGAAGAAGACGAACAACGACGACAAGAAGAAGAAAGAAGACGGCGCGAAGAAGACGAACGACGGCGGCAAGAAGATAAAGAAGACCTCAAGAGGCAACGCGAAGAAGACGAACAACGGCGACAAGAAGATGAAAGAAGACGGCGCGAAGAAGACGAGAGAAGACGACAAGAGGAGGAACAGAGGCGACAAGAAGATAAAGAAGAGCTCCGAAGTATGTTCCACAATATAAGAGTTGATGTAAAAGAAGAAATTGAACAGATCAACGAACAAATAGAAAATGTGGACAAGAAAGTAGAAAATGTGGACAAGAAAGTAGAAAATGTGGACAAGAAAGTAGAAAATGTAACAGAGGATTTGAATAAACGATGGGAAGAAGTGGAAAAGTTGAAAGAACAAATGAAGATGATGATGAAAGGCACAGAAGTCAGACATAGAGAACTGACAGAGCAGGTGATGGGCCAGACTGACAGAACTCAACCAAGAGGAGTTACTGGAATGTCCCCAGTTCAAAATCGTCGGGAAGAAGATATGCCAATCGTGCAGCAGCCTCATGGAACTTTGAAGCCGCCGACTTTTGACGGAGAAACATCGTGGCCCATGTACAGGAGGCAGTTTGAGGCGGCAGCTCTCAGCAATGGGTGGAGCGAACAACAGGCAGCAACTGCTCTAATTCTCTCGCTTCGAGGTAAAGCCCTAGAAATCCTCCAGAACATCCCGGAGTCGAAACAGCAAAACTACTTAACAGTGATACAGGCCCTAGATTTGAGATATGGTAACAAGTACATGAGCCAGGTCTACCAGACACAACTAAAGTCAAGGGTCCAAAAGCCAAATGAGACGCTGCAAGAATTTAGTGCCGAAGTGGAGAAAATTGTGCGACTGGCATATCCCCAAGCCCCAGAAGAATTTGTCAACCAGATCACCGTCCAGACCTTCATCGATGGGGTACTTGACAATGAAATGCAACAAGCTTTAAGGCTCGGAAGGTTCAAAACACTTACAGACTGCGTAATTTATGGCTTGGAATTTGAAGCAGCGAAGAATGCATCTCAACCTCGCCGCAACAGGCTGCGCGAAGTGAAGGAGATAGAGGACTTTGCAGACACAACAGCGGAACTAAGGCAAGAAATGAAGTTGTTAAAAGAAGCCATAAGCAAGCTCACTGCACCGGTTGGGGCACGTAGGACGAAAGCAGATTGGTCAGACATAGAATGCTACAAGTGTGGTAGGAAAGGGCACATAAGTAGGCAGTGCTCACAAACCCAACAGGTGGCTCGCAGAAGACAAGAATATACCAACAGTGAGCGCCATCAGGGAAAACGACCTGACGCCAGTGTAGGTGGGCGACACGTGGCATGCGGGACCCAAGGCCCCAAAGTCAGGGTCTCCACTATCCGACGCTACCACGAGAGCCTCGTTATACCTGGTAGCATAGACGGGAGACAATGCAGTTTCACCATCGATACTGGCGCCACTAGATCCGTTGTACGCCCAGACATGTTGCCAAACAAGTCGGCACTCACTACCAACAAACAGCCTGTATTGGAGACGGCAAAAGGGGATAGAATACCCGTGCCTGGAGAGGCCACTGTTTACATTAGGCTGGGCAGTACTGAGCTACAGGTAAGGGCTGTCGTCGCAGAAATCGTCGACGAATTTATTCTGGGCCTGGATTTAATGGAAGATTTCGATGTCCTATCAGTAGACTTCCAGAATAAGATCTTGAAAATCGGTAACGAAGAGTTGTATTTATCTCCAACAGCAGGCGAAGCTAATCCCAGGGTGAGACTTATTGTCGACGAAGATACACGGATTCCTGGTAACAGTGAGAAGATTGTCAGAGCCAGGCTAGAGAAGAAACTTGATGGTATGTCTGCTCTCATAGCGGAGCCCCTAAAAGATAGACATGATGGTGCCCTCGTCGCACGATGCTTAGTAGACCCGAAGAGGACAATACCCATAAGAGTGGCTAACGTGCAAACTAACAGGGTCACATTGAAGAAAGGTGAGGTTATCGCCACTTGCGAGCCCATTGACCGAGTGACGTTGTCAAGAAAGGTGACACCCACGGCATTAGACAGAAGACTGCCAGTAGAAATGGTAGAGCGGTTCAAGAATTCTTGGGGCCAATTGAACGACATGGAGATGGAAATGGCCCTGAAGTTCGTATTGGAGGAGGCCGATATTTTCGCTCAAGATAAAATCACAGGTCGTACGAGTCTAGTGCAACACAGAATTAATACTGGCGACGCAAGACCAATTAGACAGCCGCCGAGAAGACTGCCTTTTGCCAAGCAATCAGAAATCAAGGCGATGGTTAACGAAATGCTGGAAGATGGTGTGATTGAGGAGTCTAATAGTCCTTGGTCGTCCCCAGTAGTTTTGGTCACCAAGAAAGACGGCACTATGAGATTTTGCGTGGACTATAGGAAGCTGAATGATGTCACCAAGAAAGACAGTTATCCCCTGCCCCGGATCGACGACACTTTGAACACTTTGGCCGGATCAAAGTGGTTCTCTACATTAGACCTGAAAAGTGGCTACTGGCAAGTAGAACTCCATAAAGACGATAAGGAGAAGACTGCTTTTTCAAACGGGAATGGGTTGTACCAATTCAAGGTCATGCCATTCGGCTTATGTAATGCTCCTGCCACCTTCGAGCGACTAATGGAGTTAGTGCTGAGAGGACTTACATGGGAAACATGCCTGGTGTATCTCGACGATGTCATGGTGATTGGAAGGACTTTCGATGAACACCTGTCGAATCTGAAGCAGGTTTTCTCCAGGCTGAGAGGTGCCAATCTGCAACTCAATCCCAAGAAATGCGTCCTCTTCCAGAAGAAAGTGAGTTTCCTCGGACATGTCGTTTCTGAAAAAGGGATAGAAACTGATCCAGAGAAAATAAAGGCAGTAAGAGACTGGCCTGTGCCGAAGAACAAACATGAGGTCAGAAGTTTTCTGGGACTTTGCAGCTACTACCGACGCTTTGTGAAGTACTTCAGCAGCATTGCGAAACCTCTGCATAGCCTGACTGAAAATAAGGCCGAGTTCATCTGGTCACCAGATTGCCAAGAGTCTTTTAGAGAGCTCAAACATCGTCTTTTCACTGCTCCTGTGCTGGCTTATCCTCAGGACGAAGGACTGTTTATACTGGACACCGATGCTTCCCAGTATGGCATTGGGGCAGTACTCTCACAGCTCCAAGCCGGAGAAGAAGTTGTGATAGGCTACTTCAGCAAAACGTTCGGAAAAGCAGAAAGAAATTACTGTGTAACCCGGAAAGAACTGCTGGCAGTTGTAAGATCCATCGAACATTTCCACAGCTTCCTGTACGGAAGAACATTCCGCGTGAGGTCAGATCACTCGGCTCTGCAATGGCTTCTGAACTTTAGAAATCCCGAAGGACAGATAGCCCGATGGATAGAGAAACTGCAGAGCTACGACTTCCGGATTGAACATCGAAGAGGAAGAAGTCACGCCAATGCAGACAGCCTGTCAAGAAGACCATGTTCAGTGCATGAATGTAAATTTTGCGAGCGACAAGAGAACAAAGAGATCGATAAAGTAACTCATCAGATCAAACAACTGGTGACGGAAAAGGAGAATAATACCGATCTAGACGTAAATCTTGAATACATCAGAGACGCACAGAAGACAGATCCAGACTTGAAAAATATTAGAGAATGGCTACAAAAAGGGAAAAGACCTGAGTGGCATGATGTGTCCCGGTTTGGGGCGGAGGTTAAAGGCTACTGGCTACAATGGGACTCATTGTGTCTAAAGAATGACATGATCACTCGAAAATGGGAAACTGCCGATGGTAGAGACTGTATATACCAGACCGTTGTGCCAAGTGAGTGCATAGACAGTGTTCTTCAAGAGTTACACAATAGTAGAAGTGGAGGCCACTTTGGGGTCAACAGGACTCTTGCCAGAGTGAGAGACCGCTTCTATTGGATAAACTGCCGAAGAAGCGTGGAAGAATGGTGCAAAAGGTGTGACCAATGTGCTTCAAAGAAAGGACCAAAGACCCGATCCAGAGGAAAAATGATGCAGTACATCTCAGGTACACCGTGGGAGAGAGTTGCCGTAGACATCGCAGGACCTTTTCCCATCACAGGGTCTGGGAACAGATACATAATGGTGGCGATGGACTACTTCTCGAAATGGCCTGAAGTTGCGCCGATCCCCAACCAAGAGGCAACGACCGTAGCAGAAGCCCTGATGGAAAATGTCATATCACGGCATGGCGTACCCTTGGAGATTCACACCGACCAGGGCCGGAATTTCGAATCAGAGGTCTGGAAGAGCCTAATGGACTTGCTAGGCATAAAGAAAACGAGAACAACGCCACTCCACCCTCAATCAGACGGCATGGTAGAACGGCATAACAGGACCATCAATCAGTATCTTGCTATGTTTGTTGACGAGAATCAGAGAACCTGGGACAAGCTGATACCTCTGTTCCTCCTAGCTTACAGAAGCTCTCAGCATGAATCTACCGGCTACACTCCATCCATGATGTTGACCGGCAGAGAGATGCGGTTACCAATCGACATGACGAGACCACCACCGGACGAGGACATAGCGGACCTAGCTACGTTACCTGAGTATGTCGCCGACCTAGAAGGAAAACTGCGCACTATACACAGATGTGTCAGAGATAGGCTCCTCTTAAGCAGTGACCGGATGAAGATGCGCTTGGATCGCAGAGCAACACCCCATACATTCAAGGAAGGGGATGCAGTGTGGCTGTACCAACCAACAAGGAGAAAGGGCCTCAGTCCCAAACTTTAGAAACCATGGGAAGGGCCATACTTGGTGACTAAGAAAATTAACGACCTAGTCTACAGAATCCAGCTGTCTCCAAGAACTAAACCCAAAGTTGTTCACATAGAGAGGTTGAGTCCCTATCGGGGCAACGAACCCCCAAGTTGGCGGCCGGTAAATACTGTTCGGGACGAACAGTCTTAAGGAGGGGGGCAGTGTTACAAAGCACTTCAATAGACGTAGGTGCGGTGTTGCCACATCTCCAGAATTTCCCCAACATCTGGGAATTTTTGCACAATCTGGCAACACCGCCTCCCCACCCCCCTGGGGGTGCCTGGGGTGACCCCCCTCAGGCGAAGTCTCAACCCTCTAGGACCAGAAATAACGAAGTTACCAACTTGTACCCCGTCGGAACGGATAACTGAGGTCTGCACATTCCGAACACCCTGTATATACACCCTGTATACGCAGAGAATCCTTACACCCTGTATACGCAGAGAGATCTTATAGTTCGAGAAACACCTCTTGTGTAACATAGGAGTGGTGACCACATTTGGATCACCCTGTATATACATCCCCCTGTATACACACGGGACCGATCTGTATTCACAGAACCTTCTAGTGAAAGAAGGTCCTGGAACGTTCTGGAATGGAATGCTCTAGAAAGGAGGGGAAGGTACGGCGAGTATATAAAAGCGAAAGCAAGCCAGCCCGAGTTAGTTGAGTTCAGTAAGAGAATGTGGTAGTGACTTGAAGAAGCAGTGTAAAGTGTTAAGAGAGTAGTGACTGTAGTACCAGATTAGTGACTTTTGTTGAGAGTAGTAATTGTAAGGCCAGTAAATGAAGTGTTTTGTGAGAGAGACATTCTAGAAATTTTATTGTATCCATATTTAGAGTGTAAATAAAGTTGTTTTGTTAAAATTAAAAGTCTCACTTATCCAGAACCCGGAGAAAACGTAACAATATATATACATATATATATATATATATATATATATATATATATATATATATATATATATATATATATATATATATATATATATATATATATATATATATATATATATATATATATATATATATATATATATATCGTACCGATAACTCAAAAAATAATAGACCGATTTTGATCAAATTTGGTCAGTACCTTCGTTTTGCAAGTGGCTTGGATAAGTTCGTTATCCAGAAAAATCGGACCAGGTTTTCCCGGAAAATTTTGTGTTTTCTTTCTAAAAAAATCATTTCTCCAGAAATAACAAAGTGAGGGCAAGCAAATTTGGTACGCGTGTTTGTATTATAAAGAGTGAACCATGTGCCAAAATGTAGCTCTCTAAGTTTAAGGACAAAAAGTTACGGGCAGCTAAAGGAACACATTTTGGAGTTTTCCTCAAAACGGCAAACGCGCAATTTTAAACGTCAAAATTGGCAATGTTTGGGCAATGAACGTGAAACAAATACAGATTGTGAAAAGAAAATGTTGCAAGAAGAGTGTTCTGCGAACCCTTAAGTTTCAGATTCAACCGTCATTGCCCTTCATTTTACTAAAATATTTACAGAAAATTTATTTCAAATAGACCCTTTCTCTGATGCTTTGGCTGTCGGTTTAGTTGATGCTTTCGCTGTAGGTTTAGTGAAGTTTATGGTTTAACGGTCTATAATTTTTAGCTAAATTTCGTAGAATAAATTCGTTACTGCATTTTAGCATTTTTTATCGAAATATGATGCGTTTGTAAGAAAAAAATCTGGACGCAGTAAGTGCGTTTTGGTAGCAACTATTTATTAAATCCTTCAACTTTCAATAATTCAATTTGCTATTAACGTAAGTAAGGAAACCAACATTTAACTTTATTTCGGAAATTTTTTGTGTGACCGCAGCAAGGGCGTTTTGGTTGCGAATTTTCATTAAATGTTTCACATTTCAATCACTCAATTTGGTATTAACCTAAGGTTCATTGGCTAGGAAACCAGTTTTCTCGGAAACATTTAAAGTTTATTTTCGGAAAATTTTTGTACATTTTCAAATAATTATTTTGATAAAATATGGTACATTGTTCCTGCTATATAGGTTATACGGGTAACCAAATTGATGCCTGCTCGCATTAGAGCGATATATTTGTAATTAAAAACATTTTTTTGAAAATTCATTTTCATAACGCACTTGCTGCCCCCAGAGCTTTTTTATAAACGCCTGGTTTTTAAGACTAAATAGATTGAGCAGAAATTTCCAAGATACGTGATTAGCTAAGCTTAGCCTGGGGCTAAATCTCGTCAGACAGGCACTACTTTTAGTGACTTTTTAAGCCACAAAAATACCTGTACTTATAAGCCAGCATAAGAGCCTCGGTGGTTCAATGGTAGGAACGTGTGCCTCTGAACCGAAGGGTACTGGGTTCGATCCCAGGATTCCCCTTTCCCTTTTTCCGTACATACTGTATTATTAACATCAACCGAGGTTGTGGCATTGTATTTGAGCAGGTTAAAGGTCTGCACGTTCCGACCTTCGGAGGGCGCGTAAAACCGTCGGTCCCGTGTCCATGCGATGTTGAGCATGTTAAAGACCTTACCCTCCTTACAGAAGGCAGGGGTTCGGCAAAATTTCCAGGATATTGAGATGAAACTGCTCCCTGGCGTCGGTGATTGGCCACAGTCGCGGAAATAGACCGACGTTAAAGAAACCAAAACACACACACATAAGCCAGCCTGTATAACTACAACTAAGATTTAGCCATCAAAGCCATACGGTAGAGAGCATTCCAATATCAGCCAATTCCACACCGAATTTTAGTATTTCAGTGATCAAATATATTAGCATTTTTTAAGGCTATGTTTTTTGGGAAAAATGGAAATTGATCAATATAGCAAGTACGCCAGAAGGTAGGTTATAGACGCATGTAAAAGAAAGTTGTTGAGAATTGAATAGGGATTCTATAAATAACATAATATAGAAGTGTTACATTTAAAATATTAAAGCTGCTGCTACTTGCAAATATTTTATGTAATCTAGAGCGTACCTGTCTATGCAGAATAACCAAATTTTTAGAGTAATCCATTGACTGGTATCAAAAACTATACCATCCACCATGAATCAACCTTTAGAAACCCGATTAATATAAGCAATAGAGTAAAAATGAATGTTCCCGGTTTATCTTTCTTTCTCGGGATCACCTTGCATTAAATATGAAACTATCATAACAATTTGTGCTCCAAAAAGAAAGACCAATAATTTTTTGGGTCTTAAATCTGGGGGTTGTGGCAAGGGGGTTGCAATTGGTGGAGGCGCCCGGTAATTATACGTGATTTAGTTTATGTTCTAAAAATGTAAATAAAAGATTAAATATTAATATCGCTACAAATAATTATTAACTGTCTCTGCTTTTAATGACTTCTGACAAACTAATTTTCTTACATACACGTATAAGTGGTTTGCTTGTTTTTTAGTATTAACTAGTACATAGATAAAACCCTACAAATGACCTCAATATTTTTATGGACGATGGTTCAAAATGTAACGCTACATTTTAAAACATAGTAACCTTTTGTTTGATTTTTACCTCGAACTTAAATTGCATGTGGAACAAAAATATTTTTGCAATAATTTATATTAAGTATAGTAAAAACAGGTTTTCCTTTTTTTTTAATACTCGTTAAAGCGATTATTTTACCATTCAAAGTGTTGCCACAAAAAGTTTAAATGATAAACAAAAGTTGAGCATGTGGGGCCGACAATAAACAAATTAAAATTTTGTTTATATTCGGTCATTGTTTTGTTTAACACCATTGTTACTTACTGGATGGCATAGTGAAATTACTTCACCAAAAGCTTTTGTAAACAGATACACAAGTTTTTAGATTACACTGTATAAACTGAGCCGACACAGAATAGAGTTTTCATGTAAATAATCGACACCGTTAAAGGGTAACACTGATTTATTGTTCAAGAGAGCATCGGAGATCTGCGGTTAAGGTACGTTACAACAAACATCAACCTGCGCTGGCGCTGAACTGAAATTTAGAATTTACATTAGAAACAACAAAACGTTCAGCTAGTGTCAGAGTTCATCCAATGCGCATGTGTAACATATGATCAATCGTTCTTCTCTATCTCTGTCTAAGCTTCTCTAAATCCCAGGGGAAAGATGTTCATAGAGAAAGGAAGTTGATAATCTATTTTGTGATACACAGAAAGAAAATTAGATGTGTATGTATGTACTCTATGGTTTGGGAAAGTTTCATGACCGGTTCCACAATGTCCGAATAGTTATTTAACGGACGGTTAGATAATCAATGCTTTAGACGACCAATCACAGGCTATAATTCGAGTTTTTGCGATGACAACCAAATATCGTAAAGCTGTCATTGGTTGTATTGATTAACTAACAGGCCGTTAAATACATAATTGAGCTCTGTGAAACTGGGTATCAGTTGTAAAAATAAAAATTATTTCGTTTCATTAGAGTGTACTTAAACACTTTACCTGTACACTTTTATATAAAATTCAAATCTAGGTGTAGTTTCATTCCGTATTCTGTAATTTGTCAGGTTTAAACATACTTATATTAACATTTTAGATAATTTAACAGCCATTAGTCTATAATAAAAAAAGTTCGGGACGCAGCAAGTGCGTTATTGTAGTGAATTTTCATTAAAATGTTTTTAATTGCAAATATCTTTTTTTTTAAAGAAAGCAGGCATCAAGTTTGGTTACCAGTATAAGCTATATAGTAGAAACAATGTGCCATGTTTCATCGAAATAACTTTATTGTTTGAAAATGTACAAAAATTTCCGCAAGTAAACTTGAAGTGTTCCCGAAAAAACTTGTTTCTTGGTCAACCTTATAGGTTAATAGCAAATTGAGCTATTCAAATTTGAAGCATTTAATAAAAATTCGCTACCATAACGCACTTGCTGCGTCCAGAATTTCTTTTCTTATAAAAATGTATTATATTTCGATGAAAAATGCAAAAATGCAATAACATAAGGCGTGTTCATTAAAAAAAAAAAAAGAAAATTTGAATCACCAACGACTTATGGGTCACCTGTAATTGTAGAAATATTTTTTAGGATGTAACTCAAGCATCAGAGAAATGGTTTACTTGAAAGGAATTTTCTGGGAATATTTTAGTAAAATAAAGGACAATGACGATTGAAACTAAGACTTCAGGTTTTGTAAAACATCCTTCTTGAGACATTTTCCTTCCATAGCTCATATTAGTTTCAGGTTCATTGCCTAAATATTACCAATTTTGACGTTTTGAATCGCGACTTTGACGTTTTGAGGAAAACCCACATTTATTTTTCTTTAAATGCCTGTAACTTTTTTGTCCTTTAACCTACCAGAGCTAAATTTTGGTAGGTGACTTACATATAATGATGTAAACCCGCGTACCAAATTTAGTTGCCCTTACTTTGTTCCAGGGATATAAATTTTATTCGAAAGAAAACACAACATTTTCCGGGAAAACCTCGGCGGATTTTCCTGACTAGCGAACTAATCCAAGCCACTTGCTAAAGGAAGGCACTCACCAAGTTTTATCAAAATAGGTCCATTATTTTTTTAGTTATAGTTGTGACATATATATATATATATATATATATATATATATATATATATATATATATATATATATATATATATATATAACATATAGTCTGAAACTGACCTCGAATTTGGATTGCATGGGTCCTAAATAGCGCTCATTTGAAGAAATTTTTTCAAAATTCAAAAGTCGAGATCTCCTCATTTAGTGATTTTTTTTTAAAGAAAATTCACTAATAGCAGGAAAATAAACTTGTACTAAATGACATGTGCCCTCGTGGTATTTAATGTATTAAACTGTGTTTTTTTTATAAATTGTTTCTCAAGCCTCGTCATATAACTCTATGGCTATAGCGAATCATCGACGCCAGGGAAGTTTCACCTCACCATTTTCGAACATTTTTGAACTCTTTTTCCCCTCTGCAAGAAGGGTAGCGATCTTAATCTGTTCAACGTCATATCATATGATAGAGGTTCTTTATTAATTAATGTTGTTTTCAATTCCACTTTTTCAACGATAACACCGCCATCGCTGCTATTAAAAGAAATAACAAATTTTTAAGGTTTATCAAATTTTGTGAATACTGTGAATTACTGAAAAGAGTTTGAAAATAATGGGAAATAGCAACGTTTTCGTAAAAGTCGGCAATGTATAATTTTATCAAAAAATTTGATTGACCAGATTGTCACTGTATGGAATTAACACCTTTTATTATCGTTCTGTTCCATATTGAGAAAGATATCAGAGGTTAAATCAGAAATTTCTTCAAATTAAATTATTTATTTTTTTTACTTTAACGTTGCGATATATTTTTGCGACTATTGTCGACGCAAGGTAGCAGTTTTACCTCACTATATTGGAGATTTGGCTAAACCCTTGCCTTTTTGTAAGGAGAATAGGGAACTTCAACATGCCTAACACCGCATGGACACGGGACCGACGACTTTACACCTCCTCTGAAGGGCGGAATGTGCAGATATTCAACTTGCTCAAATACAATGCCAGAACCTCTGTTGATGTTAATGTTGTACTACGTACTGAAAAAGCAAAGGAGAACCCTGAGATCAAATCCAGTACCCTTGGCTTCAGAGGCACACGTTCTTAGCACTGAACTATCGAGGCTCTAATTAAATTATTTTAAGCAAACAATAAATGTACCAAATACAAGGAAACAAAATCGGATTGTAACAACGCTCACAGTTGGAAAATGGAAATGTGTATGTGCATTTTTACATGAAGTTTAAAAAAAATCCGCTGAATTTAATATTTTTAACGAATTATGAAATTGCAGAATGGAAGTTATTTATGAAAAGCTTAGCAAACATTCTAACTGGAACTTAAGTACATATGTAAAATAGAAAGGTATGTTACTTCCCAAGTAAATTATACATATGTTTTGATTGCCATGGCATCTGTTGAGCTACAGAATTTGTGACAATTCAGTACGTCACTAGGTTATTACAAACACACTAAATAGCATTTTGTGGATGAGTGTTCCTTTTAAACTTACAGGCTTTGTTGGATTTGTTTAAATGCCCTAAGCTTTTATAAAAGAAGATATATAAAAATCTAAGTGGTAGTGGTAATACTTTTATAAATATTCGTAGAAGTTAATTCACTTTTCCTGTGGTTGACATCTTTTATTTATCATCCATAGATAAATTATTATGTCTCTTGATACATTCATAGTTTTTTTTAATCTATGACACAAAATGTGTGTTTTTGTTTTTAGGAAAATACAAATATAAACATACCTGAAAACGAAAACAGTAAAATTAGATTTCATTTGCTTTGTAATTTTTCGCTTTTTCCATAGGTAAAGGTAAGTGACCAAATAAATAATAACCCTTCATATGATGTTAAAATTGTTACAGATCCCTTATACAAAGTAAAAAAACTGATTTTATTTTAAAGGTTATAAAATATAAACGGTTTAATGCTATCATATTTATAAACAAGGCTATAACTTACCTAATTGGATATTTTAAAGTAGTAAATGAGAGTTGATTTGTTGTGATAGATCAATATAAAAGAATCCAACAGAGTTTTTATTACTTATTGGCTACACCTCGAACTCCCATTGTTTTTAAATCTGCATTCTGCTTTGAGGGCAATTAAAGTAAGTAAAATTATTTGTGGCAGTTTTTTTTTTAATTTGTTTGAACAGCTTTGACGTTCTATATGCCTATTTGTGGGAATTGATTGCATAAACAGTATGTGAATGAAATGGTGATATTTGAATTAGTTCTTAGACAGGAAAATTTATTTCAATATGCCTGTATCAGGAGCCAACAACAGAACAGCCGTGCCAAAGCTAATCAACCTGACGCTAGCCTGTTCACTCACAGAACTATGTGATCGGTGACGGTCGACTTTACCGCAACTACATTTTAACGTGATTATAATAGAATATGGCCTAAAACAGTTGTACATACCTTAATAAAGTAAAACAGTGTGGTACATTTCGTTTTCAATAACCTTTCAATGATAAACGCAATTAAAACGTTTCGATTTGCAACAAAAACGTATATTTTTGTATGTGAGGTTATGACTGTTGTTTCGTTGACATGATAGGCGTTGTTGTCAGTTTCGAAGCTATTTACTTGATACTGGGGGAATGTCAGGTCAGGTCAAGGTCAGGCAGGCCGGTTGGTAAGTAAACACTGTCCGGCAGTGCATTCATTCAATGTGGCAACGCTGCTGAAAATTGACAGTTCGAAACGTGAAATTGGTGCATTTTTTGGAATTTCATTTCTCAATTATTCTGTTATTTCTGGTTTTTCCGTAAATTTTTTTCCGGATTATAAATCTACGTTACGTACTCTTTCTTGTGGTGTGCGCCGTTTTGCTAGATTCCAGTTGCGGTAAAGTCGACCGTCCCCGTTACTACTATTCAGTATTTTACTGCTGCTTTCTGCAAATCATTGTGTTCTAATTTGCTGTACTCATGTTTATTCTATACTTTAAATTTGTTTACTTATAATTGTATTTCTATTTAGTCGATTGTAGGGTGACTTCGCCTATTCCCGGCCTTTGCCGGTTTTAGGCCACCAGTGCATATAAACTTCAATAATAGAAAAACCATAAAATAATCGTGGTAAAATACACAATGCCTGTTCTCGGACAGTATGATCTCATTAAATCTGAAAATTGCTCCGCCTGGTGGCAAAGTATATGAACTGCAGAGGCCATTTTCAAATGTTAGCGTAACGTCTTTGCTGCACAGTTAACGTTGGATGCTAAAAGTGTTAGTGAAGTGATAGTTTATACAAGGTGAGAATCATTTTCATAATGTAATATTCATGCATATTAGTAGTTAGTTTGATTAGGTGTCTTTAAACTGTGTTTAAAAATAATAATAAAGCAGTTATTGTTGCTTTTACGATAAAATAACTAGTGGCCGAGAACGGGAACTAAAAAACACAAAATTCTAGTTCTCGGTCGGGGCGGCCGAGAACCAGGCACAATAATCATAAATATTTTGTCCTTTTACTTTATATGCACACCAACAAATAGTCTTCTCTCTTTTCCTAACCTCTTTTTATTAAGCAATGTAAATGACATTCAGTTTTCGGCCACCAAAATAAGATGTTGTTACAATATTTTTTCACTTCCTATTTTGTGGCCGGGAAATGGGCGAGTTTTCGGCCACTTGATTTTTCATATTTTTTTTGGCGGTCAGTAAATGGACCAGTTATAGCGGAGCTCTAATTTGGTTTTTTTGTTAATTCTAGATGCCTTCCCATCGCAAACAAAAAGGCCCGAAAATTATTAAACAAGTTTCAAAACGGAAATTCTACCAATATTCTAAGGAAGCTCTTGCTAGGGCGCTGTTAGAGATACGAGAGGGAAGAAAAGGCATTCGCGAGGCCAGTAGGGAATTCGGAGTTCCAAGAACCACAATACAGGATCGCTTGCAGGGTAGAGCTCCGGAAAAACTGGGAAAAGCGGGCCCAGAGCCTATTCTCACAGTCGATGGAGAGAAAAAAATTGCTGACTGGGTGGCAACAATCGCAAAATGTGGATTTCCCATCAAAAAACGGGATTTGATGGAAACTGTGCAAAAAATAATTAAAGACAGTGCTAAAAAAAATATCTTACACAATGAAAAACTAATAAAAAATGGCCAGCTAGGACAAAAATGGTATGATAATTTTTTGAGAAGGCATCCAGAAATATCATTGCGAGAAGCTGAGGGTATTAATAAGGCCCGAGCCGTCATAACAGAAGAATCAATAAGACTTTGGTTCTCTGAGTTACGTAAATTTCTGGCCGAAAATCATATTGCGGATATATTTGATGATCCCGATAGAATTCTAAACGGCGATGAATCGGGATTTTCCTTGTGCCCAAAAACCGGCAAAGTTTTAGCGCCAAAAGGCTGGCGAAATCTATATACAATTAAATCAGGCAACGAAAAAGAGAATATTACAGTTTTAGTTGTCTTTACCGCTAGCGGCAAAGTATGTCCACCTTTGGTTGTTTTTCCATATGTCAGGCCACCAAAGGCAGTGGTAGAGAGTATGCCAGAGTCATGGGTTTTAGGCAAATCAGATTCCGGTTGGATGAAGGGAGATGTATTCTATGAGTACATAGCTAATGCATTCAACAACTGGTTGACTGATAACGCGATAAAAAAAGTGATTCTTTTCATTGATGGGCACAAATCTCATATGACTTTGCCACTGAGCGAATTTTGTGAACAAAATGGCATTATTCTGTATGCCCTTCCACCAAATACCACCCACATGTTACAGCCCGCAGATGTAAGTGTATTTAGGCCTTTGAAACAGGGATGGAAAAATACAGTTCGTAATTGGCAAGGCAAACCAGAGAATCTTAACTGTTCAGTTACGAAAACAAATTTTTGCAGACTCTTCGAGGAAGCGTTAGCAGCTTCTGATATAACAAATGCAATAAAAAGTGGCTTCCGGAAATGTGGTCTGTTTCTTTTGGATGCAGATAAGGTTGACTACACGAAATGCGTCCAGAATGCATTAGAGAATCAATCGAATCAGATCCAACTTACGCCACCTGTAGAGATAATAACATTCCAAGAATACAGATCAGCCGAAAAAATTATCCAGAATATTGCTCCTGCATTACAGAGTTTTGGAATAAATGTAGATGTAATCATGAACGAAATAAAAATGCTGGAGAACAATAGAATCAATGGAAATGACAAAGCCCATCACATAGAGATTCCCATGGAAACAAAAGAAAAAGATACTGACAATTTAACCAATATCATGCCACTTGTTGGTTCATTTATCTCGATGGATCATGTTTCCTTGATACCACTGGTTGCATTTCCGACTATTCCAAACATGGAGGTGGAAGACCAAACAGTTTTTCTTGAACATGACCTAAAGCCACACTCGAAGGTAATCGAGGACATATCTTTATCGTTGCATGATGGTTCTCTTGCTGCTTCTACCTCTAAATTAAAAATGTCTGCGACACCTTTGAACAAAGATTTAGTTGTAGAAGACAAAGTGATAGGTTGTGATATATCTATTGCGCCTTTGACTGCTACACTAGAACCAGATTTGGAAACAGATTGTATTGACTCTTCACTCTCTTTGTCTGAAGTTCCAGATTCTATTATCGAAATCCCTACTCCAATTTGCTCTCTGCCAGAAAATATGTCACATAACATTTTGAAAGAACATCAGCTAACGGAAACCCCATCTCTTGAACATCGAGAATCTAATATCTATGAAAATATTGAAAATGTGTCTAATGTCAATCAGATACCAGCACAAAAAATTATTGTTCAGTCTATTAACATCCTCCAATGTGGAACAACAGAAAAGTCACCCGCCGTCAGGCCAATTCAGCCGTTTCACACCTTTGAAAGTCACCTTAATTTTCCTGATCCCATAAGCAAATCTGAAAAACAGCAACAAAAAAAACCTCCAAGTGCCATCTCTTCTAAAGCTTGGCGGCATTTTCTTTATGAAAAGGAAGAAGCAAAGAATGCTAAATTAGAGGGAGTTCGAAAGAGGAAAGAAGGACGTCAAATTACCAAGCAACAAAAACAAATTCGTATAAACAAAAACCTTATTGGCAAGCGAAAAAGAACAGCTAATCTGAAAACTATAAGCAACAGACGAAAAAGTACAAATGAACATTCCAAATCGAGATCTTCAACAGCTCTAAAACAAAAAATACATTGTGCCGCCTGTGACGATGGATTAGATAGTGATACAGATAATGATGGGGACAAAAAAATAGGTTGTGATGTTTGTCCAAGGTGGTACCACCTTAAGTGCTCAGAACTTAAACACCTCTCGTATGATGAAGCTGCCACCAAAGAGTATACCTGTGATTACTGTGGCTAGTTACATAAGAATGTGTACAATTTTTTTGTAGAATTAATTTTTATTTAAACTTTATGGTATACCTAGGTATACCTATATAACATAATGTTTTGTTCAAGTTTATAAGTAGGCATTTTCAAGTTTATAAGTACCTATGTATAGGTACTAATGTGTATTAACTGCCTAGATTGTTAGGAAATGTACCTACACCCACACTGTGATTAAGAGTTCCTAGCTAATTTTTCTTTACAAGAAATGTGATTTTATTCTAGAATTTTGTTTTTATTTTGTTTTTGCATATCTATTTACATAGATATTTTGTTGTCTTTTCTTGTCCTAGAATATATGCGTCTTCAATAAAGAATATTATGCTAATATTTATCTATGAGTCTATAGTGTGTTTTATTCAGTACATGTGTTTTATTTAATACAGGTAACCTATCTACATACCTTTCTATAGGCAGTGCGCACCTACCTATTAAATATACAGGTTACTTGGATTAATTAATCAGGTGGCCGAAAAGCGGCATAGATGAGCCGATTATTGGAATATTACGGCCGAAAAGTGGCAACCTTTTGGCCGGTTACTGGGATGTTGAGGCCGAGAATTGGATAATAGTGTCTTTTTATAATTATCTACATAAAACATATAAATGGTTAAATAATTTGTAAAAAATAAAGTATGGTATGACGATATACATTCTGACATATATCAGGCATACATTTTATACGGACAAAGTAAAAAAGTATATATTTTGGAACTCATCAAACATGACATTTGAGTTAAATGGCCGAAAACAGGCGAATTCACCCCATATGATTTTTTTTTTATTCGTATAAATATGTAACAAATTAAATATTGAGTAGTTACTTTACACTATCTCTTTTCAGGTATTTATAATTCTCACCTAACAAGATGTCTGGTACAAGATGCGCTATACTGGGATGTAATAACAACTATCAAGTAAATAAAACAGCCAAAACTAAAATCATAATGCATATCTTTCCAAGAGGAAAAAATTGTCTTGCTCAAAGCATTAGGCGAGAGTGGGTGAGATTGTGTGGTAGAACAGACGGATTGAACCCTGACACTAGTAGGATTTGTTCAGAACATTTTGTCAAAGGTGATTACGAGCGAGATCTTAAAAATGAGCTTTTAGGTAATTTTGTTTTTCTTACATACACAGGGTGATTGGTAATTAAATACATTTCTTCAGAGATCTAATAAGACAGGATGTCAGGAGCAATTTGAGCCTAACATGCGTTATCCGAAATTAAATTGTTTTTGAAATATAACGCTTTAGTGAATTTTCATTAAGAAAATTCACTAATAGAGAGGCATCGCTGGTGAGACTTGCGGAAAATTTCTTCAATTAAGCGTGAATAAGGGCTCCTGGAACCCATTTCCATGGTCAGTTAAAATTCAAATCTTTTGATCAAAGAAAAATAGAGTTATTCAAAATTAAAATAATCCTCGACCTTGAGATTCTGTAATACAATATCTACAATGTTGGACAAAGACACATGACGTTACCTGTACTGCTATGCTATTTAAATAAATGGTGGATAAAAATCTAAACAATGAAAGTTACAAGTATTATTGCAAGATGCCAGAGCGTAGAATATTGTAAAATGTAGGACAGAAGCGCCAGCTCGGTGCTGAACCAGGTAGTATGTCACGACAGCTCTAGTTAACACAAAATGTTATAGATGGAGACTGTACAATCAACTAACAATTTTGTAAATTGTCAGCCCTAGCCCATTTCTTTCCTAATACCGGGACAATGTTTGCTTTCAAAAGCGCTAAATTTTAGCAAGCGACAATGTTCTTTGCAAGTATCAAAACCTGGGTGGAAAATGCTAAAAAACCAATATGTCCGATTTTGAAATGATGTTTTTCACATCTTGCAGCATTACCTCCTTTAAACCCTGTCTAACCCGCACAACACTCATGGCGATGGGTGATTGTGAGATTGGGCATTAACCATCACCCATCGCAACTAAATTCCGTGGTTCGAACACTGGTAACACGATCCCTTAGACTAACGGACAACAACAATAAACAGACAGAATAAAACTTCTTAAGACAGATATTGCATGGTGGCGTGTGCGCATACGTCTGGAGCAATCTACCATACACCCGACTCCCCAATTTAGAAGCTGGAAGAAAAAACATACTATGGATAAAACTCTGTCTCAGGGCTGCAACTAAATTCATCTGTTGCATTTACTGGTCACCTTCTGACAACAACTTTGTCCAGCTCTTTGACTACCTTTCTGAAAAACCGACCATCTGATTTCTGAATATCCTTCCTCTCCGCGGTCACTATTCTTGGTGACTTCAATGTCCATAATAAGGAATGGCTAGGATCTTTAAAAACGGATCCACAAGGGAGAGCAGCAGAGGCCTTTGCAATCAGCAATTCTTTAGCCAATATGGTTCAGCAACCTACTTACTTTCCTCGTATCCCAACACACAGCTCAAATCCTTTGGATATCCTTCTTACTACAAAACCTGAATGCTATAACATATCAGTCACCGCCCCCCTTGGTCGCTCAGACCACGGCATGGTAACTGCTTCCTATGCAATGCAACCCGAGGTCACACAGTCATCACACCCACATATCGTTTGGCACTATAACTCCGTGAACTGGGACGAAATGCGGGATTACTTTTCCTCATTTCCATGGGCGTCTGTCTGATTCTCTCATCCTGACCTGATATCTCACAAAACGTCATCAAAATAATCCAAGCTGGCATGGAATTATTTATTCCACGTACACAAAAAACCTCTTCAACCACTCAAAAGCCCTGTTTCTCTAAATTCTGTGACAAGGCCAGACTTGAAAAGGTCAAAGCTCACAAAACGCTTCTACACAATCCCAGTCAACAAAACCGTCAAGCATTTAACGACGCATGAAAGCGCTATGTCCGTATTCTTTCTGAGACTCGTTTAATAACCACATCAAAAACAAAGTCTTCTTAAGCTCCAACGGCAGCAAACCCTTCTGGACTCTTTTGCTAAATCTATCGAGAATAATTTCTGCAAGAGCACGTTCCCACCTCTTGTCTCAGGGGAAGAAATTGTTTCTACCGCCCTGGGCAAGGCTGAACTGTTTGCCTCATTGTTCGCCGGCAATTCTACTCTCAACCCACCTCCAAATGTTCAACCACCAACAGTCCCCGATGTCGCGCATAAAATGACTGATAGCCCCATATCCAAAGCCTTCGACCAGGTCTGGCACACAGCGCTGCTTAATAAACTTCCGACCTATGGCCTACCACCAAAACTCTGTACCTGGACAGCAAATGTCCTCTCCAACCGGAGCATTTCTGTTGTCATGGATGGCCATTCCTCTAAACTGCATCCAATTAATGCAGGAGTTCCTCAAGGTTCAGCTTTAGCCCCTACTTTGTTTCTTCTCCATATCAATGACCTCCTCTCTAGCACTTCCAACCCAGTTCACAGTTACGCGGACGACAGCACCCTCCACTCAAATATACAATATTCTAAGCCTGCCTCTTTAGCCCAATTAGATGAGGATTGCAAACTCATGGAGGGTTCTGTCTCTGTGTATCTCCAAAAAATATTAGACTGGGGAAGTAGAAATCTTGTACAATTCAACCCCACCAAATCTCAGTCTTGCTTTCTTTCTCATAAGAGATACACCAGCCCTAGACCCATCACAATGAACAACCAAGTTATTCAAAGTAATGAGTCGTTTTCACTTGTTGGCATTTCTGTGGATCGAAATCTCAATTGGCACCAACATGTCACATCAATTGCAGAAGCGGCATCAATGACCCTACCCTCAGCCAAAGATTGCCATCCCTTGCGCACCGACATGCCCTTGATGACCTCTCTCTCTCTTTTATAGATATCTGCACGGGCACTGCTCAGAGGAGCTTTCTTCCATAGTTCCTCCACCTGCTGCCCCGAACAGATCTACCAGGGGAACAGAGCGAATGCACCCTTTTACTGTCCAGGTCACCAGACATAGAACATCTTGTTATGCCCGCTCTTTTGTCCCGAGGACTTCCAAGTTGTGGAATTCCTTGCCGGCACATGTATTTCCTTCTCCTGCGAACCTCCAAACCTTTAAGTCCAGAAATAAAAAGTTGCCTCTTTCCTCCATGTTGACACCCATGGTACGACACCCTCGTGGTGTGTTGTTGAAATATATTTAAAAAACGGATACAACAATCATATACTACGAAACATTAGAAACACACAACAACAAACCACTACACCACAATAAGAACAGAGTCCACACAAGAACACACAGCGTTTTTACCATACATTAAAGGTGTCACCGACAAAATCGGCGAATTTTCAGAACCCACAATATCAAAACCATATTCACAACAGAGCAAAAACTGTCAAATCTGATAAAATCTCCCAAGGATACGGTTCCAAACGAATCCCATGGAATTTACAAAATTCCTTGTTCTGACTGTTCCTGAACTTATGTAGGACAAACGGACGCATCCACAATAGAATATGTGAACACACTCTCGCAGTTAGAAAATCCGACCCCTCATCGGTGCTGGCCATGCATCATATTCATACAGGACACAAAATAGACTTCGACAATGCCAAAACAATAGCCCCGGTTTACAACTACAAAACCAGAATTATCCGCGAAGCAATCGAGATCGAAAAACGTCCCTATTGTTTAACTAAGAGAGATGATGGTGTTCATCTTCCGATTACTTGGAAACATATTATATCTTCATTAGAAACACACAAAAAGACAATTAATGTAATAGAACATTTCAATGCCCCATTATCTGTCTCGACAAATGCCTGTAATCCTCTTAATCGTTTAAGTACTGTGACTAAAGCCCCTGACCGTGACCCCACTACTTTAACTGATAACGAAGCAGGTAGACGAAACGATACATACAATACAAGACTTGAAACGAACTGCCAGATCTCTCTTAGGCCTAGGGTTGAACACAATAAGACCTTAGAGACGATCTCCGGCGAGATTTAGGGAGTAGGCAGATTGAGGCCCCATAATCAAGCTACAACAACCCAACATACCTTTGTCCACCGCTCTACGGAGTAGGCAGAGTGAGGGGTTAGAGTCCATGTCCTTACATATTTCCTTTACCTCTTGAAAATGGCTCCGAAATGTCAAGTTTTAATAAATTCTGGACGTGGTTTAACCCGAGAATCAAGTATATCTCACGTTAAAGACCGCTGAAATCTTTCCGAACACGCGCGCGCGCGCGTATATATGCATGTATGTATGTATGTATGTATGTATGTATATATATATATATATATATATATATATATATATATATATATATATATATATATATATATATATATATATATATACAGGGTGATTCATAAGTGGTGACCAAAAATGAAACCCCATGTTCTTTGAACAATTTTAGAGAGGGTACGCCCTATAAAAATTTTTCCTATAATGCTTCATTAAAAAGATACAGGGTGTTAAAGTTGAATTTCAAAAAATAAAATTTCCCAATTTTTTTAAAAGTAGCACATATATTTTGCTGGAACTTCGCATGTGTAGACTGCTATGTAAGGCGCGTATTCTACCATAACAATTGAATCGGCTAATCCAGCAGTGAAGCGCGTACCCACATGTCATTGGTTATCCCTCAAGAAAAAACGGGTAAGCCAATGATGTTTTTTTTTATTTTTTGAATCTTACTTTCTTGATAATTTTCTGTACGACGCTTATTTTACGAGTAAGCAATGAATCAGGTAAGTGTTTTAGAGCACAGTTCATGATTTTTAACCAGTCGTTGTTTGGTAGAAAATCGCAATGATACACTTGTATGCCTCCATTGGCCTGAATACACGCACGACATCTTTTTAATATGGAAAATTTAATGTCTTGATAATTTTTTGTACGACGATTATCTTTGTTGTATTTTAGTAAGTAGTAGTCTGGTTTGCCAAAGTTGTCATTAAGTGTCAATTGACGTTTAGGTTAACAAGTTATTATTTTGAATAGGTGTAAGTGGTAAACTTTATAAAATTGCAAAATTTTGTACTCTTTTACTTCTTATAATGGAGTACACCTCAGAAGAGTATGCAGATATAATTTTTATCTACGGATATGCTGATGGAAATGCTCTAGCTGCTTGTCGGGAATGTCAACGTAGGTTTCCCACTCGCCGTCAACCTACACCAAGGGTTCTTTCTCAATCGTTTTCCAGACTTCGGCAGTGCGGTATTGGACAACGTCCTGACGTTAGAGCTAATGGTAGAAGACAACATCAACTTGAAGACGAAGAAAGAGTGGTGGATGCAGTGATGGATCAACCTTCTACAAGTACTCGGAGGATTGCCACGCAGTTACAATATTCTCAAAGCTTTGTTTGGAGAACTTTACATCGAGAATCCTTACATCCATATCATCGACAGAATGTTTATTGCCTTCTACCTGGAGATAATGTGCATCGACGAGTCTTTTGTGAATGGATGTTGGAAATGAACAATCAAAATATCTTATTCCCTAAGCTAATCTTCTGGTCTGACGAATCAACATTTACAAGAAATGGTATTTATAATTCTCATAATAAGCATGTCTGGTCATTGGAAAATCCACATGCAACAAGGACTCGCACATTTCAACATAGATTTTCCATTAATTTATGGTGTGGTATTTTTAACGGCTTACTGTTCATGGAAGTCTTGCCACAACGTTTACATGGATCTTCGTACTTAGCGCTCCTAGAAAACCGTGTAGAAAACATTCTAGATGACATTCCACTAGCAACAAGAGGTATAATGTGGTACCAGCATGACGGTGCATCAGCGCATCATAGTCGAAACATTGTTACATGGCTACATGAACATTATAATGAAAGATGGATTAGCAGAACTGGACCAATACATTGACCTGCAAGATCACCGGACTTAAACACACTTGACTTCTATCTTTAGGGTGATTTTAAGCGACTGGTCTACAGTGAACAAATAAATACACCAGGGCAGCTGCTTTTCGTCATATTCAAGCAACAATGAATCCTCAAGACATTAAATTTTCCATATTAAAAAGATGTCGTGCATGTATTCAGGCCAATAGAGGCATTTTTGAACATTTATTGTAATAAATAAATTACTATAAGCCTGATAAAAGTGTATCATTGCGATTTTCTACCAAACAACGACTGGTTAAAAACCATGAACTGTGCTCTAAAACACTTACCTGATTCATTGCTTACTCGTAAAATAAGCGTCGTACAGAAAATTATCAAGAGAGTCACTTTGTTCACGAATGAAAGTAAGATTCAAAAAAAAAAAAATTAAAAAAAAACATCATTGGCTTACCCGTTTTTTTCTTAAGGGATAACCAATGACATGTGGGTACGCGCGCCACTGCTGGATTAACCGATTCAATTGTTATGGTAGAATACGCGCCTTACATAGCAGCCTACACATGCGAAGTTTCAGCAAAATATATGTGCTACTTTTTAAAAAATTGGGAAATTTTATTTTTTTTAATTCAACTTCAACACCCTGTATCTTTTTAATGAAGCATTATAGACATTTTTTTTATAGAACATACCCTCTCTAAAATTGTTCAAAGAACATAGGGTTTCATTTTTGGTCACCACTTATGAATCACCCTGTATATGTGTATATATATATATATATATATATATATATATATATATATATATATATATATATATATATATATATATATATATATATATATATATATATATATATATATATGTATGTTATTATGTTCATATTATCCGTGTTGCCAATCTTTCCCATTAGCCCGGATAATTGAGAGTATACTTTATTTAAAAAAGAATGGAATTTCAGATAAGACATTTTAGGCTCAAATTGCTCTCGACATCCTGCCTTATCAGATCTCTGGAGAAATTATTACCAATCACCCTATATAATAATATTGGTTATTCATGATGTGAAAGAGTGTAGAGTACAGTAACTGAAATTTATTTACATTGTAGGATTACCCCTAAAGAGAATTTTAAAAAAATCTGCAGTTCCTACATTAAGACTACCTGATAAAGTGGCAGATAAGTCAGAATCAGTTTGTGATTGTGATGATAATTGTCCTACGAGAAAAAGTGAGGCAGCACTGATATTCGATGAACAAGAGGGTTTATTATCATTGTCCGCTGAAGATTTTTCATTACAAGATATTCTTATATCTCAATATGAAGAAAATGGCATATTAGAATATACTGAAGAAGGCCTAATGCAAGATAGAACACCATTTTTCGAAGCTGACTTGAATTTAACCATACCTGACACTTCTAGAATTACTCAACATGCAGAAGATTGTAGACAACATCAGAACCATGAGTTGGAGTATGCAAGACTTTTAAGAGAACATAATAATTTAAGATTAAAATATAGCCAGGTGAAACTAAAAACGTCCAAAAAAATTAAAGCACTGAATGATCAGCTGAGATATTTTAAAACAAAGTATTATAATGGTCCTAAAGTAGAAAAAGCAGAACTGCATGCCAGAAATCTTCTAAAAGAACTTTTGACTGAAAATCAAATCGCCTTATTGTCAGACAAGAAAAAAAGGGTTAACTGGAATAAAGATGAGATATCTATGGCTTTAACCTTGAGACACTATAATAAAGAATGTTATATTTATCTGAGAGATAAGCTGCAATATCCGTTACCATCACTGTCAACTCTGAGAAACATGACATTCAAAACTGATGATAGTTAATAAATTGTGAGTTTGTTATCCTGAAGCTAAATTTCCTTTCAATTGAAAAAAATATATTTATGTGACGATAAAAAAAGGCTGTTAAAGAAAAACCGGTGAATTTGCAGATGACCTTCCGGACAGTTATAGATAAAACGACTGCAGATAGATAAAGTTTGGGATCTTACATGCACGGTGACACTATTGATACCTTTTGTTGTCTTGTCTTTGCTCAGTTATTTACATTTAAAGCTCTTAACTCCAAAATTACACAATACAGTCTATATTTTCAAAAAGCTACGTTGATCATTGCGTTTGACCATGTATCATTTGAAAAAAAAATCATAATCAGCATTTTAATACATGCTAGATAAGTTCAACGTTTGGTAGCGATCACAGCAGTGAGGACCACAAGTGTAAGTTAGCGTTTCCCTACCTATACTCATACTCTGCCAGTTCTAGTGTTGCCAACAGATCTAGTTATTCATCGAATTTCATTGAATGAGATTCATTGGCTCGATTTTTCAGATATGTTGCAACATTGTCTTTTTCTATAACAAATTTTAATTAGTTTACAGACTAATCAAAATTTAAAATCTAAGCACCAGTGCTGAAAATTAACGAGGGAGCAAGCACTCTAGGAATCTTGTCGTTGATCAATCGATATTTTCAATGAACTGCTTCCCAGTAATTGCGTTCGACCATGTGTCATCCTATAAAAAACCATAGTGAGAATTTTAAGGGACGCTAGGGAAGTTCTGTGCTTACTAGCGCTCTCAGCGGTACGGACCACAAGAGCAAGTAAGCATCCACCCTACCTATAGTAACACCGGCAATTTTAGTGTTACCGGAAGGTGTCGCCTGCATTGAGTTTGGTGGGTGTCTTACTTTCTTTACACATGTCACACATCAAAACAACTGACATAAGCTAGGTGCATATACTTGCTAATTGCGAAATCACAGCGAAACATATCCCCATTGGTTTATTTTAAATAATATCGTAATATTATGTAACCCTAGCCGTCACTAGGTGGCTATATGGAAAAACGTGAGGACTAAGACCTAGTATGGCCCACTGGCTGTACACAAGGGTGGTCAGACCATCGTTAACATACGGGGCACTGGTCTGGTGGCCTAAGGTGATACAATCCAGTGCCAAACAAAAACTAGGCAAGATCCAAAGGATCTTGCCTAGGCATCATAGGGGCCATGTCTTCAACCCCAACAGCTGCCATGGAGGTGTTGTTGGATCTGCGGGAGAACAAGATGAGGGGCTACACCAAGCGGATCCTCATAGTTACAGACAGCCCTTAAGTTGCCCACTGGTGGTTTCCAGGCTGGTAAGTGAATGCAGAGACGAGCGACCTGGCTGGACAGAATGAGGTCACCCTCATCTGGGTGCCGGGTCACTTGGGGGTTAAAGGCAATGAAAAAGCTGACAGTTTCGCAAAGAGAGGGTCAGTAGAACTATTTATGGGACCAGAACAAGTCTTGGGCGTATCAAAAGGCACGGCCAGGGGAACCATTAAGTCCTGGGCCAGAAACGAACACAAGGTGTACTGGGCAGACTGTCCAGGGTTCAGACATGGGAAGCTGTGGAGCTGCTAAATGTTAGCAGAGGACGGCTCAGGAATATAACAGGACTCTTGACGGGACACATGGCTGTCAAGAAACACCTGCATAAAACAGGGCGGTTCAAGGGGGATCTCTCATGCAGACTCTGCGGCGAGGGGGAGGAATCAGCCCAGCACATCTTGTGAGAGTGTAACGTTCTGGGCCACAAAAGACCACTGATCTACCGGCAGCCTAGACTGGAGACAGAACAATATAAAACTTCACCCTACCAATTGCTGTGCAGACTAGTTCAAGGCACAGTGATTTTGGAATGGGTGGAGTAAAAAGACTAAGGGCATGCACAATATGCATGTAAAATGGACTAATAGGAATTAGTTTCGCAATTCGCGAGTGCACGAACTAAGCTTTAGGTCAATGCGAATGATCTATGTTTATGTACTTTTGAAAAATCCTAAAACCCAGTGAAAATGGTACATTAATTCATACTGTTTTTCTGCTCTTTATTATACATACATACAAAATATATATTTTTTTCTTATTCATAATGATAATGAAACCCAAAAGCGTCATTCTTGACATAAAAATTTAACCTTAAATAATTATCAACCAAACATTATAGCTGATATCTACAACTACTCTTTAAGCCATTCAACTAGTCCTTTCAAATCTTTTACTTCCTCTTCGCTTTTTAGTTTTGGTAAATAGAGCTGTTTCGTAAAGGTTGACCTCTTCTCTGGAAGCATACCCACTACTTCCTCTTTCATTTTACAGCTTTTCTGGCTCACAAGGTTTGTCACACTTGTACAAATATCTTCAAAATGACACCTGAAAGTATAAATATGGTTATTATAGGGAACATATACATTTATGGAAAGACTGTGCACCAGGGGTGGGCGATAGGTTCTCAAATAGGAGGAACATAAGTTATAGTGGCCAGATTGAAGGGAGTAGCGGCCGTCTGGCAGCTGCATCGAGTGTTAGGGGGGACCTGGGGACTTAATCCTCGGATCCTTCATTGGATCTACACTGTGATCATGAGGCCGAGAATCCTCTATGGGACGTTGGTCTGAAGGTGTGGTGTGAACCAAACTACCAGCAGGAAGCTGGCCGAACTCCAAAGGCTGGCAATCCTGGGTATCACAGGATGACACCCTCAGCCGCGCTAGAGGTCTTGTTGATGCTGCCACCACTTCCCATCTGTATCAGAAGGGAGGCTATGGCGTTGCATCTTAGAATGAGAGACTCTGGACACCGGTGCGGAGAAGGAGCAGTAATAGGGCATGCAAGAGTTGCCAAGGAGGTGGAAAAGGAAATTCCGATTTCCGCTATCAAGGTACGGGATGCCAAGGACAATATTAGGTTGACTAGGCCATATACCCTCCGGATCCCCAGTAGTGGAGGGAAAATGAGTTGCATTCCAGCCTGGTCTGTTTCACCGACGGATCGCAGCTGGAGGATCAACAATCCTCCAAGTCGGGAATATACATCGAAGGCCTGGGGGATGCGCGAGAGTTATGCTCATGGCGCATATACCACGGCATTCGAAACAGAGGTGTATGCTATCCTGTCTGTGGCCAATAGACAGGATGTGAGGAGCAGCCCCGAGAAATGTATGTACATTTGCTCGGATAGCCAGGAAGTCCTCACAGTAGTCTGTGCGGTCAGAATCAGGTCAACACTGGTTCAGGAGTGCGCTGACGCCCTCAAAGGACTAGCCAGGACCAAGTAGGTGCAACTGGTGTTGGTTCCGGGACACTGTGGCCCGGAGCCTGCGATAGGCATAAGTAGGAAGACAGTCTCTGTCGCCTTAGACATGTGGACGGAGAAAGCAATGGAGGCACTGGGGGTCGGTTGGTGGCTGTAGGCAAGCGAGGGACTTCGTGGGGGGCCGGACAGAGATAAAGCTGTCTGGCTACTCGGTAGGAGTCGACCTACGCTTTGCCACATCCTTGGGGAGCTGACAGGCCACTGCGCCCTTAGAAGACACCTCACATTGATAGGGGTAGACACTGACCTGAAAGAGCAAGCGACATAAAACCAAATCTAGTGAGTAACAAATTGTAAGATATGCCTCTTTGAGGATAAACTTTGTCAACAAAATAAAACAAATACATCAGAAACCTACGCTGGACAGATTCTAGAAGCGTAATGTGGCAGGAGTAGAAGGGCATTCAGCACAACCTGGCATATTCAACATGAGAACGGACAAAAGCATTATACAGACAGATAAAGAGTTTCAGTAGATAAAAAATTCTCAGCCATTCTAACAACAAATCCTAGGGTTTTCATAGAAGTTCTAAGGATACTGTTCAGATGTAAATTAAACTTCAAGTGTGGATCCATGATCAAACCCCAAGTCAGTAATATTAGACACACATATAAAATTTTCACCATTCACCTTATAAGTGAAAACCTGCAAGTGACGTTTATTGGAAAAAGACAAAACACTAAATTTAGAAAGATTTAGAGGTAACTTATTTGTCACACAATTCGGAAATCCTATCAAGGTTGTGCTATATGGCCTGACAGTTGACAAGAGAATTGATGTTTAGAAATTTTTTTTAAGTCATCAGTATACAATAAATGAGGAACAGAAAACACAGAATCCAAATCATTGATAAAAACGTTGAAGAAAATGGGACCAAGTACACATCCTTTTGGGACACCAGAAGAAGCATTAAACAGGTCAGAAGAACAACCAGCATACCAGGCATAATGATACCTATTGAGGAGGTAGGATCTAAACAAGGATATAAGACCATCATTGGAAAGTCCAAAAGGATTAAGCTTAAGTAACAGCAGCCCATAATCAACTGAGTCAAATGCATTTGAGAAGTCTAGACTGCATCAACCTGTCCATTCCCATCCAAAGAAGACGATACATATTGCATGAAACAAGAAAGGTTGGTCCACGTTGAAGGGCCCCTGACAAACCCATGCTGATTCGGTGAAAGATTCAGACCTACATGAGGAGATAGATACGCAAAAAGTGTATACTCAAAGATATATCATCTGAAGAAGCGGTACAAGATTTGAAGGAAGAACTAAAAAACTTAGCAAAACCATCAACTAAACCCTCAAGGGAGGAAGTCGTGGCCATTATATAAATTGTTATCATATTTTCGTTTTCTAAATATCTGATTATTGTTGATTTTATTAAGTTAATTGTGCAGCTCTCTGCATTTTGCTGCCAAAATAAACAAATTGCCTGAAGTCAAATAACTAAGTAAGTTGCTTATACCTGTTTCCCTCTTCAATCATCTTCTTACACAATGCTTCGATTAACCATGCTCCCGACCTCTTGTGTCGGATTGCTGCATAACCAGACACAGTAGCATAAAATGTGAGCAAATTCGAGAATGGAGGTACAGCTTTTGATGGACCATCCGTTGTTATTAACTCGTCTTCATCTACTGTAAAATCTTGTTCAGGAACTGGTGATTAAAGATTCATTATTTGTAAATCAAATGTTCAATATTTCAGCAGGAAACTTACTTTTTTGGCACTGCCTTCCCTGACACGATTGTAAAATTAATACTTTTGGTTTATACAAAAGTACTTGCATGTTTGTGTGTGTAATGGTCCGCTTAATTTCTTCTATGCTGACTTTGCAGCTATTGACTCCATAAATATAACCTGAAAAAGATACAATAGACAATAAGTTGAAAACACACTTGACTGGTAAAAACAGTACCTATTATCTACCTCAGTATAATGGGTAACTTTGTTATTTCTAAAGATACAGCTTCAGTTAAATTAGCAAAGTTTGGCAGAAACTTTTTCACTGGGTTTTCTAGCCTATCAGCAAATACACTGCATGCGATTTTCCACCTTATGTTACGATTCCCATAACCTCCAACCAACCAATACTTTAAAACTCAATTTACTCACAGTAGCTCTGGTATGTGTTTCTTTATTTGCACAAGATCCCCCTGATAATGCTATCAATATTTAACTATTTTTTCAGTTGTATATCCATACATGGATGTCCGAACCTACCTATAGGTGTCCAAAGATATTAGATCCGTGCCATCAAGGCTTTAAACCCAAACATTCAACAGACACAGCCTTGTTATGAGTATTGTCGAAGGACTCGATGAAAAAAATCATGTTGAAGTCGTAGCTTGTGATCTGAGCAAGGCTTTTGATACAGTTTCAAAGTGTATTTTGTTGGGGGAAGCTGGAACATTATGGTGTCAGAGGTACAGCTCTCTTTCTCTTTGGGTCTTACCTGGAGGATAGGAGGCAGGTTGTGTATTGGGATAAACAGCTATCCGATGAGATGACAGTAGATTGTGGTATTCCGTAGGGTTCCATTTTGGGCCTCCTACTCTTTATCATCTGTATGAATGATTTGCCGGCCAACATTGCATTGGATGCGATCGGGCTTTATGCCGATGATACCAGCTTTGTTAACAGAGCAACAGCAACGATGGATTTGGGTCTCCGTATTAGGACTTGTCTTGACCAAGCAGATGAGTGGTTTAGAGTAAACTCTCTAAAACTAAACTTAAATAAGACACAACGACTGGTGCTGGGTGCGGGACACAGCCGTGGAGCGAGGCTAAAGCTTCTTGGTGTAATTCTGGAGGATGGCCTTGCCTGGTCTGCTCATGTCTCGCCTCATAAATTCTCAATTTGTAGAAAAACTGTAAAAGATTTTTCTGCTCTGTTTGTGGAAAAAGGGGTGTAACATGTCAAATAATGAATTTAAATATATTTAGTGACGTGTTTTAAGAACTTTGTTTGAAGATAGATTTGATCAAAACCTTCCGAACCTGCCCCTCTGTACCCTACGTGTGTGAAAGACGTAAACAACAGTAAAATGAAATAAATAAGCTGTTTGAAGAGTTGATACACCTTCTCAATTAAATGAATTTGTTTGTTCACTTGGATAATCTTAAACTAGGTACTACTCTTAACAATTCAAACAAATTATAAATTAATAATACTAATAAAAAAAAAAGTGCTAACCTTCCTCGCCATGTGACAAAATGCAGACAAAAATACTGGATTCATCTCTAATTGATTCCAATACCCTTTTTATGTAAGGTATCATATCTGTATGGTCTATGTTGTTAATTAATTTGACTTTGTAGCCATACCTTAAAAATGTGTTTTTAAGACAATCCCTGTCTTTGTTGGTACCTTCTCTCTGGTCCAATCGAATGTCAATATCTGGTAGAAGATGCTGTGGAGAAAAATGTAAGTAGAGAGGGTAATTTATTATTAATTTCTAATTCGTGAGTACATTTTATAGAACCAAATTTGTTGTTTAATCTGGCAATAAAATCTTCTATTCTGCAAATGTTTGTGTTAAACACTGCGAAAATATCATCCACGTAACGAAACCACACTCTAGGAAAATAACTATTTTCACTTTCAAGATCTGTTCCAAATTTGCTCATGAAAAGGTCTGCAATAAATGGCGATAGCGGGTCGCCCATTGCCGTACCTTGGGTTTGCTCAAAAAATTCATTGTTGAACTGAAAAATATTTTGTTTGATACAAAGGATTGTTAAAGTTAAATATTCTTTGCAGACATTTTCATTTATGTTATTCATTTTTAACAACTGCTCTAAGTCCTTTAAAGTTTGCTCCGTGGGAACGCTGGGAAACAATTAGGTTACATCGAATGAAATCAAAACCTCGCCTTCAGTCAATTTAACCTCTTTAATCTTATTCATAAATTCAAGTGAATTTGTTACTGAAAAACTTTTCTGTTTGAGGGGCAAGCCTTTAAACTCATTTGTCAGCCACTTTGCTAAATTATATGTCGGGGAATCTATAGCCCAAACAATGGTTCTAATTGATTTTCCCGGTTTATAAATTTTTGGGAGACCGTACTTCTTGGGGACTTTCAGATTAGAAACTTGTAACTGTCTTCCTAAATCTTTTGATATGAGGTTGTGACAACTTTTTAGACTATTTTTAACGTCCGAAATCATTTTTGGTAGCTGGTTTTTATTTAGTTTTTTATACGGTCCTGTCGCTATGGCGTTATAAACTATCCTTATACTCGTTTTTATCCAAAACCACTACCTTATTGCCTTTATCTGCTTTAACATAGAAACACTCTTTCTCACGCAATCGTTTAACTATTTTCATTTGATTACAATTACGTTTTTTATGGATATATTTTCCCCTCAGGTTTTTTGAAATTTTACTTTTACACGCTTCTCTAATAAAAATTTTTTGACGATTCTGGCAATTTTCTAATTCCCGTTTCAATACCAGCAACTGTTTCTACAATATTGTCTTTTTGTGATTGTATACCGAATTTTAAACCTTTGTTTAGGAGGTCGATCTCCCCTTTATTAAATGACTGTGAAGAAAGATTTTCACCGAGGTCAATTTTCCGAGGAACTTGTTTTTCCTTTTTAATTTGACATTTAATCAGTTGTTTGATTTTTTTATTGTGTATATTAATTTTCTTAACCACTTTCACGTTAATGACTAGAAACATTTTCCTCTGAAAATTGCACCATTCTTCATATTCTAAGTTGTCTAACTTAAAGGTTAATTTTTTAAACAAACCATATGCCTCTATTTTTAACATACTACGTTTCGAGTACAGATATTGAAAGACCAGCAGAAGCACGTCCGACAGATAATAAAATAATTTAGGTATTTCCGTCAAAGGAAATATGTAAATTTTCATGTTGTTGTACGAGCCTCTATCGTTATGGACCGACTACCTGCACAATAATATAGGCAGCGATGTAGATGTATGATATTTAGAATTATTCATCCTCTGATGATGCTAACTTGGTTAGTCAAACGTTCGGCAAGCTTTTTAAAATGTGTTGTGGTGATTTGGGTTCTCCAAGTGTACATATCAGTGCTCATCACAGGTTCCAATCTTCACTTTAAATATAATGTTCGAAATGGATTCCACTGACTTTTAATAATAGTATAAAAATTACACTTCCGGTTATACCGGAAGTGCTATGAAATTTGACCTTAAAGCTGTGATTGCTTCAATAATTACAACGGAAAGGGCTGTATTGCGACTTAAAATCAAATTATACATGTATTTGTGAATATTTTTCGTAAATATTATCCTATGCCAAAATCTAGTAGATTCCGAGTAATTCGCTTTTACATGTTCCCATGTATTATGAAAATTATCTAGTAAGTAAATTGAAAAAGTCCAAAGTAGTCACAATATTAAACAACTTGCTTAAGTTTTGCCACCATAATGACGTTTCTTAAATATATCCTTTGTAAAGAACATTTTGTCAAGCATAGCCACCCCAGACATAAATGGACAGTTACTTAACATAATACTAGATAATTTTCAGAATACAGGGGACATATTTAAATGCGAATTACTCGGAATCTACTAGATTTAGACATGGGATATTTACCAAAAATATTCACAAATATACATATAACCTGAATTTTAGTCACAATATAGCCCTTTCCAGAAACGTTAGAGCTCTTAGCATACACACACTTCCCAGATTGTCTGATCCTGAGCAACGAAGATGTCCGGCCAGCCGAGGGTCGATTTAAACACCCTCGGAGGGAGGACTGGCAGGTTGCTCGGAGAATAGTTACGGCCTCGGCGGTGGAGTGTGCTGTGAAACATTTCCAGCCATTCAAGGTGCCAGAGGAGGATGGGGTGGTACCGGTCCTTCTACAAAATGGACTGGAGATTCTCCTACCTTTCCTAATCAGGCTGTATAGAGCCAGTCTGGCTTATATTCCATCCAGCTGGACGATGATTAGGGGGTTTACATTCCCAAATTGGGACGTAATGACCTCCTACCCACATCACTGAGACCTCTCAGTATCACATCATTCCTCTTGAAGGGATTGGAAAAAATACTGGACGGACACATTAGGGGGAGCATCTTAGTCAACAACCCCCTTAATACCCACCAGTATGCCTACCAAACTGGCAAATCTACTGAGTTAGCACTCAATAACCTCGTCGAGACGATCACACACTCCCTGGATAACGGGGAGGTGGTGGTGGCTGCATTTCTCGACATTGAAGGAGCATTCAACAATGCATTACCTATCTCCCTCTACGAAGCCACTATCGCTAGAGGGGTGGAACCTACCATTTGTGGCTGGATCGGAAGCATGCTCCACAATCGGACCGTTATTACCTCGCTGCAGGGGGAGGTGGTCGGCTTCAGGGCTGCGAGGGGGTGCCTATCCCCCCTGCTGTGGTCTCTCTTTGTGGACGATTTGCTGGCTATCCTCGGACTGTGGGAGGTTGAGGTCCAGGCGTATGCTAATGATCTAGCCATAATGGTTAGGGGCAAATATGTGGAGGAACTAGCAAGTACTCTTCAGGAGACACTAAATGTAGTGAATGATTGGTGCCGGAGGGAACAGATGTCTGTGAACCCCCGCAAAACGATCATTATTCCATTTACCAGAAGAAGAAGGTTGGACAAATTAAAACCACCTATTCTTATGGGGCAAACGATTCCATTTTCGGAACAAGCAAAATATCTGGGGGTTACCCTAGATAAGAAGCTCAACTGGGACATACAGTTAGAGAATGTAATCCGCAGGGCTAAACTGTCCCTGTGGACATGCCGGAGAATCTGTGGAAACAACTGGGGAACAAACCCCCAATAGATGTACTGGCTCTATGTAGTGGTTATCAGACCAATGATAACATATGGAGCCATAGTTTGGTGGCCTAAGGCACTTCGTGGTATCGCGAGGGCCAAACTGGCTCATCTACAGAGACAAGCTTGTCTGATGATAACGGGAACGATAAGCACCGCACCATCAGCCGCTATTGAGGTTCTCCTTAATATTCCACCTCTTCACATATGTTTGGAGAGGGTGACGAGGTGGACAACGTACAGACTAAAACAAACGGCCGACAGTATGCCAAAGGAAATCAGTCTGGGAGGGTCCGGACTTCTCGATGACATTGAGGGTCACGGGATTCTGGGAATGATCTCAGACTTGGTGCCTACAAAGATCAGTAGAGGTCTGTCTTTCAAGACCGTCCTCCCGGAAAGGGAGGACTGGGAGCGAAATCAAACGACCCTATTGAGAGCCGATCTCTGCTGGTACTCGTGACGGCTCCAAAACCAATATGGGAGTAGGAGCCGGCGCATATGGGGGCAGCACCGATGCTAGACTATCAGCTAGCCTCGGCAAGTACGCAACCATACACCAGGCAGAAGTGTATGCCATCGAGATGTGTGCAAGGGAAAGTATAAAAAATCAGTGCACACACAAATCGATAAAGATATATGCAGATAGCCAAGCTGCAATAAAAGCGCTTGGTTCCTACCGGTGTAATTCAAAAACGGATTGGAATTGTAAATCTGCCCTCAACGAACTGGGCAGCTGTAATGAGGTGTCGCTGGTCTGGGTACCAGGTCACTCGGACCATGATGGCAATGTTGCGGCCGACACGCTTGCGAGGAGTGGTGCCCAGAGAGACTTTGTCGGACCAGAACCGGTGCTGGGGATAACATCATGCACAGCAAAACGCACCTTAAAGACCTGGACAGAAAGAATGACAATCCAGTATTGGCAAAATCTTCCAGGATTAGCTCACTCTAAGGCCTTCATAAATGGCCTGTCTGAGTCAAGCGCTAAAAAACTTCTAGAGTTAAACAAAAAACAACTGAGTACTCTAGTTGGCCCGTATACAGGACACTGCCGCTTGCGTCACCACATGCACCATATTGGAGTTGGTCAGGAGACCGAGTGCTGGCTGTGTATGGAGAGTGACGAGACAGCAGAGCACGTACTGTGTTCCTGCCCGGCAGCGGACGGGACTAGATACCTGCTCTTTGGCAAGATAAAGCTTGCTCCGCAGAATCTGGATCAACTTTCGCCCACAAAGATTATCGACCTCTGCAGGAGGCTGGCTTTGTTGTGCGAAATATAGACTATTAGGCGTGAGCCACAATAGACCTTATGGTCGCGGTGGAGGGACCGGTATGGCCCACTCACAATTAAACCTAACCTAACCTAACCCTTTCCATTGAAATTATTGAAGCAATCGCAGTTTCAAGGTCAAATTTAATAGCATTTCTGGTCAAACCAGAAGTTACTGTCAAATATCAAAACTGTTAAAATATGCTGCATAAAGGACCATATCACTTGTCCCAATTTCAGATCGATAGCTTTTACTATAAGGAAGTTTTGTAATTATCTCGACATCCTGTATACCATTATAGAAAAATTATACTCACTTGATACTCAGGTCGTGGGTCTCTGTAAAAGTTCAACTGGTTGATAATCAGACATAATCCAGGATTGTTAGGGTCAATATGATAAGAATTTTGTTTGATATCAGGTGCTGCCTGCGAGCGAATTGAAGATTCAGGGTTGCTATATAAACTGTGATCCACATTTCCTTCTTCATAGGTATCTATCTGATTGAGTTTTCTGTTGTAATTAGTGTTAGAATTGTGCCTTGAAACATCAGGCTTTGAACCACAGGAGTCAATGAGTACCTTGAGCATGTCACAAATGTTATCGTATTCCAGTTGTTTAAATGCGCTATATATTTTATCTATATTTAAATTTTGAGACAACGAAATGTACCCAATGCTTGCCCAATGTAAAAAATACATCTCTAAGTTTGTATCTTCACCATATGGTTTGATGTCAAGACGTTTCTGAGTTAAATCTGTTTTTATCATTTTAATGAACTTTTGAGTTTGGTCTCCAGTTAATTTTTCACATAATAAATATAATATCTTCCTTTCTTTCGGTATGCGTTTGTAGAATTTTTCAAAAGTCGGAAGAAATTCTTGTTGCACATCATTTTTCTTGCAGCCTAGAAATACACAAAATACATACAGGTGTCCGTAAAGTTTGAAACAAATTCATTATTTTGATACCCGTTTGGTTAGATTTTCCATAAAGTTTGTGCAGAGGGGTTTGAAAATATGACAAATGCCAAAACATGACATGAAAAAAAAAATAATAAAAAAAATGTTGCAACTTCGTTTTTAGTGAATTTTCTTAAAAAAAAATTCAGTAATTTGAAAAAATTTCTTCAAATGAGCGCTATTTAGGACCCCTGGAACCCAAATCCGAGGTCGGTTTCAGACTTATATATATATATATATATATATATATATATATATATATATATATATATATATATATATATATATATATATATATATATATATATATATATATCGTACCGATAACTCAAAAAATAATAGACCTATCTCGATAAAATGAGTACCTTCCTTTTGCAAGTGGCTTGGATATGTTCGTTAGCCAGGAAAATCGGATAAGGTTTTCCCGGAAAATTTTGTGTTTTATTTATAAAAAAAAATTAATATCTCCGGAAATAACAAAGTAAGGGCAACCAAATTTGGTACGCGTATTTGTATTATAGAGAGTGAACCATGTACCAAAATTTAGGTCTCTAAGTTTAAGGACAAGAAAGTTACGGGCAGCTAAAGAAACAAATTTTGGAGTTTTCCTCAAAACGTCAAACTCGCAATTTAAAACGTCAAAATTGGCAATGTTTAGGCAAAGAACGTGAAACAAATACGGATTGTGAAAAGAAAATGTTGCAAGAAGTGTGTTCTACGAACCCTTAAGTTTCAGATTCAACTGTCATTGTCCTTCATTTTACTAAAATGTTTACAGAAAATTCATTTCAAGTAGACCCTTTCTCTGATGATTTGGCTGTCGGTTTAGTTAAGTTGATTGAACAAAATTGTTCTGTAATGGCTTTATAACAACGATCTTCCAAACATATCTGTCAACTTGCAAACATTTATAAAGCATTTCTTTAAGTGATTATGTGAGCAATTAGAAAACAGTTTTGTTAACATTTTCTACGATACAATATAGCTGCAAATAGCATAGTCTACTTGAACGCAGGTGTTAAAAAAACTATTTTATTGTTGGATGGAACGTGACTGTAATAGAACACTTAGAAAACAATTATAGTACAAAATTATTCCTTTGCATAAAAGTGCGTTCGCTGGGATCTTTATAAAACATATTATAGCTTTTGTAAGAAACACCGTTATATACTTTTTATTTCGTGGCAAGTTGTGTATTCTGTAGCCTGTAATTTCTAAACATGTCCAATTTGCAATCAATAAATAAATGGAAACAGGTAAAAAGAAGCGGTGCTTTTCGAGGGAAAGTCAATAAATATGAAAAATACTTTAGAAAGTAGCAAATTTTTAATAAACATATTAGTAGTGTTTTACATAGTAAGCAGCACAACAAACAACAATTTGGGTTTGAGGTTAAGTCACATTGCTACTACATTTATGTTGCATAAATATCGCAGCTAACGCGAGTTTAGCACTATACTGATGTGTAAGTGTTGCCGAAAATGCTTTTATAGAACAATGAAATACACCATATCTGTTATACAACTACGCGCAGCTCTTTCTCAGTGCAGCAATGGAAAAGATATTATTTCAAAGCTCTATAAGCGCTGTTTGTGTAACAATCTGCTTACTGCGCCATCTGAAGCCACACTGTCAATATGATCATCAGTTTGTCCAAATATTAGGGCACAGGACCGTACTTTGGATCCTTTCTTGGGGACGGGTTGTACTCTAGCAGTTTTCCAGTTACTAGGGAATATGCCTCTATTGCAATATGTCTGAAACAGACGAGTCAAGACAGGAGCAAGTTCTGGTGCGCATTTTTTGAGAACAATTGCTGGGATTTCGTCAAGGCCAGAGGCTTTCCTGGTATTAAGAGAAGAGAGCATCTTTCGTACCTTTTTAGTTTTGAAAATGATATCTGTCATTTTATGCGCGACATTGGGGACTGTTGGTGGTTAAACATTTGGAGGTGGGTTAAGAGTAGAATTGCCGGGTGACTTTTTGTAAAAAAGATTTCACTCGTGCACCGAAGGGTTAAGGATTTGTATAGACCCGATACCAATATAAAGTACACAATTTGCCTGCTACACATTACCGTATAGCGATGTGTTATAGTAGTTAAGGAATGTAAACCCATATGGAAAATGACAGGGAGTCTTCTAAAGAGTGTGTAGATTCTAATAACCTGCAACTAAAAAATTATACATACCTAAAAGGCGTATAATCTCGTAATTTTGTACAATAGTCACAGCCTCGATTAATTTTAATTCCCAGTCTGTTGTAGTCTTCGCCCAGTTGGTTAAGAAATCCCTTTCAGAACCTTGCCAACAGAACTCTAATTCTTGTAAAGCGAGATCCACGTTATCATATAAAAGAAAAACTATCGATACCTGTAACATTTCACACAGTTAATATTCCACAGAATACAGCTTATATTACATAAAATCACATATTCAAAACTGTAAACAGTATTTCAGAAATTTAGGCACACATCTGTCTTATAAGTCTGTTATTCACAACTCGAACCACCAGACAGCGCCGTTTCAGTGATTACCAAATAAGTGTGAAAACTGTCAAGGTTTACCTCCGAAAATATTTGATACGACGTATAAACCCTTGGTTTCGACACTGCTTCTTTTCCAAGAGCCTTCTCCCATGTTTTCATCACTCCACACAATGTGCTGAAATGTATTCACAAAACCTGGCTGTCAAACATAAACTATGCATCCAATACGGCCGCAAATTGACATGTATTTTATAGACAGTACCAACGTAAAAGAATCAGATGTAGACAAATAGCATGGCAAATTCAAATTTCTGGTTATCATACCTCATATATATATATATATATATATATATATATATATATATATATATATATATATATATATATATATATATATATAATAATAATAAGTTTATTTCAATATAGGAAATCCTAATACATACAAACAAATTAACATTTAATCATACACGTGCTCTCAACATCAATAACTGAAAAAGTTTCCTCCTAAATAAACCCAATGTACCACAATTTCTTAAATCATCAGGTAAGCTGTTAAACTCGCTGATACCTCTAAAAAACACTGACTTCATTGCTCCGCTTGTATAGTTCTATATATGTGCAGACCATCAGCACCCCTTGTCTTATATTGGTGAATGTCTCTGTTAAAAACCAGAAATGAATCAAAATAGGCTGGCAACAGATTCTTCGCAAGTTTAAAAACAAATATCATCGTTAAATAGTACAGTCTATCTGCAACGCATTGCCCGTTCAAAGTCGCCAGCATCAATTTTATAGGTGTATATCTGCTCACTTTTAAGACAATTCGCATTCCACGATTCTGCAGTTTCTGTAACACATTCAGAGAGTTCAGATCCATCACGTGAAGCAAAGTAGCACAGTAATCAAAATGAGGTTGTAACAGTGTGCGATACACAGTGATACTACCATACACTGACAAATTGTGACAGAGTCTGCTGAACAAAAATAATTTTTTCCTTATTTTCTGGCTTATGTACTCAGAGTGACTCTTAAAGCTAAGTGCCTCATCCAAAACAAAACCCAAATATTTCGTTTCTTTTACAAATTCTATCCTCTTGTTTTCAATCATCAAAGTTACATTATTACAATCTATCTTCTTTAGCCTATACTTACTACCCAATAACATAGCTTTTGTTTTGTTCACATTCAACCCCAGTCTGTTCACATGCAGGTATTCAGCAAACCTATCAAGAACCTCATTCATCCTTGTAACCATATTTGCAACATTGTCTTCAGTACAGGCAATCAATATGTCGTCAGCAAACAAACTTATATATTCAAAATCTCCACTGAAATTAATATCATTCATGTAAATGATAAAAAGTAGGGGTCCGAGTATACTCCCCTGAGGAACGCCAGTGCACCACCTCATCTGATATTTCTTTCTTTAATCTGGTCCTCTGTGTCCTGCCCGTCAAGTATTTCCTCAGCCATCCTAACACATTTCCACCAATACCATAATATGCCAGCTTCCGCAGAAGAATATCCCTGTCGATTGTTTCGAAAGCTCTCTTAAGATCAACAAACACAGCTAGTACATATTTCCCTTGATATATTGCTTCCTTCCACTTAGAAATCGTCAGCTGCAAAGCAGTCTCACAAGAATGATGCTTTCTAAACCCAGACTGATAACCAACAAACAGTTTGTTTTTCTGAAAATAATCCATTAACTGACAATATACAAAATGTTCCAATAGCTTCTCAACACTCAGCAGAGTATTCACAGGGCGAACATATTTCTCTCCCTTTGGAATTGGTATAATTGTACTGCATATAAGAGCCTCCGGAAAAGCACCATATTTAAGGGAGACATTAATAAAATTCAAAATTACATGACCAATCACTCCAAAGGTTACTCTCAAAAACTCCGTGCTGAGGATCTCTGTGATGCTACCTTTTTTCATCATGTTTACATATTTATTCAGATCAGCCAGAGTCACAGGCTCAAAGTTAACAAAGTTAACCAAGGGATAACCCTGATGCACAATCAACCAAGGGTTGCGGTGCTATCGGGGCGGCAAGGCCGCGGACGAGCCCTGAGGGAACAAAAAAAAAGGGATAACCCTCATGAGACCAAGGACAGCCCACCGGAACTGAATCTACAATCACATTAATACTATTTACAAAATATACATTGAAACTTGCACATGCCTCCTTTCTCGTTGCTGCAAAAGAAACCCTACCATCACAATCAAAGTTGAAATCCAGAAAGTTCACCGCATCACATTCAGCTTCGTACAGGGTTTTTAGTGTTTTCCACATGTCCTTCGAATTACCTCTATTTGAGTCAATTTTCCTTTCAAAATATTTCCTTTTTTTATCCTTTAGCAGATTCACAAACTCGTTCCTATACAACTTGTATACAGTCCACAAATGCTCACGTATATCTCCCACAGGTCTTAAAAATTTTATAAGCGCAGTCCATCTCTTTTGCTTTACGCTTAAGCTCTTGATCATACCAAGGAACCTGTTTATTAGCAACACTTATGTAACAAGATGAGCAAATCTGTCTAAAACTATCCTACATCTATCTACAATATCCTTAAAAATAACATCTACATCTATGCTGTCGAAATTCCACGAATTGTCAATCAACTCTAAACATATATTATGGACAGAGTCACCATTTATCGTTCTGGTTATAATTTCCATATGATCACATTCCACTCTTGAGACTGAAGCAAAGTTTAAACTAACAATGGAATGATCAGTAATTTTTGGCACATGGTGTACATTCACAGAAATATCTTTACTATTTGTCAAAACATAGTCTACTAAAGTACAACTTCTTTCCGTACATCTAGTTGCCTCATTCACTACTTGTTCTATACCAAATGTTTGGATGACATCCTTGAATCTATTACTGTAGAAAGAATTACAATCCAAATAATCCAAATTAACATCACCAACCAACATACACCTTGTACTTCCAGCAAAATGAGACTCACACCAGTCCTCAAACGTGTCTATGAACACCGGATGGCTAGAACTTGGAGAGTGATAAACTACCCCCACATTCCATCTTGTATTGTGTACTTTGATTTAGAGAAACTGACACCAGTAGTTTCCATCCAACACATATTTCTGTTTCACTTTAAACTCTATACCCTGTCTCACATACACCAACACTCCTCCTGTGTGTCAACTTGCAGAATCACACCTGACCACACTGTAGTTATGCACTTGGAGCTCAAAATCTTCAATATCACTAGTACATCTAGCTTCGCTCAACATAACAATCGATGGGGCATAGCAAAACACATGTTCTATAAGTTCATCCTTGTGAGCCAGAAAACTTACACAATTCAAATATACAGCATCAGCTTGAAAACCTACATCAGGAACATTCACTCGTTTTTTGACATTATCCTTGCATCAACAATGGTAGGTACATTGTTGTAAAATTTGATTTTCTTATTTTCACCCTTATCATTTAGTTCCCTCACCCTTGCTTTAATTGATCTAAAAAATTCCTGCTGCATCTTTGTCTGATCCGAATACACACTCACACCTGGTGTATCAATTAATGACCTTTTTTTCAAAACATGCATGACATAATTTGAGTTTGACATTGCTACCTTTATAGGTCTAATCTTATTTTCTGTGAACTTTCCCAATCGAAAAACCCTATAATCTCTCCCAACTCCATCCACCCTTTTAAATATATCTCCTATGGCATCCTTATTCTCACTTTGTCTCTCCAAACCAGACTTCTTCAGAGATTCCCTAACACCAAAAACGATCAAGTTTGAAGCCTTCTGCCTTTCGCAAATTTCCGCAAGAAACAACTCGTCATTAACACTCCCCGTTGATTTTATATCACCCCTGTCAGAATTATTAAATTGGTTTTTCAGTTAATTCATTTGTGTTTGCAGTGTATCAATTTTATTCAGCAATGTGGGTATTACCTTAAAACCCTTTTCACAGTCTCGACACAAAAACAGTAGTTTACGTTTTTTCATTTGTATACAACGAATTTCTGTAGCCCTTAATTCAGTACACTCCTCACAAAAAGGCATATCACAGCTATCACATTTATATGTCCTGGCTACAGTATCACATTTACTGCAGCTTTTTTCTGCACTTATCATTTCCTCAGTCATCTCTAGTGTTTTTTACCTGGACGTTTATCTGTACATATATCACAAAAAACCCTACAGAATTATGCTTATGATGTAAAAACTCATGGGTTAGTAAGTCACTAAATTAGTACATGTATTTTATACCTACATAGATAGATACCTCTCTATGACATATTACCCTTACCTTTTCATAAAAATCTAGTTGCCTTTCAATATGTGCAAGTTGGCTGGAACTTATTTTTGGTGCTTTGAAAATACCCATATGCATTTCTCCCCGAGCGTCCACTGCATTTAAATCTGAATCATCATCTAAAACAATATGATTTAAAGCAAATTAAATAACATCAAGTTAAAAATTCAGTGAATGTTTTTGTCTTATGAATTACAACCTTTTTGGAATTCAGAAAATTAACTTGGTGCCTCAGCACTAAATTCCTGTTATGGGAATAGGAAAACACAATAAGAAGCTTTTAACATGTGGTGAACATTATTAAATGCACTTTCAGCCAAGAATCCACTAGTGCAAGGGGCATCATATATTTTTAGTAATCGACTAGTCAGATAGTAAATCAGTCGTTATTTGAATAAACCGATTAACCATACTATTCAGCTCGTCGACTATTACACCAGTTGAATTATTCGACTAACAGACTAGTCAAATAGGGAACATGATATGAATGTGAGACTAAAAACCAAAACTATCGATAAAACATTATGGAAACCGAAACTTTCACCAGCCCAGAAATGTTACTACTAGGGCAGTTGCAGACGGAAAGTATATATGTGATGGGAACTATCTGAAAAGACAGAAAAGGAACTCTGGGCATAAAATGGCTGGATAAAGGAATAGTTCTCCTGGCCTCCAGTTGTGAAAATCCTTCTGAAACTGACCATGTAATAAGAAAGAAGAATGGTGAAACGGAAAATGTTCCTTGCCCCAAAATTTTGTAAAATTACAACCGAAATATGGGTTTTGTCGACCAAGCAGACATTTATTTATTTATTTATTTATTTATGGGCCAGGAGCCCATTTTAGATAAGTACAAAAAGAAAAAATATATACAATAAAAGCAGTTAATAAAGCATACAAAATGGTTACAAAACAAAATGAAAAAAAAATAAAAAATAACAAATAACAAATAAAATAAAAATAGGCAATATAGGCAAAATATAGACAACAAATATTAAGTACCGATTAACTAAACCTACAAAGTGACAGCTGTTTTAAGAAAACAGATTTTTCTGTGAAAAAGTCAAGTTCATCTGACAATTTGTTGGCCAACACTGAACATCTAATTAAATAAGAGTTGTGACTGTAGTTGGCACGATGAAAAGCGACAATAAATGAACTCTTGGAACGAGTTACTCTTGGTGGAACAAAGAAGTTGATCATAGAAAGTAAGTTAGGACAAGATACCTCGAAGTTAATTATATTATAAAAAAGTTTTAAAGCTTTTTGTTTGCGTCGAACATCAAGAGGCATGATATTAAAATATGTTAGTAAATCATCGATACCACTACAGTCATGGTGGCTTTTGAAAGCAAGAAACTTTAAAAACTTGTACTGTACTTGTTCAAGACTGACAGAATGACATACATAGTAGGGAGACCATACAGAATAGGCATATTCAAGATGAGGACGTACAAGAAAAAAATAAAGAATTTTAACAGATCTGATGTTGGTGAAATCAGAGGTACATCTTTTAATAAAGCCAAGCAACTTCAGAGACTTAGAAATCAGATTAGAAACATGAGGAATAAATGAAAAAGATGAATCAAATGCAACACCCAAATCTCTAACTAATTCAACAGACTTCAATGGTACACCGTTGATGTAATAGGTATGTTCAAGTCTGTTCCTTCCTCTATAAAAAGAAATTGATTGGCATTTAGATGGATTGAGTTCCATCCCATTGTTAAGACACCAGCTTATTCAGTTATCAATGTCTTGCTGAATCTTAAAAAAGTCTGAGGGACCTGTAATCCCGGAAAATAATTTCAGATCGTCAGCAAACAACAAAAATCTACAATGAGAAAAACACTCATGAATATCATTAATGAAGATATTAAATAGCAACGGCCCCAAGTGAGACCCTTGTGGCACACCAGACAAAACCTTTATCCCATTGGACATAAAATTCCCTATCCGCACCACCTGATATCTGTCAGAAAGGTAACTACCTATCCAGCTGAGAAGAGGGTCGCCAACACCAAACATATGTAACTTATGGATTAAGAGGTTATGGTTCACTCTGTCAAAGGCCTTGGAAAAGTCGGTATAAACAGAGTCAACCTGAATACCCGCCGATAAGGACTCCGACAAGTAGGCACTGTACACCACCAGGTTTAGGTCAGCAGAACGACCTGATATAAATCCATATTGCTGGTCAATGATTGAACCTCTAAGGAGAGAAGTAAGAGTCTCACACAGAAGATCCTCAAAAATTTTAGGAATAACGCTAAGAATACTTATCGGCCGGTAGTTCTCAACAAGACCTCTGTCACCAGATTTAAAAATTGGAAGAATGAAACTAAGTTTCCAGCATGTAGGGAAAACACCCATTTCCAGAGATGAATTAAAGATGAACCATAAAGGTCTAGACAAATTAAAACTACAGCACTTAAGAAGAGAGGGGGGAATACCGTCTGGCCCAGGACTTTTACTGACATATAGAGCTGCAAGTTTAGTATAAATGTCTGATATTTGAATGTGGTGCACTGACAGATTCAGCTCAGCATAAGAAAATTCATGGGTAGGGGGAGAACACTTATCGCCGCTGTAAACCGACGAAAAATACTCAGTGAACATGTCAACAATGTCTAATCTCGATGAACTTATTTGATCATTATATTTTAAAGTACTTGGAAAATCAGCATTCTTATACTTGGAGTTAACAAATTTCCAGAAAGGTTTGGTATTATTACATAGTGATGACTCAGTTTCGGAAACATAGTTAATGTAAGCTTCATGAGATTTTATCTTACATAGAGATCTTAATTTAGAAAACTTAACATACTCATCAGCAGACTTGGATACCTTATATTTGAGATGTGCTTGCTTTTTAAGATATATTAAGTTTTTGAGTTCAGGTGTAAACCATCGTAGAAAATTTTTAGAAGAAAACTTCTTTAAAGGAACATATAAATCAATAGCAATGTACAAAATATCATAAAGCATTTTCACCATCAATTCAAGGGATTTATTTTCGAACAAAGTATCCCAACTAAGTCCAAAAATCCCGAAATTGAGACGAAGTCAGCAGATCTCTGTAATAACCATCTGGAACAAATCCAACGTTGTTGGTGCACCAGTCGTGATGTAGCTGAAACTGAAACGGTGGATGGTGCGAATCTTCGGGAATTAGAACTATATCTGGAGGCTGAGGAACAATATCACTGCTAGAGTATAAAACAAGATCCAACAGTGAACCGTTGATGGAGAGGAGACTATTCAGCTGGAACAAATTGAGGTATGAACACATATTTGAAACCACCTCAGCTGTTAGAATTTCACTTGGTGGGAAGCCTGGCTGAACTGAAACACTGGAGCCAAGGCTGTCTTGAGACCATATGCCATGGGGAAGATTGAAATCACCACAGACCAAAACTTTTGCACCATGATCAGTGATAGATAATCTCTCAAGTTCTTCAGAAAAGCCAATGTATGCTTCAGACGAGGATCTGGGTGGTATATACGTTGCAGCAACTATCATTTGGTTGTTGCCTGATCCAATTAACACAAAAACATGCTCAAACTCATCTGAAACCATTAACCTTTGGCTTACAAGCTCCTCTCTGACAGCAATCAAGACACCGCCACCTCGAGAACAATCACTGGTACTACTAGATCTGAATTCACGATAAATAATAGAGCCATGAAGACATGCTGCAAGAAACATAAGAAATTGACAGAAATAGTAGAAAATGGTAGCCATGCATATTCTGGCATTTCATTGATGTCAGTAGAGTAACCACGTTCATCATTTTTCATCAGCGCTGTGGAGACAGCAGTGGCATGAATCTGAAGGCATTTGATTTAGCTGTAGTAGCAAGATTGGTAGGTGCCGGGAGTGAAGCTTTAAAGAAAGGACGACCAAGTCTAGAGCAGAAAAATCTGAATAATTATAAGCCAGTTGTACCACTTGAGAAGAGATGGGACCAGTCTCTACATATGTCAGTTTACCGAAATTCTGGACGATGTGGTCTGTGTAGTACCAGAGACCATCAAAGGAGATCCAGATGGGCTTGTGATACTTGTGCTGTCGCATTGTCTTTCTGACAAAAGTCTTGTTTTCAAAATTATCATAAAAAAATAATTCCGTAGCTTAGTCTGATATACCTTCGCCTGATATACCACCTTTTTTGAAAACGTTTTTCAATCTTGATCGCCTCATGGATAATTCTGGTTTTGAAGTTGTAAACTGGGGCTATTGTGTCGTGTATGAATATGATGCACGACCAGTCCGGATGAGGGGTCGGATTTTCTAACTGCAGGGTGTGTTTATATATTCTATTGTGGATACGTCTATTTGTTTATCCTACATAACTTCGGGATCAGTCAGAAGTCTTACTGAGGTGTAGTAGTTGTTGTGCGTTTCTGATATTTCGTAGTATGTGATTTTTGTCATATCCGTTTTCAAGCAACGTCTGTCTTAAGAAGTTTAATTTCTTCTGTTTATGATTGTCGTCTGTTGGTCAGGTCAGACTTTCTAAAATTTTAATCCTTAATATGTGTTCTAGGGGTCCTAGTTTGTGCTCATTTGAAGATTTTTTTCTATGAAAATTCACTAAAATTGACTTATAATAAATGTATCGGGGTTTACCTCAAAACGTCAAAGTCGCGATTTAAAACGTCAAAATTGGCAACATTTTGGCAAAGAACCTAAAACTAATACGGGCTATGGAAAGAAAATGTCTCAACAAGAATGTTTTACAAACCCTGAAGTCTTAGCTTCGGCCGTCATTGTCCTTCATTTTAATAAAATGTTTCCAGAAAATTAATTTCAAATAGACTCTTTCTCTGATGCTTTGGCAGTAGTCTTAGCTATAGAATTTGTCATTTAATGGTATATAATTTTTGTCAAATTTTCGTAAAAAAAAACAATAAATCTCAATATATTATACAAGATAGGAAAATAAATGTGTACATTAATTATATGGTATCTTCGGCTACATCTTAAAAAATTATTTCTACAATCACAAGATGGCCCATAAGTCGTTGGTTACACAAATTTTCTTTTTTTTAATCGAACATGCCTTATGTTATTGCATTGTTGGATTTTAGATTGCAATATAATACATCTTTGTAAGAAAGAAAATTCGGGACGCAGCAAGTGCTTATGGTAGCGAATTGTCATTAAGTGTTTCAAATTTGAATAGCTCAATTTGCTATTAACCTCCTTTATTAAAAAAAAACACACATATTTGCTAGTAAAAACATTTTTATGAAAATTCACTACCATCACGCACTTGCTGCGCCCAGACTTTTATTTATATTATAAGCATTATTCATAAAATGGTACATACCAGGGTGGCTGTAACTGCTAGCATCAAAAGCATTCAAATCAGGCTGTATATCTGAAAAAATCATTAAAAAACAGGATTATAAAACATTAGCTCTATAGTAACAGCCGGCGATCCTTAAGTAGACGGGTCCCGCCAGTGCATCGAGAGAGCACATTGCCGGGCGGTGCTTATGGCTCTAGGGTCCTGCCTGACCTGACCTCTCCTTCCTGACCTGCCCTGTAGGTCAGTTCAGGCAGACCCCTAGAGCAATAAGCACCGTCCGGCAATGCCGCTCTCGCAATGCATGAAATGACGGCCGTTTATTTCAGGATCGCCGTAATAGCCTCGGTAATAGCAATTAAGTCAATAATGGCTAGAAGAATCATATAATATACCAAAGAGGGTTTATATAGCTGGATTCATTGACTTGTCTCCGATAAATTTACTGTGTTATAGCAAAAGTTTTTGAAGTACTTCACAAGCAACTATAAGAGCTCTTGTTTTTGACAATAACGTTATGTAGGAACATCAGTTTGGTTTCAGACTAAATCACAGCAGTATAAACATTTCTTACAGATAAAATCAAATACCTGATATAAGAGCACCGTTCATCGATCGTATTTCTGAAGTGTCAGAAAGTATTTCAAAGTCTTTCTGGCCGAGAAAATCAAACCAACTCAAAGCCAGGCCCATTCTGATGCATATATGTATGCAATAATTAGGAACTTTATATTATTTATTTGTCACTTTTACAAACACAAAAGTTATTATAATTATTATACAGTTACAAAAACTCTAACAGATGTATAAAAGTATAAAAGCAACAATTGGGGGAATACCCTTGATGTCGACAGCATTTTAAGAATCAAAAGTAAAAAGTTAAAAGAATAATATAATTGTTTTACGTTTATTATTGTTATTATCGTTTTATGTCACTAGTCACTGTAGTGTCAAGACTAATGTCACTGTATTGACACATACACAACTATTGAGTGGGAACAATTTAGAGAAATATTCCGTTCATCCTTATCACAAATTGTAGTAAGGCTAGATGCATTTTTACAATCATTAAAAACACAACACGGTTTCTCTGTAATTAAATCTCGTACCGATCAGGTCGTTCAGGCTTGAGGAAACCATTTCATGTAAACTGAGGGTATTATCCTAATAAACTTGCAATTTGTAACAAAACAGTGAGTTCAGCAGGCGCCAAGACTTGAATACTTATCACAACATATTCGTTCACCGGACACGTAGAGTTTTGGCTGGAACCAGTGCTGCCAATGCTGAAAATGGAAATTACCCATTCGGAGTTTCAAAATTACCCGACATTACCCAAAATCATGAGTGTTGGCAGCGCTTACTAAACAGTAGGGACAATTGAAATTCTAGTAACTTTGGCGAATAAAATTTGTATACCATCAATGATCTAATAATATAACTTCTATTCTAGAGGTTATATTATTAGATCATTGTATACCATAATATGCTGAAAACAGAAATCTCATTTATTCAGGCCAACTCAGTCATAAGGTTATATTGTATAAAAAATATTTATATAAAAAACTCAGCAAAATATTCTAGTAACCACTTTTATAGGTATAGGAATATGTATAGGTGATTGTGCAATAGCAAAAAATAACAGTGTACTCAAAATATAAACAAAGAGAAAGTAGAATTCTAAATTATGTTTGACAAAAATAATTAGGTAACTATAAATGACTATGAAGCATGTTTCAATACTTAATACCCAATATTATTTTAATATTTTGTAATCTCTGGTTCCCAACTTTAGCATACAACATTTTTTGGACGGAATAAATTTATTAATGACACCTTTCTTTTCAATACAATCTTTTGATGTTAAAATTAAACGTAGTGTGTTTGTAGAACACACATTTTGTTTATGGCAGCCTTAACGTTAAATAGATACGCTCTACTGAAGCGTTCGAAAAAGGAAGAATTAAAAGTAATGAAATCACTATTTTCACATTTGAAAATCTTTCTACACCAGACACATTTTTCCAATGAAAAACGTGAATCCAAAATTTATCTGCGTCAGACATATTTATAAAATTTAATAGAGCCAGGTCCATCTTATAAACGTCAAGAATGGGCTAGTTCACCAGGTGCCAGTAGCTGCCAGCAGCAGCTCCATTGTTTTGTAAAAAAATGTTGACAAATGTCAACATGTGGTGAATTCTACCAATCAATTGTGTCATGTGATCATGTGTCGTGTGTCATATGTTTTCTTTTATTTAATGGACGAGTTCACCAAATCAGGAGCTAAATTGTTGTCAAAAAATGTTGACAAATGAGAATGAATATGTCAACATTTTTTGACATGACAAATCAGCTGCTGGCAGCTTCTGGCGCCTGTTGAACTCGCCCATTGATCTTCCTGCTTCCTACATCACTCATAAATCAATTTCTAAGATGGGTTCGGTTCAAATTTGAAAAAATAGACAAACTAAACTGGCCTTATAGAAGGGCCTGTTTTTAAAAAGACAGTATTGATTATCAAAAATGTTAAAATTAGCCGAAATTATCCAAAGGGTAACGTTTGTATACTTCGGTCCTCCGTTGCTCAAGATTACCCGGCATTCGTGTAATTACCCGCCAATCGGCAACACTGGATAGAACCGAACTGTTGCCGATTTGTCAAAGCGAAATGACAGACAAACGTCACAATAGAAAACTTGAATTCAACAGTTTGTTCTTTTCATCAGTCTCCAACCTCTGAAGTGTATCGGTAATCAGCAGATGAGCGCTTAAACTCAGGTGTTGGCGCCTGGTAAACCATAAATTTTTCGGTGGCTTATAAGCAATATTATTTAGGCATCAAGGAATCAAATCAAATCTAAAACGGGTAGTTATTGTTCTAATCATCATACCCGCTTTAGATTTCATTTGATTCCTTGACGCCTAAATCATATACATTGGGGATAGATTAGTTACGTTTAACAAAAGTTTACGCATATGGTTTATATTATTAAACCTTAGAATACAAAACAACAGGAAGCAGCATTAACAAATTTGTAATAATATAGGACATGTGACGTGTCAGCTATCTTGAACCATGAACCTCCCATTTGATGATTCATTTTTGGCGGTTTGTGCCGGTCAGTGAATATCTTACACTAGCGTTTGTTGGGAAATTAGTGCTATTATTATGATTTGTCTTGTATAATAGGTAATTGCTTTAATTTCATTGGCAAAACGGACACTGCATTACAACTGTCATATAATGACAGTTGCAATCTCCTTTTAGGTTTCAATTATTTTTTATAATGCTCATTCCTATTGTATTATGTTCTAAGATATAAACAGTTCAAATGTAAACGCATGGAGAAATTTTGCGTCCCCCTTTCTCTATGTTTTATACATCTTCCATTATTCTGCTGATGATGCAAGGTTTATAGATTAAACCTTGCTGATGACCAATTTATCAATCGACTTTTCCGTCGTTGACTAAGATATTGTCCTTTTGTCTGAGAATTAAGTTTATGGACTTTGTTACTTCTATGGTAGCAAATACTATATAATGACAATACGGGAGACTCCTATGCTTTAGCATTGGTGATATTTGTGACAAGTACACTAGCGCCACCTCGCGTGAAGTACTGACAACTAAGCGGGTAATTTGAATTGTATATTTACCTGCATAGGTATTCTTATTTTAGAAAATTGGTTTATTATAGATGAATATAAAAACTTGTATATGACAAAACAGTGAAAATTTTCTGATTATATAGTTATAAATAGAATTTGTATCAACAATCAGCTTGAAACCTAAATGAATTCAGCATGAATAATTCTGCAAATTTCTCTTACCCATAATCTTATTTCATCATAATTTATAGTACTACCATGAAACCGTAGAACCTCGGTGGTTCAGAGGTGAGAACGTGTGCCTCTGAACCGAAGGGTACTGGGTTCGATCTTGGGGTACTCCTTTCACTTTTTCAGTACAAAGTGTAAAATTAACATCAACCGAGGTTCTGGCATTGTATTTTAGCAAGTTGAATGTCTGCACATTCCGCTCTTCGGAGGGGACGTAAAGCCGTCGGTCCCGTGTCTATTCGATGTTGGGCACGTTAAAGATCCCTAACCTCCTTACAGAAAGGCAGGGGTTCGGCAAAATTTCCAGGATAGTGAGGTGAAACTGCTCCCTGGCGTCGGTGATTGGCCATAGTCGCGGAAATAGGCCGACGTTAAAGAAACAAAACACACACACACACACCTTAAAACCGTGGTTAAACTACTATTTCAAGGGTATGTATAGGAATATATTGAAAGCTGTTTCTGAGGATATTAAGTTACAATCTGTACTTACCTATAAATAATTGTTCTAGGTATAAATGGTACAGTACTCAATTTGCTATATCTCTACATGAAAGCTGTCTTATTAATCTAATATTTTAAAATATGTAACTGATATACTTAGTACATAATTAAGAAATTGTGGAGATAAAAGGTGAGACTAACTCTTACTTCCGTGAATAAATCTATTATAGGGCTGAATCTGCTATTTCTACTTGTCTCTTAAAAAACTTGTCTTGCGAAGATAATTAAAAGCCTTTACCAAGTAAAATAATTTTAAATGTGAAAAAATGTGACAATTGATGCCATACTGAAATAAAAAAGGACACAGAAGAATATACAAAAACAGTTTTCTTATACCATTTATTATTAATGCAAAACTTTTTTTGCCTGCATATTTCTTTTTTCTTTTTTGATGCACTGGAAGACAATGATCTTTCAACCATCCGTTTACGAAGTTTATCTATAAATAGGTACATGATGGTAAATATTACACAATAAATTATCTTCTGCGAACTGTACATATTGGCATAAAAGTGATCCTGAATTTGTCTTCTGCTTCAAATCATATTCACGTTTCGCCATCCTTTGGCAACCTATGAAATGTCTTTGATAGATTTAGCACGTTATAATTCGAACAATTATAGATTGCACACACCCTACCACTCACATTTATTGTAAAAAACACAGCTGAAACTTAATTATACATAGTTAAACACCAGCAATTGCTAGTGTTACACGTTCTCGAACGACGTAACATCAGTACTATCCGCTAGGGGCGCTGATATTCTTGAAACACGAAATCAGCCAGTGTCCTGTATTGTCATTATAAAGTATTTGATGGTAGTGTGTTGATAACAGCGAACACCCTGGAATGATATTTCTAGAAGGGACCAGAAGTGACAGGTGTACAAAGTCTAGAATCTCCATGGAGAGTATAAATAGACGAACGGTACATAGAGTGAGTTAGTTCAGTATTAAGTCGGTGCAGTGCAGACTAGTGATCATAGAGTACTAAGCGAGTTAGCAGTAACTGTTGGTGTTTATGAAGCGATCATAGAAGGCGAATAGTGGAATATAGTTCTATGGACATATAATAATAGAGAGAAATATTTTCGTTGATACTGGTGTTGGAAAATAGTTACTTATAATAAATTAGTGGTTTGAAAAGCTGTGTTTTGCTAGTAACGAATCCAGAATCCCGTAGAACGTGACAATATATTATAGATACTCGAAAACCCCAATTGTATAATTTTTGATTAGCCACCTGTATATATTATATTATGTGTGGTTCCAACGATTTTGTGCAATAGAGATACCTTAAGTATTAAGTATCAAAACGTTAGAGAAATGTTTCAAATAATAATGTCTGTAACAAAAAATGATATGCATCCTTGAAACTCATCAGAGATAGATTGTGGATTTGTAAATTGTTTAATGAGTGGTATATAGGGCTTTGGCTTCTCAGTGCTGCGACCCCAAAGGGTCTTTTGTGCATAACCCTTTATCCTAGTAGTTGCCAGTGGCGGCTCGTCAGATAACGCAGGTGAAGCGCTGATTCACCTATATCTTTACCTAAACTTTTTTATTCAAAATCCACCATAACTTTAATTTTTTTTTCATTCTCTCAAATTCATTTGGTACAATCACAAAAAAATGTCTTGTTATGTCGCGTCTCAGTTGATATTGTATTTTTATAGTAATTTATGGTACTATATAATTTGCAAGCCCGCCCCTGATCACCGAATTGAATGTATACATGCCGCAACGCGCAGCGCTTACGTATTGCTGAACTGTAGAGCGTCAAGCAGCTGCGGACTGACTGAGCCAGATTTGTTCGTATACAAATGCTGCTTCTGTTTCGGGACGCTTGCATGAGACGGTTGCCATGGCAACGCCACACGTAGTGTTAGATTGGGCCACAAAAGTGATGCAGCCTTCTGGGCCTGCTTCAAATTTTTGTTTTTGTCGTTTGTTTAGATTGGGTCGGATCGTCAGAGGTGTATTTTTAATTTTACTATGGTGCCATTAAATAATCTGGTATGTCTGACATTTACAGACTTTAGTAAGTGGAATTGATTTGTTTATTATCACCTCTAAAAGAATAATTTCAAAATAATAAAATATTAGATATAAAATTTCAAGTTGTAAAGAAATGGGAAGGGCCTTGGATTTGAAAAAAATATATGCTTGTAGCTCTTCCCTCTACAAACAGATTTTCATAGGTAATAGCCGCTGTATTATATTACTGTATGCGTGGGTGTACATTATGTGTACAGTCTCCTCTCATCGAATATTCCAGGTCATTATTCCGAAAATTATTCCTTGTGAAAGTTTATATTTTTGTACAAATGGATTTTTCATTTAAATACTGAAGTAAGTGCCAGAAAAACGCGTGACCTTGAAAATTTAATAAATTTCGTCTGTGGCGCAAGGGGGGTCTTCGTCTTCCTGGATCCTTCTCTGTGGCCGCGCCAGTTCTGCTTCACTCACTCCCAAAGTTTTTTATGTAGTCGACTAACTTGTTGTGGGCTATTTAACCTAATTCCTGTGATGTTAGGGTCACCCCTCGCAGGTATTTGAAGCTTTTGCAGAACTGAACCATGCAGTAGCATAGCAAGTGTTGCTTCTGGTGCTTCAGTGCAGTGTTTGCAGTTTTCACTGTCTTCCTTGTTCATCTTTATAAGGTGACACCTCACTGGGGAGTGTCCTGCGAAAAGTCCTGTAATTATTCTCAAGTGTCCTGTGAAAAGTCATGTGGTTATTCTCAAGTCGTTCCTGGTCAATCCAAGAAACAGTTTAAGACTTCTCTGTTGATATGATGATGAACCGTTTTGACTGCCTTAAGCTTGGCATTTTCCTCCAGTATGACAGCATTTGGTTCTTGTCCAAAATATCAAGTTTGCTTCTTACGTGGCTTTTTGCTAGTCCACAATAGAGCTTTGGATCATAGAATGGTGTCGTTGTTGCTGTTCTTTTTGCAAATCTATATACTTCCTTATTTCCTTCACTGCTTTGATGCCCTGGTACCCACACAAAAGTTACTTCGTTGTTCGTAGCCAGTTGCTTCAAGGATTTTTGCATTTCCAGGTCACTTTAGACTCTGTTTTAAAAACTCATCAGAGACAGATTTACATAAAGATATACTCTAGAGATTTCATGTAATGTTTGGATAATTCATTTCAGAAACACTAAGTCAATGTTATATGGTTTACCGGAAAGTTATTTAACCAAATAAAATATTCATAATCGCAATTATTGAAACTTTTATTTAAAAAAAAACATAAATTATTTTAGGCGTATTATTTTAATATTACCAAAGATACATTTTTGTGCCAATAGTGTATGTGTGTATCTGTTACACTAATATGAATAATGAGTTACAAGTCCTGCTGGAACCAGAGTACTAACCAAAAATAAAAATAACAAAGGTGTATCAGCTACAATCATTGGCGAAATAAACAACAGAAGAGGGATAACAGTTATTGCAATTAGAGACAAGAGTAGTATTTGAAGAATCACTTCTTCTTCTTCGCTCAGATTATTTTCCGCCATCATATCATAAAATATAGGGCTTCATTGGATATGGTCTTCAGGCCACTTTACAGTTTTCCAGTTCTTCTAGCATTATGCATGATTGTTGACGAATTTTTACACAGAAATTTTTGAATTGTCATGAACATATAAATACATGACGTATGTCATGAAGACAGTATGTAAAAAATTCCCTATTTAGTGTTTATGCCACAAAAGACATACTTATCTGTTTTGAAAAAAAAACGAATGTTGATAAATTATGAATGTCGAAAATTAACAACACCTCAAAACGATACCGTCGTGGCGCAACTTGCTAGGTGGCTAGGGGGTGATGAATTTTAGGCTGAAAGTCGAACCACTTAAAATTTTATTTTTATGTTTTTTCAGAGCAGTACAGGACTCGGAAACTTATCTGCCGCACAGCAGATTATAAATTTAAATAATTAGTGGAATATTGTACTTCGTATATAGAATGCGCCCATACAAATGCGTAATTGCTATTTGTACTATTTTGTTATTGAGCCTTGTCGACAAGAAATCTGGAAAACTTTTATTGAAATGTTGTTAGCATTTCAATTATGGGACATTAATTTGTGTGAATTTGCACAACTTAATGTAGTAGTCTTAACCGTAATAATATTATATCGTTTAGTGACCTCTTGCCATTTAATAGAGAAATACAAAGGAAAAGTTACTTTATACTCTATAGTTTTATCATGCCAATTTCATCATATTACGCCAAGTGCCAAATGAGAATGAGTCGTTTTTAAAAGAATTTGTAGTGATGGGTATCGGGGTCTCTTTAAGTTTCATGTAAATAAGTGCAGAGCAATCAGATCTATATTATTTGTTTAGGTAAGACCAAGCTTGCTTATTGTGTTATTATACTATTTTCTTAAACTGCTGTATATCTTGGGACAACCTCGTTCTTATTGATTTTCTGTTAACTGCACTAATCACAGCATAGAAAACTAACTAATCCATAGATAAAGTTTATCTATGGCTGTGTCCTATCTAATATTCAGTGAAATAAATAGACACTTTAGTCTCTTTATTTCACTGCTAATATTTTATTGCGTGCGTCCAAGACACCCAAAATTTACCAAGCGACTTCATTAGGCTTTACAGTTCTTTCAAGTTACACGACACTGTTGAATTTTAAAAACAGCAAGCTGCTTGCAAGCCCAACAAGCGCTTTATTTTTGATCTGCGTAGCTCATGGCTTGTAGGATTATTTACATTTTACAACTTACTTTTAACTAACCTAAAAAATTGATATAAATAGTGTAATTAAAGATTGGAATACGGTTTTAAATAAAAATTGAGTGTTAATAAGTGAAAACAACATTGTTTTGCGTAAAATATAAATCAGAGTATCATTAAATCACATCCTAAAAAGTCGTGTTAGCTACATTATAATAGGTCCATGATCGTATTTTATATTTGAAACAGGCCACTATGTGAAAACTGGAACCTGTGATGAGCACTGATAAGTACACTTGGAGAACCCAAATCACCACAACACATATTTTAAAGACCTTACGATCGTTTCGCTGACGACGTCAACGTCATTAGAGGATGAAAAATTCTAAAGGCAGAATTTTTCATCCTCTGATGACGGTGACGTCAGCGAAACGATCGTAACGTCTTTTAAAATATGTGTTGTGGTGGTTTGGGTTCTCCAGGTGTACTTATTGCAAACAGGCATATTTTCCCGCAATAAATTAGACATATCCAAGGTCTTTCGACGCTAGAGATGAGTTTACCGATGACTTTACAATCATTGGTAGTAATATACCGGCGACTGAGAATTCACGGTTATTTTTACCGGTGAAAAGTCACCGCTTTTTTCAAATGTCATTCCTAAACGAATTACTGTAAATATTCTAATACTACTAATAATAATAATGAGTAATAGTGCTTGACTAAATCTTAGATTTTATTGTCTGAAAGTTTATATTTTGTCACATATTTTTAAATTGTGTCTCCAGGATATACTTGAATCAGTAAACTATAGCAAATGGCGGTAACCGTTAAAAACATATTAATTTTACATGCATATTTTATAATAACAAATAGATATAAAGATATATTTCTTCACATAAAAAAAATTTAACGTAGGTATACAGTATTCCATTGTATTATATACATATCTAATAATAATACTTGGATAGTAATAAGTAGAGGAAGGCATATATAGAATATAATAAAGTAAAAGAACTTCGCTCACCGCCAGCGTTTACCGAACAATTGACTCTAAAATGGGAATTAGTCATATGTCCATAGTTCGTAGTCGATGCAAACCGGTTACTTTAAAATAACAGTCGCCGGTAATATCGGTTGTTTAGAAATCACCGATCTAAAACCACCGGTATTGAAATATCGCTCACCACTAGTCGACGCAAGAACAAAAACCAAACCGAGGTACTTCTTTAGTTTTCCAGTTTTCCTCTTATAATTCCAAAAGGGTGCTTCCTAACATAAATTTAACTAAAAACCATTAAATTCTACAGCACTCGTTCGACAATGTTCTTTTCAGTTAATAACTCTCAACTCGACAGAGAAGAACACAAATATTTGTCAAGCCAGAGAAATCGTCTTTACGTCTGTATTTAGTATGGAGCGGTTTCACCAAGTAAGGGCAACAACAATTAATCAAATATTCTATTGTACTTATTTACCTACTGATCTACAATACATTAGATCTAAAAGTCTATAATGAAACCATAGAACGTTATCCCTTTATCTATGGATAACAAACTATTATCTGTCACTATTCTTCTTTGTTTTTAACATTAGTAAACGTCAGTTTGAAATCTGACTGTATTTAAAATTTTAAAATAATTTTCCGTTTACTTTAGTTTAAAGGTTCTCAAAACATGTTATCACGTAAAGAATATGAAAGAAAATTGCGAGAAGAGCAAGAAGCGACTGCACACGTCTTCCAAGATTTTATATCAGCGTTTCAAGATAGTTCCGGTCCTCCCAACAAAGCTTTTGTTAAATCTGGTGTATTATACCCGGAAAAAGGTCAGTCTGTTAGTGAAAAATCGGAATTATACATACCAACACCAAGATTAAAATCTAACGATACAATTATGCAAACGGCGGTAGAATGTGCACGCATTTTAAAAAACAGTAAACTGGTAAAATCTAAAAAGCAACCAAAACCGACTTCAAACTTGGAACTCCTGAAAGAAGAACTGAGGATGCGTCATGTTGAGCGCGACGAAAAGAATAAATATAAAGATGAAATAAACAGCTCAGGAAGTTACTTCTGTGAAGGAGATCCGAATTCAACAAACTTGTTTGTAGCAAATTTGAGCCAAAAAATAACAGAAAATGACTTGATGAAGTTATTTGGGACTTATGGTCCATTAGCAAGCATTAAAATCATGTGGCCTCGCGGAGAAGAGAGGTTTCGCAACACAAATTGCGGATTTGTTGCTTTTATGAGTAGAAAAGATGCTGAAAGGGCATTAGGTCATTTGAAAAATCGAGAAGATATGAGAGTGGGTTGGGGAAAATGTGTGGATATTCCAACACATCCGGTTTACATACCTGAAAGTTTACTTAAGCTATACTTGCCGCCACCATATACAGGATTGCCATTTAATGCACAACCCTTGAATCCAGCTTATAGCACCCCAAAAGATGATGAGGAAATGAAAGAGCTGCTTAAGAATTCAGTAATAAAAGTTACAATACCTTTGGATAAGAAAGTGTTGATGACCGTCCATCGTGTCATAGAGTTTGTGGTTCGCGAAGGTCCTTTATTTGAAGCTTATATAATGAACAGAGAAATGGATAACCCAGAATATAACTTTCTTTTCAATAATAAAAGTCCAGTTCATATTTACTATCGATGGAAACTGTATTCTGTCTTATTTGGACAAGGACAAAAGACCTGGTCGGTAGAACCTTTTAGAATGTTTAAGGGTGGTTCAATATGGATACCTCCTTTGGCACCCAGTTACACTGATGGTATGCCTGATGATCTATTTGATACACCAGAAAAAGTCTATACTTATAAACTATCTGATGCACAAATGTCTCGTTTAGTTAATTTTATTAGAAATTTAACATTATCAAAAATAAGTATTGCCGAAGCAATGGTTTTTTGTTTGAATCATAGCAAGGCCTGGAAAGATGTTATTCAAATACTCACTGATTCTTTAGAAACTCCGACGACTGATCCTATTAAGAAAATTTCAAGATTGTATTTCTTGTCTGATGTCTTGTATAATTATCAAGTCAAGAAATTACCAATTTCAAATGCAGAGCTTTCACTTTCAGAAAGTCTTGTGAATATATTTAATTCAATGAAATCCATTCATGACAATTTTAAGTGCCAGTATGATAAAGAAGCCTTCAAGACACGGATTTTAAAGGTAATTCGTACATGGGATCTATGGAAATTATTTTCCGTTACCTTTATTTACGAGCTGGAATCTATAATTTTAGAATCGAATGAATGAAAATAACAACGAAGTAGACGATGGTAATTCAAGTAATGATGAACCACTAGACGGCATGAATTTAATAAAACGCTCCATCAAAAATAAATCTGCAGAATGCAGCGTTGCATCGAACGACAACAAAACGGATTCAGCTAATGTAATAGAGGGTTTCGTGAAATGTAAATGGGATACAGTTGACCCAGAAGAAGTTGAAGCACAAGCAATGTCGACAATGAAGTTATATGAACTGGAAACAGAAACGAAGGAGTCGTCTGGTCATATATCCAGAAATAAATGTAAAAGAAGCAAAAGAGAATCTTTTAGAGGTAAACACACAAAAGGGGCACGAATAACTTCAAAATGGGACAGTGATGAAGAATATAAGAAAGTGTCTAGTCCCAAGAAAAAGAAATCTGAAATTTCTTCTAAGCAAATGAAGAAAATTGAGTATTTGGTTAGAAATTACAAAGATGATATAGAGAAAGGCTTTAGAGAGTTGAGGAAGGGGTATACTTTAAAAGAGCAGGTCGAAAAATACAGAAAACGTTTAATCAAAGAAATGGAAGAAAATGTAGATTAAGAGTTACTGGTTTCCAAAATGAGTATGTTATTGTATTGTTTTAAATTATAAAATCTGTTCTTTGAGTGAAAATTTCTTTTAGGTAAAAGTAGATGTTATTTGAATGTTTCTTGTTTAGTTAATTTATTTTAGAATATTATTTGTTCCTTTCACATTTGCTAGTCAATAAAGACTGATAAGAAAAGTTATATACCAAGCTGTATCATTTCAAGTTAACTTAGGGGTACCATCTTTGAATTGTCTAACCCAGGACAGAAGGGTAAAAAACCCGGACAGTGGATGCCAAAGCCCCAAATAAAATTATTTATAGAAAAAGGTTCGGGACGCAGCAAGTGCGTTATGGTAGTGAATTTTCATAAAATGTTTTTAATAACAAATGTTTTTTTTTTCAGAAAGCAGGCATCAAATTTGATTACCAGTATAACCTATATAGTAAAAACAGTGTGTCATGTTTCATCAAAATAACTTTATTGCTTGAAAACATACAAAAATTTCTGAAAGTAAACTTAAAGTGTAACCGAAAAAATCCGTATCTTGGTCAACCTTATAGGTTAATAGCAAATTGACCTTTTCAAATATAAAGCATTTAATCAGAATTCGCTACCATAACGCACTTGCTGCGTCCAGAATTTCTTTACTTACAAACATGCATTAGATTTCGATGGAAAATGCAATAAGACGTGTTCGACTAAAAAAATTTATTTGTATAACCAACGACTTATGGGCCACCCTGTGATTGTAGAAATAATTTTTTAAGATGTAGCTCAAGACACCCTAAAATTAATGTATACAATTTTTTTTCATATCTTTTAGAATAACGGATATATTGAGCTTTATTGATTTTTTACGAAATTTCGACAAAAGTTATATACCATTAAACGATAAACTCTATAGCTGAGACTACTGCCAAGCATCAGACAAAGGGTCTATTTGAAATGAATTTTCTGGAAACATTTTAGTAAAATCAAGGACAATGACGGTTGAAACTAAGACTTCAGGGTTTGTAAAACATTCTTCTTGAGACATTTTCTTTCCATAGATTCAAGTTCTTTGCCTAAATGTTGCCAATTTTGGCGTTTTAAATTGTCACTGACATTTTGAGGAAAACCCCAATTTATTTTTCTTTAAATGCCCATAATTTTTTCTGTCTTTTGATCTACAGCGTTACATTTTGGTAGGTAATTTACCTATAGCGATATAAAACGACGTACCAAATTTGGTTGCCCTTACTTTGTTATTTCCGGAGATATGAATTTTTTTCTAACGAAAACACAAAATTTTCCGGGAAAACCTCGGCCGATTTTCCTGGCTAACGAACTTATCCAAGCCACTTACAAAAGGAAGATTTTTCACCAAATTATGTCAAAATCGGCCCATTATTTTTTGAGTTGTCGGTGTGATATATATATATATATATATATATATATATATATATATATATATATATATATATATATATATATATATATATATATATATATATATATATATATATATATATAAATCGAAACTGATCGCGGATATGTGTTCTAGGGGGCCTAATTAGCGCTCATTTGAAGAAATTTTTTCAAAATTCAAAAGTCGGGATCTCCTCAATAGTGAATTTTTTTTTAAAAAAATTCACTAATAAAGACAAAAAATAAAAAAGTTCGAGGCGCAGCAAGTGCGTTATGGTAGTAAATTTTCATTAAATGCTTCATATTTGAATAACTCAATTTTCTATAAACTTAGAAAGTTGAATTTTCGTTTGTAGTAATAGGCCAGGGCCGATTATTTCTAAGACCAAAAAAATTTAGAACAGGATAACACACATTGTAAAAGAAAGAAAATAAAACAAACATAAGAGAAAAAATAAATTACGGGCGATTTGAGGTCGCGAAGTGGAAGGGAGTGGACTTTTAAGGCTGGAAAACGGTTTATCACAATTTCCGGCAAAACTACAATTCCCATCGAAAAAAGTTAAATGGCTAAGTTGTAGGTAATAAAAATATCTACAACTTTTGTATCCACACTTTTTTCACATAACCTCAAAATATCTGCGAAAAATCAAAATAACAGACTTTTTGGTTTTTTATTTTTCTCTCCCACAAAAAATTTCTTTTTCACGAAATTTGGTAGCAACTTACCTTGTAAGGCCCCCAACACGCTGTAATTTTTTCGATTCAAAATATTAATTTTTTCCCCTTATTTTGATTTTATATCGAAAAAGTAACCTCATTTTCAATCAAAAATTCTCAAGTCAAAAAAGCTGCTTTTTAAAAAAAGTCGTACGCTTTTTGTTCGCTGAAACCTCTACTTTCTGATGGTGTAGAAAAAAATATACATTACTATGGAAAATTTTCTCAGAAAATGCAAAAAATGAAAAATCTCGATTTCGAATTTTTTTTAAAATCATTGTTTAAAATTTGCACTATTTATTGAAATTTACACTTTAGTTACTCAAAAAATGTAAGATTTCATGTTGCATTGATAAACTAAGAAATTGCAAATCCATGAAACAGAGTTTGCAAAAAACATGCGAAAATAGTTTTCTAAATATTAAAGATGGGATTTAATCTAAAAAATGTGACTGCTGCAATTTTTTTTCGATACAAAAGATGATGTATTAAATTCTCATTACATTTATGGAATAGAAAATCTTATAAGTTATAATATATAAATATATTTGTTAGGCATTTCAATTGAAAACATTTATGCTTAAAATTGTACGATTCAATTTAAATACTTATGAAGTTATTCATTATAATATTTTGAAACACATTTATCACCGTATCTGGAATTCCAATCACTTGTCCATTAGTTTTTGCCCCTTTGGTGGCATTTCTTCATCGTTAGATTCGACAAATCTTTCCGATTCTAGTGGATCTTCGAAATCTTTAAGACTATCATCGACTTCGTCGCCAATATTTTTTCTGCATTGGTTCTTCATCCACTATTTCATCTGACTCATTTACTTCCTCGTAAGTTTTTTCTTCAACATTGGAGCATTTTTTAGAACCATGACAGTTTGAACATTAAATTTGTGCATTTCAAACCATGTTTTCGGCAGCCACATTTTAGACTGTTACATCTAGTTTCACAGCTGCAGCAAATAGTTTTGAGCAATATTTCAGGAATTAATTCTTTATCTGTCAATTTGGCGATAATTCTACGTTCATGTCGCTTCCAGCCCGAATCTGTTGCTGTCAGTTTGTTACCCAGCCAAGTTTGAAGCTGATAATATGCCCTGTAACAATGATGTTTTGCTGTGCCTTCAGTTGGTGGGAGATTTGCCAATATAAAAGATGATTTTATTCTTGGCTGTTGAAAACTGTGTAGAAGAGTAGATAAGTTTAGTAGATGGCAACATTGTGTGACCATATGTAAAAAGGGCCACACATGAAGAAAACATCTGTAGTGTAGGGTAGATAAGTTTTAGTTTTAAGGAAAGACAGAAGTTAGTTGTGAACGAGATTTAAACACATAAAGACACAGCTCGAACAAACGTTTACCGATAGAACTTAAAATTATTAACGTAAATACGATATAGGTAGTAATTATTATTCAATCGTGCATTATTAGGCTTTTAAGTAGTTAAGTGTAAATATTCATTGTTTTCACGCAGTGTTATTGTTATGTTTGTTCCTTTTGTTTATTAAAAAAGCTGAACCAGCAACGTGTGTGTATTTTTGCAACGAACGAACAAACATATTTTACGTTGCCAATTGATCTTTCTGAAATCTTAATTGATTCAGTGTTATATTTTCATTTTTACATTTATAAATTGATTTGTTTAATCGCAATCCATTTTTTTTCTCGATATTTTCTTTGTTTGCATCTTTTCTATAAAATATATTGGCCAAATTTGACAAATTTTTATCGTCTAATAATGGATTTACGTGTATTTTTATAAACGATGCTGTTCACTGCTCTGTGACTCAAATACTGGCTAACGGTTTTTTCCGCTACTTCGAAATTATCTTAGGAAAGTAGGTAGTAAGACCCAGACCCTCCCAGCCCCTTCCCCACTTCTATATGACACTTCTCTATGGCACTGTGGCAGAGGATACGAAGATGATAGAAAACTGGTTCATTTCAAATCTGTTAACTTTGAATGTCTCTAAGACTAATATCATGCATTTTCAATGTAGTCTGCCTGCTGTGACTCTAGCAGCTGAGGAGCTTGGGAAGGAGAGCTGTGTTAGGTTTTTGGGACTATACATTGATGAATCGTTAAAATTTGAAACACATATAAATCATCTATGTAAGAAGCTTTCATCAGGTTGTCACGCACTAAGAGTTGTTTCAAAAAGCTTGGACAAGAGTGCATCTAGAAGTGTTTACTTCTCACTTGCGGAGTTCCACCTAAGGCATGGCATTTGTTACTGGGGCTCTTGTGCAGGTTCTCTTTTAAATTCTGTATTTATTCTGCAGAAAAGAGCCCTCGGATATTTGTGTGGAGTTAGTGTCCGTCTCTTGTAGACCTTTATTTGTTTCTGAGCGGATATTGACCCTACCGTCTCTGTTTGTTTTGGAGATTGCATGCCTTATGCATGAAAAATATGAAGATGAAGTCAGGTCAGTGTCTTCTCGTGACACAACACAAAAGAACTGCATTCCTTTTCCTATACCGTCCACATCATTGTTAAAGAGGTCATTAATATATAATAGTAAGAAGATATTTAACCTGATACCACTAAACTTGAGGAGGATTGGTGACATTGAAATTTTTAGGAAAGAGGTTAGGGAATTTTTAATTGCAAAATGTTATTATTCAATAGATGAATTTTGTAATGATGCACTACTGTGACAGATTCGATTGGTGTTGTTTGGGAGTTTTCATTTGGACTGCTTTCTATATATTGTGTTTTTATTATATTGTTAGTTAGCTGTGTATTTATGTTAAAATGTTTTTTTTATTGTTATTTATATATATAGTTATACTAGTTACTTATGCACTTATATTTTTGTGTTTTTATATTTTGACAACTTTTACTTTTATATGTTAACACTTCGCTTGTCAATAAGATTTTTATCTTTGGACAATAAAGCACCTATCTATCTGCATACCTTCCGATGGGATAAAATTGCCCGTAAGCCATTCAGGTATAGGTTTCTTAGAATGGCAATAAATAGGCACCTACGCATATAATTTAAAAATTTTCCTACCACTTTCTCAAAATATTGTAGATATCTTATAAACTATTAAGTTATATTGTAATTGTAGTGTTGGAAGGCTGGCTACCATAGCCGTTTTATTTTATAGGTGTATTTTCGCTACAATTAGTAAGCAGTACTGAAGAGCTCTAATGAGAGTGAAACCGGTCTACGGTTCTAATTGTGGCAATAATCCATCTAGCCTTAGATACTTTGTCCCTATATTAGGGTAGAAAGGCGCCAGGGCTGACAATTTATTAAATTGTTAATTGGTTGTATACAGTCTCTATTTTTTAACACTTTGTGACATCTGGAGCTGGCGTGACAACATACTACTTGGTTCCGCAACTAGGTGGCGGCATGTTGCTTCGTGTTTACCACTTAGTGTTGGAAGGCTGGCTACCATAACCGTTGTATTTTATAGGTGTATTTTCGCTACAATTAGTATGCCGTACTGAAGAGCTCTAATGAGAGCGAACCCGGTCTACGGTTCTAATTGTGGCGAGAATACATCTAGCCTTCCATGAGAGTTCTAAAAAAAATGAAACCGGTCGTTTTCTTTTGCATTGTCCATGGAAACAGTGCAATCCCAGTCGTTTTCTTTCGCATTGTCCATCAAAAGAGTGCAATCAGGCATATGTGATTATATCGATCGCAGATAAACACTTTGTTCTTTAATTGAGAACTCCAAAAGTTTATTCAATTAGTTTTTTTTTATAGGCTAGTGAAAAAGCAGAAATAACAAATCACACTCGTTTTTGTTGTAATTTCAATAAAAACTATTTATTAGTACTACTATTTACGCTACAATTCGCAAAGAAGCAATTGCACTTTAATATGTAATATGTTGACTTAGGAATTTTAGAAACGTGAATAGCTCAGACATTAGACCCTAGGAAAACAGGTACTTTACAGTCTCTCGCTTACAATTAGACCTATGCTTGTTAACTGTCCAAACCTATCAAGCTTAGTTTACAAGCGTCTTGCTTGCGGACGACTGGAGTTCAGTGTAGTCTTGGACAAAAGCTTTCTTTGGCGTTGCTCACAAGAAATTTTTCTTGTGCTTTATGCTTTGAAGGTAGTTGTATGCATGCACAAGGGGGAGGAGAACCCACCATGTTTTTGAGTGAGGGGGGAGACACCCTTTTCTTTTCAGAACCCTATTACCTTTTTCTTCACACAAATATTAAGTTTACTTTAGAAGAAAGCGAATAGTTGTAGAAATTTTAGAAAGTTAGAAAATAATTAGACTTTTCAATATATAGGAAAAGCAACTTACACTGCCACAACCATACCATACGATTCATGTTACCCTTTTTCACAAAAGCTGCCAGCTTATCATTCTATGATACATCGTACATTTTCAATACCTATGTCCCAGAATAATTTTGAAAAAGAAATTTCAATAATTCAGCAAATAGCATTTAATAATGGCTACTCTGTTAAAATAATAGATAAAATGATCGAGAGAAAATATACAAATTATCAATTAATTTAATTTATCCAAATATTAGAGGCAAAAAAGACAACAGGTATGTTTCGATAACTTATTTTGAAACCATTTCAGGAATCATTTCAAAAATTTTAAATATCTGTACAAATACAAAGTTAGCTTTTAAATCTTACAACACAACACATGATTTGTTATTTAACACGAAAGAAAAATCTTGTTGACAAAAGCTGGAGTTTATAAATCAGCTTGTACACATTGCAAAGCAATCTACATAGGTCAAACTTCTAGAAATTTTAACACTGGATACAAAGAACATATTTCTGCATTTAGAAATAACCACGCTGATCAATCCGCAAAACATATTATTGATACCGAACATAGAGCAGCAGTAAATAACCACATAAAACCACAGCATTTTTGTAATGACAGACGTAAACTAGACTTTTTTGAAGCTTTAGAATTCAAAAAGCACGCACACGACAATAGCTGCCTTGTTTTAAATGAGCAAACTGATATAATGAATTCCCCTTTCTTGGATACTCTTCTTCCTAAATATATAACTCAAAGAAAACAAATCTAACTCTTTTTCAAAAAAGCTAACGAGTTGATGTATGACAATACTTTCAGTGTATAGAGTCTGCTTTATTACTGTTATTGTTTAGTTATCTTATTGTTGTAACTGTTATTATAGTTATTACTGTTATGTTAGTTTTTATTTTTATCTCAAATATTGACATACATCAGGTAGACATTTTGAAAGCCTCATTCGTCATTTGTGTTTAATTTTATTTTCAATTTTTGGAGAATTTTCTGATCAAAACATCATAACATAGCAACAGATCTCTATTTGTAGTTGTCATGATTTCGTGTTAATTCAATTTTTATGTCTGAGGATGCTGTCAAGCAGCTAAACCAGTCACAGAGACATTTAAGAACATCTGGAATTCAGAAGGGCTGCTTGCTCCAGTTAGCTTACACGCTGGCTACGTTCTTCATCTACAGAAGCAAAACCCAAAAGTGAAGCCAAAAAAGTAGTCTCAAAGTCTGTATGTAGTACTCTCAACTATGTGAAAACTGGAACCTGTGATGAGCACTAAAGTACACTTGGAGGACACCCAAATCACCACAACACATATTTCAGAGACCTTACGATCGTTTCGTTGACAATGTCAACATATTCAGAGGAAGAAAAGAATTTTCTTCCTCTGAATTCTTTTCTTCCTCTGAAGATGTTGACATTGTCAACGAAACGATCGTAAGGTCTCTGAAATATGTGTTATGGTGATTTGGGTGTTCTCCAAGTGTACTTATTAGTACTCTCAAATTGAGTACAAGTTTTAAACAAATTTCCACATCCTGACATGACCACCAAAATTTTGTTACGTAATTCTCATAGATATGCACATCGTATCTATGATCATTGGTGTCAGTTATTTTGAATGTCATATGCAGTGTAATAAGAGGGGGTATAATAAATTAGATTCCAATTTACTCAACATAATATATTTTCTTTTAATTAGTCCTTGCCATCAATAAATTTATTTATTTTACGATTTTCTATTTCTGACTTAGGAAATTCTTTATCAACCATGCTCTACTGCATCTCACTAATAAATAAAAATGTTACAGACTCTCAAACCCTAACTTAATAATAATAATATCTAACATTCCAAATTCTAATATCAGGAATAAATAAATGAAGTGTCTCTTTTAGTATCCAATTTACTACCTCTAACGGGACTTAAGAATGGACATAGTATCTTTTCCAAAAATGCACGTGCAGTCTTTTTTACAGTTATTATAAATCAGACAAACGTTAATATTGTCAGCGTTTATGATCTGTATAGAGGTTAGGTAAGCCAGCCTTTAAACATTATAAACTATATATAAGTTAGATGAACATTTTCTCTACTTAATTAACTTTACAATTTATCTTTCTTGCCACAGGGTTCTTGACCATCCTTGAGATTACCGATTAAATAACTCCCGGGTATGGGTCGATCACAAACCCCATCATCGGAATTCCAGACTTTCAGAGCCCAAAGGAATTGTTTGACCAGCTAATACTCGAAATTCCTTAATCAAGGGTTTTCATCAATAGACCACTTTGATTCCAGTCACAGAATTACAGGATAGATGAATGAAAAACTCCCCAGAAGGAAAAAACCTACAAAGTGTTTAACTGCTATTAGCAACATGTATCGATTAAAACTGCAATATCAATGATTTACCCAGACCAGTGGCGGCTCGTCAGATGACGTAGGTGAAGCGCTGCTTGACATATTTTTCGGTTAAACTAAACTTTTTTTAATTCAAAGTCCACCATAATTTTAATTTTTTTTCGTTCTCTCAAATTCATTTGGTACAGCCACATAAAAATGTCTTGATACATCGCGCCGCAGTTGATAAAGTATTTTTATAGTAATTTATGGTACGATATAATTGGCAACCCGTCCCTGATCACTGAATTGAATGTATACATGCCACAATGTGCAGCGCTTACGTATTGCGTAACTATAGCGCGTCAAGCAGCTGCGGACTGATTGAGCCAGATTTGTTGGTATACAAATGCTGCCTCTGTTTCGGGACACTTGCATGAGACAGTTGCCATGGAAATGGCACGCGCACTGGTAGGTGGGGCCACAAAAGTGATGCTTCAAATCTTAGTTTCTGTCATTTGTTTAGATTGAGTCGGATCACCTGAGGGGTATTTTTATTTTTACTATGGTGTCGTTAAATAATCTGGTATGTGTCACATTTACAGACTTTAAAAAGCTGCATTTTTCATGTTTCTCTTTGTAAGTGGAATTGATTTGTTTATTATCACCTCTAAAAGAAAATTTCAAAATAATAAAATATATAGTGGCATTTCTGTTTTGTTCTTAGCGAATTTTTTATTAAAAAATTACGCGTATTTTATTTTTTTAAATTCGCTAATAGAGAGGTGTCAATGGTGAGACTTTGCAAAAATTTTAGATACCATGCTTTAAAATTGTACATGTAATACAGCCACAAGCCTAAGCTTATTTGTATTGTACCCTGTAAAATGTATGTCAGATATATATATATATATATATATATATATATATATATATATATATATATATATATATATATATATATATATATATATATATATATATATATATATATATATATATATATATATATATATATATATATATATATATATATATATATATATATATATATATATATATACACGATAACTCAACAAGTTGTTAACTCGGCAAGAATCTTTATTGCATTAATAGCTTGGATGAGTTAGTTTTTCAAATCGGGCAGCCCGTATTTATTTCAAATTTAATTACAGATTATGTACTTTAAGTTGTATGTATTTTATCAGCAAATTTTCGTGTAAAATATATGCCAGTTTTCGCAGAAATAATTTTTTGTCGAATTATTGTGAAATGTTAGTGATTATCAAGTACTGTTTAATAGATTATCGTAAACACGCAGTGCAAATTCACATGGAAAATCTGTTTTTGAATTTTCTTTATAAGTAATTTGTTTAGCAAATTGTGTAAAATATTTTTACCTAGCTAATTTTCGTAAAAAGTATTTTATATAAATTTTGTAAACATTTCAGTCGATTTTCGTAAGAAAATGGTAAATTTTCGTGAAAACGTTTGTTTACAAATTTTTGTGTAATTTTTTTAAAATTTTTTGTCAAAAGCTTCTTGTGAATAATTATATCTTGGCTAGTGTAGTTTTTGTGTAAATTGCTTGAATTCATTCGTTGTCTAGAAAGTCGGATCAGTTGTTTCGGGACAGTTATATTTATTTTCGGAAAATGTTTATATTTTTTGAACAATAATGTGTAACACGATCCTACCTTGTTTACATGGATACCTTGGCCTGTTTGTTATATTTCACCCCCATAGAAGTATGCAGGATACGCCCGCCCTATTGGACCAGTTTTTTCTAAAAAAAATATTAATTTTTCCGAAAAAAATTTAATTTTTCCGAAAAAAATTTAATTTTTCCGAAAAAAATAACCAAGTTATTTTGATCAAATGTGGTTGGTATGTTGCCCTCGTAAATACCTTACTCCAAGAAAACTCAACTTTCTAGGTTTATATAAAATTGAGTTATACAAATTTGAAGCATTTAATGAAAATTCGCTACCATAACACAATTGCTGCGTCCCGAAATTTTTATTTTATTAGTCCAGACAAAAGTTTGTAACTTAGGGTACCTAGCAGAAATAAAAATTAAATTCCCTGACATTTCCAGGCCGAAGTGATTTTTTCATAATACTCGTAATGAACAACACATCTCTGAATAATTTCTCGAAAAAATAATAAAAATTCAATTTTTTTTAAAATCATTATCAAAAACATAAATATGGTTAATTCTGTTAACTAATATAGAAACTTGATAAATTTCTACCTGTCAAATTACTAAGTTACTACATGTTTTTGCAGTAGCTGTAACTACTAAGAAAATCATAATATGAATGATTGAAAGTTTGCGTCTGCTTATCATTAATTTCTATATTTCCCACTCAAAATTTCATTACACCATCATATACAATGCGTTGCAATGATAAACTCTTGTCTTCTGGATTACAACACAAATGCCAAATATGTACACTCCAACTTCAAATCTATGTTACATGATCATAAAGGTTAAAATATAATAAACACATTCACGCAGCTTTACGCCGCCAATAGCTAGAATGCATTTTGCATTTTATGCATTCAAGGAAGAACATTCCAAGTGAGATAAACGAATGAGACATGTTTGAGATAAAGAACACACTATATTATACTGCCGTATGACATGTTTGGCGTTCATTGGCGGTTTCAATTAATGTACTAAACAGCAGCCCAATATTTATGTAAAAAAAATTCATATAATATCAATACATCAAAATAAAAATAAATCTGCTAGTGACACAATTTTATAAATATATAATTTCCAGGTCTACTGAACGATTTCCATGACATTTGAGCAAAATCACGAATTTCCCTGACATTTTAGGGGTTCTTTCAAATTCCCTGATTTTTCCAGGTTTTCCAGGTCGCTGGGTACCCTGTAACTTACCTTCTGCGGAATCTTGTTTTTTCATCTGCACTGTAGATCTAAACATTAAAAATAAAAACAAAGTATAAAGGGAACACTATTTATTTAACTGAAATAAATGGACAAGTATGTAAACAAAACTGGATTGAATTCAAGTATGCCAATTCAATAACATGCTTACTGTGAAACTGAAAACGGTACAATAGCTATTACATTATAACACATTCACATATGCGATATTATATGAAAAAATAACGTTTTTACATGAAATATAATAAATGATCTTTTATATCTCAAGCATCATCATCTACATGTTATACAATAACAATATTAAACTCTATTGAAACATCTTATGCAACACCCCACCCCGACTGGAATGTTTAACGATAATGCTAAGGCAAGCCCAAGACATCCAATCAGGGTATATCCATATTTAAGCGAGCGAGACACTAATCCCGTGCCGTCGCTCGCCATCCTGAGCTTTAAATTCCTGAGATTTGAACTGTTGTCTGCTGATGCATAATATGAGCTGAACTGTAGATGTTGATGTAATGTTCACAATCTGCCAAGCATTCTCTGACAAGTTTAAACAACAATTAATCAATACACACAGTGCAAGTCCGAGGAAACGCTTGGCATTTGTGGGAAGCTAACCTCAGTAATTACAATTAACATATATCAAAAGAATGGCACACTGACACAAGAATTTTGACTATTACCTATATTAGAAATCGGTCATACAAATAGCATTCACCAGAAATGTAAACTTATCATACCCAAATAAACATGAACAACAAATTAAAATTTTATAGAAATATATTGAGGTAGTTTATTTCTTAGATCGGATAACGTACAATAGTATAAAGATGATTATCTGGTTGAGTTTAACCATAAGGAAAGCTGAACCAGTTTTTGTGCCGTCGATAGAAACTGCAGATTATGTCGTCGGCAGTTTGCATGTAATTCCTTATACGGTTATCCAGGTCTAAGGTACTAAATCTACAGTGGCTGGTTTGCACAGTCAGTCTCCGTCCAGCTTCGTGTAACATGTACTATAAACTATAGGTGATATTTAAAAATAATAATCATATGTTCAAAGAAAACGACAAACTATAAATTTTACGAGGTGAAGAATAATACATGTACTATATACTATAGGATGACTCTGATTTCACGTAAACCCTATAACATTATCAAGCCTATTGTAGTTACAGTTAATCTCTGCGCTGCTTCTGTTGTAGTATGGTTTGCTTGAAATCATTTTATCTACCAACTTATATATGAAATAATGAAATGCGTTACAATTTAAACTATAACTATTTTATAGATATTTAAGCCTGTTCAATGAAAGAGTTTGTCCTCTAAAATGATCCATTCTACAGTGAATTATATAGGGTAAACAAAATTTAAACAATAATCCGCAAAAGACTGTTCTACACAACTCACAATAATATATCTCACAAAATAATGCCCATAGTTCATGTGATAATAAACAATCTATAAATATCTGAAATTAGAACAATCTTCTGCCTGTTAAAAAGCCAGGACAAGCCGATTCAATGGAACAGGATACGGTTAGGCACTATATACCATAACATATATGTGTTTTATATACTGATACCAACAGTCGGCCAATATGCCCAACAACCAATGTAAGCATAGGTACATTAGAAACTTTTCTGGTTGTACAATATTATTATCCTGACTAACTGTCCTTGCTAGTCTAAGTCTTGCATGAAAGCTGTGTTTTATTCACTCAACTGCATTTGCCTGCCTGCTTATAAACAGGCATATTTACTGTGTCGGATCCGATATACGAGTTTGCGTAGGTCAAACTGATAAAATCAGCAATGTATTAGAATCAAATTCAGCTAAATTTCATTGAAAGTGATCTGTTTTAGTCATGCTTGGAGGGTCAATGGTAGATGATAAACATGGGTGGAAATTCACTTATATTAGTTTAAGTGATGACTGCGCAACTTTCTGTATGCCATCAAACATACAAAGAAACACGTTTGACATAAATGCATCTCTAGTAAAATATCAAAACACGGGTGCATCAAATTTCAATAGCCAGTGGATCTTATATGTTGCATCATTATTGGTACTATAAAGCAAATTGCAAGCTACAGAGAATATTGTTAAGTAGTACGAATGAAAAACTACAAGGTGTTTCACTGCCTTTTTCCCAACAATCTAACACAGTATCTGTGTCATCTGTTTAAATGGTAAAAAATTGATACCAGAAATGACAATTTGCCCTATGTCGATCGATATTAATCCATGCTGAAATGCTGGTATTTATAAACTACACGTCTGCTAAAAATATTTTTTCACTTGTAGTTGATGCAGTAAAGTTTACAGTCATCTCTTTGTATATATATATGATTGTTCATTTTGTTTTTTTGGGGGTCTGAATGTAATTGTCCAATAACTTTGTTAATTAATTTTGTAATAGAGTATAAACATGAAAGCGTTAGATTTTTTTATATTGAATGATGTTACTAAACTTAATGGTTATGTGAAATAAATGGATTGACCAACTACATGGCTTTGTTTTTTCATTAAAATGTTTAATTCAAACTAGATCGTTTGTACTATTGAGTAGTTCATTTTGTACAATATGATTGTGTCCAATTAAGCATTCAGTGTGGAAATAGTCCCGATGTGGTGGGTTAAGTGCTAAGTTTGTGACTGCCAGAATAAATACATGAACCCTTGAATATTCATAAAATTTTCTTTTTAATAAATAAATGCAGCTTTATGGTAACATTTTCGCACTTTGGCACACTTTTTTTTTTTAATAATCTGTACAAATAATTTAATTTCTTTTATACAAATTTAATAAATATATATCATATAATAATATATCCATTTTTTCACAATTTAAAAATAGCGACCCCGCTACATCATAATTTTTAAAAATCTAACAAAAAAAAAAAACGAAAAAAAAAAAACATCCTCCCCAACAATTTTATCAAAAATATTTTTATACAAGTCCGGACGAAACCGGACGGCTTAATGCCTATCTATACCTCCCGAGTTTGTACTATCAGGGATGCGGCCATCTTGACATAAACAAGAGCCGCAATAAGGCTATGCCTTAGTTGTCCTATCTGGTATATAATTCTGCAACAATCACTACTTCGGTGACCGCACTGCCACTCCTTAACTATTATAATACAGGCAGTAAGGTTACCGAACATCTTTTATATCAAACAATCATTGTTTAAACAATCTCCTAACAATAATTTATTAGTTAAAAAATGTCTTTTACATTCACACATATTTAGAGAGTTTCTTGATCGTTGCACGTGGCAAAGACACACCGCTACAGCATGTTATTCGCCACAATTGTAAGTCGCAATCGTCTTCTACAAACTGCATATCACTAACAGTTTGAAGTCACGCACAACAATACTAAAAATTTTAAATCTCTCGTTTATACATTCACACCGAAAACATTAACAGCCACGTTAACTAAAGTAGAGGATGCAGCAAATACTCCAGTCTCTAACAATAATAAAATCGTTCTGCATCCTTTACTCCTTATATTCTGCAGAGGAACTTTTCGCCTTTTGATGTAGTGCTGGTTTAGTGAAACTCTTCAGATGGATAACGGTGACTGCTCCTGGTTGCATCCTGGTTAGTTGTTGCATGATTGATTGGTTCCATTTACAGCTACGTTTGGATATGCTGTATTAGATTTTCTGGTAAGCATGAGCGGTCGAAATCCAGTGAAGTATGTGTGTGTGTGCTTTGAACACGACAATAACAGTTTTATACGCCATTCGTGTGTCAACGCTACAATCATAGTTATATATCTTTGGTAGTCCTTGTGTTCAGGTATTTCAAGTAGTGTATAAAAATCATCATTCTAATTAAAATAAAAGAAAAACTGTTATATTTTGAGGTTACTGTGGTTGGTTGCTGTAAATATTAACGGAAATTTAATATGGCTATAACTCTAACATATTTTGATTTCTTGAGGTAGATTGTAATGTTGGGCACGCAGTTTAAGATACCATATTCTAGTTCCTTCTCTCAACATTCCACTATAAACTAGTATGTTGCATTCGGAGTTCAATACCGAAACGCAGCATCAACATAAAAATAAGATTAATATTAAATAACAACTTGCTAGATATAACTGTTAACTTGAACAAACAGATTTGTAATTTGCAATAAGGATAAACCAGCAGTTCTTCTGTCGAACAAAGCAAAACAAAATGGGTATAACAATTATGGTTATAAGTAGGTATGTAATGTGTGAAAAATGCACCGGCGAACTCACTAGGGGTACAATATGACAATGTCGCAGGGTCAGGGCGAGCGGTATCGATCCTCATGCAACACTCACACTCGTCTACGAATGGAAGGATGATATTGCATTAGTGGAAGGCCTCGAGATGTTATGTACAATAGGTATGCATAAACCCATGCACAGGGCAGTGAGCGGGGCTAGCTGGCGTTACTGTGGTGAAGGCTCTGCCGCTGCAGCTTCGGACTGCTGACCAGGTTCCTTCGACTGGCGGGTTTGTCTTGGTCTACCCTGTGGTGGTACTGTGGACTGCATTACCATGGCACGGATGCGCCTTTGTGCTGACTGTAACACATAAGAAGAACATCATAAAAATCAATCAGGACAAAACAAAAAGATCAGCTTGAAAACTCAACAATTTTTTTTAAATTTATTTATTTATTTATTCAACGGATCAACCATTTACAATAATAATAAGAACATCTAAAACTACATTAGTCTTAAATAACCTATCTCAATATGAGAACATGATAAAAAAGTAAAACATAACCAGTATGACAATCAATCAATAACACCTCTCAAAATGCCTCTAAATGAACGGTCAGAATCATTAAACATATCCAAGAGCTCCGAATACTCATTTGCAGCTCTCGCTACTCTCGACATTGGACTGAAAAAGCCATAATTGGTTCGATGGAAGGGAACCACGAAAACCTCCCTTGCTCTCGTACGGTCCGGAATCCTTAGAGACTAACTTAAGCAAAGAAGGACTAACAATTTTATTCACCAATAATTTATGCAGAAAACAAACATCACTGACAATCCTTCTACCACTGAGTGACTGGAAGTGCAGCCGATTCCGCAAATAAGAAAAGTTAAGATCATTTCTCTGCAAGCCCATTCTGTAAGCACAAATTCTCAAGAATCTATTTTGTATGGCCTCAATCTGATTGATATAAATATTGTAATTCGGCCTCCAGACTACAGAAGAGCATTCCAACAAAGAGCGAACCAGACCACAATACAGTCTTCTCAAGCTATTGCATGAAAAATCCAGAGTTGATCTATAAATAAATCCTAACATTTTATATGCTTTAGATACTATGTATTCTATGTGATCCTTAAAAGATAATTCCCTATCCAATACAATGCCCAAGTCTTTAATCATTTCCTTCCTCTGTAAAGCGTTAGAGCCTATGAAGTACACAAAGTCAATGGGAAACTGAGCTCTAGTGAATGTAATGCAGAAACACTTATCAACATTCAGAGTCAGAAGATTGTCACCACACCACGGAGCAAAACGATTTAAGTCTTCCTGTAAAAGTAAAGCGTCCTGTCTGGAACGAACAATCTTGAAAATTTTGATATCATCAGCAAACATCAAAATCTGACTATGCTTAAGTGAATGTATCACATCATTGATAAAAAGATTAAAGAGGACTGGTCCACAATGTGAACCCCGAGGAACTACTGAAGAAACAGTAATACTATCAGAAATGAAGTTTCTGATCTTAACACTCTGGGACCTACCCGTAAGGAAGCTGCACACCCCAGACAACAAATTGGAATTAAAACCATATATCTAATAGTGAGATTTTTATCTTCTATAGTTATAGCCTGTAATTCTAAGCGAAGTTTCTTTAAGTACTCCCCCTGTTTGATTGTAAGATCAGAACTGACACGTAGACGAGAATCCACAATCTTATTTCTGTGTTTGAATATATGTAATATCACAGATTTGTCTCCAATAATAACCTTCATAGGACGGGGTCTATCCAAAATTCTTCCAATACGTAATAACTTCAATCTGTTCACCCATACTATCAATCTTCCTCTCCCGATCATCAATTCTTTTCTTGAGAAGAGGCACCAGCCGAAGACCATCATCACAATCGGGACAAAAATATTTCAGTGTTCTCTTTCCCTTAAGTTGAAGACATCTGATCTCAGAAGATGTAAGACCAGTGCAATCAAAGTGAATTGCACCATGACAACCATCACAGTAGCTGGTCACTTTTTATGTACTCAGAACACTTGAAACACTTGGCATCCATAGTTGATTTATACTGAACTAGACTATATTGATCAGGCCTGGTATATTAATGGAATTTGCAACACAATTTATAATTCCAACAAATAAAGCTTATCAGCAAAATTCTGATAACGGGAGATTACCATTCAACACATCCAAGGAAAGGCAATGGATAACTCAAAATAACACTCTAAGTTACCCGTTTCTAATAAAACAAACGAACTTTCCAAACAGCACTCTAACAACCCATTACACTGATACAAATTTCAATATTTAATTTCAACAAAAACCATCAGAAAATGCGAGGAAACTGTCGCCTGATGTTCACACAATTATCAATTAAATTTTATACTATTATATCAACAGCAGCCTTAATTGGTCATTAGGTGTAACTGGCTTTAATAATTAAGTAGTTTACGGCTTAAAAAATATATACATACAGTATAATCTCGATTATTCGTGTGCAAATTATCCGTGCTGTGATCAAAATTTCAAACCAGGAATAAATTCGAATTCAATTTTTTTCGTTTCCTCTTGCGCAAATAGAATAAATATCTCTAATAAAAACCAACGACCATCTAGATACGGGTCTGCTTATTATAATTATTCTGTTGCAAAATCGTCTAATAAAACTGTAAAAGTCGTTATAACCTGTAGTGTAGTGTTATAGATGTAGAAGCAGAATGAACTGTCATAGATTTCCTGTTCTGTTGTGATGAATTTCTTGTTTATCTCCGAACATACCACCACAATAGGAACGCTGAGAAGGATCCATATCCGGGAATGTTTATTTTAAGGTCATAAATTTTAATTTTATTAAAGGAATTTAAAGGCTTTTATTACCAGACAAACTTCAGTTTGTCTGGTAGTAAAAGCCTTTAATTTCCTCTAATCATCTCAAACCCAGACGTTATGACGTTCAGAAATAATATAAATTTTAATTGCCCCCATCTTTTTACATTTGATTTCATTTGAGATTGCATGGGAGGCACGACAGAAAGGAACAAGATAAACATTTCCTGAGAAAGTCACAGCTGTTAAACATTCTGTGTGTAATAAATTTTATTATGTTCGTATTATCAGTGTTTTTCAATTATCCGTGCTGCCCATCCCTATCCGTGCTGCCCATCCCCTACATTAGCCCGGATAATCAAGAGTATACTGATAAGTACATTTGGAGAACTCAAATCACCACAATAAACAGTCTCAACATAAACAGCACTTGCACCAACTGGTGCCTTCCTAGACATAAAGGGGGTCTTCAGCAACACCTCATTTCAATCGGTACTGACAGCTGTCAGGGAGCGGAGAATAAAAGAGACCTGCTGCAGGTGGATCGGTTCTATGCCCAGGGACAGGGCGGTGTTCACCACACTCGCGGGAGGGCTTCTGCGGCGGGGGTCGCGGCGGGGTGTCCGCAGGGGTCTCTCCTACTCTGGTGCCTAGTCGTGGACGGCCTGCTAGAGAGGCTCTCGGGAGGGGCGTACGAGGTACTGGGCAATGCAGACGACATTGTCATCATAGTCCGAGGAAAGGTTACACAGTCAGTGTGGGACAGCATGCAGACAGCACAGAAAGTGGTGGAAAGGTGGACGGTTGGCCAAGGGCTCGGGGTGAGCCCCCAGAAAGCAACCATCATACCGTTTACGAGGATGAGGAATTAGGAGAGCCACAAAACTCTCAGTCTATACGGTAAAAACATCCTAATGATCAGGGGGGTAAAATATCTCTAATATCTCTAAGCTAACCTGGAATGGTCACATTGAAAAAATACTGCGTAAGGCAGTTATCACCCTAGCCGTCACTAGGCAGCTATATGGACAAATGTGGGGACTAAGACGTAGTATGGCCCACTATCTGTACACAAGGGTGGCCAGACCATCGTTAACATACGTGGCCCTTCTCCGGTGGCCTCAGGTGACACAATCCAGTGCCAAACAAAAACTAGACAAGATCCAAAGGATGGCTTGCCTAGGCATCACAGGCGCCATGTCTTCAACCCCAACAGTCGCCATGGAGGTGTTGCTGGATCTGCCCCCCCTACACTTAGTTATTATGGGGGAGGCCAGGCTAGGATTATACAGACTAGCCTGCAATGGTAGACTGAAGACCAACCCAGGCTTCAGGGGCCAGTGCAAAATTCAGGAGATCGTGAAGGAGCACATGCTTGAAATGAGGTCAGACTTCGCGAATCTGCAGGGAAAACAACTTTACAAGGGAAATCCCCGACCGCAAAGCATGGCGGGAGGAGACGCCAGGCCTACCACGGGACGTATTCGTCTTGTTCACGGACGGTTCCGGTGGTGAGCGTGGGATGGGGGGCAGGCGTTTATTCAGAGGGACTGAGGGTAAGTCACAGTATTTACTTCGGAGCTCATGCAATGGTCTTTCAGGCCGAAATGTACGCCATTGCACTGCGTGCAAGAGAACAAGAGGAGAGGCTACACCAACAAGCGGATCCTCATAGCCACAGACAGCCAGGCAGCCCTTAAAGCCCTAAGTAGCTCACAGGTAAATTCCAGGCTGGTAAGTGAATGCCGAGCGGAGACGAGCGACTTGGCTGGGCAGAATGAGGTCACCCTCATCTGGGTTCTGGGTCACTCAGGGGTCAAAGGCAATGAAGAAACTGACAGTCTAGTGAAGAGAGGGTCAGCAGAACCATTTATGGGACCAGAACCTGGGCGTGACGAAGAGCACTGGGTGTACTGGGAAAACTATCCAGGGCTCAGATATGAGAAGTCAGTAATTGAGTAACCCAGTTCAAAGAGAGCTGTGGAGCTGCTAAATCTTAGCAGAAGACAGCTCAGAAACATAACAGGACTCTTGACGGGACACATGGCCGTCAAGAAACACCTGCATAAAATGGGGCGATTCGAGGGGGACCTGGCATATAGACTCCACAGCGAGGGGGAGGAAACACCCCAGCACAGCTTGTACGAGTGTAAAGGACATAAGACCACTGATCTATGGACAGCCTAGACTGGAGGCAGAGCAATATAAAACTTCACCCCACCAATTGCTGTGCAGACTAGTTCAAGGCACAGTGATTTTGGAATGGGTGGAGTAAAAAGACTAAGGGCATGCACAATAAGCCAAAGGCTGCAGTGCTATCGGGGCGGCAAAGACGCGGACGAGCCCTAAGAGAGAAAAAAAAATCACACAAGGTCGCCCACTCTGTTCCTCATCATGAACAATAGTGCGGTCATCTTTAAAAGATCTAACCCATTTCCGTACCATTCCATCACTCATAATGCTTTCTCCATAACTTCACTGATCTGATGATGAATGTTGGCCGGTTTAATGCCTCTAACACTAAGAAAAAGTGTCACAGCGTGTTTTTCACGGTCGACGGGATTCTCGATCGGCGGGGGCATTTAAAATAGTGACAAACAAACGATCGAATCTTTCAGTAATAGCGTCAGTGGATTGTCAACAGATGTAGGTACAGAGAGCGCAAGCGTGGAAAGCCGCAACAGCACTCACGGTGGCAGAATTGCAAAACGGTACTTACTTTAAAAACACGCCTCGTATAATCAATATAATCAACAAAACACACTAGCATTTAAAATACACAACGCCAATCATTAGAAAAAAAGATATGCTGCATCTTCGAGGCATTGAAATCCCTTTGCTGATGGGTTTTTGAGAATCTTGTTTACCAAGGCTGTCTACAATAAGGCAGATAACATCCCTGAGTGCAGCCTCTACCCATATCTGCCGTGACTGTGGCCTCGCCTACTTAGGACAACTGAGGTTGTTTCTTTTCAAAAGTAGTTAAATAGTTCAATTGTAATAAATTGATAAGAAAAGGGTAACACACATTTTGCAGTGATTTAAGAGATGATAATTTGTCAATAGAAAAGCATATGAATTAATAATAAGACCTTTAGGATGGGATTTGAAAGTGATACTGTAATTTAAAGAGTACTTACCTGAACACTGAAGAATGGGCCAATGATATGCACTGTGGTTTCGTCCTCTTGAGGAGACGCACCTTGTTCAGGAAGTTTGATGACACTACCGGTAACACGCTGCAGCTCTCTAACATTCTGACCACCTTTACCGATGATTCGTCCTACTTGTGAGCTCGGCACCATAATTTCTACAGTTAATCTCACATCATCCGAGCCAGCTACAAAACCTTCTTCCCTCATTTTTTCGAATATTAAATACTGAGCCTGGAACAAAGAAGTAAAGTTAATAATCACTACATTGTAGAACAATTCTCAATCAATACACAACAAAATATGGTAGTATTTATTTTCGAACAGGATTATATGAGGGCGGGTCGATAAGTCCGTGACTTTTTGAAAGAAACAGGTTTTTTTGACAAAAAATAATTTTATTTCTCAACATAGTCTCCTTTGAGCTCTATACACTTTGTCCATTTCTCCAATTTTTTTATCCCTTCCAAAAAATAAGATTTGTCGAGGTCCTCAAAATAGGTATTTGTTTGTGAGATGATTTCATCATTGGAGTCTTTCCACCGAGCCATTTCTTTAAGTTTGGAAACAAGAAATAGTCACTCGGAGCTAAATACGGAGAATAGGGCGGATGAGGGAGCAATTCGTAGCCCAATTTATGCAATTTCGCCATGGAGACTACACATGTGTGCACCCTTGCATTGTCTTGGTGGAAAAAAACTTTTTTTATTGGCCAAATGCAGTCGTTTTTTCTTCAAATCGTCATTGAATCGGTCCAAAAGTTGGTATAATATTCGCCATTGATTGTTCTTCCCGCGTGTTATACCACCTGCATCCCAAAAAACAGTCGCCATGACTTTATTGGCTGACAAACCCACCTTGGCCTTCTTCGGCGCTGATTAGCATGGAGAAACCCCCTGTTTTGAATGCTGCTTGGTCTCTGGTTGAATTGAGCTTAGAACTGGGGATTGAAACAGATACTAAAGCTATGGAAATAAAGCCAATCTCGTAACTTTGTGGGAAAAGCCTGCAACACGTTTGAGGTGGCAGGTGCGACGGGCAGAAGAGATAGAAAGATAATGGCGGAAGGGTGTTAAGACGTGTAAGCCGAGAAGGCGTTCTGTAATTTGAATGATTCCTATTAATATTTATATGTCCTGTGTTAATATTAGTAACTATTGTGAGTGCATTGTCCATATGATTGTGATGCATATTTGGTAAATTTCAATAAATATAAAACAAAATGGTACTGTATTTTCATCAATACTAAACTGCTTTCTACACGGAGGTTCGTCCACGGTGCTGATTTTGTAGCCATTTTATACGGAATAGGTACTTATGGCGATTGAAGACGCAATCTTAAAAGAATTAAAAGGTATTCCTTAGCAAGTAACAGGAAAACGACGACAGTGACGACAACCAGGTTGAGCAGAGTGCAGGTGTACCCACTACCCATAACGGCGAGGAAGACGCAGACAACGGGGATACCTAGGTCTCAGCACAAACCTGTAAGTTAAACCTTCTATATATTACACGAGGTAGGCCGCTAGTCCAGGACCTGAAGCGTCCTATTTATCTGGAATTTCAAGAGGATGCTACAACAGGCAGGTAGCAGACAAGGTCGGGATTATTTCCAGAAACCAGTCGAGTGTGTTGATTTTCCATGTGTACCTTTAACCATACCTTGAGTTAAAAGAATTAAAGGTTCCAAGACGAAGCCTTCTATTGAACTGATATAACATTTTTACGAACAGCTGTTGAGTTATTTAGGTTGTTGACTTAAAAGTGTTTAATATCGTCGTTCATATCACACTTGTTTGAAGCTGATTTAGTTATTAGTTTGAATATATATTTGTATGTACATTACTTTATATTGCAGGAATTGTCTAGGAATAGTCCTCTCTCCGATGTAACATATAATAAATGGGCAGCCCCGCACCCTGGGATACAGAGTTTTAAAAGTAATAAAAATAACATATCGTGCATTGTTGCCATTCGGTACAAAGGCAAATAAATTAAAAAAAAATTTTAATCAAAGAAAAGAAGCATAGTTCATGGTGTGTCGTGGTGAATCCATGTTTGGTCCACGGTTACGAAATGGCACAAAAACTCATCCCCATTGCGGTTGAACAACGCCAAACACTCCTTCAAAGGTGTCACACTATCGCGTTTGTGGTCGATTGTGAACAAACGCGGCACCCATCTTCTTGCGGATAGCTTTCTCATACTCAAGTGATCATGCAAAATCGACACCACTGAGCCATGTGATATGCCTATGGCTTCCGTAATCTGCCGCACTTTCAATCTCCGATCGGCCAACACCATATCGTGAATTTTTTCAATTGTTTCAGGTGTAGCGACCTCAACTGGGCATCCAGAATGTTCGGCGGCATTTGTAGTTGTACGGCCCCAATGAAATTGAGTATACCAGTTTTTTACCATGGAAATTGATGGTGCAGAGTCCCCATAGTATTTATCAAGCTTAGCATTTGAGTGATGGTTTTTTCCGCAAAAATAATGTTTGATGAGCACACGAAATTCACTTTTTTTCCATTTTCATTATAACTCAAGAGGTTGTCTGCTTTCAATGGCTATCTAACACAAACTAAATGACACAGCTTGTTCAAAATTTGACAGGAGTCAACTGACAGATGCTTGTTGACAGGAGCAGTGTTGCCCCTCCTGTGAAAAGGCGGGAAAATCAAAGTCACGGACTTATTGACCCGCCCTCGTAACTCAAGAGAATGTCTGCTTTTAATGGCTGTCTAACACAAACTAAATGACGCAGCTTGATCAAAATTTGACAGGAGTCATCTGACAGATGCTTGTTGACAGGAGCAGTGTTACCCCTACCTGTGTGAAGAGGCGGGAAATTAACAAAGTCACGGACTTATTGACCTGCCCTCGTAACTTTACTGCTTTCCATGGCTATCTAACACAAACTAAATAACGCAGCTTGTTCAAAATTTGACAGGAGTCATCTGACAGATGCTTGTTGACAGGAGCAGTGTTACCTTACCTGTGAAGAGGCGGGAAATTAACAAAGTCACGGACTTATTGACCTGCTTTACATGGCTATCTAACACAAACTAAATAACGCAGCTTGTTCAAAATTTGACAGGAGTCATCTGACAGATGCTTGTTGACAGGAGCAGTGTTACCTTACCTGTGAAGAGGCGGGAAATTAACAAAGTCACGGACTTATTGACCTGCCCTCGTAACTTTACTGCTTTCCATGGCTATCTAACACAAACTAAATAACGCAGCTTGTTCCAAATTTGACATGAGTCAACTGACAGATGCTTGTTGACAGGAGCAGTGTTATGCTTCCTGTGAAGAGGCGGGAAATTCAAAAAGTCACGGACTTATTGACCTGCTCTCGTATGTTATTTCTGTTAGAAAGATGTTTGTAGAAGAGTCAGTGAACATTATTGTGAGCTGTATAATTGTAAACAGTCTCTCTAACATTTTGTGTTAATTAGAGCTGTTAAAACAACATAGTTCTTGGTAATGCACCTTGCGGCAACTCTGCAATACATCTCGCCATGTTCTGTGACGTTAAATAAACAAAAATACGGATATGGAAATAATTTTGTTAGTATTGCCTTGGTTAACTTGATAATAAATAAGTTTTATGAAGCATTTAGTAAAAATTTACATCACATCAAACACACTTACCTTCCATTGAGCTTCTGGTGAACCAACAATTGTCACCCTCCTTTCATTTTGTGTTTCCTGGGGCTTGCTCTCATCAAGCGGTGCAATTTTTACTGATGCACCGGAGAAGCGAATAATATTTCTAATGTGTGAACCTTTGGTACCGATTATGGCTCCGACAGCATTGTTCGGGATATACAGGTATGTAGTCTCTTGACTGTCACCTCCTCCCTGCGAAGGGCCAGCAGGATACATGCCTGGATATGGTGCTTGTCCCGTATACAATCCTCTTGAGCCATAGCCAATACCTAAAAAAATATATATAAATTTAAGTAGTAAAAACCAAATCTGGCCTACATTATGTTAGAAGCAAGATTAGATTCATACAAATAAGGCAATAAAAAAACAAACATAGAATTTGGTATGCATTCTGGTTACTGATAAGATGCATTCAAAGCAAGCCAAAGACTATTATAAATATAGCTGCTCCTATTAGAAAGAAGAACCTTTGTCGGGATAGGCCAGAATTCTTTACGAGGGTTATTTCAATAAGAATGCACGAGGCTTATTTCAATAAGAATGCACAGCCTGGAACCATCCAGGAGAGGATGATGCAATTACGATCACAGTGACGCCAGTTGGATAACAAAGCAACAAGTGTTCTGGTTACCTCTCTAGATTTCACCGTTTTGAGTTTACTAATGTTACAAATGTCTTCTGAAAATGTCTAGGGTACTGGGATGGTTGTGATAAAAAATGATACATGAAGATTTAAACCTTACATGGAAAAAACCATATTTATTTATTTATTTATTTATTTACTTATTCATACACCATCCAACAGCTTAAAAGTCAAATTGAGGATGGGCTGATACAAAAACATAATAACAAACAAACTACACAAAAGAGAGTCACAAATTACATCGCTTTAAAGAACATTTTTATCTCTTATTACATGAGATGATATCTAGGCGGTCTTGCAGTACAGCACATCTGGTAAATTGGAGACGATCACAGCAATCGCATACGAGCAGTCGGGAGATAGAATGTGCCTGGAAAACGTGCTGCAACAGGAGGCACATTGAAATTAAGTTGCTGAAGCAGATTAGGGCAATCAAACACAGAATTAACCAGTTTGTATTAAAATATAACGAAACTGCTCTGCCTGCGCATCGACAGACTCTGCAGACTAAAGCGAAGAAGTAAACTTTCCTGAGGCAAACCAAAAGACAGATATTCACCATCCTCACAAAAGCTAAGAAATTTTAGAAATTTCCTTTGCACTGATTCTAGACTTGCCACCTGTATCTCATAGTAGGAGCTCACACAACTGAGCCATATTCAAGTCGGGACCTAACCAGACAACGAAAGAGCAGGGAGAGAGTGTCAGTCAGTGAGAAATTTTTGCTGTTTCTCATCAGAAACCCAAGAGTTTTGTAAGCAGAACTGACATGTAAGCAGAACTCACTGTCTGCTCATAGTGTGGTTTAAAAGATAGAGTACCATCAAAACCAATTCCAAGGTCCCTAACTGTCCTGGGATGATCAAGTGAAGCTCCCTTATATTGTATCTGAAAGTAATTAAGTGCTTATTTCGAGTAAAGGACATCACACGACACTTCAAAACGTTCATAGAAAGACCACTCCAACAAGACCCTTCATCAAGGATCTGAAGACAGTTCTGGAGCTGCGAACAGTCATCAACACTCGAAATATTTGTAAAAATCTTAATATCATCTGCATACATTAAAAAACGAACATGTAAAACATGTTTAACTGGGTCGATAAATATATTAAACAGCAGTGGACCGAGTATGGAACCCTGCAGCACCCCTGAAGTTATGTGATAAGTGTTACATTTGAAGCCCCCGAACTCAACAAATTGCCTCTTTCCATCCATCTGAGTAAGCCAACCAACCCTCAGAGAATCTGATAGCCCTCATCCTGTCAATTAGAACAGAATGATTTAGACAATCGAAGGCCTTAGATAGATCAGTATACATAACATCAACCTGTGAAGAGCGGTCGAGAGCGGATGCAATGAACTGTGTAACATCAACTAAATTCGTCACAGTCGATCTCCTTGGAATGAAACCATGCTGAGAAATAGAGTCTGTTTTTGATGTGGAACAATATTCGCTGAAAAAGGCAGGCCTCGAAAAATCTTACAGAAGGCACATAGTATAGCTATTGGTCGATAGTTTGATGGATCCCCACTATCCCCCGCCTTGAAGACAGGGAAAACTCATGACAGCTTCCAAAACGCAGGGAATGTTCCAGATCTAAGAATTAAATTAAAAATTTTCTGTGGAGTCATGAAATCATATAAGCATATCATAATTAAGTACAGTTTGGAGGACCCAATTTATCACAACACAGTTTTTAGACCTGACGATCGTTTCGCTGACAAAGTTAACATCATCATAGGGATGAATAATAAACAAAGTTTATTCAGCCCTCCGATGACACTAACTTTGTTAGCGAAACGATCGTCAGGTCTAAAAACTGTATTGTGATAAATTGGGTTCTCCAAATTGTACTTATCAGTGCTCATCACAGGTTCCAATCTTCACTCATTATTAGATAATTCACAGCTCATTGTGTGACGTTTGTGGCAAGCAGACACTAGACCTAGTCCAATTCCCCATTAGGGTACTTATTTTCTTAAAGGGCGTGTTAACATTAAAGATGACCCAATACCAGGAAGATCGAAAACAGCAACAGACTTGTGAAATGTGAAACTTCTGGCAGATGTTCTTTCAACCGATCGTCGTGCAACTTGCAACAATTTATCAGAAGCGACTGCGAACTCAACAACATCAGTATTTCATATTTTTATAGCTGATTTGCAGACAAGAAACAATTGTGTTCAATGGGTCCTTCACTACTTTTTGACTGCTGAACAGGAACAGAAACACTAAGGCATTGCAACACAATTGAATGAAGGACAAGAATTCTTGCGCATAATCGTTCCTATAAATGAAACATGGGAAAACACTTTGAACCATAATTGAAATCACAGTCGAATGAGTGGAAAAGTCCATCCTCACCGCGACCAGTAAAATTTCAACAAGCACAAACGAAGGTCAAGTATATATGAAACAAATGATTTTTCTTATAAAATGACGAAGAGAGGCTATCATTATTATTATTATGTATGATTTATTAGTATATAATAATAAATCACGTCTATAGAAAGAAGTCAAGATGACATAAGTAAATTTGAAACAAGCCTGATAGTAGCAGTACTACCTTCACTTCTTGCAAAGATTACGCAAAACCATGCACAAAACCAGACCAAACATGCTCGCATGTAGCGAACTCTTGCATGACAATATACGTGCAAGTTTAGCGAAGGCAGTGACTCATTTATTTAATAAGCATGAACTGGAATTGTTGACTCATATACCATACAGTCCAGATATGAGTCCCACAGACTTGACTTGTTCCCAAAATTAAGACAACCCATGCATTCATATCGTTTATCTCCCTGAAAGAACTTTTCTGCTGTGGTTACCCGAGCCATAGAAGAATTGTGAAAAGATATTGACTAAAATGAAACACCTAAATAAAAACAGTATGTGCATTCTTATTTAAACGACCCTTGCAGTGCACAGCTTTTGCAGACATTTTGAAGAAAAAGAATATGACATATTTTGAACATATATCTGATCATCTGTACAAGCCTGCATTTTTTCCAATTCTATTATTACTTTTTGAGAAAATGCTCTTGATTGAATACTAAATGCTTATGAAAATTTCAGGTTACTGTAAATAAATCGGCTTTATATAAGTGCTAACTTGCTTATATGCTATAACAACCACCTTCCAGAAGATGAAAGGACTTTTTAACAAGATTGTGCCCTACATTTTGATGTGTCACATCCCTTTTTGTTCTAAATATTTTATAGACCGTCAAAATGGCACAAGAGGTCAATACTCTAGCCGGCTAAATCACCTGATTCAAGTACTTTAAACATTCTAATAGGGACACATGCATTTATAGTTACTTTATTAATAATTATGAAAGTCTGATATTCAGGGCGCCAAGGTCAAACAATTATCAGAGAATCATATCAATTGGCACCAGATGTGTTTGTAAATGTCAAAAGATTTAAAACAGTCTACAAGATGAGCAAAATTCGATGCTTACACGCTTCCACAGAGGATGAAAAGCTATTTAAAAAGATGTGTGACACGACTCGCTACATATTTGAGGGTCTACAGATGCTGCTGTCAAAGCAGAAGTTTGGAGTTACAGGTGCAAATTTTACATTATATTTGACCTCCCTTTACATGAAAATTGTTACCAATTTTTTTTCCCACATCAGTTTTTTTAACCAATTTTTGGGTGATGAATTTTCATCGAAACACTGTGACGTCTGGGTTCGTGTCACAGATGGAGCAAAGTAAACTTGTGATGTTCGAACGCATTAAAAATATGGTACCATTCTATACTGATCCCCATTCATCCAACTAATGATCTAAGTAAACAAAGCAGTTTATCAAATAACAAAAAATCAATATACACACCTGCTGTTGCCATCATTGCCATTGGATGCAGCCCTGGAAACATCATGGTTTGAGGGGCCATTGCCTGAAGATCGTTCTCGTAGCTCTGTCTCAATTTTGCGCTGATCTGAGCTTCAGCTTTACTCATGTTCTCGATGGTGCCTTTTACAGTTATGATTCTTTCCAAGTTAAAGGAGTTAATATCGTTAATACTAGAAACAGTTATCTTTGTATCTGTTTCTTGCATTATCCGTTTGATTGTATTACCGCCTTTACCAATAATTCTTCCGATTAAGTTATTGTGAGCTAATATCTTCAGGCAAATTTCACTAAAAAACATTATGTTACTTATGTTACACAGATTATATTTTTATTTCAAATGAAATCCAGATTGGTTAAAAATAACAAAAATACTTTGTAAAACTTCACAAGCCATACTTAATTGAGCACACACTGTTGCAGTGTGATGACTAGAGGCTGAAATATAAAGTGGTTTTCTTCATTTTTAGTGAATTTTCTTTTTAAAAAAATCACCAATGAGGAGATTGTGACTTTTGAATTTTGAAAAAATTTCTTCAAATGAGCACGATTGAGGACCTCTGTAACACACTGTTGCAGTGTCATGACTAGAGACTGAAATATGAAGTGGTTTTCTCAATTTTTAGTGAATTTTCTTAAAAAAAAATTATGAGACGTATAGCTCTCTTCTGAATGGAGTCCAGGATAGCGAGTGTAGAAGCGGCAACAGCACCCCAGATGTGGGAGCAGTATTCGAGGTTAGGTCTTATTTGTGAAGTATATAAGGTATAGAGATTAGCTGGTGAAAAGTATTTGCGAGCCCGGAAGAGGAAACCTAATTTCTTAGCAGCCGCTTCTGCAATTGATGTGACATGTTGGTGCCAATTGAGATTTCAATCCACAGAAATGCCAACAAGTGAAAAGGACTTATTACCTTGAATAACTTGGTTGTTTATTGTGATGGCTCTAGGGCCGGTGTATCTCTTATGAGAAAGAAAGCAAGACTGTGATTTGGTGGGGTTGAATTGTACAAGATTTCTACTTCCCCAGTGTGATATTTTTTGGAGATTCACGGAGATAGAACCCTCCATGAGTCTGCGATCCTTATCTAATTGGGCTATAAAGAGACAGGCTTAGAATATTGTATATTTAAGTAGAGGGTGCTGTCGTCCGCGTAACTGTGCACTGGGTTGGATGTGCTAGAGAGGAGGTCATTGATGTGGAGAAGAAACAAAGTAGGGGTTAAAGCTAAACCTTGAGGAACTCCTGCATTAATTGGATACACTTTAGAAGAATGGCCATCCACGACAACAGAAATGCTCCTGTTGGAGAGGAAATCTGCTGTCCACATACAGAGTTTTGGTGGTAGGCCATAGGCCGGTAGTTAATTAAGCAGCGCTGCGTGCCAGACCTGGTCGAATGCTTAGGATATGTCTAGAGCGACAATCTGGGATTCACCGTGTAGTTCCATGGACTTGTTCCAAGAATGGGTGACAAAGGAAATGAGGTCGGCAGTTGATCTGCGCTGACGGAATCCATACTGCCTGTCGTGGATTAGACTGTGTTTTCCAAGAAATTTTAGTAATTCGGTGTTTATATACTTTTCCATCACTTTAGAGACGACTGAAAGGAGAGAAATAGGCCTGTAGTTGCTAGGAAGCGCTTTGGATCATTTCTTGGGAACGGGTTGTACTCTAGCAGTTTTCCAGTTACTAGGGAATATGCCTCTATTGTAAGATGTCTGAAATAGACAAGTCATGACAGGAGCAAGTTCTGGTGCGCATTTTTTAAGAACAATTGCTGGAATCTCGTCAAGGTCAGCGGCTTTCCTGGTATTAAGAGAAGAGAGTATATTTCGTACCTTTTTAGTTTTGAAAGTGATATCCGTCATTTTATGCGTGGCATTGGGGACTGTTGGTGGTTGAACATTTGGAGGTGGGTTGAGAGTAGACTTGCCGGCGAACAACGAGACAAAAAGTTCAGCCTTGCCCAGGGCGGTAGAAACAATTTCATCCCCTGAGACAAGAGGTGGGAACGTGCTCTTGCAGAAATTATTCCCAATAGATTTAGCAAGAGTTCAGAAGGGTTTGCTGCCGCTGGAGCTTAAGAGGACTTTGTTTTTGATGTGGTTACTAAACGAGTTTTTGCCTCAGAAAGAATGCGGACATAGCGGTTTCTTACGTCGTTAAATGCTTGACGGTTTTCTTGACTGGGATTGTGTAGAAGCTTTTTGTGATCTTAGACCTTTTCAAGTCTGGCCTTATCACAGGATTTAGAGAACCAGGGCTTTTGAGTGGCTGCAGAGGTTTTCTGTGTACGTGGAATAAATAATTCCATGCCAGCTTGTATAATTTTGGTGACGTTTTGGCACTGATTTGAGTTTCGGCGAGGAACAGGAGTTGGGGCATATTAGCTTGAAGAAAATGGTGGACGGAGTTCAGGTTAGAATTTAGGCCACATATATTCGAGAAGGATATGTTAAATCTTGATGCCGGCGCCCCCTGCAAACCCCTCTGGCGGAGATCCGAATGGAGGGGTATTTTATTTCCAGAATCTATTGTACAAGGAGGAGCCATCATCATTTTTGCTTATAAGGGAAACCGATTTCAAACACTTTAAATCTGTTTAACATTAAAAAAAACATTATAAACACTTTTAATAAAGTGTCACAGAGTATTGAAATTAAATGATTTAGAACATTTTCCAACAACTTCATAAAATGTGTGTTATCCAATGTATTCAGTTCTACAAATGAATTTATGTTATCAGTACAAATAATAGTGTTAGTAATGTATGTTTGTCATCAAATTGTATCTATCTTACGAATATGGTTCAGCTAGTGTTTGCAAAAGACACTTTTTGTAAAATTATATTTACAAACAAATGCGGGAATATTTTTAAACTGTCACTTCCAGTTTGGTAACTCAGGCATCCTAAAAGCATTACCTACTTCTCTTTATTACCATTTCTCCATACTCCTCACAAGCCAGTCTCCACTGGTTATAAAACTCCTCTCTATCTAATTTTTAAGAACTAATAAAGTAATGTATTTGAATTTCTACAATAAATTTTGAGGTTATTCTTGACTTCAAACTTCAATGATTGTCATTGTTTAGTTAATTTTAACTGGCTGGAATTTTGTTGCTTCTGATTTTAGATTTACTTTTTCGTTCATTGTTGTTCATAATCTACAGTTTTTTACCGAAAAAATCAATCTCTATGCAAAAGCCAACAATTTTCTTTTCAACTAAAATTATTAGAGGTCTTCGCATTGACATATAGAAGGTGTTGTAGAAGCAAGCGAACAATATAGAAAAGTAAAAATACAGTTTTACCAAGTTATTGAATTAACATATTTGATTATAATCCAGATTTCATTTGAACTGTCTATACAGTGAATTTATTTTATCATGCAACATATGGATAATTTTCATAAAAATCGCTGACATCAATGTATCAAAGTTTGTATTTTAAAATATATGTAAAACTTGTAGAGATAATAAGTAACGTATATCTATTTAGCAATGCTATTTTACAAGAAATTAGCCTGCACAAAATCAAGACGTTTCTTCGTACATCATAAACATAAGCTAATATTTCTTGATTGTTTCTATTGTGGAAACTGAAGTTTTCATTGTTAATAAATGTATTTACTAAGCTTTTACAACAGATACACAATCAATGTGTGAAGATTGGAACCTGTGATGAGAACTGATAAGAGATGGAGAACCCAACTCATCACAATACAGTTTTCAGACCTGACAATCGTTTCGCTAACAAAGTTATGGTTCAACGAATTTAAACGTGTTCTTACATCTGTTTTTGATAAGGAGCGACCGGGCCGCCCGGCAGACGTCGTTACCCAGAAAATCGTTGGAAAGCTCCACGACATGATTTTCGCTCATCGCTGAAGTAAAGTGCGCGAAGTAGAAGAGGATGTGTGGAACAGCAATCAATATTTTATATTCTGTATCTCCATTAATATGTCAGCATATAACACTATCACGCTAAAAATCTGCAAAAGTGTTCTTCTTTAAACTTCAATCAACACAGAAAGAATTCCTTGAAAACAGTATATAGGGTGAGTAAAAAAACCATGGAGTCAGGTTTTCTCGAGAAATTCAAATGGACCACCCTGTATATTATAATCAATTTCGATACATCAACAAATTTCCTTTCAGTTTTATGAAGTATTCCCTATACCCAAAGTCGCTTCCTAGCAACTACAGGCCTATTTCTCTCTTTTCAGTCGTCTCTAAAGTGATGAGAAAGTATATAAACACTAAATTACTAAAATTTCTTGAAAAACACAGTCTAATCCAGGACAGGCAGAATGGATTCCGTCAGCGCAGATCAACTGCCGACCTCCTTTCCTTTGTCACCCATTCTGGGAACAAGTCTATGGAACTACACGATGAATCCCAGATTGTCGCTCTAGACATATCCAAAGCATTCGAGCAGGTCTGGTACGCAAGCCTGGTACGCAGCGCTGCTTAATAAACTACCGGCCTATGGCCTACCACCAAAACTCTGTACGTGGACAGTAAATTTCCTCTCCAACCAGAGCATTTCTGTTGTCGTGGGTGGCCATTCCTCTAAACTGTATCCAATTAATGCAGGAGTTCCTCAAGGTTCAGCTTTAGCCCCTACTTTGTTTCTTCGCCACATCAATGACTTCCTCTCTAGCACATCCTACCCAGTTCACAGTTATGCGGACGACAGCACCCTCCACTCAAATATACAATACTCTAAGCCTGTCTCTTTGGCCCAATTAGATGAGGATCGCAGACTCATGGAAGGTTCTATCTCCGTGGATTTCCAAAAAAATATTAGACTGGGGAAGTAGAAATCTTGTACAATTCAACCCCACCAAATCACAGTCTTGCTTTATATCTCATAAGAGATACACCAGCCCTAGACCCATCACAATAAACAACCAAGTTATTCAAAGTAATGAGTCCTTTTCACTTGTTGGCATTTCTGTGCATCGAAATCTCAATTGGCACCAACATGTCACATCAATTGCAGAAGCGGCTGCTAAGAAATTAGGTTTCCTCTTCCGGGTTCGCAAATACTTTTCACCAGCTAATCTCTATACCTTATATACTTCACAAATAAGACCAAACCTCGAATACTGCTCCCACATCTGGGGTGCTGCTGCCGCTTCTACACTCGCTATCCTGGACTCCATTCAGAAGACAGCTATATGTCTCATCAGTGACCCTATCCTCACCCAAAGGCTGCCATCCCTTGCCCAACGACGTGCCGTTGGTGACCTCTCTCTCTCTTTTATAGATATCTGCATGGGCACTGCTCAGAGGAGCTTTCTTCCATAGTTCCTCCACCTGCTGCCCCCAACAGATCTACCAGAGGAACAGAGCGAATGCACCCTTTTACTGTCCAGGTCACCAGACATAGAACATCTTGTTATGCCCGCTCTTTTGTCCCGAGCACTTTAAAGTTGTGGAATTCCTTGCCGGCACTTGTTTTTTCTTCTCCCACGAACCTCCAAACCTTCAAGTCCAGAATTAACAAGTTGCCTCTGTCCTCCTTGTCGACACCCACAGTACGATAGTATTTAGGCTGTAAGCCCTCGTGGTGTGTGGTTAAAATTTAAAAAAAAATCAGTATTTATGAAGATATTGGGTGTTTTTTTTTTAAGGAAAAAGGTACATTTATACACAGGAACAGATTAGTGTATTATATCGTAAAGTAAACAATGTATTGAGTTACTTGTAAAACATTGATTTACTTGTCAAACATTGACATACTTGTCAAACATTAACTTAAACTATCGAGTAGTTATTTTCTTGTATCTGAATTATAACAAGAAGCGAAAATGAATTTCTCTGGACAAGAAATGATTGATTATGTGTTAGGAGTAAGTAACAAAAATTGTTTATTCGCGACAAGAATCTATCATGAGATATATCCCAATAGAAGACAACCATACAGAACCGCTTTTAATGAAGATACAGACTGTCAAATGCACCTCTCATGTTTTAGAAAAGTGGCCATAACTTTTGAACTACTCAGTATAGACACCAACAACTATACACTGGACGAATCGGCAAAACAAGAGAAATTCAAGAATGAAACAATATACACGGTGTACCATTAAAAAAAAAGTGAAGTATGGATTGTATCTAACTTATGTAACACCCTGTGTACAGCACTCTTATCATCTCAATTCTAAAATTAACGTGACTTGTGTTAAGACATGGTGCGCCCTTCGACGAACTCATTTCATCTAACCAGACAAGAACCGGCAGAGACGACTCAGCATCCCGCGTCCTGCATTGCAGGGTAGAACGCTTGAAACGATAGATGTAAGAGGTGCTTGCGAAAACTCCATTGTGTAAATATCAAAGTTATTGTTCATATTTGTTGTAGTTAAAGTTAAAACTGGTGTAAATTGATTAATATACTATTAATCAACAAACAAGGTGATTACTTATTTTCAAAAGCAAAAATCCTAACACTCTGTATATGCAAAAATAATTTTAGTTTGTAGCTAACGTTAGTACCTGCAACATTTGTTCCAAATTTTTTTAATATTATTGATTAATAAAGGAGATCATGAACTTGAACGCACTGTTGGGCCGGTATGTATATGGATATTATGTACCTGTGCGCCTAGGGTACATAACTGCCAGAATAGTATATAACTGTATAGGAGCGCTTTTATTAGATCAAAACTAATCGGTGTCGGGTTCGCCCGTCATCATATCACTTGGTGACTCTGAATAACTTTAAGCTTATGTTTTATGATAAAATAAATTCAGGGTACCTATATATTTTTTAAATCTGCAAATTGAAATACGACTGTTGATCTGTCTTGGCTCTTGCTCTTACCCTTTGTTAGTATTATTCGCTTCTTGTTGCATGACTTCTAGTATTCGTTTGCAGGCATTCGTGCAGTTCTCTGGGTTCCCGTAGATTGTTATCGCCTTTTCTAATGAACCCACATTATCTTTCCTATGGACATCTACCCTGGCTCTGGTCTGCTGTGTAATTTGCCTAATTGTAGAACCTTGTCTTCCTATTATGGCCCCAACCTGCAACACGAAAATAATATTGAATTTGTTAATATAACATCCTGCTAAGTACCACAAATAGTTTATCATGGGATTGTGTTGTGTTCTAATATTATCAAACCCACATATTCAATCTCCCCGAGTCAAACCCTGTTCATTCCCACCCTAAAAACCTCCCTTGATGCCAACAACAGCCACCAGAGGCACAGAAAGACATTGGCACTCCTGTAACAGTTGGCAACAAACGAGAAAAGGAGCTATATGATAACCCTAGAGCAACTTCACTTCCATGTCATCCAGCGCCCAGCACGGTCAGACCGGCTGAACCGTGAGTGGTAGTGAGACACAACATAATAGTTTAATATGACGTGGTCACACCAAACATCACTTCTTCATTGTCCGGCGGCCAGTAAACACCGTAACCAGATCGGTTCCAACCAGGTCTCCGTGATAAGTAGTCACCAGACCATATAGTGTCTTGGCCATTTAGCGGCCCGTGAGCCTCTCGTGGAAGAACCATCCTTTCAGCGAGCGACTGACCCGTGGCAAGAAGTGCACCACGTTTGAGTCGCGTTGTCATATGCACAAGCGTCACCCACGTGGCCATCCTGGTGGACGAAGCCCCAGGTACCAGCGACACCACCACGTGCTGATTACGACAACCTATTCAGCTCCACTTGTAAGTTACCTTTTATTGAATCATTATTGAATCAAACATTCATTTCTGTATGTAACCTTGTAACGGTCATAATTAAATTATTATTACTTTTACCACGTGTATTCATAAATCTGCCCCACCAACAACAATTCCTCTGGTCTTTCAAGAGTATTAAAGGGGTAATTATAACCAGGATGCTAGTCTTTGTAAACTAGTAATGTTAGTGCGCGCACTTTATTTTAATTCAAACATTTAGTATTTCGCAGCATTACATTTATCCCAATCTGGTCGGTACATATTGTGTGAAATAAAATTCACAAGAAATAGGTAAAAATAACAAAAATACTTGGTAAAAATGCACAGGAAAAAGTTAATTAAGCACATAGTGTTTCGGTCTCACGGCCATTCCCGGTCAACGCTAGTACTGCTTCGTATAAAATAGGGTAGGTGTCCCAAATATCACCCCCGTGTACAATATTACCAACTCGTGTTTGCAAGCTACTTTGGGGGGTGGGGATAGCCGGCGCCTTTTGAGTCTAACCGAGCCATTGGCCCTTTTGAACATCCCTTTGTTTCACCCTGGAACTGTAACGTAACATCAGGGTGAAGGGCTGTCTTTTCTTCTACCTTGGTTTTCCTTACATCTCCCCTCCCCGCGGCTGTGAGGATTAGGAGTTCAGGTACCTCTATAATCTAGTGGTTTCGTGAAACTTTATACTGTCCCTCTTTCCCCTTCCTCTTTCTTCCGCATGATGGACTGTGTTAGCTTCCTCACTCGTTCCCATGTTCTTTTTTGGGCAGTCATTACTGGCACTAGATTTTCTACCGTGAGCTGTACCCCTATTTCTGTGTATACTTCTTGTCGTTCTCTTTCCTAGCGGATACAGTTAAACAGTGCGTATTCCGCTGTGTCTCGTTGACCAAAGTACCTGCATTCCTCACTATCAACTTTCCGTATTTTGTATACATATGTTCCAAATCTGCCGTGGCTAGTTAAGATCTGTGTAATATCGTAGTCAACGTTACGATATTGGCAGGTTAGGTACATATCGATATCAGAGATCAGCCGCTTTGTCCACTGGGCTTGCTCTTGATTCTCATCCCATGCTCATTGCTACTCTTGTATCAAGTGTTCCCTTACAATTGCCCTTGTTCCGGCCTTTGTTCCGTATTCTCCCTATAAAGGATGTATCTTTCCTTGGCGAGTTCGATGTGCAGGTGCCCCGCTGACTTGCAGCGCCTTTGCCGGTACAGTTCTGCATGCGCTCGTTGTTCTTAAAAGTATGTCTTCTGCATCATGAGCTTGTATTTTTTCCTGTTGAGTGCTGCATACCAGACTGGGACACCGTACAATAGAATTGAATATAGCACCCCGCACAGTACACTTCTCTTGCAGCTCCTGGGGTCGCTGATGTTGGGTATTATTCTGGCCAGCGCAGATGCTCGTTACTCCTCTCTGTACAGATTTTTTAATGCGTTCTGCGAATGTATTATTTTTATTGAACAACACTTCTAAACAGAACAGTGCTTTCGATGGTGTTACTTTGTTATTTCAGATTTGAAAGTCGACATGGCTTCTCTCTCTTGGTCCTTTCAAGATGACGGCCTCCGATGTGGCGCCAATGCCAGGCCTTTATGGTTTATCCATGTTGTTATTCTTGATAACGATTGGTTTACTCTGTGCGTTAGCTCTTCTTCGTACTCTGCTGACACGATCGTCGGCGAACGCAATGGACGTCAACACTATCTCCAACACCCCATCGTAAAGAATATTCCACAGCAACGGCCCCAGCACCCAGCCTTGCGCAACCTCTGCCGTAACTTCTATTTCGATTTTGTCGATTCCTAATCTTCTCTCTTCAAAGTAAGCAAGCTGCTATGCGCGCCATCTATTCAGTTACTGTTAGATGTCTCGTGGTTTTGTCACACGTAGCGCCAGCGCCAGGGACAAGCTTCGTATGAATGGATTAGCAATAACAATATGTCTGAAGTGTTCGAGACCAGGATGAACGTCTTTTAATCCAATCAATCCAGCGAATGACCACATAAGTGTTTACAAATCATAATTTCGTTTATATGGCATGAAAGTGCATCAAATAAGGATTAAAAAGTGGTATTTTCGAATAAAAGCAGTCGTGTGTCATGTGTGCATGTTTTTGCTGACTGAGCTATGCTTCTATCGACTCGATTCTAATATCCACTTGGGCGATATTTGCAGCACATATTTTCATTTACCTACAATCTATCTCACAGTTTTTCCAATATTTTATCTTCACAAATTGATTTTCATTGTATTGGATTCTTCATTTTTTGTTATTGTGTGGCTTTTACATAAGATGCTAAGGAAGGACGAGTACAAGCAGACGTGGGGCACGTCTAGTCTTAAGGTTGCCTGTCGGCTTCTTCAGGACAAAGAATTGGGAACGCGAAAGGCATCAAAAGCGTTTGGAGTATCGAGATCTACGTTGCGCAACTACATTGAAAAAGTGTAGATGCGGCAAACGAAGAAGAAAACTGCAGTGACAAGAAAATTGTGCTGACGACTGGTTTAGAACAATAAGTGATTGAGTACCGCATGGAAACGAAAAGAAATCTTTTTTGGCTTGAGTTGAAATATCGTAAAGCATAGATAGCCTTTCAAATGTGGTTGAGCTTGTTGTTGAAAAGAAATATTTTTCAATTGTTTAAAGCAAAAATGTACAAGTGATTTCTACAAAAGGGAAACCGGCAGTCTACAAAATGTCATCGGCAGAGGGGAAAGCTGAATATCGTTGTCACCTGTGGGTCAGCTGACGACCAGTATGTTTCTCTCATGATACTTTTCGCAGAAATAGGTAGGTCTTGAAGCTAAAGAATGGAGCTCCTCTTGGAGCCATTCCAGGATTTAACCCATCAGGCTGGATTCGGTGTGGTTTGTTCTGTAAGTGGATGAAACATTTTCCTACTTTTCATAAGGCTACAGCAGAAGACACGTATGTATTAGTTCTGGATGGCTACTACTCTCACGCATGGAACTTGAAAGTAATAAACCTTACCCAAGACAACCACATCATAATGGTCTGTCTGCCACCTCAGGCACGCATATTACGCAGCCACTTCATCGTACTTCCATGAAGCCACTCAAAACTTTCTGCAATCAAGAAAATAAGAAATCGCTTTCCAATAATGAGAGCAAAATTGTGACGCAGCATGAAGTTGCTGAACTCATGCGCAAAGCGTACATCAGAGCAGCAACCATGAGTATTGCTCTGAGTCACTAGATCTCCATGAAGCCACTCAAAAGTTTCTACAGTACATCAGAGCAGCAACCATGAGTATTGCTATGAGTGTTTTTCGCACCGTTGGTTTCTATCCTTTTTATGACTGTATTTACCGAAGCTGAATTCGTTGAAGAAGTGACCGCGCCTCAACTACTTATAAATACGGCCTGAATTGATCCAACAATTATTCCACCCATCACTGACGGCCAAATTCTAATAGCTGGTCAAGATGAGCTCCTATGACTCATATTCCTTACGGCCCCATCCCGTTCCATGATGTAGTAGCATCATCCAAGCGTCTCACCAAAAGTGTAATCACCGTCTCGGAAACGAAATGGTGGAGAGAGCGTGGTGTTGACCACCTCCGCTTATAAGAAAAGCCTGTTTTTATGCTGCTAGAAGTCAATAAAATTTTAATCAGGCCTCAACTAGTAGAGCAGTACAAAAGGGGAATCCTGCCGCCAACAAGAAGAAAGTTAAGGAAGGAAGCGTAAAGTATCAAGCTCTTCTCATAGTGAGGATTCAAATGAATCTCCACTAGTGGATACAGAGGATGTTCTTCATATTCGCCTTGACAATTTTAGTAGACAGCAGTAGGTTGTGTGCTCTTTGTTCAGCAATTGGAATAACCAATTTTGTAATCCAGAGAGTGGGCGCGGAAAATATACACATGTTCGTATTGTCTGAACGGCTGAGTTTTTCGGACTAAAATATAATATAAATGTAGGCGTAGATACTAATTGGACATTTTTTTCAAGTCTAATAAATTACGAAGGATTTGTCTTTGTCAGTTTGTTAACTTGAGTCTTTTCACAGAAAAAGTTTAAAATTAATTTACAAAAGTTATACGTGCTGTACTAGCAACGCTTTTAACAGGTGCTCCTAATCTAGCCTGGTGGACGTTAGCATAAACACGGGTAGGCGATAAGCCAGCGGTCTTAAAAAAGTCTCATGGAAATTAAAAAAATATTGCTAGTTAACTAATGGCGGGGTCTGCGGAGATCATGGTCTGGGAACACGCAACACTAGAGGAGATCGTCTGGTGCAATTTTGTACAGAGCACCGCCTCTCTGCTGCCAACACCTACTTCAAACAACATCCTAGACGTCTATACACGTGGAAATCCCCAGCAGATCGTGATAACCACATAGTGAGAAATCAGATAGATATCATCCTCATTAAGAGCCATTTAATGAAGTTTGTCAAATCAGCAACAACATACCCTGGCGCCGACGTCAACAGCGACCATAATTCCGTAGTAATAAGTCTACAGCTTCGCTACTTCACTAGAGTCCAACGTCCAAATAAACCTAGCGAGTCGATGTCAGAAGACTTCTTGATCCCCGAGATACGAGCCAGAGCAGCCGAGTCTCGAGGCACGTCTACAAACAACTACTGTTGCAATGACGACGACGTAGAGCCTCGGTGGACTGTCTTGAAGAAGACACGAGAGAAGGAAATACAAGGCCACAGACAATAACCGATACAGGGAGCCGAACAGGGCTGTTGTGAGATCGGAATGCCGAAAAGCAAGGGAAGGATGGCTAGCTGAAAAATGCAGTGAAATGGAGACACTAGAAAAAAAGCATGACTCGTTTAATCTCCACAAAAAGGTCAAGGAATTCACAAACACACAACGCAGGCAGATCAACGGTATTTTGAAGGACACTAACAACAAGATCCTAACGAGCGTTGAGGAAAAGCTTAAAAGATGGAAGGAGTATGTTGAGGCCCCCTTCAATGACACACGACCCCACCAGTCACCTAGGGACTATGATGATATCAACGAACCCAGCCCTGCTATCACCGCAGAGGAAGTGAGACGTGCTATAAAACTTCAGAAAAATGACAAGGCTGTATGACTAGACAATATTCACGCGGAAACCTTGAAATTGCTTGTAAGTGCAGATGATGGAGGCCTAAAACTTCTTACGTCGTTCATCGCTCTGCCAAAAAAGCCGAACGCATGTCGGTGCGACGACCACCGAATGATAAGCCTGATGTCTCACGTCCTCAAGGTCTTTCTTCGCATCGTTCACACTTGCATATACGCCAGATGTGAGGGACAAGCTGGGGAGACGCAGTTTGGATTTAAGAACGAAATAGGCACGCGCGAGGCTCTCTTCTCTCTCAACGTTCTCACACTGCGATGCAGAGACATGAATGTTGATATATACACCTGCTTTATTGACTACCGAAAAGCTTTCGACTGGGTCTCGCACCAGAAGCTCATTGAGATCCTAAAATACACCGGAGTCGATGCGGGAGATCTAAACATAATCACGCAGCTGTACTGGCATCAGACTGCGGAGATTAGAATAGAGGGCATAACATACGAAGAAACAAAAATCAGAAGGCGTGTTAGACAAGGATGTGTCCTGTCCCCTCTACTCTTTAACATATACTCGGAGGCGGTGTTCCGGGAGGCACTGGAGAATGTGAAAAAGGGAGTTAAAATCAACGGCACCCTTATAATTAATATACGATTCGCCGCCGATACAGTCGTGGTCGCCGACAGCCTACCACTTCTCCAGAATATGATGGATCTCATCGTTGAGCATAGCACACAGTATGGTTTACACATGAACGTTGCCAAGACCAAGGTGGTTATGTTCTCCAGGGCACTAAGACGGACGATCCTTCAAATTAACCAGCAGGTTGTGGAACAGGTGCGGTCCGTTAAATACCTTGGAGCCCTCGTCAACGAGAACAGTGGCCCTAAAATGGAAATCAGATCAAGGATAGTACAGGCCAGAAGAACATTCATCTCCATGAAGAACCTCTTCAACAGTAGAGACCTAAACCTACAGCTCCGCATACGTATATGGCGCTGTTATATCTTCCCAATGCTACTCTATGGCTCCGAGAGCTGGACATTCTGCCAATCAATGGAGATTGGTGCCTTTGAGATGTACTTGTATTGCCGTATACTGCGTATATCCTATGTAGACAGGATAACCAACGAGGAAGTGCTAAGGAGAATAGGTAAAGGCAAAGAACTGCTGACAACCATCAAAGAACGAAAGCTCCAATACATCGGGCACATTATGAGGGGGGAGCGGTACGAGCTCATCCGACTCATCGAAGGAAAGATCGAGGGCAAACGATCTGTGGGCAGACGGCAGAACTCATGGCTGAAAGATCTGCGTCGATGGTTCGGACGGACATCTGTGGAGATTTTCAGAGGTGCCCGTATCACGCACCATTATAGCCAGTTGGATCGCCAACCTTCGTAGGGAGACGGCGTCCTAAGAAGAAGAAGAAGTTAACTGGCACAGGTTAAGAAGCGATCTGACCTCTGTAAATCAAAAGACGATGGTTCTTGGCGATGCTCATTTGGTTTCCAGCTTGATATCTCAACCAAGGAGGTCGATACGCAGAGAAACAGTTAGGACAGGCAATGTTTATTGGGTCACTTACCCTATTGCCTAATTGAAATTATTGCTATTACGACTGAACCTAGTTTCTAAGTTAACTAATAAAACGTTTCCTTTTCTAATGCCAAAATAGTCAGATGGTAAAAGCGAGAACAGTTACATTTAACTTTCATGAAAAATGTTCGACGTAAATACAAATTACAAAAAATGAACTTACCATATCACTTTGTACAAGTATCCGTAATGGAAAGTCTGTTTGCCTATTTTGACCAGGGAGACCCCCGAAGGGGGCTCCCGGCCCTCGCGGCCCACCTCGCCGAGCTCGTTTTTCCACAGCCAGTTCCACTTTTAACGATTTACCTTCTATTTCTAAACCATTCAGTTGATTCACCGCTCTGAAACAAAAGAAACGAAACGAATAGTAAAAAAGTATGAGGCTTAAGGCTTTTTAAATACAGAAAGTTCTCAGTGAGTGTTGGACGTGCCGCCACCTAGTTGCGGAACCAAGTAGTATGTTGTCACGCCAGCTCCAAATAACACAAAGTGCTAAAAAAATAGAGACTGTATACAACTAACTAACAATTTAGAAAATTGCCAGCCCTGGCCCATTTCTACCCCAATATAGGGACAAAGTATGTAAGACTAGATGCATTCTCGCAACAATTAGAACCGTATACCGGTTTCGCTCTCATTAGAGCTCTTCAGTACGGCATACTAATTGTAGCAAAAATGCACCAAAACTTACTTTGTCCTTATATTGGGGTAGAAATGGGCCAGGGCTGACAATTTTCTAAATTGTTAGTTAGTTGTATACAGTCTCTATTTTTTTAACACTTTGTGTTATTTGGAGCTGGCGTGACAACATACTACTTGGTTCCGCAACTAGGTGGCGGCACGTCCACCACTCACTGAGTATTTTAAGGCTGGCTATACTATAGCCGTATTACTTTTGGTGCATTTTTACTACAATTAGTATGCCGTACTGAAGAGCTCTAACGAGAGCGAAACCGGTCTACGGCTCTAATTGTTGCGAGAATGCATCTAGTCTTATATACAGAAAGTTGTTTAAAACAAATACCTTATCACATTTCGACCATAATATAATTTTGTAAATTATTACAGGTGAGTCAATGATTAAATAAGGTTTGACGTTTATCGATCAATTTTGAAAATAAAATGTATATACAGGGTGACCCATATATAATTGGACATTAGCTGAGGGGTGGTACCTGGCATAAAACTATTTTTCAAATATCTTGAATGTGATTCAACATATTATGAAATGTGGCATGGTATTATTACGTGTGATGCGTAATACAATGACGGTATCAATTTCACCACTGCCGCTAGGTGGCGCCACCGACAGCAACACTTGTTCATCAACATGGTCATAATTTTTTGTCCACCCTGTGTGCACATTTTCGAACAAAAATAAAGAAAGCCCGTTTAGTTACACACAAAAAAAGGTATAGAGTAGAGTCGGGGATTATGAAAATATCCGGTAATATGGAATACCACACCTTTGACAAAACTACTAGTGCCATCTATGCTCAGTTGCTATAATTTCAAGCCAATGAGTTAAAACTTCTTCCACAAGAGTGCGTAGTCTAGGTTCATTAAGCGTTTGGTTGTTCTAACAGTTAATGTGATTTCGGTGCGCACTATATTTTTAGGTAAGTGCATTAAAATATTATTTCAAACATTTGTGAATGTGATCCTAATTAATATTATTGTTTAATTAAGTAGATGAATGATGTATGAAAGCTTTAATATAGGTATACCGCTCATTTTAGATACCTTGTATTTTTTTCAGCTTAACCTCAAATTAGTATAGGCGGCAATTATGGAATAGTATTCCATATTACCAGACTCAAAAATTAATATTCAAAAATTGGTTTCTCTTACAGACATGCCCCAAAAAACGAAAAAAAATGCCACAACTACATCGCCACAACGTAAGAAGTGGAACGAGGAAGACATGAAAAAAGCAGTGATAGCAGTTAGAAGCAAAAAGAATGGGTTATATACCATGCAAAACATTCAATGTGCCTCGTGCCACCCTTTTCAGGCTCTGTAAGAAGGATGGTGCTTCTGGTGACGTATGCCAAACAAAACTAGGGAGGAAACCTATATTGCCAGATCATCTAGAAAAGGAGTTAGTAAAGTATTTCCTGGTAATGGAGAAAACCTTTTATGGATTAACCAGACGGGATGTTTGTAATCTCGCATTTCAGTTAGCTAGGAGAAACAACATCCCAAATTGCTTCTCATTACTTAAAAAAACGGCCGGAAAGGATTGGCTAAAACGTTTCAGATTAAGGCATGAGGACAAGAAAGCCAACGGGAACGTCGTTTTCACGAGTACTAGGCTTTACCAAAAAAAAAAACCGTTGACGAGTTTTTTGATTTGTTAGAGAAAGAAATGGAAGAAAAAGACTTTTCAGCTAACCAAATATGTAACGTCGATGAGAGTGGTTTTTTGCATAGTTCAATCAAAACGCCCTGAGGTTTTTTCTCAAAGAGGAAAGCGGCAAATAGGAGCGCTGACATCTGCAGAGCGTGGGACTCTGGTCACTTGCGTTTTGTGTATGAGCGCGAGTGGTAATTATGTGCCCCCTTTGCTTCTATTCCCTCGTAAGAATTCCATCGAATTGATAAAGAAGGGAGCTCCACCTGGAAGTGTTTTTGCCTTCCATCCATCGGGTTGGATTCAAACTGACATATTCACGCAATGGTTTAATCATTTCATAGATTATGTAAGACCAAGTGCTGAAAACCCCGTACTTTTGATTTTAGACGGGCATTACACCCATACTAGAAACTTAGATGTTATTGTGGCTGCTAGGAAAAACCACGTAACTTTATTGTGCTTACCGCCACACACAACGCACAAGATGCAGCCGCTCGACAAATCCGTAATGGGGTCTTTGAAAACTTACTACAATGAAGAAATTTGCCAATTTTTAACGAAAATAATCGTCCAATATCTCATTTTGACATCAATGACTTGTTTGGTAAAGCTTATTTGAAGATCCAAACTGGCGAAAGGGCAGTCAATGGATTCCGACAAACAAAATAGAAATGTTTTTAATGAATAGGATTTTCTAGCAGAAGAACACAAAAATGAAGAAGCGCTTATTGAACATGAAAATCAGTTAAACCCTCCGCGTGACCAGGAAGATTCCGATGAAGGGGCAAATGGACAAACAGTTTTACCACAACACATTGCTCCTATTCCTGTTCTTAAAAAACGACAAGGCACAATAGGGCAAAAAGCGGGAACAGCCAACATTTTGACTACAACCCCAAACAAAAATGAACTGGAAGAGTCAATTCTATCAAAAAATGAACAAGAAAAGCTAGTTTCGACGGAAAGAAAAAGCCAACTGACGATGTAAAAGCTGGAAGCAGTAAAATGGATATTGACGCCAAAGCAACTTCAAGTTGTGTTAGGAAAAAATGAGAAAACAACTGGTGACAGAAGATGACACATCTTCAGACGATTTAAATGGAAGTATCTCGCTACTGGATGACTCGACTGATGGGGAAGAATTCCCGAATATCGACAGTAACCCAAAAGATGATGCAGAATGTATTTTCTGTTCAGGGCGTTTTGCAGCTAACTTAAGGGGAGAAATGTGGATACAGTTCCTAGTATGCCAGCTTTGGGCACACGAACTGTGCGCCGATGCCGAACGCGATTGTTATATTTGCGATTTTTGTCGTTAGTAGATATATTTCATAGTGTTCCATATTACCTCATATAGGTATTTCATATTACCCGATCATTTTTTCGGCAAACAGAAACGCAGTTTTTTTCAATAACACAAAATATTTTTTATTTTTCTTAAAGTTTGTTACCTGAATTTTGTCAAATAAACCTTTTGGCCATGCCATTAGCGTTTTTTTATTTATATTTTTTCAATACTTTTCGAAATAATTCCATAAATAAAAGTGGTATTCCATAATCCCCGACTTTACGCTACTTCTTTGAAGTCAAAAAAGTTGACCGTTTTCAAAATAAACATACTTTTCCAATGAAAACCAAAAACTTGTCAAAATCGACCGACATTAAACAAGTATCTTTAATTGTCACCTTATTCTGGTTATCTGCGTTAAAATGCCGCGTCATAATGAATTTTTCAAATTCACAAATGCGAGATATGGTGTGTCTTTATGCCCAGGAAAATTTTTGTTTGCGCAGAGCAGCACGGCGCTATTTTGAGCTTTATCCTGATAGACGGCAAACAAACCCTAAAACGTTTAACGCACTATACGATATATTAGGTGGAACTGGGTCATTTCATCTCGAAAACACAAATGCAGGAAGACCGAGTGTAATTGATGCCGATATGGAAGACGAAATCATAGTTCGTATTATAGAAGACGCAGAAACCAGCACGAGACGTGTTAGTACAGCAGCGGGTATAAGCAAATCTTCGGTGTCCAGAATCATACGGAAAGAAAAGTTGCATCCGATAATTCACTAGAGTTCAGCAGCTTTTACCGCAGGACTTACCAAGAAGACGTCAATTTTGCCAGTTTGTGAGAGAACGCTATTTAGAGGATCCAGTGTTCTACAAGAAAATTTTATGTATTGATTAAGCCTCATTCACCAGAAGAGGTATGTTCAATTTGCGGAATAGCCATACCTATGCGATTGAAAATCCTCATGCTATCCGCGAACATCATTTTCAACATGAATTTTCAATGAACATTTGGTGTGGCATTTTTGGAAATTGTATTGTGGGACTATTTGAACTGCCACCTATACTTAATGGAGTAACGTATCTCGTGTTTTTGAGAGATAATTTACCGATCATTTTAGAAAATGTACCTTTAACTTATAAGTGTATATAGCCTAGACAGAGCCCCCTTCGGTATGAAAGTGTGTCCCTGTCCCCCGTATTATATATATATATATATATATATATATATATATATATATATATATATATATATATATATATATATATATATATATATATATATATATATATATATATATATATATATATATATATATATATATATATATATATATATATATATATATATAGTGTGTCCAGGGATTGAGTGTGGGTAAGGTATAAGTGACAAAAAAAATCGAATTAGATTATGATATTCTGGGAATCGCTCCTGCTTTGTCTTAAATTGAGATGTTGAGAAAATGAACAAAATCAATTAATATACAGGTGGTTTAGAACTGATTTAATTAAATGTGTTAAGAGTAAACTACCTTCGTTTATAAATATACCGCAAAAAGTTATTAACAAAACATGTTTGGAATTAAAATTTATAACAGGCTCTCAATTTTCAGCCAGATCAGCCTTTGAATTTTCAAGTAAATTATTAACATATTTTTCCTATCAACATGGAGCTTTTTACCTGTGGTTTTCTGAACGCAGGTGCGCAAAGTAAGTAACCATGCAATGTTAAATAATAATTTATTAGTAAAATACAAAACGCTTAACCCTAACAAAAATCAAAACGAACAACGAGAAATAAAGAAATTATTCAAATGTGCTGTCACCAACCGATACACATAACTCAGCCCGTTTAGTAAATGCTTTGTAGACATTTTGAATATGTTGAATTGGAATACCGTCAATTGCCTCTCTTAACCTCAGTTTGAACAAATCATGGAGCCGCGTAGATTTTCTGTTTGAGATAGCCCCATAAATAAAAATCCATTAAGGCAAGATCGGGACTTCTGGGAGGCCAAGGTATTGGACCATATCAACCAATCCACCGCCCAGGAAATTCGCGATCTAACCATTCTCGAACAATTCCTGTTGCATGTGCTGTGTGGCCGTCATGCTGAAAGTATGCTGTTTGTCTATCTTCTAATGACATGTTATGCAAATGGTCTTGAAGAATATTTTCCGGCATTTCCAGATAACTGTACTGGTTCATATTTCGCTCAAAAAAATATGTCCCAATTATTCCAGTGTAAGAAACAGCACACCACACATTTACTTTTTTATGGCATTGTCTTCTGCAATTAACTCTATAATTTGGATTCTCCATAGACCAATCCCGTGCATTTTGGGAATTTACCACCCCATTAGTGGTGAAAGTGGATTCGTCCGAAAAAATAATACTTCTGCCAAAATTGTGATTTTGTAGATATTGCTCGCCGTACCATAAACAAAAATCTAATCGTTTTGACTCGTCATTTTCTTCCAAAGTGTGTAAAAGTTTTGCTTTGAAAGGTTTCACCTTGTTGGTACGATAAATTTGTTGCAAATGCGATTTGCTAATATTGCCAATTTCTAATGCCCTTCTTCTTAATGATAATTTCGGAAAACGCCCAACAGAATCCATAGCTAATGCAGCTGCAGCATTGTCTTCTTCATTTAGGTCGGATTTTGTCTTCTTAACATTTAAAACACTCCCAGTACGCATAAATTTTGTAACAACTTTTTTTACACCAGTAGCGGACCCCGAATAATTAGGCCAGCGTTCAAGAAACTTTCTTATCACTCCCTGATAAGAATGTTCTTCACCCAAACCATAGCACTGCACAAGAAACATTTTTTGTTCTGTTAACATTTTTAAATATAAAAGCTTGCCGTTTGTGACGTTTCAAATTTCCAAATAAGTAGTATACCGAGAAACGAACAAGACAGAGCTCAAGTAGCCATGCAACTCGCTAATTATTGCTTCGAATGTCCAATTGTGCGTTTACTTTACTTTTTTTATTGGTTAAGATGAAAGCAAACCTACCCCAAGTTTAATTATGGTAAATACTTTTTTTAATACAGTTTCAAGTATTTTTTAAGGTACACCTAATCACAGAAGCCGTCAAACGTCATTTAAATAAAGTCGCAGTTAAAAAAATTCATAGTAGGCTGATCTGTTTGAAAATTGAGAGTCTGTCATAAATTTTAATTCTAAACAATTTTTGTTAATAACTTTTTGCGGACACACTGTGTATATATATATATATATATATATATATATATATATATATATATATATATATATATATATATATAAATATATATATATATATATATATATATATATATATATATATATATATATATATATATATATATATATATATATATATATATATATATATATATATATATATATATATATATGTTAAAAAATATAAATAAGAAAAAATAGATTCACAATACAACAAAGAACGGCTCTATTACAGAAAAAAAATATAAAAAAACCGACAGCATATACTGATCTGACCAAGCCGTAATTTTTTTTTGAATACCGCTAATGTAATGTGTGGTAAAGAATGCGCGAATGGCACACTGCCGTAGCCATGTGACTTTAAAAAAATGTCCAAGATGAATTAAAATGTAGATCACAAAAGTGTAATAAAATAGTCTCCCATTAAAAACCGGCGACTTTTGGTTCACGGAAGTGAACATTTTGGGTCTCTATGTATATATATATATATATATATATATATATATATATATATATATATATATATATATATATATATATATATATATAAATTAATTTTCGTAGAAAAAAATCACTAATGGAAAGATCCCGACTTTTGAATTTGAAAATTTTCTTCAAATGCGCACGAACCATGCCCCCTAGATCACATATTCGGGGTCAGTTTCAATTTTATGTATCTATTTATTAATTCCATACCTCCTTTATTAGAAATATCTCCAACCGGCGCTGTTAAAAACATATTCTAACGTAAATAAGGTTGGTTTGCCTGGCCGCCATCTTGTCGGCTATACAACAAAGCATTAAGAAACACACATATGAATGAAGAAAGTCTGCTAAAAATACAATTTTCGTTGAGTAAAATTTAGATCCAATTTGTTTATATTTACAAAACATGAAATAAATTTATGCAAAAAAAGTTTTACCTACCCTTCTACCTACCATCTAATATCTAATACCTATTTGACTATGTTAGATAGGTAGACAATATATATTGAGATCAGATTATATATATATATATATATATATATATATATATATATATATATATATATATATATATATATATATATATATATATATATATATATATATATATATATATATATATATATCGTCAGCTTTCGTGAGGGTAATGTTACTATTTCTTAAAAAAATCTAGGAGAGCCGTCAGTGGCAAGTTAAAAAACTCGGGATTATAACGGCGAGCTTTCAGAATTATTTATTGCATTAAGACTACAGAGGTTCATAAATTAGTTTCTCTATTTACACAATAGCAGGGTAAAAACGAAACTGTTCGAATATTTAAAAAAATCATCTTTATATTGATTGTTTTTTTTTTCGGCATTTTAAGGTAGGTAATTTCAATTTTTCTGAAGTTATTCATGTCAAGCTAGTTTCTGTATTTACAAAACAGCAGGGTACAAAACGCAGATGTTCGAATATTTTTAGGAGTCGTCTTTTTCCACAAAAATGTGTATGCTATTTAATGTAGGTATAGTTTTGTTTGTTACTCGAGACAGTCTCCTTTTTTGTAAAAAGAAACCTTGCAGTTTGGGCGAATTATTTTAAAATTTTATAATCATTAACAATATTTTTTGTTAAATAAACATATTTATAAAACATAGGCAAGAGGTAACTTCTATGGCAGCCATTTTGTCGGTAAGACATCTAACACTGGTAATTTCCGATTTTCTTCAGAAAATCGAAAATTTCTTATTTTTTTAAATTTAAAAGACCACCGCTTTAAATTATAAAAAAAATTACGGTTTCCATTTTGGTGAATTTTTATTTTAAAAAATTCACTAGAGAGGTATCCATAGTAAGACTTTGCAAAAATTTTTTCAAATGAGCGAGAACTGGGACCCCTAGAACCCATATCCGGGGTCAGTTTCAATTTATATATATATATATATATATATATATATATATATATATATATATATATATATATATATATATATATATATATATATATATATAGACTGTGTGGTGCCTTTAGAGTTTGTAGGTGTTTTACCAATCGTTGCTTATAAGGTGGTTGTTTTGTCTGGAATTTCAAAGAGTTAATTAATAAGTTTGGATGGAAGTAATTAATCTCACTGCACCACATACGTTTTGCTGAGGATCAATGTGCATAGAATAGGCGATACAAGTGACTGACTAAAAACTCGTATTGCTTTGTGTTTTCTTTTGCATCGTGTTTGCCAGTGGTATCTTTTACTGATAACATATTTAACTAAAGGTCCCCATACACGAAAATGAGTTCTCACCAGGTCACGTTAAAGCAAATAATTGAAGAGGTGGCTAATAGTAGGAGCGAATTAAAGCGTGCTATTGAAGCAAGTGCTGCAAGAATTTTGTTGGAGTTTGAAGCATATAAAAATCGACTAAACATTTTAGAGCGCGAAAACAGTGAATTGCGTAGACAAATTGACAGCTTGCAAGATTATAATAGGAAAAATAACGTGGTTGTTTTCGGACTGGATTTGTTGCAGTTGTCTCCTGCGTCTGTTTGTGAGTCGCTGAATGTCTTGTTGGATACGAAAATTGGAGAGGAGCATATTAATGATGTTTACCGATTAGGACGGACGGATAAGTGCCCAATAAAGATTGAGTTTGTTTCCTTCCAGACAAAGAAACAGATTTTCAAAAAGCGCGGCAAATTGAAGGGGTCCAGCGTATTTTTGAGCGACGATCTGAACGAGAGGCAGCGAGAGGAGCAGCAGATTCTTCGCCAGTATTTGAGAGAGATGAAAGAGAGGTCGACTGTGAAGTGTTACATCCGGGGAAATAAATTGGTTAAAAACGGTACATACTACTCGCTAGAATAACTAGAGGCACAAGAATATCATGACGAAACATGCGGTGCCCAGAGGCTAAACAATAGTGCCCCTGCAACACCATCTTCAACTCTCGATACCCGAGATATATTGGAGACTGTTCAGGAGAAATCCACAACCAGTAATAAGTCCGAGAGTAGAGTCAGGGAACCAGAAGACATACTGGGATCGTTAGTCTGCCAGGACGGAGTAAGAAAGGTGTCCCAGTCGGTTAAGTACTCTTCTCCAATGACTGCATTACCAAAGAATAAGGTCAACTCAGAGAGGGTAAATGAAGGAACCAGGGACAGATTGAAGACGAGATCGCAGAAGTAGCCTACTTGGGGTCAGGACGAGTGCAGGAATGGACCAAAAAAAAAAAAAAAAGTGAATTTGGTGGAATTGTACTGCGGGAAAGGGACCGGCTAGTGTTATACGGGTGGAAACACCGTTCTTGTTTTTGTTTCATGATTTTATACTGTGATAGTTACTTATGCATGTGTTTTAGATAAGTTTTATTTTAAATGGTGTTTATTTTTTAACACAGGTTTGTATTGTTCATGGATTGATAACTGACATTGCTGGTATACATGCATATAGATTGATAACTGCCATTTCTTGTATACACTTTTAGAAGCATGAATTTCATGGAATATTCTAATGGTGCTCCATCCAAAACGAGGGTTGCTGAGGATAGCACTCAGTGTAAAGATTTCCTAGTCTCTGGTCACGGTATTGGCTTTAGGCTTTTTAACATGAATATTAGAAGTTTGGCAAAAAAATTTGACAAGCTAAGAGTTTTGCTTGCTGATTTGGGATGCGATTTTCAGGTGGTGGTATTAAGTGAAACATGGCAGGTTGCGGATATGTTTGTTTTCTTTAGATGGGTATAAGTTGTTTTATAGTGGAGGACACTTCAACCAGAATGACGGGATTGTTGTTTATGTTAGATGCGACTTAGCCTGCTCACACAATTTAGTGAAATTGGAGCAGTCAACTGCCATTGAAGTCATGCTTGAATACAAGACGAAAATTTTATTGACGGCTGCTTACCGTTCTCCTGCTACTGGTACGGCTATATTTAATGAAGAAGTACAAAAGTATTTGCAAACAGTTAAAAGGAGGTGGCAGATACATTTATTTTTGGGTGACCTTAATTTGGATATATTGTCAAATGATGGGAATGTCCATCACTACCTGGATCTTTTTTCTTCGGGGGGCTACCTATCATTGATTGATGAGACGACAAGGAGCTGCAGAAACTCGAATACCTGCATCGATCACATGTTTATAAAATCAAATATTCGTCAGATGGAATATTGCTGACCTCACTATGTAATAAAAAAGCCTGGACGCAGCAAGTGCGTTATGGTAGTGAATTTTCATAGAAATGATCTGGCACAAAATATTTTATAACTTTTTTTTCTTGTAACATAGAAATCTAAATTTTGGTGTATAGTTTACTTTTTATATCGTAAACCTACCTACCAAATTTGGTTATCATAGATTTTTTATTTTTTAAGATAAATTTTTTTTTCAAATGAAAACTCAAAATTTTCCCGGAAAACCTCGTCCGATTTTTTTGATTAACGAACTTCTTAAAGCCATTTACAAAAGGAAGGTATGTGCCAAATTTTATCAAAATCGGCCTATTATTCTTTGAGATAAAAAATTTTTTCGAATGAAAACTCAAAATTTTCCCGGAAAACCTCGTTCGATTTTCCTGACTAACAAACTTGTCAAAGCTATTTACAAAAGAAAGGTACATGCCAAATTTTATTAAAATCGGCTAATTACTTTTTGAGATAAGAATTTTTTTCGAATGAAAACTTCAAAATTTTCCCGGAAAACCTCGTCCGATTTTCCTGACTAACGAACTTATCCAAGCTATTTACAAAAGAAAAGTACATGCCAAATTTTATCAAAATCGGCCCATTATTTTTTGAGTTATCGGTGTGATACATATATATATATATATATATATATATATATATATATATATATATATATATATATATATATATATATATATATATATATATTATATATATATATATATATATATATATATATATATATATATATATATATATATATATATATATATATATATATATATATATATATATAAACATATAAAAATTGAAACTGACCCCGGATATGGGTTCTAGGGGTCCTAGATCGCGCTCATTTGAAGAAATTTTTTCAAAATTCAAAAGTCGAGATCTCCTCATTAGTGAATTTTTTCTAAGAAAATTCACTAAAAACAGATAGTTTTGGATCTTAGCAATTTACCTGGGGAGACAGAGAGACGCATTTAACACAGATATGTATTAAATTTAAAATCTATTTTCATTCTGTATTTGACAAAGCTGCTTCAGCGAAACTGCAGCAGTTGTACATATACATTCTATAAAATAGTGTAAATCAATTTGTTCATTTATTTAAGTTGACAATGGATTTACATGAAGTATCACCCTCCACAATATCAATGTTGGTTCCATTAATAAATAAAATATCAATAACTTACTGTTGTGCTTGTTCCGCTGTTTCGTATGTTACTTGCACTGTTTGCGTTGAGGGGTCCTTAGCTGTAAGTTTATCACAATGCATAACATGTCCATGTTGTGCTAAATGATTTTCGATGTCTTCGAATCTAACGTGTGGAGCTAAGTTAGATATAACAATTTTCGAAGTAGGGCTGTAACAAAAGAAAAATATAATTAAAATTTCATCAAAACATCATTTTTAAGCATAAAAAGTTATATATCAGTCTTATTTAACCTTCGGTCCTACATAAATCAAGATGGCAATGCGAGCTTGCAGTAACTGCCGTAAAACCGAACTCATTTTAATATACCTTACTTGGTAAATGTGTTGCTGTCATGAATACCTTGGATGAGTTGATGAACTAGATAACGAATTTAAAGCGTCTACATGAAAATAATATAAAGAGACATACGTAAAGATAATGTAACAACAAAAGTCTCCACGTCTGTATTTAACAATATACCGGGTATTTCAAAATAGATAATGGTCTTTAAGGCTTTCTAGGATTTACTACATTTAACTTACATTTATAAGTAATAAATCAAATGAAAAAGAAACTGAACAGTTTTTCCTATAAGTGTTGAAACCCGCATGGCGTCAGATCGGGTGAACGTGAAGGACATGCGAAACAAGTTTTGTCATCCGACCCCTTGTGGCCAATTCAGCGGTCGGCTACAATGTCGTTTAACCAATCGCGTACGGAATTATGTCAGTGAGGCGGCGCACCATCTTGCTGTCAAATATAGTTATGTGGTTCGGCTACTTCAAATTAAGGAAAGAGCCATAGAAGTAGCGCATCAAGGTAATAAACACCAGTTACAGTTGCTTTAGCAAAAAAGAAAGGTCCATAGACTTTTCGCCGGGATATCGCACAACAAATATTCAATATTCAATTTAGGACAGTCTCGTTGCAACTGTACCATCTCGTGGGGATTTGCTAATCCCCAGAGGCGCACATTCTGAGTGTTCACATGTCCACTTAGGTGAAAGGTCGATTCATCACTGAAGACGAGACGATCCAGAAAATATTCATTGTCATGCAGCAACATACGGTTTGTAAAGTTGCCACGCAAACCATTCTCTGAAGGCTTTAGAGCTTGTGGCAACTGCAAAGACAGCCGGTCTCTTCAAACTTATGATACCATCTACGGATGTTGTTATCACTGAGAGGATTACATTTAAAGTTAACGCGTAACTACCGATTCAGTCCTTGCAAACTGCAAAACACAAAAAGCTTTCTGTTCACTAGTCGCCATCTTTGCTACTAGCGCTTTCTAACGGAGAACAGAGAAACCAGTGCCTGCGCATGCGCCAGATTTACTAACAAAACTTTCTGAGTTGCTCTTTCATTTGATGTATTATTTACAATAATTGTAAGTTTAATGTAATAAATACTAGAAAGGTTTAAAACCACGATTATGATTTTGAGACACATTGTACATACCTACCACTTTGTAAGTTTATCGGATCTTCTCGTACCAACTGAAGACTTGTTCGATTTGAAGCTCGAAATGTCGTTTCAACGTGTTATGTTAACTATTATAGGTTCGTTGTGATTTGTGAGTGCAGTCTTACTTGTTTCATGTCCTGTCAAAACCTGACGTCATAAGCTTTACCGAGCGTTAAAACGAACGGCAGATAATAATAATAATAATAATAATAATAATAATAATAATAATAATAATAATAATAATAATAATAATAATAATAATAATAATAATAATAATAATAATAATAATAATAATAATAATAATAATAATAATAATAATAATAATAATAATAATAATAATCTTTACTAGCTCATTAATACAATGCCCTTTAGGGCGTAGAGCCAATCAGAGTAAGTTTGTACAAATAAAATAATACGTAGAGAGATAAACAAAAAATATAACAAAAGACTGTATAAACAATACAAAAATTCCAATAGTGGCATCATGGGCACTGACTGCGAGTCAACACCGACTAAATTTTTTCCGCAATATCGTCCATCAGATATTCCTTTAACTCATAAAATGCGGACAATTCTAGGTATCTTTTCAGCCTATGCTTTACTTGTTGCCTAGGGAGTTGACGAATTTCTACCGGTACCTTGTTGTAGATCTTGATTACACTATGTGTGGCATTCCTTTGCAGTCTTGTGTATCTTGAGGCTGGGATAGCGTAATTATTTTTTGATCTTGTCTGGTGTTCATGTTCCTGTAGGTGCGCCTTGAATAACCCAGGGTTGTCTATGACGAACAGCACTGCTTCCAATATATAATAATAATAATAATAATAATAATAATAATAATAATAATAATAATAATAATAATAATAATAATAATAATAATAATAATAATAATAATAATAATAATAATAATAATAATAATAATAATAATAATAATAATAATGTTTAGTCACGAAATAAGAAAAATATTACAACTACATAATGTCTCAACCTGTAATCATAGAAACAACAGTAATTACTCACGAAGTACTCCGAATTGCTACTTATTTGTGAGTTAACACATATCCCAGTCATCAACCAACACCACTACTAACCTGCGCTATAAAGATGCGCAAACACTATCCCTACATGAGCAAATATTGCTGTGCACCCTAACAATTGCTGTGCAGACTAGTTCAAGGCACAGTGATTTTGAAATGGGTGGAGTAGAGACAAAGGGCCTGCGCAATAAGCCAAAGGCTGCGGTGCTATCGGGGCGGCAAAGACGCGGACGAGCCCTGAGGGAGAAAAAACCTACGCTATAAAGATGCGCAAACACTATCCATACATGAGGAAATAACTTCACTAAAGATAAGCTCTCCCACTAAAGATCCAAACCGGAAAAACCATTGAGATCCCCCCACATCAACAACAACCAATAAACGTCGCAGGAAACATCAAGATCGAGCTCAACACACATCGCTACGCGTAAAGGGTTGTGTATGCCATCTCATAGTACGATATTTGTATTATCTTTCAGCCCCCGGCAAAAGTGCATTGTTTTTTCGTAACCGCAACAAAACAAAGTGGTATCAAAAGTGGAAGAGAGTAGTTTTTCCTGGAGAATCCAGGCCCTGTTCATAATGTCACACTGAAACAAAAGAATCTGGTGTCAAGTGATTATTTAGGGCCATTATTTATGGCAACCCAAATTTACAACGTTCGAAAGCTGAGGTATTACAAAAGTCACGTTTATGTATCCTCAACAATTAAGGTACTATTTAACAAGATGGTGCAAGACCGCATACAACTGAAGGTATTGGGAAAGTATTTAATTTAAAAAATCTTATAACGTATCTAATACTTAACGAGTTGGTTGAGTTAGTCAGTGATAGAAGGACTTACATGATTTAAATCGTCAGCTGCTAAGTAACCTCGACTTTTACGTGTTACATTTTTACGGTTTCTAAAATCTCCCTAATACTAGGGAGCGTTTGCAAACTGTAAAATGGAATGTCCTTTATACGTTAAACTATATTACTCAGCAACGGGCGACTTAAACCTATAAATCGTTTTGCAATTGGTTAAGTCGGCCAATACGTTATCGTTATCGTATTAGATACGTTATGCAAAAATGTCCGATTAAACAGTTTTGATGTAAATTGCACGGCTTTCTACGGTGTACTACATAATTAATGAAGTTTCAACTATTAATTTAAATTTCTACTTACATTTTCATATTAACTACAAACGGAAGTGCAAAAAATATGTAAGACACGTTTTGAACGACAGTGTAGACACCACAATAGGATCAGGATAAATATACAAATGAGAAATGAATTACTAGAGATATGATACGCATACTGTATTAAATAAACAAGGGAGTGGTGCCGAACTATATCAAAAATAAATAACCATATCAACTGGTCCAGATGGCAAAATAGGCTCGATGTCATATGTACAAATGGATGTTAACTGGATTCAGTGTTGTACTATCAAATAAAAGTTGGATGATAACACGACCTAGATGATAACATATTATCACCAGATAAAACAGGTATGAGTTGTAACGTTTCCACGAATGCATCATCTCTACACATAACAGCAATGTTAACATTTACACTTCATTCATAAATTAAAGACGCCACGGCAGTCATCACTAAGTCTGAGAAAAAACATCTATGTAATTAGAGCATGAGAAAATAAAACTAACTATACTAATCTAAAAGCGGCAAGTGCGGTATGGTAGCGAATTTTCATAAAAATGTTTTAATGTCAAATATGTCTTTTATTTTTAATGAAAGTTACCAAATTTGGTAGATAATATAACCTTTGTAGATCATATTTCATCAAAATATCTTTATTGTTGGAAAAAGTACATAAAGTCCGAAAATAACCTTAAATTGACGCACAGTCGGGTCAAAACACAGAATACAGTAGAATCCGTATTTAACGAGGAGTCAAGCGACCAACAATATCTCGTAAAAACCGACCTCGTTATATCAGAACCAAGGAGTAACTACAGAAAAATATTGGTAGGTACATATCTGTATGTAAGTGTACATACCGGACTACATCCCTATGAATCTTTGCATCGATTTTGAAATTCAACTGTAACTGCCTAGGTTGAATGAACAACAATATTCACATAAAACAAAATCGCATCACTGTATACACTGCACATTATTAGTTAATCTAACTTTATACAAATCATAAAAAGTAGTCTATGATTTTTATTTATACTGTCGGTTTTTCTTTTTCCTTCTTTCTATGGAAGTTAATAAACTTAGCTCATTCTCGGAGTTTGAGGCCCTCTCTAAAACTATTTTAAGCTCTCGGCGGAATCTATAGCATCTTGCAGTGAAACATTGGTGCAATCGGGGCTTTCAGATTCGTCCGAATCGGAATCTTCTATCACTTCTTGGATAGTGTTCAAATTTGCAGCTTCAATTGTCTCGAAATCTGTTGGAATACCTGAAGTTTTTACACAGTTATCAATGTTCGCGTAATCATTGCATCCGGCACTTGTGCCAATTTCATAACCCTCGCATATTCGCTAAGAGGAATATCTTCGCCAGCAATAACACCTTCCGAAACGCTTAAGTCACCGTTTCCATTTCTATGCTCAAAATGAAAACCAACATGCCTGAAACAATTTGGCACCATTTTTTTTGTAAGACATTTTTCCATGCACGATCAAGGAGACGAATAGCTACGAGGATATTTACCGAAAACGGTCACACTGTCCATGTTGTCAATTATTTTTGCATTCGGGGGTTTCAGATTCATCCGAATCGGAATCTTCTATCTTCTCCAATTTTTTTTATCCCTTCCAACAAATAAGATTTGTCGAGGTCCTCAAAATAGGTATTTGTTTGTGAGATGATTTCATCATTGGAGTCAAATATCGTTCCGCCGAACCATTTCTTTAAGTTTGGAAACAATAAATAGTCGCTCGGGGCTAAATCCGGAGAATAGGGCGGATAGGGGAGCAATTCGTAGCCCAATTTATGCAATTTCTCCATGGAGACTAGACATGTATGCACCCTTGCATTGTCTTGGTGAAAAATAACTTTTTTCTTAGCCAAATCCGGTCGTTTTTTCTTCAAATCGTCATTGAATCGGTCCCATAAGTTGGTATAATATTCACCATTGATTGTTCTTCCCTTTTTAAGGTAATCAATGTGGATTATATGGTGTGCATCCCAAAAAAAACCCACCATGACAAACCTACCTTGTCCTTCTTCGACGCCGATTCGCACGGAGAAACCCACTATTTTGACTGCTGTTTGGTCTTTGGTGTGTTGGGGTGAATCCATGTTTCGTACACGGTTACGAAACGACGCAAAAACTCGCCCCTGTTGCGGTTGAACAACGCCAAAAACTCCTTCGAAGTAGTCACACGATTGCGTTTGTGGTCGATTGTGAGCAAATGCGTCACCCATCTTGCGGATAGCTTTCTCATACCCAAGTGATCATGCAAAATCGAAACCACTGAGCCATGTTATATGCTTATGGCTTCCACAATCTCCCGCACTTTTAATATCCGATCGGCCAACACCATATCGTGAATTTTTTTCAATTGTTTCGGGTGTAGCGACATCAACTGGGCGTCCAGAACGTTCGGCGTCATTTGTGCTTGTACGGCCGCAACGAAATTCAGTTAACCACTTTTTTATGATGGTGCAGAGTCCCCATAGTATTTATCAAGCTTAGCCTTGGTTTTAGTGATTGTTTTTTTCAGCGAAAAATTATGTTTGATGAGCCCCCCAAAATCATTTTTTTCCATTTTCGTTATAACTCAAGAGGTTGTCTGCTTTCAATGGCTATCTAACACAAACTGAATGACGCAGCTTGTTCAAAATTTGACAGGAGTCAACTGACAGATGCTTGGTGACAGTAGCAGTGTTGCCTTCCTGTGAAGAGGCGGGCAATTCAAAAAGTCAGGGACTTATTGATCCCCCCTCGTATTTTGAAGTCAATCAAATGTGACTTCTTATTTACAGATTGTGTTATTGTGATTGGCGATTGTTAGATAACAAAAAAAAACTCATTAAAAAAAGATAAAAGATAGCCCGATTTGCAATAAATATCCCAATCTGGCAACACTGATGATAATATGGGAAAGAATATTTGCAAACATGTATTTTAATAAGTTTCTTTTAGGTGATATTATTATGATATCACCATTATCGTGATTTCATTTGGGAAATTGAGTTAAATACACAATCAAAAAACATTCTGCAAAACTTTTGATAGAACTGAAATTATACCATAATAAATAGAAACCCATATCATGTTGGGAAATAAAAATGCAACCAAAAGGCAACACAAGTACCGAACAAATACTAGACTAGTCGAATGATAAATTAAAGTGAATGACACGTACGGCTGTGGAGCGGGAGTGGCGGCAGAGAGATTGTACTGTGGCGGGTGTATTTTGAAGAGGAGAGGTGACATTGCTCCGAGACAGTTCTCCCGGGTGTAGCCAAAAAATATCGTAAAAACTGTGCGGTGGTTTGAGGTGTGAATGGGAAGGCTAATGACCATCACCGATCACCGTGGTGTCGCTGATGCCGTGTCGTTTGGACGTAGCAGGTTGAAACTGTAGTACGAGAATGCAGCAGCAAGCACGCCCAGTCACCCTCCCGGCTGTTGATAACCGCTTCAGTGTTGCCAACAGTTTCAGGCACAGGAATTCCCAAGATTTTATTCGTAAATTCCTAATTTTTCTGGGAGAATAATTTAACTAATTTTCTTTCCAAAAAGACTATCACAGACGCCGGGAACAGTTCCACTTCACCATCTTGTAAACTCCAAACATCTTTTCCGTAAGGAAGATATATATATATATATATATATATATATATATATATATATATATATATATATATATATATATATATATATATATATATATATATATATATATATATATATATATATATATATATATATATTTCAGGGTATAACCTGAAATTATTTGGACAATACCTTGATGAGCGACCAATTAAGCCTGGTATACCATCAGACATGCAGGACATAAATCGGGTCTTTGAAATGTTTTGGTTGCAATTCTGCACAATCTCTGACGCGGCCTTTTCGTGTGAGTTGCTTGAGCAAAAACAAATCTCTAACAACAAACTAACATATAAACCCTCTCCAGAGGTAAGAAAATGTTGCAAAAATTTGAAAACTCTTAACTGGATTAAAAATAATTGTAATGATGACCAGGTAACCAATGATCACAAAAAGTACAAAAAACAACTTAACATTAAAACACAGCACGAAAATACGAACTATTATCATAACTTGATACAAAATTCAGATAATAAAACAAGAACTCTTTGGTCAACTGTTAAATATAAATCTGGGAAGGAAATTAACAAAAATAAGTCAATAATAATTAAACATAACGATGAAATAGTCAAAGATCCAGAAATTATAGGGAATCTATTTGGTAACTTTTTCTCACAGGACGCGCAAAACCAGGTACAACTGCATTTTAACAACCCTTACAGCAATTCTTGTACAACTTCATTGGTAAATAGGGAATCTTTATTTTTGTACCTGTTTACTTCTGGAGATTGAAAATGTTATAAAAAACTTGAAAAACAAAAAATCTACTGGTGTTGACGAGATGCCCATCTCGGTTATAAAGCAGTACTCGAAGATAATTGCATCCCATATCTGTGACATATTGAATTTGTCAATATGTTTCTGCAGTATTCCTATGCAATTAAAGAAAGCAAAAGCAATTTCGGTTGCTAAACAGGGGAATAGTTATAATATCCTAAACTATAGGCAAATATCCATATTGAGCGTGTTTTTTAAGATAATGGAGAAAGCCATGGCCGATAGAATTGAAATATCCCTACGAAAACATAGTTTAGTTACCAAGTGTCAATACGGTTTCCGGAGTGGTTTACCTACGGAGGCAGCTACTAGTGATTTTACACAACATCTTCGCGAGGATTTAGATAAGGGTATGCACGTGGTAGCTGTAATGTTCGACCTATCGCGCGCGTTTGACACGATTTTTCCCCCCAGGGCTCGTCCGCGACTTTGCTGCCCCGATAGCACTGCAGCCTTTGGCTTATTGTGCATGCACTTAGTCTTTTTACTCCACCCATTCCAAAATCTCTGTGCCTTGAACTAGTCTGCGCAGCGACTGGTAGAGTGAAGTTTTATATTACTCTGTCTCTGGTCTAGACTGACCGTAAATCAGTTGTCTTTTGCGGTCCAGAGCTTTACACTCGCACAAGATGTGCTGGGCTGATTCCTCCCCCTCGCCACAGTCTGCATGCGAGGACTCCCTGGAACCGCCCCATTTTTTGCAGGTGTCTCTTGACGGCCATGTGTCCAGTCAAGAGACCTGTAATGTTTCTGAGCTGTCCTCTGCTAAGATTTAGCAGCTCCACAGCTCTCTTTGAACTGGGTTCGTCAATTACTGACTTCCCATGTCTGAGCTCTGGACAATCTGCCTAGTACACATTGTGTTCGTTTCTGACCCAGGACTTAATGGCTCCCCTGGTCGCGCTCTTTGTCACGCCCAGAACCGGTTCTGGTCCCATAGATGGTTCTGCTGACCCTCTCTTCACGAGATTGTCAGCTTCTTCATTGCCTTTGACCCCTGAGTGACCCGGCACTCAGATGAGGGTGACCTCATTCTGCCCAGCCAGGTCGTTCGTCTCGTTTCGGCACTCACTTACCAGTCTGGAGTTTACCCGTCGGTTACTTAGTGCTTTCACGAGGATTTAGATGAGGGTATGCACGTGGTAGTTGTCATGTTCGACCTATCGCGCGTTTGACCCGCTTACTCCGGGTTATGTAAGCGAAAATTGCGATGTCCGAGTATACGTGGACCGGCAAATGACTGGGTTTTGTCATTTTTAACTGATAGACGGATGGTGGTTTCGGTCAGGGGAACTTTTTCGGATTCATATGAGATAAATCTGGGCACTCCACAGGGTAGTATTTTGGGTCAGTTGCTGTTTGTTTTATATGTGAATGACCTGCCCGACTACATAAAGGTGGGTAGGGTGTTCATGTACGCGGACGACACAACGGTGGCTGTGTCTGGTCCTGATGGTGAAGAGATAAGTCGAAAGGTAAACACTTTAATACGATAGTTTGGTGAGTGGTGCAAAGCAAACCACCTAATCATAAACCATGGTAAAACATCGTTCGTAGAGTTCAAGAGTTGCTACCGACTGCCTCTCATTCTGCAGCTTGGGGATGGTATGCACTGCTGTGCTACGGAGGGAAGGTTCCTTGGGGTCACGGTTGATCAGCACTTGTCCTGGAGATCGCACGTTAATTATGTGTGTGGCAGGCTTAAATCGGCCTATTTTATGATATGTAATCTTAAAAACTCTGTCAAGTGACGTACATTTGATTTCTGTCTATTATTCAGAGGTGTATCCATGGCCGTCAGACGGCATTGTTGTCTGGGGTTAGTCCATACATGTTAACAGGGTTTTTTTGCTTCAGAAGAGAATACTGAGGGTAATTTTTGATATGCACAACCTCGAGTCATGCCGAGAACTTTTTAAGAAAAAGGAAGTTAGGACCTTGGCAGAAATTTACCTTTATAAGGTACTGAGTTTCATTTAAAGCAAGAAACATATGTTGTCAGGACATTCAGACGATCACTCCTACTCTACTAGGTACTGCAGTTACATTAATTTGAAACATTTTCAAAGAATGGCGTACAAGAAACCTACTGTGTATGCGGGTAGTGTTTTATACAATTTTTGAAATTTTTGTCGCCGATGTGATACTTCCACAGGTGACGATGTGGAAGTCATTGTTGAAATTTTTGTCGCCGATGTCATAATTCCACATGTATGGACGATGTGGAAGTAATAACTTATATTAGGTTTCATTATTTCGTTGAAACTGTCATTTTAGTGTCATTTCATCAAGTTGGTTAATAATTTTAACTTGATAAAAAAATTATATCTGCAGCAAGGTGACGCATCATTACGAGTGATTTATTCTACACTAGGAGATTTATATGTAAAATTATTGTCATTTATCTAGATTGCTTTTTAATCACTAATTTCATATATTAAAACTACATTAACGAAACGTCTAATGTTACAAATCAGTGTTGCCACGTTGTTCAAACTTCAACATTTTCACTGTATAATTCTTTACGTTTATGAACAATCAAATAGATATTTGTTTTATTTGTTCTGGGTTCACATTCTGTATATAGTGTCTGAGAGCAAAGTTAGGAAAATCTTGGTATGGAATTACATCAGAGGTTACATAATGTTGACTTTGAAAAGCGTGTAAACTTTTGCCAATGGATCAATGCCAAACTTGAGATTAATCCAAAATTTGTATGTTATCTTATGTTGTCTGACGAAGCTACGTTTTAGAGCCCTGGTGGTTCAGTGGTAGTAGCAGTAGTAGCAGTGGTGGGGAGGCTAACGTCAAGCAAGTAGGCCACAATGGACCCTTTTGCCAACCCCAGCAATCATGCGCTACTCTTCTTCGGTTCCGTCGCCAAACCGCCTCGACCTCGAAATGAAGGTCGTGACGGTCTTCAATTGGACGGTACTTACCTGATTCCTCTCCAGAGTCCTCGAACCGAACAATTCTGCTCGAAGACTCCCAAATGCCTCTATTCACACAGGTAGTGGTAAGACGTTCGTTCATCCTCGCCGCATTCCTGGCAAATGGGATCCCTCTCTACGCATATCAATGTGAGGTGTACTCTAAGGGCGCAGTGGCCTGTCCGCACCACAAGGATGTGGCGAAGCGTAGGTCGACTCCTACCGAGTAGCCAGACAGTTTTATCTCTGCCTGACACCCCCCCCCCCCCCCCCGACACACACGAAGTCCCTTGCTGGCATACAGCCACTAACCGACCCCCAGTGCCTCTCCAGGGCCTCCTCAGTTCACCTGTCTAAGGCGACAGAGACCGTCTTCCTACTTATGCATATCGCAGGCTCCGGGCCACAGAACGACCGCCGGGAACCAAGCCTTGCGAGATCATTCGCTACCTCATTCCCCGCTACGCCCTAGTGTCCCGGAACCCACACCAGTGCACCTCCTTTTTCCTGGCTAGTCCTTTGAGAGCGTCAGCGCACTCCTGAATCAGTGTTGATCTGATTCTGGCCGCGCAGACTTCTCGGAGGACCGCCTGGCTATCCGAGCAAATGTATAAACATTTATCGGGGCTCATCCTGACATTCTGTCTATTGGCCATGAACAGGGTAACATATACCTCCGTTTCGCATGTCGTGGTATATGCGGCCAGAACATAGCTCTCTCGCACCCCCAGGCCCTCGATGTATATTCCTGCTCCGGAGGATTGTTGATCCTCCAGCCGCAATCCGTCGGTAAAACAGACCAGGCTTGCGGGCTGGAATGCAACCTCATTTTCTATCCACTGATCCACTGGGGATCCTGAGGTTATATGGCCTAGTCAACCCAATATCGTCCTCGGCATTCCGAACCTTGATGGCGGAAATAGGAATTTTCTTTTCCACCTCCTTGGCGACTCTTGCATGCCCCATTACTGCTCCCTCTCCGCACCAGTTTCCAGAGTCTCGCATTCTAAGATGCGACGCCATAGCTGCTCTTCTGATACAGATGGGAAGCGATGGCAGCATCAGCAAGACCTCTAGCACGGCTGAGAGTGTGTCCTCATAGCGCCTGTGATACCCAGGATTGCCAGCCTTTGGCGTTTGGTCAGCTTCCTGGTAGTGGTTTAGTTCACACCACACCACCAGACCAACGCCCCATAGAGGATCCTCGGCCTGACCATCGCAGTGTAAATCCAATGAAGGATCTGAGGGTTAAGTTTCCAAGTCCTCCCTATCACTCGACGCAGCTACCAGAGGATCGCTACTAAAAACGTGTGCCCCTGAACCGAAGAGTACTAGGTTGGATCCCAGCGTTCTCTTTCACTTTTTCAGTACATACTGTGAGATTAACATCAGCAGATGTTCTAGCATTGTATTTGACAAAGTTAAAGGTCTGCACGTTCCACTCTTCGGAAGGGGCGTAAAGCGATCGGTCCCGCGTCCATGCGATGTGGGGCGCGTTAAAGATCTCTACCCTCCTTAGAGAATGGCAGGGGTTCGAAAAATTTTCCAGGATACTGATGTGAAACTGCTCCCTGGCGTCGGTGATTGGCCATAGTCGCAGAAATAGACCCACGTTAAAAATATAAAAAAAGAAGCTGCGTTTAGAAGTAATGGCGCTGTAAATCGTCTAACATGCACTATTAGAAATTCAATTTTGGATCCGTCAAATGCGGAATTAAAACCACTGGTCCATAAATGCCTGGCGTGGCATTCTTCACAACAGTATTGAATCATTTATAGCAATAAACATTGTCTCCAAGACATTCAGACGTCTTCAACCCCAACCGCCGCCATGGAGGTGTTGCTGGATCTGCCCCCCCACCACACACCCACACACACTTAGTTATTATGGGGGAGGCCAGGCTAGGACTATACAGACTAGCCTGCAATGGTAGACTGAAGGTCAACCCAAGCTTCAGGGGCCACTGCAAAATTCAGGAGATCGTGAAGGAGCCCATGCTTGAAATGAGGTCAGACTTCGCGAGCCCGCGAATGTGCAGGAAGAACAACTTTACAGTGGAAATCCCCGACCGCGAGGCATCGCGGGAGGAGACGCCGGGCATACCACGGGACGCGCTCGTCTGGTTCACGGACGGATCCGGCGGGGAGCGTGAGACGGGGGCAGGTGTTTACTCAGAAGGACCGAGGGTAAGTCATAGTATTTCCCTCGGAGCCCATGCAACGGTGTTTCAGGCCGAGATGTACGCCATCCTGCACTGTGCGCGGGAGAACAAGAGGAGGGGCTACACCAACAAGCGGATCCTCATAGCCACAGACAGCCAGGCAGCCCTTAAGGCACTAAGTAGCCCACGGGTAAATTCCTGGCTGGTGAGTGAGTGCCGAGACGAGACGAGCGACCTGACTGGGCAGAATGAGGTGATCCTCATCTAGGTGCCAAGTCACTCGGGGGCCAAAGGCAATGAAGAAGCTGACAGTCTCGCGAAGAGAGGGTCAGCAGAACCATTTATGGGACCAGAACCGGCTCTGGGCGTGACAAAGAGCACTGCCAGGGGAGCCATTAAGTCCTGGGTCAGAAACCAACACAAGGTGTACTGGGCGGACTGTCCAGGGCTCAGACATGGGAAGTCAATAATTGACGGACCCAGTTCAAAGAGAGCTGTGGAGCTGCTAAATCTTAGCAGAGGACAGCTCAGAAACACAACAGGTCTCTTGACGGGACACATGACCGTCAAGAAACACCTGCATAAAATGGGGCGGTTCGAAGGGGACCTCGCATGCAGACTCTGCGGCGAGGGGGAGGAATCAGCCCAGCACATCTTGTGCGAGTGTAAAGCTCTGGACCGCAAAAGACAACTGATGTACGGTCAGTCTAGACCGGAGACAGAGCAATATAAAACTTCACCCTACCAATCGCTGTGCAGACTAGTTCAAGGCACAGTGATTTTGGAATGGGTGGAGTAAGACTAAGGGTATGCACAATCAACCAAAGGTTGCAGTGCTATCGGGGCGGCAAGGCCGCGGACGATCCCTGAGGGAAACAAAAAGACATTCAAACAATCACTCGTACTCCACTAGGCACTGCAGTCAAATTAATTTAAACCATTTTCAAAGAATGGCATGCAAGAAATCCCCTGTGTATGCGGGTAGTCTTTTGTACAATTTGCTTCAAGAAAGTGTAACATCCACTGGAATCATTTTTTTCCTTGAGAAATTGACTACGCCCGTTTTGTCCATATTAAGGACCAATAGATTGGATCGACACCACAACTTGAAGTCTTTGAGCCCTCTCAATGTACGGATTTCAAGGTCCCCAAAATTACTCCCAGCAACCACCACCGAAATGTCGTCCGCATACATGGTGACATCAACCTCGTGTGTTGCGGGCGCGGTGGCCCATGCAGGTGATGCATAGGTCAAGGCTGACCGGATGACGATTTTGTACATGAGCAACTTATTGTTCATGGACAATTTGAAATTTCTATTTAGAAGTGGGAATAGCTTCGAGATGAACATCGAGGCTTTTTTTCTGGCGTGATCGACATGGGGGCGCCATGATAAGTGTTTGTCCAGGAAAACCCCGAGGTATTTGGTGGAATCTTGCCAGCGAATTAGATGGTGGACTAATGATACGTGTTCGTGAGGTGTGTATCCTCTTAGAAAATAGGACAGCTGAACATTTATCGGGGTTTATGGCTAGAAGGGATTTCCTATACCATTTCAGATGAGTTTGCAAATCATTGACGTGGACCAAAAAGAGTAGTGGTGACAAAATGGAAAGTAAGTTTGTTTGTTTGTTGACTAACTGATTCACAGTGTGGTAAGTTTCTAATAACGGCATCAATAGTTTCATGGGAAGGTGGAGGCAAATCTACATATGGTTCTGCAAATACACATGTTCTTGCTAACATTCGTCAGCATTCTCCGTGAATTAGTAGCAGATTAATACAATTCTAATTTGAGTATATCACTATGTGAAAACTGGAACCTGTGATGAGCACTAATAAGTACACTTGGAGAACACCCAAACCACCACAACACATATTTCAGAGACCTTACGATCGTTTCGTTGACCATGTCAACATCTTCAGAGGAAGAAAAATTCTGAATTTCTGAATTAAGAATTTTTCTTCCTCTGAAGATGTTGACATGGTCAACGAAACGATCGTAAGGTCTCTGAAATATGTGTTGTGATTTGGGTGTTCTCCAAGTGTACTTATTGAGTACATCATATGTTTTTGTTGTTGAGATAAATAGAATTTTTGTGCAGAGAAGTAAAGTTTACTTAGTTGTATTATTCAACTCAAAGTATAACTGTGAAACTGAGAATTTGGTTACTGTTCAAGTTTGCTATTTTCCATGGCACTCTACAGCAATCATAATACATACCCATATTGTATATTTCGAAGCGGAATATCTCAAAAACCGTACGGTTTGGATATAGGGAATGATTAACAAAATTCGACGAGTAATAAAAGATCTTGCCAATGGCATTATAATATACAGAGTGATCCATTTGAAAAAAATTAGATATACGCGGATATGCGTTTTTAATCATCCTGTAGACAACAATAAATTTGTAGGAAGATTGTGTGTACTAAGTTAAAATATACCAGAATGAAAAAAATTATGCATAACAAAGAACTTCCAATTTGCATCAATTAATAAAATAGAGGGCGTTGAAAGGGACATATTTTTGTAATTTAAAATGGCCATATCTCATGAAGCACTCAGTGTAAGTAGCAAAATCGTATACTGAGAGAATCGCAAGATCAGCTGTATCCGAATATGTAATAATATACAGGCTGTTCCATTTAAAATAAGCGAGTTAGTGTCCCACTTTCGGTTTAACCGGATGTCGCAGGATGTTCTAAATACTTTAGATGGATTGGGCATATTGGAAAACCGCACAATGCAAATTTTCAGAATCCAAATCAGTATAGTTTTTCCAAAACGTCTAATAGGAACGCGTAAAGAATCACCCTGTATGCACTCATCTGAATTTACAATTTTTGAAATTTGTGACCTAAAAGGTCACAACTTTCAAACTTGTAGCGATATGACCAGGGGCGGCTCCTCAATAAGTGCGCCCGTGCGCGCGCACTGCCGCCTGCCGTGGAAAAAAACAATATTTTAGCTATGCTATGTTTTAATAAATTTTTATTTACTTTTTTACCTCCTGCATTCAATAAACAGCCATTAATACAGAATACAGAATCAGAATAAGTAGTGTTAATCGTTGCAGACGTTATATACATCCATATCCATATAAATCAGGTGGGCAGCGGTGTGTATTTTTCGGCGCTCTCACGAAATGCGATACTTCACTGCGAAATGATCGCCGAATCTTGATGATCTTCGTCGAAAACGACCGAATAAGCAATCTGTTGTGCGCTATAAAATTACACACTTCCAGTTTGTGCTGGACTTTTAGTAGAGCGTGTGTACCTACTACGTAGTAATTTTGGTCTTCGCGTCGGATTGATTTTTAATTAGATCATTTCGTTGTTGTTTACAAGACAATTATTATTATTATGATGGTTACTACTTCGGGTTGCTTAATAAGTGGACAAAATAATTGTGATAGTGTGATTAATTCAGTGGATATTTTAAATTTAGCGTTTTTAAGAGACTTTTTAACTACTATAACGTATAACTAACTGAAGGAAAACTTGGTAAGTAGTTAATAATTATTAAGTTTAGTAAGTAGGTTTCTTTATAATACATTTTCGGGGAAAAATAGGCGAACCCTTCATTTTTAGTGAATTTTTATTTTAAGAAATTCACTAATAAAGAGGTATCGATGGAGAGACTTTGCCAAATTTTTTTCAAATGAGCGCGAAATAGGACCCCTAGAACCCATATCCGGGCTCAGTTTCAATTTTTATATGTTTACATATATATATATATATATATATATATATATATATATATATATATATATATATATATATATATATATATATATATATATATATATCCAACCGATAACTAAAAAAGAAGCTACTGATTTTGATGAAACTCGGCAAGTGCCTTTCTTTTATTAATGGCTTGGATGAGTTCGTTAGTCAGGAAAATGAGTTTTGTTTCAAAAAAAATATTTTGCTCCGAAAATTACGAAGGTATTTTAATGAAATTTGGTGGATATGTTGCCTTGTAGAAGACCCTGCTACACACTAAAATTCAACTTTCTACATTTTTAGAAAATTTGAGGTATTCAAATTTTGAGTTTTCTTTTGAAAAAAAAAATATCCGAAAATTACAAAGTTATTTTGATGAAATTTGGTTGATATCTTGCCCTGGGTAAGACCCTACTATACACCCAAATTCAACTTTCTAAGTTCGTAGAAACTTGAGTTATTCTAATTTGAAGCATTTAATAAAAAATGTACTACCATAACGCACTTGCTGCGTTACGAACTTTTTTTTCTTGCGCACCCCCAATGCATTAAGGCACGAGCCAATACTGGATATGACTTTTTTAATGACAATTCGTTAAAAAGAAAACACAAAAGCTACATTTACAACTTGTAGAGCTGTTGGTTTGTGTATCACACTGAAACCCCACAAGTGGTCAGTGTTACAGTTATTCGATATATGTACAGCACGTAACAAAATGTTGTGTCTACAAGTAAGTACTTCTGAGAATGTATACAAAGTCAACACAGTTTTAAACGATTAAGTAAGACATAATATTTTTAGGTAACGTCATGACACGTCGCTTTACTGGCTGTGGCGCCGAGATTGTCGTTTAACCGTAGACAATGTGAAACAGCCAAATGAAATAAATTCAGTATCTCAATTATTCTGGAATTTATAAAAATCTCGAAACACTTCAATTTTTGTTCGAAACATTACACACTGCAACGCGAAAACGCCACCACCACATTCAACCCCCTTCGGGTGACAGTTGCAATCCCCAAAATAAAGCAGGGGCTTGTGAAACATCGTTTGAAAGATCTCTTCATTATCTTTTCAAAAATGCTATGGTTTAAAAATTTATTCCGAAAATGAATTAAAAAAAAAAAGAAATTCATCTCATCGACTTGGTACAGCACACTAAAAAATGGTGCTGCAAATTGAATCATAACTTCCACACAGCTCTGATAATTTACTCTCTTTAGAAAGACTTTTTTTTATTAGAGTTTTGACTTTGAGAACTGGCTCATTCAGTCACTGTCAATCTTCAAAATGAACAAGGATGCATCTGACCTTAAGAATGTTAATCTAACAAGCTCTTTAACTATTTTCTTTTATCTTCTTTTATTTCCCTATACACTTGCTGTTTACTGAAAATATATATTAAAATTAAAACTTGCATACACATCTACTCACACACATACGCGAGCGCTTATACACTCATGTATACGCACTCACGTCAACAGGATTTATACGTCCAGTATTTAACACTAGGTGCAGGACAGAAAGTGCACATTATTTCTTCATGTGCACATACACACACATACATATGAATGCACACATCTACGCTACAGGTTGCTGCAGGAGAAACACTGGGACAGTTTTCACACCAATGGAGCCTGACATGGTGACATTTGAACATACTGGGGAGGCTGCGGTCAACAAGGAAAGACACAAATGAACTTACTTTTATCTCTCTGCTATACATCAATCTGCTAAGTTTATTTAGTATCCCTTAAGACTATATAGTATATTACCACTAGAACAATATTTATTGGAACAGTCCAATTTTCAGAATATCATCTTTTTACTAAGAATTATATAAACCTAGCTAGTCTTTAACAAAACACATGAAAGCTACCATGACACTTTTATTACAAACAGCTTCATACATAAGTGATGTCACATCAAGTGTAAAGGAAACGTTGTATTCTATCAAATTACAAAATAATATTTTTCTTTGTTTATGATGCATAATACAGGAAAAAATCAAATGATTTAAATCAGCTGGGCTGGTATTGTCGCATGAGCAAAATGGATTGTCTTCAACTTTTATTTTATACAAATGAGACTTAAAAGCACCATGGCTTTAGAAAGACATTCTCATGAAATGTATTTAGAGTCCATGACTTGACCACAAAAAAATATTCGTATTCCTGTACCCATTAACTTCTGAAACGTTATATTACTCGAATTTTAACGAAAAAATGTAAATTTTCACCAAATTACCCCTCATTTATCCCCTACCCCCTGAAGCGATATTACCCAAAAATAATTTGGAGCGCTCTTTTGTCGGGTGCTAACTGGATACCAAATTTGAAGATGATATCTTAATTCGTTCGGAAGTTATTTCGCCTATTAACAGACAGACTTCGGGGTTCCAACTAAAAACAGCATATCAATTTCCCTGCATAACAGGAGCAACCAAAACTTCTTCTGTACAATCTCTTTTAGTTTTAACAAGCGGACAACCCCTTTTTGTTAGAAGATTTTTGTTATCCTGTAAATTTCTTATAAAAAACTTTAGCTCAGACTCTCAGGACACGTTCATGAAAATTCAACAGCTATCTGTGATCCATTTTACGCACAACTATTGGAGAAACAAAACTTCACCACCACTATTTGACGCTTCTTTGGAAATCGAAAATTCTCAATGGTAGGCGAAAGAAATCCTTAATTTTAGATTTGATTTCTCTAATAACATACAACTAATAAGAGCTCACATTATTATACCCATATTTACTAACATACCAGATATAAATACTTGTATATTGAAACAAGCGTTAAAACCATATAAAGAAGCGGTCAAAATTTATACTAATGGGTCAAAAATTCAAGATTCAGTGGGATGCGCAGTGTATATTAAACAATTAGATTATGTTGAGCTATTTAGTCTGCCAAAGTTCACTTCAATTTACACTGCTGAAGCTGTTGCCATACAAAAAGCCTTAGTACTAGCCTGTAACCAAAATATGAGTAGCTTTGTTGTTTTGACCGATTCCCTTTCACTATTAACAACTCTATCGAATCTTCAAAATGCTATATATCAGTCCAGGGTAATATGTGATATTGCGTATCAATTAGAGGTCTTTGAACAACAGCACAAAAGAGTTACTTTCATATGGGTAAAAGGGCACTCAAAGCTTGCGGGTAATGAAAAGGCCGACTATTTTGCTAAAAAAGCAACGATAACAGGTTGTAAACATGACTTTTACAGTAACAGAGATCTACTTCTGCAAGCAAAACAAGTGTGTAATATAAGATGACAGGATCATTGGAATAAGTTGAAAAGTAGCTGTAACAACCACTTCAGTAGTATCATCCCTAATCTAAGAAAACAGCCCATTTACAAAGAAAGTGGCAATATACTATATAGTTTTAAGGGATACTAAATAAACTTAGCAGATTAATGTATAGTCAGAGAGATAAAAGTAAGTTCCTTTGTGTCTTTCCTTGTGTTAACCTATTTTGACCGCAGCCTCCCCAGTATGTTACAAAGTCCCCATGACAGGCTCCATTGGTGTGAAAAGTGTCTCAGTGTTTCTCCTGCAGCAACTTGTAGCTTAGATGTGTGCATGTATATGTATGTGTGTGTGTATGTGCACATGAAGATATAATGTGCATTTTCTATCCTGTACCTAGTGTTAAGTACTGGACGTATAAATCCTGTTGACGTGAGTCCGTATACATGAGTGTATATGCGCTCGGGTATGTGTGTGAGTGGATATCTATGTAAGTTTTAATTTTAATATATATTTTTAGTAAACAGCAAGTGTATAGGGAGATAAAAGGAAAAAGTTAAAGAGCTTGTTAGATTAACATTCTTAAGACATGTTTTGCCATTATGAAAAGCAAGGTCAGATGCATCCTTGTTCATTTTGAAGATTGACAGTGACTGAATTAGCCAGTTCACAAAGTCAAAACTTAAATCCCTGATTTCCCTGACATGCCAAAATCTATTTACCTGATTTGATCTTCTACAAATTACCCCCCACATGTGTAATACACTACCACAGAATAGAGGTCCTCGCGTCATGGCGGAAAACACACTTCCCCATTTCAAATACAAAGCGACCAATGACCGCAAAATAAAAAAATAAAAAAATATTGTGGTTTTGTGGAAAAATAAATCATTAAATAAATGGTTCAGAGTTTCACAAGAACCAAACACATTGTTTCAATTATTTATCATAAAAAGGAAACAAACAATTTTTCCCTGAGAGGGACAAAAATTCCCTGACTCCCAGTCAATTTTCCCAACTTTGCCCTGCAATTTTTTTTCTTCTACAAATTCCCTGGCATTTTTCGGTTTTCCCGGTTGTCCAGACGAGTAGGAACCCTGAGACGTACATGCCGACAGACCGACCGATCGACAGACGGACAGACAAAAAAAATCGTTACAGAATCAAGTTTTCTATATGTTTTGGGACTTTTACGCTGTTTTAGCAAAAAAAAAACACGCGTAGCTGATAAACAGCAATATTTTTGAACAGTATATTAAGTGGCCGTCAACACTTGCGCAATGATTGCAGAACGTGACGTGAGAGGGTAATCAAACCGACATGTATCAGCATAAAATGGTCATAAACTACAGGTGAATTGAAATTTTGCTACTCATAAAACTAGCAAACATCGATCTAATGCAACGTCAGGTATTGAATATCAAATCAAACAAGAGGTCTGCTTACAGTTTTGAATATTAACTGTAACTATTATTGTATAAACTGAAATCTGTTACAAATAAAACAAACGACACGTTCGTCTGTCCCCTACCCCCTGAAGCGATCTTACCCAAAAACAATTCGTAGTGTTCCTTTCTCGCCTGCTAACTGGATACCAAATTTGGAGATGATAACTCAATTCGTTCGAAAGTTATTACGCCTACTACCAGACAGACATACAGCCCGACCGATCGAGAGACAAAAATATTCTATCCTATCGATTTTACTGAAAAACAATCAGAATCCTTCATTTCTCGGATGTTAATCGTATACCAAATTTGAAGACGGTATCTCAATTCGTTCTAAAGTAATCGTGGCTACAGACAGACATACAGACAAAACAAATTTTCTTTCCCAAATCATGTTTTCTATATGTTTCGACACTTTTTACGACGTTTAAGTGAAAAAACAATTTTTGTCGCCGATGCCACATTTCCACACGTATTGACGATGTGGAAATAATAGAAATTGTGAAAAACTTAAGTCTTCATTCCGGGTATTTTTTGATCGACCCTCGTATCTACAGAATTTTTTTAAAAAGATGCTAGAAAGTATTTACTGAACATGCTGCTGCCACAACATTTATGCTGTGCTGCTGCGTCCACATTTTCTGTTACTATTCGGCTACTTTGCTTTGTAGCTACAACAATATTCAATGAAGTAGATTCTTTGTTGACCAAACAATACTTAAACGATGTGTTCAAACAGTGGAGAATGGCAATGTACATTTTAAACACAGTTGCTTCACTTAGAACTTAAATTGTTGTCCGATATAAGAGTTTTTGCGGACATTGTTACACATTCGTTTGAAGGATGCCGACAAACGGGGTTTGCGGTACACAGGGGTATTGAATTTTGTTTAATTGGCGCACTTGAAAGACTAAGTACTTATAAAATATAAGTGAAAAAGAAAGTAAAAATGTTTTAGGTCTTGTTTAGCCTATAAGTGGTACGATCACAGCTGACAGAATACATTTAAATGAGGGTTTTTGGTCTAGTCATGTTAAGACTTTCCTTGGAAAATACTAATAGCAAGTTATCAAAGTGCTAACAGTGTTAAGTAAAATTTGGAGAACCCAGATCATCACAATATAATTTTCACACCTGACGATCGCTTTGCTAACCAAGTTAGCGTCATCAGAGAACTTTCTTAGCGAAACGATCGGCAGGTCTCAAAACTGTATTGATGAATTGGTTTTATTAAATTGTACTTATTAGTGCTCATCACAGGTTACAATCTTCACTCATTGTTAACAGTGTATTATTAAAAGTAATTTTGCGAAATTATGTTAAGAAAAATCATACAAGATCCCAATTTCTTCGATAAAGTTTTATGGAGTGGCGAGTCAGCATGTACAAATGATTTGTTACATGAACCTCCATAACTTTCATAGTTGGAAAATTGAAGATCCACATGAGTTCAGAGAGGATCGGTCACAGCATCAATTTAAGTAAATCTCTGGGTCGGTGTTTTTAACGGAATATTTTTGGGACCAGTGGAACTGCACCCTACGCTAAATGGCCAAAGATATTTGGCGTTTTTACAAAACAGTTTTCCAGAACTGCTGGAAGACACCCCATTAGAACTTCGGAGAACAATGTGGCTTCAAAATGATGGATGCCTCGCTCGCTCTGCCTTAGCAGTAAGGCAATACTTTAATCAGACATACCTGGGCAGAGTGGGCAGGTGGACGTCAAAGAATCAGAACAGCAGCTCAAGAAATTTCACGAAGCAGTCTAAGATGATCGTTTCTAAGACGATACCCTTTATGTATAAGACAGAATGGCCGTCAAATAGAGCATCTGTTATGAATAGAATAATTTTTGTAAATGACACAGTCTGTTTTTTTATTATTAGCTACCTGATTTAACTTCCAAATTACTTTCAATCGTCGACAGTGAATTACTATTAAGAGAAATTGATGTTTTATTCCATTTTAGAATCTCCATGAAACAGGGAAGTTTTTGAAATTATGAGCCAGTAAATTTTACTAACATTTTTTTCAGTACGGAGGTTTATTCCAAATTTTAAAAAAAATGGGGAAGAAAAGTCTGATTTTTCTTTTGTTTTCCTTAGATTTTCTGAATAATAATACAAAATATTTCAGACTGGTTCGACAACACAATTATCGAGGATTAACAGGCACAAAAATGACATTCCGGAAATGTTTTTTCTGCATGTGGGGGGGTCAAAATACGTTAAAATTTGACAATTTTCATATTTTTTTTTTTCATAAAATAGTCAATATCTTAAAAACCGTAAGCTTTTTGATAAGATCATATTGGGTTTTTCTGGAAGGACTTGAGCTAGCCTATCTTTATGTGACGTTTGATTTACGACTTTTGGGACACACACACACACACACACACACACACACATATATATATATATATATATATATATATATATATATATATATATATATATATATATATATATATATATATATATAATAAAAAATGTATGAATCTCGGTCCGCCGCCTATGAGTAGTCTCCTGATAGATTGCTTTGGAAAATAAATAGCGGCAGGAGCACGTCCGATAGATAATAAAAGAATACAGATATTTCCGTCAAACGGAATATGTTAATTTTGGTGTCGTTGAACCTCCCTAAATCGTTAGTGACCGACTGCCCGCAGAAGAAGATAAATATAGTTGTGGATATAAGATATTTACAATTATTCATCCTCTGATGACGCTAAGTTGGTTAGTGAAACGATCGTCAGTTTTTTTTTAATGTGTTGTGTTGATTTGGGTTCTCTGTGCTTGTCAGTGCTCACCACAGGTTCCAATCAACACTTAGTTAAAACTTATGATAAAAATTCGCTACCATGACGCACTTGCTGCGTCTTATTTTAGCATTAAATGATCGCAAACATTTCTGAACACCCGATTATCCAGACAAGCGTTTATAAAAGGGGCTTCGCCTATTGGAAAAATTTAGATCCTAACTGAATTATTTTGTATTATGCACCTAGAAAATAGTCCTCACACTATTTTGGACCTGTCGGAAGTTAGATTGTCTTATTTCCTTAATGGAGTAGCATGCTGCCTCCAAAACATTGTACGTACGGGTTATTGACCTCACCGCTTGATACTTTACGATACGATAAAACTACAACACTATTTATACACACTTACGCATACACATACACAACATGACACACTGCTTAAAGAATGCATCTGCTCCGATGCATTTTATAGATTCATCGAAGGAAGGGATTCTTTTACGAATCCTTTATGCACAATATGTTTAGATGATCAATTTTGTAAGTTTTTTATATTTTTAACTCCTGCTGAAAAGTATAAATTTAGTAATTATTCTGACAAAAACTTTTATTTTAAAGAATACCCCCGATAAAAGGATCTTTAAATTACAATCTTAAATGGATTTCATTTCTGAACGTCACACCGTCTGGGATTACCATAATTAAAACGTTGAATGTAGCGGCTTTTCCTCCAGACACCAAGGAGTGTCTGGAGGAGAAGCCGCTACATTCAACGTTTTAATTAAATGGATTTCAACTTCAATAAGCAGTGAGTCTCTCATCCTGACCCCTCTGATATCTCACAAAACGTCACCGAAATTATCGAATCTGGCATGGAATTATTTATTCCACGTACACAGAAAACCTCTTCAGCCACTCAAAAGCCCTTGTTCTCTAAATCCTGTGACAAGGCCAGACTTAAAAAGATCAAAGCTCACAAAACGCTTCTGCACAATCCCAGTCAAGAAAACCGTCAAGCATTTAACGACGCAAGAAACCGCTATGTTCGCATTCTTTCTGAGGCAAAAAACTCGTTTAATAACCACATCAAAAACAAATTCCTCTTAGGCTCTAACGGCAGCAAACCCTTCTGGACTCTTGCTAGCAATTGTTCCCAAAAAATGCGCACCAGAACTTGCTCCTTTCCTGACTCGTCTGTTTCAGACATCTTACAAAAGAGGCATATTCCCTAGTAACTGGAAAACTGTTCGAGTATAAGCCATCCCCAAGAAAGGTACCAAAGCGCTTCCTAGCAACTACAGGTCTATTTATCTCCTTTCAGTCGTCTTTAAAGTGATGGAAAAGTATATAAACACCGAATTACTAAAATTTCTTGAAAAATACAGTCTAATCCACGACAGGCAGTATGGATTCCGTCAGCGCAGATCAACAACCGACCTCCGTTCCTTTGTCACCAATCTTGGAACAAGTCTATGGAACTACACGGTGAATCCCAGATTGTCGCTCTAGACACAACCAAAGCATTCGACCAGGTCTGACACGCAGCGCTGCTTAATAAACTTCCGGCCTATGGCCTACCACCAAAATTCTGTACCTGGACAGCAAATTTCCTGCCGCTTCTACACTCGCTATCCTGGACTCCATTCAGAAGTGAGCTATACGTGTCATTGGTGACCCTACCTTCACCCAAGTAATGCCATTCCTTGCCCACCCACGTGCCGTTTCTCTCTTTTATAGATATCTGCACGGGCAGCTGCTCAGATGAGCTTTCTTCCATAGTTCCTTCACCTGCTGCCCCCAACAGATCTACCAGGGGAACAGAGCGAATGCACCCATTTAGTGTCCAGGTCACCAGACATAGAACATCTTGTTATGCCCGCTCTTTTATCCCGAGGACTTCCAAGTTGTGGAATTCCTTGCCGGCACATGTTATTCCTTCTCCTCCGAACTTCCAAACCTTCAAGTCCAGACGTAACAAGTTGCCTGTTTCCTCCTTGTCGACACCCACGGTACGATAGTATTTAGGCTGTAAGCACTCGTGGTATGTTGTTGAAATATTAAAAAAAAAATTAATTCCAAATAGAAGTTACAGCCTACGTTTTGGAAACATCAACCAGCTGTCAGAATGGAGGAAATACTTTTTTTCTCAAAAACCGGGATAGATTGGCATGGTGTAGTCTTGATGAAAAAGATTCAAAATTATGATTCCCATCTAAAAATCCAAAAAGTTTATGGCGATCTTCGGTATAACCGGCTATAAACAAAATATTAACACTGTATCTTTGCTAATATGATATGAAAGGTTTGGATTAAGGTAAGTTTTATGAAAGCAATTAGTTTTTTTAAATTTTAACATTGGCCTATTTCCGCGACGATGGCCAATTACCAACGCCAGGGAGCAGTCTCACCCCACTATCCTGGAAATTTTGTCGAACCCCTCCTTTCTGTAAGGAGGGAATGGATCTTTAACGTGCTCAACATCGCATGGACCAACCGATTAACGCCTCCTTCGTAGGGCAGAACGTGCAGACATTCAAGAAGCAATTCGTTCTAATGACAGGAATATAGTATTTACTATAACGCATTACTAACGGAACAGCCTGTATATAAACATATAAAAATTGAAACTGACCCCGGATATGGATTCTGTGGGGGCCATTTGAAGAATATTTTTAAAGTTGCAATCTCTTTAATAGCGAATCTTTTCTGCGTAATTTCGCCAAAAAGTAAATCTTTGTTTCTGATTGATCACCAAGTACTTAATAAACTTAGCTGTAGTACACCGGTTTTTGTAATAATTAATTAATGATAAGTGATCTTAAAACATCCTTCGTTAACAGAAAAATCATAATTTACTGTTTTATTAAGAAGGAAACAAATACGTGTAAGAATTAAACCCGGTGGGCTGGTTTCCGTATTACAGTTTATAATGATAGATCACCTGCCGCCCAATTAATTTAAACGCACTTTAAAATTATACGTTAATTGGTTGTGTAAATACCTGTACATAACTGCTAAATAATAAAACTACACGGGATTTTCCTGCAAAATAGGATGCAAATATAAAAAAACTCTGGACGCAGCAAGTGCGTTATGGTAGTGAATTTTCATAAAAATGTTTTTAATAGCAATTATGTTTTTTTAAAGAAAGCAGGCACTAAATTTGGTTACCAGTATAATCTATATATTAGAAACAATGTGCCATGTTTCATCAAAATAACTTTATTGTTTGAAAATGTACAAAAATTTCCGAAAGTAAACTTAAATTGTTCCCGAAAAAACTGGTTTTCTGGTCAACCTTATAGGTTAATAGCAAATTGATTCAAAATTTGAAGCATTTAATGAAAATTCGCTACCATAACGCACTTGCTGCGTCCCGAATTTCTTTTCTTACAAAGATGTGTTATATTTCGATGGAAAATACAAAAATGCAATAACATAGCGAGTGTTCGATTAAAAAAATTCACTAAAAAAAAAGCAAATTTGAATCACCAACGACTTATGGGCCACCCTGTGATTGTGGAAATATTTTTAAGATGTAGCTTAAGGCACCCTACAATTAATGTATACAACTTTTTTTCGTAACTTGCATAATAACGGATATATTGCGCTTTACTGTTTTTTACGAAAATTCGACAATAATGATATACCATTAAACGATAAACTCTATAGCCAACACTACTGCTAAAGCATCAGAGAAAGGGTCTATTTGAAATGAATTTTCTGGGAATATTTTAGTAAAATGAAGGACAATGACGATTAAAACTAAGACTTCAGGCTTTGTAAAACATTATTCTTGAGACATTTTCCTTCCATAGATCAAATTAATTTCCGGTTTATTGCCTAAATATTAACAATTTTGACATTTAAAATCGCGACTTTGACGTTTTGAGGAAAACCCAAATTTATTTTTCTTTAAATGCCTGTAACTTTTTTGTCCTTTAACCTACAGCGCTAAAAGGTAGCTTACCTATAATTATATAAACCCGTGTACCAAATTTCGTTGCCCTTACTTTGTTAATTCCGAAAAAATAAATTTTTTTCGAAAGAAAACAAAATTTTCCGGGAAAACCTCGACGGATTTTCCTGGATAACGAACTTATCCAAGCCACTCGCGAAAGGAAGGTACTCACCTAATTTTATCAAAATCGGTCCATTATTTTTTTAGTTATAGGTGTGACACATAAATATATAAACATATATATATATATATATATATATATATATATATATATATATATATATATATATATATATATATATATATATATATATATATATATATATATATATATATACTAGCTGTCAGGGAATTCTGGATCAAACTTTATAAATTATGTACACCACAAATTATACTTTTTGTATAGGCATATTGTATAATTTAAGGTAATAAACATAATATAATAATATATATAAACATATAAAGTCTGAAACCGACCTCGGATTTGGGTTCCAGGGGTCCTAAATAGCGCTCATTTGAAGAAATTTTTTCAAAATTCAAAAGTCGAGATCTCCTCATTAGTGAATTTTTTTTAAGAAAATTCACTAAAAAGGTTATATGGGTTATGTGTGTGTGTGTGTGTTTTTTGTTTCTTTAACGTCGGCCTATTTCCGCGACTATGGCCAATCACCGACGCCAGGGAGCAGTTTCACCTCACTATCCTGGAAATTTAGCCGAACCCCTGCCTTTCTATAAGGATGGTAGGGATATTTAACGTGCCCAACATCGCATGGACACGGGACCGACAGCTTTACGCCCTCTCCGAAGGGCGGAACGTGCAGACATTCAACTTGCTCAAATACAATGCCCAAACCTTGGCTGATGTTAATGTTACAGTTTGTACTGAAAAAGTGAAAGGAGAACCCTGGGATCGAACCCAGTACCCTTCGGTTCAGAGGCACACGTTCTTGCCCCTGAACCACCGAGGTTCTTATATAGGTTATAATAGGTAAAATTTCATCAAAGAACCTTTCGTAAAAGATTGCTGAGTTTAGAAGTGAGATGGTTTGTGGTCGAATTGTAAATCCATTTTCAAATATTTAATAATAAAAAATATTAAAATACTATTACTTCCACATCGTCACGTGTGGAGGTATGGCATCGGTAACAAAAATTTCAAAAACATTTTTTCGCTAGACGTCGTAAAAAATATCAAACCATATAAAACATGGTTTGAGAACGAAAATTGTTTTTGTCTGTCGGTCTGTCTGTTTGTAGCCACGATAACTTTAAGCAGAATTGAGATATCGTCTTCAAATTTGGTATACAGTTAGCACTCAACAAACGAATGGTTCTGATTTTTTTTGGGTCAAATCGCTTTAGGGGATAGGCGATGAATAGGGATGATTTGGTGAAAATTGACATTTTTTCGTTAAAACTCGAGTAATATAACGTGTTTATTTATTAGAAAACTTTTAATTTCATCAAACATCTGGTATTCTGTGCTGAAATTAAATTAGGGGTTGAATGCGTGGAGGTGGAACATTGTCGACAAAATTCAATTTTTTGTTTGTTGATAAAACAGCGTAAAAAGTCTCAAAACATATAGAAAACTTGATTATGGAACGAAATTTTTTTTGTCTGTCGATCGGTCGGTCTGTCGGCATGTACGTCTGTCTGTTAATGGGCGCAATAACTTTCGAACGAATTGGGATATCCTCTTCAAATTTGGTATCCATTTAGCACCCAACAAAGGAACGCTCCGGATTGTTTTTGGGCAAGATCGCTTCAAGGGGTAGGCGATATAAATAAGGGGTGATTTGGTGAAAAGTAACATTTTTTTCAATAACACTCGAGTAATATAACGTTTGAAAAGTTTATGGGTACAGAAACACAAATATTTTCTTTGTGGTCAAGTCATGGCCCCTAAATTCATTCAGTGAGAATCTCTTTCTGAAGAGAATAAATTAATACAGCTATAAGGAAGTTATGGTTCAATTTGTAGCACTATTTTCTTTAAAGAGTTGACAAATTCTAGGAAATATATAGGGTGGTGCATTGAAAACGAAACAGACCGATTTGAGTCCAGAGATTTTTTTTTAAAAACGCTGAAACACGTCAATTTTAATATTGAGGGGGGCATGTTTTGACATAAAAGTTAACTTTGTCACATCAACCTCTTAAGGGTGGTGATAACAACCCTTATATTTTAAATAGGGAACATGTGTCGAGTGTTACATCATTTGAAAGCTCTGAATTCAGCACACTGATTTTTTAGGAAGTTTTATCAACTCGTTTAAAAATTATTCACAGTTGAAGATGCAAAAACGCAATGTGCTGATAGTCAATGTTTTGTTGGTTTGTAAACAAAAAATTGACTATGAGAACATTTCTTATCGGAATGAGAGAAATGCGGTTTATTACTTCAGTTTATCGGTCGGTTTGATACTTGATAGTACTACCGAAAATTAATTTCACAATGGTGTATTCTGTAGAAGGAAGAGTTGAAATAATTACTCTTTTTTTAAAAAAACAATGACTGTGCCAACCGTACCGCAAATTTGTTTAATGAACGACATCCGAACAGACATGTGAAATACGTTTTGGAGTTAGTTGCAAAGTTTCGACAAAGTGGTTCAGTAGTCAACAAAAAACGGGATCCTGAACATGAATTTACGGTTAGAAATGAGACTACTGAGATTGAAGTTTTAGGACAAATTGCTGCAGACACAACTTTGAGCACGAGAAAATTGGCCACTGTTTCAAACATCAAAAGAAGAACTATTCAGCGAATATTGAAGCATCATAAATTTCACCCGTATAAAATTCATATTGTACAACAAGTGAATGAAGATGATTTTGATCGACGGCTGGAGTTTTGTGAAGTTATGACTGCACGAATAGCTGATAACGGGAACTTTTTGTTCAATATCTGTTTTTCAGACGAGTGTACGTTTTTATTAAACTCTACAGTCAACCGTCATAATTGTCGTTATTGGGCAGATAATAATCCAAGAAATTTTCACGAAGTCCACACTCAAACTCCACAGAAATTGAATGTCTGGACTGACATTTTCGGAGACCGTTTAATCGGACCAATTTTTCTTGATGGCAATTTGAGTGGTGAAACGTATTTGGAGTTACCAGAAGACATCGTTTACCCTCTACTAATTGACATTGTTGAAAATGATGATCGCTATCAAGAAAATCAAGTAGTGTTTCAACAAGATGAAGCTCCTCCGCATTTTTCACAACGTGTTAGGGAGTTTTTGAACAGAGAGTTTCCAGAGCGTAGAGGTGCTATAGAGTGGCCCCCTAGATCACCGGATTTAACTCCTTTAGATTTCTTTCTATGGGGACATTTAAAGAGTATAATTTTCGCAACAGAACCGGAGTCTCTGGAAGAATTAAGACGACGCATTGTTGAAGAATGCCGTCTAATTACTCAACAAATGCTCCAGAATGTCAGAGCTCGTTTTCAACAAAAATTCTACTTTTCTATGGAAGTTGGTGGTCAACAATTTGAACACTTACTTAACTGAATAAACATTTTTGAATGTTTGGTTTTGTTTTTTAGTTTTTTTTTAACGAAAAATTGACTAATTAGTGCATTTCTTATCACAATGAATGAAATACGTTCTTGCAACTCCAACTGTGGGCGTAGAGGTGCTATAGAGTGGCCCCCTAGATCACCGGATTTAACTCCTTTAGATTTCTTTCTATGGGGACATTTAAAGAGTATAATTTTCGCAACAGAACCGGAGTCTCTGGAAGAATTACGACGACGCATTGTTGAAGAATGCCGTCTAATTACTCAACAAATGCTCCAGAATGTCAGAGCTCGTTTTCAACAAAATTTCTACTTTTCTATGGAAGCTGGTGGTCAACAATTTGAACACTTACTTAACTGAATAAACACTTTTGAACGTTTGACTTTGTTTTTAGTTTTTTTTACGAAAAGTTGACTAATTAGTGCATTTCTTATCACAATGAATGAAATACGTTCTTGCAACTCCAACTGTGAATAATTTTTAAACGAGTTGATTAAACTTCCAAAAAAATTTGTGTGCTGAATTTAGAAAAGAAAGAGCTCTCAAATGATGAAACACTCGACCCATGTCCCTATTTAAAATATAAGGGTTGTTATCACCACCCTTAAGAGGTTGATGTGACAAAGTTGACTTTTATGTCAAAACATGTCCCCCTCAATATTAAAATTGACGTGTTTCAGCGTTTCTTAAAAAAAAATTTCTCTGGGCGCAAATCGGTTTGTTTCGTTTTCAATGCGCCAGCCTGTATACAAGATATTGAAAAAATTCTAAGAGCAAAATTGGGGATAATTATCATCGCTATGTTCCCAAAGTATTGTAAGCAGGGTGCTTACCTGTTTAAGTATCTAGTTTTATGAAATTTCTCTATACATAAATGTTTAGAGCAGATGTAAATGAATTACTGGGTTGGATCTCAAAAAGTTCATGAAAAATCGCCATAGAACAAATGTTTTAAGCGATCATAAATATATTCATTGATTGTTGTTGCCCTTACTTGGTGAAACTTGTCCATACTGCATACAGACTTGGAGAATACTTCTCTGGCTTCACTGTTGGTTTTTAGTGGTGAAGGACGTAGCCAGCGCGTGAGCTAACTGGAGCAAGTGGCCCTTCGAATTCTGGAAGTTCTAGGATGTTCTTCAATGCTTCCGTGACTATAGTTTCGCTGCTTGACAGCATTTTCAGACAGAAATAAATAACCGCATACAACCACTACATTTTTATAATGACAAACGTAAACTAGACTTTTTTGAAGCTTTAGAAGTCAAAAGGCACACACACGACAATAACTACCTTGTTTTAAACGAGCAAACTGATTTAATGAATTCCCCTTTCTTGGATATTCTTCTTTCTAATTAAATATGTCAAAGAAAATAAATTTAACTATTATTTCAAAAAAGTTGTAATAAAATAATGAATTGATGTATGTCGATATTTTCGTTGTATAGAGACTACTTTTATACTGTTATTGTTTAGTTATTTTATTGTTGTAACTGTTATCATAGTTATTATAGGCTAGTTCTAGTTTTTATGTTAAATATTGACATACATCACATAGACATTTTGAAAACCTCATCTGTCATCTGTGTTTCAATTTATTTTCAATTTGATAAAATTTTTTGATCAAAACATCATATCATAACATAGCAACAGATATTTATTTGTAGTTGTCATGATTTCGTACTAATTCAATTTTAATCTGTCTGAAAATGCTGTCAAGCAGCGAAACTATAGTCACAGAAGCATTGAAAAACATCCTAGAACTTCCAGAATTCGAAGGGCCACTTGCTCCAGTTAGCTCACGCGCTGGCTACGTCCTTCACCACTAAAAACCAACAGTGAAGCCAGAGAAGTATTCTCCAAGTCTGTATGCATAAATATATTAATGATAATATATCAATTCTTCTAAACTTCTTTTCATTCATGGGTGGCAGATTAGGATTTAACTCATTAAACCTTCTACACGTTCTACTAATAATTCGGTTACATTCTCTATGGATGTAAAATAAATTTAAACAATCTGCATTGGAATAATGATTTTCCATATTAACTGTGAACATTAATACACTGACATTTATCGAATAATTTAGAATGACAAGATGTAATATCAATTGTTATCATGGCACACTCGCCTTAACGTTCACGTTCAACCACAGTATAAGGAAAATTATGCTGTGTTATGTTTTTGAATGCCTCTAAATACCTCAAAAACTGTCCTTTTTAGCTATAGGAAGTCCCCAATATAGGCCGAAAAGTTATCAAAAAAGGAATGGGTTGGAACTGCAAGTTACTGTATGTCCCTTTTAAAATAAGACACTCATTGAAGGCAGAAGTGGTCAAAGGTTGGCGCCACCCCGCTGACCATTACTATTTTCATATCAATTTTCAAAGAAAACTATAGGAGACAGGTATAGGGTAATGTATACTTAAAAGATATGGAATTTAACGCTGAATGAGATGCTGAGGCCATATGGATACAATTCCATTAAAAAACTCAAGTTATCTATGATTGAAAATTTTCAAATTCAAATGTATGTTATAAATAACAGTTTGTTAAAATCGTATTGTGTTCACAACAGTATGTAGGAATTTTTACGCTCTATGGGATAGTGGAAACCGCATGTTTCTATCTTGCATGTCTTTAAAGATATCGGAATTTTTCTAAAGCGCTCCAATCGTATTTTTTTCTACAAAATGGCGAATAAATCCGAAACGGTACAAATTAGCCCGAATATTCTGTCATCAAGTGGCCCTTAAATTGAACGTGTAATTCAAAAAGCTAATAATATACAGGCTGTTCCATTTAAAAAAACAGAGTTTGTGTCGACATCCGGTATAACCGGAAGTGCAGGCAAATTGAAAATATTTTAGTTAGAAAGATCAGTATTAAAAACGTGCGGGCACCAATTTTCACAATTTAAATACATGTAGTTCTCCAGAGACGCCTAATAGGCCACTCGCCGTGAAGCACCATGTATAATGGCCTTGGCTGATGGAAAACCTTCCAATGCTAACCCTTTCTCCGAACACACGCATATATAATCGGCAGTTTGGGAAAAAATTGGCGCCGATTTCAAAGAAATTTTAATACTCATTGATTAAAAACTCATTAACTCATTTTTTCTGTTTCTAGAGTTTCTTTTAAGCAGTTCCAGTTCATTATGGTGTCAGAGGTACAGCCCTCTCCCTCTTTGGGTCTTACCTGGAGGATAGGAGGCAGATAGTGTATTGGGATAAACAGCTATCCGATGAGATGACAGTAGATTGTGGTGTTCCGCAGGGTTCCATTTTGGGCACCCTACTCTTTATCATCTATATGAATGATCTGCCGGCCAACATTGCATCGGATGCGATCGGGCTTTATGCCGATGACACCAGCTTTGTTAACAGAGCAACAGCGGCGATTAATCTGGGCCTCCGTACTAGGACTTGCCTTGACCAGGCAGATGAGTGGTTTAGAGTAAACTCTCTAAAATTAAACTTAAATAGGACACAACGACTGGTGCTGGGTGCGGGACACAGCGGCGGGGCGAGGTTAAAGCTTCTTGGTGTAATTCTGGAGGATGGCCTTGCCTGGTCTGCTCATGTCTCGTCCCTGCTTGGAAGGTTGTCTACGGCTATTTTTACAATGCGGCGAATGAAGGCTGTGGTGGGCCGGGAGGCCTGCAAGATGGCATATTTTTCCAACTTTCACCCTGTCGCTGGTTATGGTGTGCTTTTGTGGGGGTGCAGTCCAGGCCTGCAGCAGGTGCTCCTGAAGCAGAAAGAAGCCCTACGTGTCTTGTACGACGTGTCTTGGAAGACTAGCTGCCGTGGGTTGTTCGAGCGCGAGCGTATCCTTACCATAGTATCGGTATTCATTTTTGTCTGCTTAAAATATGTTCATCAAAATAAAGACATTTCTAGCCAATGAACAATTACATACCTATGATACCAGAAAGAAGGCCAACTTTAGCATACCATATCACAGACTGGCTAGAACGCAATTGGGTGCAAATTATCTGGGTTTGAAGCTGTATAACAGACTGCCAAGTAATTTGAGGGAAATGCCTGAATCACAATTTGCCAGAGAGGTTAAGAGACTTCTGCTGCGGACGACACTGTATACAGTGGATGAGTGTTTTGAGACTGGTTGGTAAGATGCATCAGCTCCTTAGGGACTTTAAGTGTATTTTCTGTTGTTTAGTTTCTATATATTTGGTACATAGATTGATTTGTTTGTTGTTTGTTCCTATTGTTTCTGTGGTGTTCTATACAACTATTGTATTTTATCTATTTGACCATGTGTGTTTATGTGTATACATATTATTTACCTGACACACCATGTAATTTCTCGATGGCAAATAAATATTATTATTATTATTATTATTATTATTATTATTATTATTATTATTATTATTATTATTATCATAATCACCGTCTAAATGAGATGTCGCCTTGTAGTTGAGTTCAGCTTAATAATTAATATTTAAACTAGTCTGCATTGTCCATGAATCCAATCCAGACTAGTTGCGTCGTGACGTCTTAACTGTCTAAGTTTAATACGACGTCGCGACGCAGTCAAGATATGCGTTTTCTATTTTAAAATGTGCAGTGTGGGAAAGACGGACGGAAATATACAGAGTATTAAATATCTTGTCTAGAGTAATTAGGGCGCGCACCGACCAACTTATTACAAAAACAAAATATTTTTGTCTAGGAGCGTTTCTTTGACGGCTAACCATCACATTCTATTTTTATCCAGCGTATACGCGAATACTTTTATTTCCGTCTAGGATGGGACTAAATCTAATAAAATGAAAAATAGACTCCCACTAATAATAACTTGATCAGATTTAGTCCAGACATTATCTCGTTAAGAAACTTTTTTATGTCAAAGTTCTCACATAAAAAGCAGCTTTGTGTTAGCGCTGCTATATTTATTACTTCACAAAAAAACTTTATTTCATTGAATGAAAAAAAGTTATGGTCTTTTTGTTTTCTTGGGCTTTTTATACTGTTTTTTTTGTAACGATGTTAGTTCCTTATACAAAACGTTTAAATTAAAGAATATCAAACTGAAACATTCCCAAATTTGATAAATAAAAGAATGTTCGACCCTCTATCGTCGGAAAAGTTTTCTAGTACCTTACATTCAAGAAGATTACAATTTTCAATATTGACCCCGAAACATTAGAAAATTGCACAAAGCCGATTTTCTTTGGAGAGTAATTTGGAATGATGTCGCGAAACTACTAAAATTGGTTGAAGTCAGCTGTGTTACAAAAGAAGATTTAGAGGACATAGAAACACCCTCAAGAGTGATGGAGAACAAAAGGTCTATTAGTCAAGTAGCTACCATGTTTAATCTTCTTAAAACCAGGATATACCGAAAATATAGATGATGTCTTTTCAAGTGTATATCCTACATCAGACAGACCAAATCTTTTGTAATATTTTTCATGGAATGTAAAATAAACAAAAATCTAAAACAATATCTATATAACTATACTAGAGACACGCAAAAATTTTTCTTTATCAAAGCAGTGTGTGCAGCCTCGATGGTCCAGTGGTAAGGACGTGCGCCGCCTCTGGACCCAAAGTTCCTGGGTTCGATTCCCAGCAGAAGTGTCAAACTATTTTTCACTGCATACTGTAAATTAATATCAATCGAGGTTCGTGTTTGAGCAAGTTGAATGTCTGCACGCTCTGTGGACGCAAGGATCAAAGACAACACCAAGAGAGTGGTAGAAATGGTGTTACGGGAATGACGAAACAAAAGTTTTGATGATCGCTCATGGAACAAGAATCTGCGATTATCTGTGTTGACAATTTTGCATAAATATTTGGGAATAAATAAATTCTTAGCTAGATTCCAAGAAACGTGACTTCTAAGTAAATGCTAAAATTGTAACGGGCGATAAAACATGGGTGTTCCACTGGGGTCACCCGACGAAACAAGAATCAGTGCAGTGGTTACACAAAGGATCTCCACTACTCAAAGAAGCAAAGACGCCAAGTATCTACAAGAGGACGAACGGCAATGATTTTTCTTAATAATGAGGGCGTTTTTGGATTCAATATATAGAGAAGTCTACAGTTACCGCCGCAGATGTCTAAATTTTTTTTTATAGATACACCAAGAGGCCTAAAATGGACTAAAAAAATGTTGATACTGCAGATGACAAGGAAACTAGTTTTAGATAAATCGAATGCTGATAGATGAAGTTTACTACCTTATACTATTTTTACGTTGTGAAAATGTCTTTACGTTGTGGCATTTTGGCGTCACCGAGTTGAGTTATTATTGAATTTTTATTTAAAAAAAATTCACTAATACAGAGGAACATTTTGAGTTTTCTTTCGAAAAAAAATTTTTTCTCCGAAAATTACAAAGATATTTTATTGAAATTTGGTGGATATATTGCCTTGAGAAAGACCTTACTACGTACCAAAATTAAACTTTCTAAGTTTATAGAAAATTGAGTTTTTCAAAGTTTTAGTTTTCTTTCGAAAAAAAAAATTTTTCTCCGAAAATTACAAAGTTATTTTAATAACACTTGGTGGATATGTTGCCTTAGGAAAGACCTTACTACATACCAAAATTCAACTTTCTAAGTTAATTGAAAATTGAGTTATCTAAGTTTGAAGCATTTAATAAAAATTCACTACCATAACGCACTTGCTGCGTCCCGAGCTCTTTTATATTATTGGTTCGTCGTTGGTCATGCACGGTAAGTTTAAACCAATTTATTTTTGTAAAATGCATGTTTTTTGTGGGTTATTCGGTTTTTGGTCAGGTCGGGTTAGGTTAGGTCAGGTCAGGCCGTTCAGACCTGCTTCGTAGAGCATTTTGTGCATAAGCGCCAAGAAAAATGTTGTCCCTCCAAACAAGCTGGACGACCTGAAGGAAATACGCGTGCTGGAGAAAGAAGAACATGATTTAAGCTTTGATCCAAAATGTAGAAAAGGCTGCTTATAAAGGCCCAACTAAGCTGTTTTTGTCGATTTTGCCTTTATATTTCCTATGAGGATATTAGGGAAGAAATGGCCAGGGCTGACAATTTACAAATTGCTGGTTGGTTGTACGCAGTCTCTATAACATTTTGTGTTTATTAGGCCTGCCGTGACAACATATTCCTGGTTCCGCACCGAGATGACGACCCCGTCGTACATCTCACAATTTTCTATTCATTTATGTCTATTTCCGCGACTATGGCCAATCACCGACGCCAGGGAGCAGTTTCACCTCACTATCCTGGTCATTTTGCCGTATCTCTGCCTTTCTGTAAGGAGGGTAGGGATATTTAACGTGCCCAACATCGCATAGACACTGGACCGACGGCTTTACAATTGGAGGGGCGGAACGTGCAGACATTCAACTTGCTCAAATACAATGCCACAACCTGGGTTGATGTTAATTTATTACAGTTTGTACTGAAAAGGTGAAAGGGAAACCCTGGGAATCGAACCCAGTACCCTTCGGTTCAGAGGCACACGTTCTTACCCGTGGACCACCGAGGTTCCCTAAACTGAGGTTAGATGACAATATATATATATATATATATATATATATATATATATATATATATATATATATATATATATATATATACAGCAGAACTAATTGCTATATTGAATGCCTGCCTTAGAATATTCTAAAACCCTAAAAAATAAAATTATTTTGATTTTACGGGATAGTGAAAGTTTTATTATTCTCTAAAATATTTTTACTGTAGTTACAAAAATAATTATATATTAACAAAAATTATTCAAACCATAATTAACTTAAAATAGGAAGAACTCAGTGTTGAATTTGCGTGGATTAAATCACACTGTTGTATTACAAGCAATGCAATAGTTGACAAAAAAGCTAGGGAGGCTATAAAAATTGACACTTTGGCTGGTTATCGATGTCTTGTTGACGGATATAAGACCAATATTGTACAAAAGCAAAAAGGTCTTTGGGAGGGTCATTACATACAGGAAGAAAAAAGGGCCATTTTATAAAACGTTCGGGACGCAGCAAGTGCGTTATGGTAGTGAATTTTTATTAAATGCTTCAAATTTAAAAAACTCAATTTTCTATAAACTTGGAAAGTTGAATTTTGGTACGTAGTGAGGTTTTTCCAATCGCAGCTTCAAAATAGTTGGTGGTCCTGGCAAAAACCCGGATCATAAGACTATGATCCGGGTTTTTGCCAGGACCACCAACTATTTTGAAGCTGCGATTGGTTGGATTAATCTAGCATTAACTATTCTCACGTCAAATATTAAATCGAGCTTTGTGAAACTCGACATTAGTCTAACGATTCTCCAATAACGCGATAGCAATCTAACACATATTTCAGTAAATCCTAAAAATATCAGAAATAGCTTTTTTTAGTTATTGTGTGTGTCGTCAAATTTATGGCTACGCCTTTAATGCCACCTGCACATTTTCAAAGCGATTATATCTAAACTACCCCAAAATCGAATACTATATACATATGTACACGATTGGTTGTATTAATCTAGGCTTCAAAATAGTTGGTGGTCCTGGCAAAAACCCGGATCATAGTCTTATGATCCGGGTTTTTGCCAGGACCACCAACTATTTTGAAGCTGCGATTGGAAAAACCTCACTACGGATCATAAGACTATGATCCGGGTTTTTGCCAGGACCACCAACTATTTTGAAGCTGCGATTGGTTGTATTAATCCAGGATTAACTAATCTCACGTTAAATATTAAATCGAGCTTTGTGAAACTCGACATTAGTCTAACGATTCTCCAATAACGCGATACCAATCTAACACGTATTTCAGTAAATCCTAAAAATATCAGAAATAGCTTCTTTTAGTTATTGTGTGTGTCGTCAAATTTATGGCTGCGCCTTTAATGTCACCTGCACATTTTCAAAGCGATTATATCTAAACTCCCCCAATATCGAATACTATACATATGTACACGGTTATATACAAAATACACACCGATACTTTTTAAATGACCCAGCTTTAGTGTCCTAATTTGCTATTACTTTCGTCTTAATCACATCAATTCATCTCAGTCTGTAAGCGGTCGTCTGAAACAAATATTACTAACAATCCGTTATACGTCTGGTGGAGTTTTGTAAAAGTATGTAATTGTTAAATGTCCATGTGTAGAAAAATAATGTTAGTGAAGTTTTTTTTCTTAAAATCTTTTCTTTTCGGGTTAGATATAATTGATTTTATGTTGTTGTTAAAATGGATTAGATGGCCTCGGAAGCTCAAGTCCATTAGCCACAGGTTTTTCTAATTCAGTTTCGAAAATACTATCCCATCGTTCTTCGTTATGATCTGTTATAATGAAACATAGAAAATCAGAGAGAAGTGTGACTTTTACAGTGAAAACTGATATTCGATATACATGTTTCCCTACATATTTATGTTTTCTTAATATTTTTTTAAAATTATTTTCATTATTACTTTATTTATTTATTATTATCATTTTTTTTAATTTATGATTTAAGGAAATGGACTGGGATATTTGCGCCTAGTGACCCGTCAAGGCTTAAATCACAGACTGAAATGGGCCACGGATAAAAAGGTTTGAACATCAGGACAGACAGAAGGATATCTTGACACCACTGCATATAAAACTCCGTACTTATCTAATGCGACCACAATCTAATTATCTAAGTTATTCTTATTACTATTTTACCCACTTATAGTAGACATGAATGTTCAGATATATTGGTACTTATATTGTCTTACATTTATATGTTTAAATCTATATCTTTAAAAAATTTGCAAATTGCGATATTTATAACGTTTATTCATGCTAAGTAAATTTGTAATATTTGTTGGAAATTCTACATATCGCTTGACAATTGTGACAAGGTTAGATCGTTGTAGTGAGTATTTTGGACATGAGAAAATTATGTGATTTAGGTCTCCTACCGAGTTCCTATCGCACTCACAATAAGGTGTTTCTCTTAAGACAATTTTGTTAAGATGGGCCGGGTATCTTCCATGGTTAGTTTTCAACCTACTAAACGTAGTATTGTAAAATCTGTTGTCGCTACGTGACTGGTTTATTTCCAGTGAAAGTGAAGTATGAATTAAGGTTTTTTTTTTTTTTAATGTCAACAACACACCACGAGGGCTTACAGCCTAAATACTATCGTACCGTGGGTGTTGACAAGGAGGAAAGAGGCAACTTGTTAATTCTGGACTTGAAGGTTTGGAGGTTCGGAGGAGAAGGAAAAACATGTGCCGGCAAGGAATTCCACAACTTGGAAGTCCTCGGGACAAAAGAGCGGGCATAACAAGATGTTCTATGTCTGGTGACCTGGACAGTAAAAGGGTGCATTCGCTCTGTTCCCCTGGTAGATCTGCTGGGGGCAGCAGGTGGGGGAATTATGGAGGAAAGCTCCTCTGAGCAGTGCCCGTGTAGATATATATAAAAGAGAGAGAGGTCACCAACGGCACGTCGGTGGGCAAGGGATGGAAGCCTTTGGGTGAGGGTAGGGTCACCGATGAGACGTATAGCTCTCTTTTGAATGGAGTCCAGGATAGCGAGTGTAGAAGCGGCTGCTGCACCCCAGATGTGGGAGCAGTATTCGAGGTTTGGCCTTATTTGTGAAGTGTATAAGGTATAGAGATTAGTTGGTGAAAAGTATTTGCGAGCCCGGAAGAGGAAACCCAATTTCTTAGCAGCCGCTTTTGCAATTGATGTAACATGTTGGTGCCAATTAAGATTTCGATCCACAGAAATGCCAACAAGAGAAAAGGACTCATTACTTTGAATAACTTGGTTGTTCATTGTGATGGGTCTAGGGCTGCTGTATCTCTTGTGAGAAAGAAAGCAAGACTTAGACATGCCGAGGGAAGTTAGTCTGAGGGGGTCCGGACTCCTTGATGACAGTGATTGTCACAGGATTCTGGGAATGGTCTCGGACTTGATGCCTACTAAAATCAACAGAGATCTGTCTTTCAAGACCGTCCTCCCGGATAGGGAGGACTGGGACCGGAACCAATCGACCCTGTTGAGAGCGGACCTCTGCTGGTACTCGGACGGCTCCAAAACCAATATGGGAGTAGGAGCCGGCGCCTATGGGGGCAGCACCGATGCTAGACTATCAGCTAGTCTCGGCAAGTACGCAACCATACACCAGGCAGAAGTTTATGCCATCGAGATGTGTGCAAGGGAAAGTTTAAAGGACCTATGCACAAACAAATCGATAAAGATATATGCAGATAGCCAAGCTGCAATAAAAGCTCTTGGTTCCTACCGGTGCAATCCAAAGACGGTATGGAGTTGTAAATCTGCCCTTAACGAATTGGGCAGCTGTAATGAGGTGTCGCTGGTCTGGATACCGGGTCACTCGGATCATGATGGCAACGTTGCGGCAGACGCGCTTGCCAGGAGTGGTGCCGAGTGCGGCTTTATCGGACCAGAACCGGTGCTGGGAATAACATCATGCACAGCAAAACGCACCATGAAAACCTGGACAGATTGAAGGACAATTCAATATTGGCAAAATCTTCCAGGATTAGCTCACTCCAAGGCCTTCATAAATGGCCTGTCTGAGTCAAGGGCTAAGAAACTACTAGAGCTGAACAGACAACAACTGAGAACTCTAGCAGGCCTATATACAGGACACTGCCGCTTGCGGCATCACATGCACCGTATTGGAATCGGTCAGGAGACCGAGTGCCGACTGTGTATGGAGGATGACGAAACAGCAGAGCACGTGCTGTGTTCCTGTCCGGCAGCGGATAGGACTAGACACCTGCTCTTTGGCAAGGTAAAGCTTGCTCCAGATGATCTGGATCGACTTTCGCCCACAAAGGTTATCGACCTCTGCAGGAGGCTGGATTTGTTGGGCGAAATATAAACATTAGGCGTGAGCCACAATAGACCGTTGGTCGCGGTGGAAGGTCCGGTATGGACCACTCACATACAACCTAACCTAACCTAACCTAGTTTTGGTGGGGTTGAATTGTACAAGATTTCTACTTCCCCAGTCTAATATTTTTTGGAGGTCTACGGAGACAGAACCCTCCATGAGTCTGCGATCCTCATCTAATTGGGCTAAAGAGACAGGCTTAGAATATTGTATGTTTGAGTGGAGGGTGCTGTCGTCCGCGTAACTGTGAACTGGGTTGGATGTGCTAGAGAGGAGGTCATTGATGTGGAGAAGAAATAAAGTAGGGGCTAAAGCTGAACCTTGAGGAACTCCTGCATTAATTGGATACAGTTTAGAGGAATGGCCATCCACAACAGCAGATATGCTCCTGTTGGAGAGGAAATTTGCTGCCCAGGTACAAAGTTTTGGTGGTAGGCCATAGGCCGGAAGTTTATTAAGCAGCGCTGCGTGCCAGACCTGGTCGAATGCTTTGGATATGTCTAGAGCAACAATCTGGGATTCACCGTGTTGTTCCATGATTTGATGAGTTACTGACCAAATGTTTCCATTCTCTTTGCCATAGTAAAGCGATGTGCTGATTAAGTTGTTTCTTTAAATCAGTGTAATGTATTTTGCAATCGAATGAGGATTCTTCTCCAGCCGCTGCTTACTTAGCCAACCTATCTGCGTCTTCGTTGCCATGCACTCCAATGTGTCCTCTCACCTACAGGAACATCACTTCAGAGTTTCTTGATAATTGATAAAGTAACTCCAAAACATTGAACAGTGTAGAGTTCGTATTGTATTTAATTTTTCTATGTTGAATCGCCATTATTGCCGACTGGGAGTCACTATTTTCTAGTACCCATTCGAGTGTCATTCTTATTGCATATAATTCTGCACTATATATTGAACAATTTTTGTTCAAATTCCAGCGTGATTTATATCCTACTGTTGGAACGTAAAATGCTGCTCCAACCCGACATTAATTTTTGCTACCATCTGTAAAAATTTGTGTGAATTTTTTACAACGATTTACCATATCGAATAAAGTGATGTATGCAGTTTCGCTGTGGTCAGTGTATGTGGGAATAATTATCGTAGGATTACTTATCAGTGCTTTATAGCTAAGTTGAAATGGGTAACAAAGCTTTGTTTTCTCTATATTGCTTTCGTACTGCAGTATGGATTTGATTTTAATCTTCCCTAGTATTAAAAAAGCTACAAAAAGTTTTACACTGTAAACAGAATGTAACAATTTTCAGTAACTCTTTAATAGGCCCAGGAAAACATAAAATTTAGATCAACTTTAAAACCACTCTCATAATTTTCCGGTGACATCAACAAGTGTCTGTGTTAAATCACCTTAACGTGTCAATTTCACTCGTATCACACTTAATTCGGGTAACATTATTATGTTCCTGGATCGTAAAATCTGCAACATCATTTTTCACTGGCAGGTTGAGATGGTCTTTGGAGTGGGAGGAGGGGAATGTAACTAAGAGAAGGGTAGGTAAGGGAAGAAGAAGAGGTTAAAAGAGGTCCCCGAAGTTGTTTGGATATCCCATACAACAAAGGATACGATAACTGGATCCTTACACATTCACGAGTATGTTAATTTGGCAATCGCTAGGCGCTCACCCCGAGATTGCATCCCTTTTATGGACGGGGCTCGCGCTCGCGCGCAAGTTTTTCATCTTTGTGTACTGTGACCGACCTACAACCACCACCGGTTTTCTGGGCTAAGCCCTTTAATGTCCGAGCGCTCTCTTATTTTATAACACATATTAAAGATGAAATATGAAAGGGGTTTATTAGATATATTGAACGGCCAGATCATATTTCCCCAAAAGATACCCGGTTACCAGTTCATAATGGGATGGGGCAATGAATATTATTTGGAAATAAATACAGCAGCAGACGCTCTGGGGTCCTTACAGTGTGCTACATTAAACCTTGGACAATTAGGTAATGGTAAATACTTATACATGTGACAATTATGGTATAATCACCTCTTAAATATGAAAGATACGACGGGTATGATGATCTGTTCGTATGGATTTAAAAAAATCATTCTTAAAGGGCCGGTGAAGATACATTATACTCAACGCACCTACCTCCATAACTATGTTGAAAGATCTACTCAATAAGAGATAATTTTTAATGTGATTACCCTGCTTGGACACTATGGATACCCTGCTTGAAAACTATAGCGAACGAAAGCTGTTACCATATAATAATAATAATAATAATTCCTTTGGTATCTGAGATACCTGGGATGAGTTAATGTTTGTCTTTGAGGATGTATAAAAACCCTTCAGGCTCAAGTCATAATAATATTAATAATAATTACTACGACTATAAAGCAAGGAAACGAAACACAAATTGTAATTCCACCTCCCAATTCATGCAGATAAAAGTCTGGACGCAGGAGGTGCGCTATGGTAGTGCATTTTCATACAACTGTTTTTAATAGCAAATATGTATTTTCTTTTAAAGAAAGCAGGCATGAAATTCGGTTACCAGTATAACCTATATATATACTGGTAACAATGTACCATAATTTTATTGTTTGAAAATGTGAATTTTTTTTCGAAAACGAACTCAAAATGTTCCCGAAAAAACTGGTTCCTAGCCCACGAACGTTAAGTTAATGGCAAATTGAGCTACGGAAATTTGAAACATATAATCAAAATTCGCTACCATAACGCACTTGCCGCGTCCCAAGTTTCTTTTCTTACACACATGCATTATATTTCGATGGAAAATGCAAAAATGTAATAATATAAGGTGTATTCGATAAGAAAAAATTGTATCAACAACAACTTATGGGCCACCTATGATGTAAAACTAATTTTATAGGATGCAGCTCAAGACAGCCTATAATTAACAAATGCAATTTTTTCTCGTATCTTGTATAATAACGGATATATTGAGATTTACCGTAGAAATGCGTCACCCTGTATATACGAAAACATAAAAACTGAAACTAACGCCGTTCGCGCTCATTTGAAGAAATCTTTTCAAAATTCAAAAGTGATGGTCTCCTCATCAACGAATTTTTTCTACAAACATTCGCTAAAAATTATGTAACATTAAACGATAAACTCGATAATTGAAACTACTGCCAAAGCATCAGAGAAAGGGTCTATATGAAATTGATTTTCTGCAAATTTTTAGTAAAAATCACAATTACGGTTAAAGCTGAAATTTAAGGGTTTGCAAAACACTCTTGCTACATTCTCTCTACATAACCCGTATGCGTTTCACGTTCTTTGCCTACATCTTGCCCATTTTGACGTTTCAAATCACGACTTTGACGTTTTAAGAGGAAAATCCCAATTTTTGTTTATATGCCTATAAATTTGTTGTCTTTAAACCTACAGATCTAAATTTTGGTATCTAATTTACCTGTTATCACGCAAACCCGCGTACAAAATTTGGTTGCGATAAGTTTGTTATTTCCAGAGATATAATTTTTTTTTCGAAATGACACACAAAATTTTCGGGGAAAAACTAGCTGACTTTCTTGGCTAAGGAAGGAAGGTACTCAGAATTTTTCATTCTCTGATGACGCTCGCTGAATTTGTTAAAAAAATCGCTAATAGAGATGTATCATGGTGAGACTTTAAAAACATTTTTTCAAATGAGCGCGAATTTGGGTCGCTAGAACCTGAAACCAAGTTCCGTTTGAATTTATATATATATATATATATATATATATATATATATATATATATATATATATATATATATATATATATATATATATATATATATATATATATATATATATATATACAGGATGTCCCACCGAAAGGGGCTAGTAGCTTTTAGGTGTCTTTGTGTCTAGTAAATGGAAATTTCTTTCAGCCATCTGTTACAGAATTTTAAGGAGCATATTCCGAAAATAATTTAACATACACAGGCTGTCCCATAATTCAGTGGCAACACAAACTTGTATTTTTTTTAAAGGAACACCCCATATATTATTACATATTTCGATTTGCGATGAAATTCTGACTCAAATATTATAGAGGTCTTATAGCTTTAATCTCAACGGTTTTTGTGTAAATGTCAATAAACTGTCAAAATGAGGTTATGTTTGGCGTATTTTTGCTACACCGGCAGTCGAACTGCAATGAATTTGTCTGAAGGAATGTTTTAGGTAGATGGTCTTCTATGTAGAATACACTCCAAGGTGTCAAAAAAATAATACATTGTACAGGGTGATCACTTTTCATGAATATGTAATTTACTGCATTTTTTCAAATGGGACACCCTGTATATTATTACATATTTGAATTCTCCATAAAATTCCGCGTACAACGGTATAAAATTATAGAGCAGTTCAATTACCGGATTTAAAAATATTTAAAAAATGTGACGAATTTCACAGACAAATAGATTCATTGAATAACGTAACTTCACAATGATAATTTATGAAATCTGCAATTAATTTTTTAGTCAAAGGGGAATTCGATTATAAGGTCAAAAGTAAGAAGCCATAATTATGCTCTTCAAGATAATGTCACAAAGATGCAAATAGTCGGGAAAATTTAATACTACTGTTATGTTATGATATAATGTATACTTGCCGTATTTGCAATAAAACAACTCTTATTTTTTCTACTGGTTTTTATTCGCAGAATAAATAAAATTACAGGTGCTCGAATATGTTTCCTTCATATCTGATACAAAGCTGAAGCCTTTTGACGAAACTTTGCCTGGTTTCTATTAACATAGGCACAGTTATGCTACCAAAGGCATCAATGATTCTTCTCCGCATATCCTCACTTGTCGTAACTGGTTCTTTGTAGACCATGTCTTTCACATACCCCCAAAGGAAAAAATCTAAGGGTGTAAGATCTGGTGATCTTGGGGGCCAGATGATCTGTCCACCTCGGCCTATCCACCTTCTTGGAAAGCGCTGATTCAGATAGTTCCTTACAGAAATAGACGAGTGGCTTGGAGCACCGTCATGTTGAATCCACAGTTGCTGCCTCGAATATAGATCTACATCGTCGAGGAGTGATCCTAATTCGTTCCTGAGAAATAGTTCATATCTCTCACCGGTCAACGTGCCATCCAAGAAATATGGTCCAATGACATAATCCCCAATTATCCCTCCCCAAACATTCAGTGACCATCGGTTTTGATTGTCGATTTTCCTCAACCAATGTGGATTTCTGACATTATAATAATGCATATTGTGTCTATTGCCGATGCCTGTACTTCTGAAAGTCGCCTCGTCAGTGAATAGAATGTTTGTCACAAACTCATTATCCATATGTATTCGGTTTAACATCGTACGGCAGAAGAACAATCGTGTTTCGAAATCGTGCTCGGTTAAATTCTGATGTGTATTCATATGATATGGGTGATATTTATATTTCCTTGCAATTCTATTGATTGTTGTTTTGGGTATGCCTGTTTCATTTTCCAGCTCTCTTGTGGATGTGTGAGGATTTTCCTCTAGTGATAACAATATATTCAACTGCGTACCTTCGTCAGTAACAGCAATAACTGGTCTTCGATTTTTAGGATACGAGTTAACACTTCCCTTACTTATGAACTCTCTCTTCACTCGTTCAAAAGCCTGCCGCTTTGGTTGCCGTCTATGTGGGAATTGTTGATGATAAATCCTTGCAGCAAGAAGAGAATTTTTGTCAGCTTTTCCCAAACAGAATACCATGTCAACTTTTTCAGTTACAGATAAATTCATGTTTGAAACTCCAAAAAATCACCTGAACTGTACACTTAAAATTATCACTTAACGCTACGAAAAAGAACAGAAAACTGAGAATAAACGAACTGACGTAACAAAAGTGAACAAGAAAAACTAGAAATACACAGAGATGAACCAAAAACTATTTGAAAATATCATAAAACAATTATTACACAAGCGATGAATGATAACATTCAATGACAGGTATGAAATGACATCAGCCTTCTTTAACAGACAATTCAATTTTCCTATTCTCTACTCTGCGGATATACCTTTCCCTATAACTAACATATGACTTTGTACGGCACCGAAGTGAGAATTTTCCGCAAACTATTGCAAATACCCAAGAAAATGTCGCATCAACTGCTTGTTCATGTATTTTGACTATCACACAGCCAGTTCAATGCATTGTAGAAGCGTTTATTGGAAGTTTTAACTGAACGGATCGGTAATTACGGCATGTAACTCGACGAATTTAATCAAAGATATTTTTTACTAACTTTCGACTGAGAATTTAGACAGATTTTCATTAATGTGCATCATTTCACTGTAAACTAGATTGGAGATGATAATCTATAAAATTTTCTTCCGTTAATACATAATGCAATTGACAAATTTAGAAAAATCTCGATTTTTTTTTTAAATATTTTTAAATCCGGTAATTGAACTGCTCTATAATTTTATACCGTTGTACGTGGAATTTTATGGAGAATTCAAATATGTAATAATATACAGGGTGTCCCATTTGAAAAAATGCAGTAAATTACATATTCATGAAAAGTGATCACCCTGTACAATGTATTATTTTTTTGACACCTTGGAGTGTATTCTACATAGAAGACCATCTACCTAAAACATTCCTTCAGACAAATTCATTGCAGTTCGACTGCCGGTGTAGCAAAAATACGCCAAACATAACCTCATTTTGACAGTTTATTGACATTTACACAAAAACCGTTGAGATTAAAGCTATAAGACCTCTATAATATTTGAGTCAGAATTTCATCGCAAATCGAAATATGTAATAATATATGGGGTGTTCCATTAAAAAAAATACAAGTTTGTGTTGCCACTGAATTATGGGACAGCCTGTGTATGTTAAATTATTTTCGGAATATGCTCCTTAAAATTCTGTAACAGATAGCTGAAAGAAATTTCCATTTACTAGACACAAAGACACCTAAAAGCTACTAGCCCCTTTCGGTGGGACACCCTGTATATATATATATATATATATATATATATATATATATATATATATATATATATATATATATATATATATATATATATATATATATATATATATATATATATATATCCAACCGATAACTCAAAAAGCAATTAACCGATTTTGATGAAACTCGGTGGGCTACCTCTCTTTTAGTAATAGCTTGGACGAGTTTGTAAGCCAACCCAATCGGACCAGTTTTTCTCAAAACAAAATGATTTTTCCGGAAAAAAAATCGTATCTCAAAAAATAAGTTATTTTGATGAAAATTCGTAGGTATGTTGCCTTGGTAAAGACCTTACAAAATATCAAAATTCAACATTCTAGCTTTATAGAAAATTGAGTTATTCAAATTTGAAGCATTTAATGAAAATTCGCTACCGTGACGCACTTGCTGAGTCATGGAATTTTTTCAACTTAAAAAATGCGAAAAAAGAATATATTATTACGTCATTAATTAAAAGGTATGTTTAAACTATTGCATTGTTTGCATTAAGGTATAAAACATTGCAATAAAACATGGAGAATTGTTGAACATAAACAGCTTCAATTTTCTGATATCTAAGCCATAAAATTGTACATTATGGATTTTCTTATATGCCAAGAACAATAGAAAGATTATGTAACTTGTCATGGTTACAATTCTAGAACTACCCAGTTATAATTGTTATCATTAAAGTCCCTATGACACAATTCCACTTTCTTGCATAATGCAATGTCAAATGTACCTAATTTTCTGCAATGTCATTTTCAAGGCTGTCAAGCATGTCATAATATATTGCTTAGAGCAAATTTTCTTAAAGAAAACCGACGAAAAAAGTTATTTCTTTGGTATATTTTGCCTGACAATACTGCAAGGAAAAATGCACTGTAAAAATAGCGAAGCATAACAAGTGGCAGATAGCAAAAGAACTTCGTAAAACCCTAATTTGTTCTATCAGCGAGTAATATCTACAGGATTTCAAAATTTATGGTTAGATATAACTTATTTGGATAAATATGGGAGGAAGGAAAAAGTACTAACATCGCAATGTATAGATTATTTTTTCCAGAAAATGAAGGCAACGATTGAAATATGGAATGAAAATTGCTGAAGTAAATGAAGTTAATTTGATGTATCTATCAAAATTCAAGCTGTTGGTTTCAAAATGTGTGTTTTAGAGACAATGTTTGAAACCTACTTTAGATCAAATTGCATCAGAGACAGTCACATCTTTAGAACTTATTTACCATATGGTGCATTTTACAATTAATTTCAATTAATATTATTGTTTATTGTGTATTTTATATTATTAAAATTAAAATCTATATATATTTAGACAAAAAAGGAATCTAATCTTATTTGCCATTTAGTCCAAATAATAGTTTTTTTCAAAAGATTCTAAAATACTTAGCTTCGTAGTATTTTTTCGGTTATGCACTATATATTGTAAGGCAAAAAAGGAATCTAATCTTATTTGCCATTTAGTCCAAATAATAGTTTTTTTCAAAAGATTCTAAAATACTCAGCTTCCTAGTATTTTTTCGGTTATGCACAGAATTGTCTCTACCTATTGCACGGGCGTTAATTCCAATATGTGCTTTTTTTTTATAAACTTTACTGGAGAATATAATGCGAAATATTTTTAAGACGATGTTTTATATGTCGAAAATACGCCAGAAGTTTGAGACGTATCTCTGTTAACATACTGTTTACTGCTAAACATATAGATCACCCATCGATTATATAAACATTTTGTACACCTAAACTTTTTCTGGTGTTAGACGTTACTGCCTCTTAGCGGTCTCTTTTTTCACTCCAAAACCTTTGAACACAGATGTAGAGACTTATCTTCTAGCGTCAAAATGAATGAACTTATATATTTTATTTGGACTATAAAATAAAAATCGCCTTTATCTCCGCTCAACAATAATAAAATTTAACTACTAAGGAAAGCTATTTTGAAAAACATACCGTGACATATCGGACACCTCATCACTTTCCCTTCTCTGCATGGATTACAATTTTAATGAATTCCTCAACAAAAAACTTCCTGGCACTAGCACCTTAGAATGAACTTATCGCACAATTTTTTACGCACGTTTTTACTACTAATTATGAAAATACGCAAATGAATTAATGAGCGAATATTATGTGAAACCCTTTGAAGTTCTCATAACATGAAATTTATATTTGTCAGTGTCAGTTAAGGTAAGTTGTCACCTAGAAACAAACAACAATAATGGACGAATATGTCTAAAAATGATTACTTAATAATAATGAGTGGGGGAGCCAGCCGTGGCTTAATTCGTTAGACACACAGGCGTTCCGGGAGGTTCAAATCTCACCGCCAGTAATAAAAAGATTTCGGCGATGGAATTTTTAACGATTTTTCATTAAGAAAAATTCGATAACAGAAAGGTCACGATGAAAAGCTTTTGAAAAAATTTCTTCAGAAGAGCGCGAATTTGGGCCCCTAGGACCCAAAACCAAGGTCCGTTAAAATTTATATATATATATATATATATATATATATATATATATATATATATATATATATATATATATATATATATATATATATATATATATATATATATATATATATATATATATATATATATATATATATATATATATATATATATATATATATATATATATATATATATATATATATATATATATATATATGTATGTATGTATGTATGTATGTATGTATGTATCTATGTATCCGAGCGATAACTCAAAAAATACTAAACTGATTTCCATCAACTTGGCAAAAGTCTTGTGTGGGCGAAAACCGAGGTCCAGTTCGTTAATCAGCCTTTATGCTCAAGTTTTTCCGGTGGAAAATCGGGGAAAACTTGTTGAAAACGCTATGTTTTTGTCAGTATCAGAGTAACTGGAATGAGACTTTACATGTGGCTACAAATAGTGCAAATAAATCTATGTTGTGAATTTTAAGTAATTTGGTACACAATATTTAGAGTTTTTTTCCAATTTAAAATAAAATCCCAAAGACATGCGTTGAAACGACTTAGTGGTTAACGTCCAATGCCTGACAAGAGTAGTTAACTCTCAGGCGTAGATTAATTCATACAACAGGTATAAATCATACATCAACGGTAACCAAACTAAATATATAACTATACTACCCGAGCCAATAATCGTGAAATCTCGGCCACCATTATGGAAAATGACAGACGACATGAAATTAAAAATGTGCCAAGTGATTGTTATTAACTGTGGGATTCAATCAATTATTAAAATACACTATATTTGTAGCTTTATTAACGACCCCAAATAATGTTTTAATGCAGCATAGATATATTATGCTGACACATAATATAGCAGAAATGTAACAAAATCAAGACAAGTCTCTATAAAAATGATTCTAAAATAGTTTTTTTAATATTTAAACTATATATATTAATTTTATCTGTCAAAAAGAGAAGCTTAAAAATTTAAGTGAAAAGAAAATTTAAAATTACACTGTGTTTTCGTTAACAAAATAGTATGGAAATTGCTTAACAAGAAAGGAGATATAGTTCAACAAAACTGGAAGTGTTAGCCACTGACGGAACTATACTGGGGAGGAGTGAGAATAAATTACAAGTATACCGTCAAATCTGACAGTTTTTAAACACGACTTTGGATGAAAATATTATTTTAGATACTAAGCTTTAAAATTGTACATTTAATACAGCCACAAGCCTAAGCTTATTTGTATTGTACCTTGTAAAATTTATGTCAGAAATAAATAAATAAGTAAATAAATAATAATAAATAATAAATAATAATATAAGACCGAAACAGTCGTGGGATGTGTTTCAATGGTAATTATACTAATTCTGTGATTAATTGTTACGTATACTTTGAATATAATATCCCGGGCATGAAGCCGACCTAAAGTATCACGCAAATAAAACGTTAATTGACGTGTGCCTGGATGACGCAGGGGGCATCGCACTTGTCCCATATGCAGAAGGTTACGCGATCGAATCCAGCTCGATGAATGATGTTTTTTTGTTTTATTTTGACATTTGGAGAAACAATAGCGCACAGATTTCATACGTTTTGAACAAGATCTCACTTTTCTTTAAAACGCCTAAATAAGTTTGTCACCTTTGAGTCTAAAATTATAATTTGTTATTGTTGACATGAAAAAAACCGGTTTGATTAGGTTGACTAAAACGAAATCATACTGGAGAATAATACGGAAAATAACTGCTACGTTTATAATTTGGCAGATACCTTACTTTTCTAAATAGGAATTAAGTTTTCTTCTGGAAATCTTCTGTGTAACTTTAATGAAATTTGTAATAAAAGAAACTTACACTATCTACAGATATAGCAAAATTTAATTGTTTAGCTTAATAGAAAATTTAGTTTTGGGCATTTTTCTCAAAAGGAGTTAGAATGCCAGATTATTTGATAATAGAGAGATATCGATGGTAACGCTTTCGACTGAATTCTTCAAATGTGCGCGTACTAGGACCTCTAAAATCGATCTTCAAGGTCTGTGTAAGTTTAAAGTATTAACTTAACTAATATGCCGTATAAATATAGTGTACAATTCTTATGAAAATTCGCTACTATAACGCACCTGCTGCGTCTCGAAATTTTTAATGAATAATGCCATCTTCATTATCATTACCAAGTGCCTAAATTTTAGACGAGGTTTCATTACAAAGAAGTCTGGACGCACCAAGTGCGTTATGGTGGCGAATTTTTATAGAAGTGTTTTAATATTAAATACGTTATTTTTTAAGACACATCAAATTTAGTTTTTGTTAGAAAAAGTACAAACATTTCCTGAACATAAATTAAAAATCTTCCTGCAAAAACTGGTCTGATTTTCCAGGCAATTTACACAAAAACTACACCAGCCAGGATATAATTATCCACAGAAAGCTTTCGACAGAAATAAAAAATATTTATGTTTACATGAAAATTTGCAAACTATTTGTTTCACGAAAATTCGCCCTTTTTCTTGCAAAAATTGCGTAAGCAATTGTACACAAAAATTATACAAACACTTGAATATGAAAATTTTTAGAAAGGTTTTTTTGCTAAACAAATATTCTTCACGAAAGCTCGAAAACATTGTTTTACGGGAATTCGCCAACATTTCATTTACAATAACTCTTTCTACGACAATTGGCTGAAAGTGCACATCAAATTCAAATTATATACCTAATCTGTAAATAGAATTGAAAGAAAATTTAAACCAATGGGAGTAGAGAAAAATATAAGCAGAAAAAAACTTATATTTTATGTCATAAGCTGTCGGAAATAAGAACATTATTTAAGTCTGTAACTTTGAAGCTTTAAGGTAAATATAGGGAGTGTTATGCAATAGTTGAAGCAGAGGGTATGCTGTACACTTCTGAAACATAAAATACAGGCTGTTCCATTTGAAAAAATTGAGATACGGCAGTTTAATTGTTTTCAGCCATTATTTGCAACTTTATATACTCGTAACATAATAATCTAAACAAAAACCTTCCTGAACACATGTCATTTTCATGGGGCTCCGATATCTATTGGTAAAAACGCCGTCTCACAATTTTTGATATGTACCAAAAACGTGAAGTTTCACAAACATTGAAATAACTCGAAACCGTGAACGACATCAATTTTTTTCCTTACAAGCATGCATTATAATACGATGGAAAATGCAAAAATGAATATAAGAAACTGTATCACCAAAGATTAATGGGCCACCATGTGATTCTCAAAATCATTCTTTTTTTAAATTTCAACAACACGAGGGCTTACAGCCTAAATACTATCGTACCGTGGGTTTTGACAAGGAGAAAAGAGGCACCTTGTTAATTCTGGACTTGAAGGTTTGGGGGTTCGGAGGAGAAGGAGAAACATGTGCCGGCAAGGAATTCCACAACTTGGAAGTCCTCGGGACAAAGGAGCGGGCATAACAAGATGTTCTATGCCTGGTGACCTGGACAGTAAAAGGGTGCATTCGCTCTGTTCCCCTGGTAGATCTGTTGGGGGCAGCAGGTTGAGGAACTATGGAGGAAAGCTCCTCTGAGCAGTGACCGTGCAGATATCTATAAAAGAGAGAGAGAGAGAGAGGTCACCAACGGCACGTCGGTGGGCAAGGGATGGCAGCCTTTGGGTGAGGGTATGGTCACCGATGAGACGTATAGCTCTCTTTTGAATGGAGTCCAGGATAGCGAGTGTAGAAGCGGCAGCTGCACCCCAGATGTGGAAGCAGTATTCGAGGTTTGGCCTTATTTGTAAAGTATAGAGATTAGCTGGTAAAAAATATTTGAGAGCCCGGAAGAGGAAACCTAATTTCTTAGCAGCCGCTTCTGCAATTGATGTGACATGTTGGTGCCAATTGAGATTTCTATCCACAGAAGGGCCAACAAGAGAAAAGGACTCATTACTTTGAATAACTTGGTTGTTCATTGTGATGGGTCTAGGGCTTGTGTATCTCTTATGAGAAAGAAAGCAAGACTGAGATTTGGTGGGGTTGAATTGTACCAGATTTCTACTTCCCCAGTTTAATATTTTTTGGAGATCCACGGAGACAGAACCCTCCATGAGTCTGCGATCCTCATCTAATTGGGATGAAGAGACAGGCTTAGAATATTGTATATTTGAGTGGAGGGTGCTGTCTATAAGATGCAGCTCAAACCACCCTATAATTAACGATAATTTTTTTTTGGGATCTTGTATAATAACAATTATATTGAGCTTTACCGTAGAAATACGCCAGCCTGTATATCTGTAAACATGTAAAAACTGAAATTGACAGCGGATATTTGTTTTGGTGGCGCTAGTTTGCTCTTAACTGAAGAAATATTTTCAAAAATCAAAAGTCTCGGTCATCCCAATAAGGAATTTTTTGTACGAAAATTCGCTAAAAACTATAGACTATGAAGCCATAAACTCTATAACCGAAACTACTGCCAAAACATCAGAGAAAGGGTCCATTTGAAATGAATTTTCTGCAGATATTTTAGTAAAATGAAGGACATTGATGCACTAAGTGAAGATTGGAACCTGTGATGAGCACTGATAAGTACACTTGGAGACCCCAAAACACCACAACACATCTTTTTAAAGACCTGACGATCGTTTCACTAACAAAGGTAGCGTCATCAGAGGATGAAAAATTCTGACATTGATGGTTGAAGCTGAAACTTAAGGCTTTGTAAAGCACTTTTCTTACGACATTTCTTCTACTCAACACGTATTCGTTTTAGGCTCTATGCCTGAAAATTTCAAATTTTGACGTTTCAAATCGCGAGTATGATATTTTAAGAAGAAATACGATACAATTTTTATAATAGTTTTTCTGGTATTTTTTTTACTTTTTTGTGCCAAAAAACTTATTCCTTGTAATATACAATAGATTTTGTTATCCACACAAAAAGTGTTGGTTTTTCGCGTTTCTTTGGTGTCATCAGGTACACCCAAATGTTTTTCTAAAAATGCCTATAACTTTATTTTCCTTTAACTTAGAGATCTCAGTTTTGGTATATAGTGTACTTAATATAAACCTGCGTACCAAATTTGGTCGCGATAGCTTCATTTTCAGATATAAAAATTTTCCGAAAGAAAACACAATTTTTCCAATAACTAGTTTTAAATTACCAATATCTAGAGGCTCTAATCCACGCTCATTTGAAGAAATTTCGCCAAAATCTCACCAGTTTATTAGTGAATTTTCTTAATGAAAATCCACTAAAAGATAAAAGTAATTTTAAGTCGAATTTAATTAACAAAATCCAAAATATTCCAAAATATTATAAACATTTCATGTTTACTGTAATAAAGCAAATTTCTTAGATAACAAACAAATATACTTTCGTAACATTAAACTATTAACAAATATGTTTGTAAGATTCACTTAATAATAATTACGGAAATTTTCTAGTCCTAATTAAAAAACAATAATTATTAAGCTAATCTGATTTTAATATTTAAAATTTAAAGGTCATAATATGTATTTCAGGAAATGCAGTTTAAATATGTAACAATTATAAAGTTTTAATCAGTTTCAGACATTACGCTTCGGCAAGTAAGTTATAGTAGTGAATTTTCATTAAAATTATTGTTTTACTTCAACGTTGAATTAAAAGGCTTATACCTTCAAAGTTAATTTGAAAATCTATACACGTTTCGGCTTCTATCGAGTGTTAAGAAGAAGGAGAGAAAACGTCAAATTTGCTTAACATACAAATTTATTTATTTATTCATTTATTTAATACAAATACTTAACGGGAATTATCCCAAATTAAGAGTATGAATATAATATAAAATACATAGCATACATTAGAAAAATTAACATCGTAAAAGTACTACTAATTACCAAGCAGCGGTGCAACGTGTCTCAGCTCAGACTCACCACAACACAATATGTCTATTGACTGATGCACGCTGTTATAAATGGAGCATGATCTGTAAATCAGTGAGTTAAGCCTAACATTGGTCCTAGGTGGCGGTAGATAAAAGAAGTCGTGTCTTCTAGAGTTGACTCTAGGGGTGTGAAAAAGCAGAGTGCGCAACAGTTCAGGACAGACGATCCTACTGTGGAGTAAATTATATATCAGGGAGAGAGCAAAATAAATACGCCTAGCTTGCAGAGATTCCAATGAGAACCTCGACAGTAAATCGGCCTATGGTGTACCAGTAGCGGGATACAGCCGATCCGTCCTGTATGCAAGGTACTTTACACCGTTGGACACCCTCAAGAGCCCCTATATGGACGTCATACAGAGGAGACCACACCACACAGGCATATTCCAGATGCGGCCGCACATAGGCATCGAACAGGAGCCTCAAAGTGTCCGCATTATGAAAGGAACCGGAATTGCGAATAAGAAATCAAAGTGTCTTCGATGCCCTAGCAATAGCATGTTCATAGTTCTCCACGAACGAGAGTTTCGAGTCAAAGACAACACCCAAGTCTTTAAAGGTTGCAGGTCTTAGAAGAGGCTGTCCATCTATGGAGTATGGGAACTCGATTACACGGCGGCTGAGCGTATAAGACTTTACAACACATTTTTTTAATATTCAGTGGGAGGTTGTTAATGGAGCACCAGTGAAGATACCAATGAAGATACTAAGATTAAAAAATGACATACTGCAACGTGAAAACTTCACCCTTAGATTCAACCCCCTCGATGTTTAAAATACATGCCTTGAACGCCTTAGCAGCATCCTAGTCGCAAATAAAAATGTCTTATAACGTTAATACACATCAGAGTCGTGACCGACGTAATCGCAATCGTTATTCTTCTTATCAAGTCAGTTAAATCGCGTGGTTAAGTTTTGTATATCATACTTTTGACATTTATCCATAAGAAGAAGTCTAATACATAAGATCGGGTGATGCCGCTGGTCATTCTATCGATCCTCGCCTCCCTGTCCACCAATTTGGAAATATTAAGTTCGAGGTAGTGCCGGAAATTGATTTGATAATGCGCTAATGCTCCATCCTGCTGGAACCATATCACATTCGCTGGAACTTGTAGGTTTGTTCGATCAGGATATGAGGTATATATATATATATATATATATATATATATATATATATATATATATATATATATATAATTCCATTTTTGTGATGGTAATATTGTTATTTACTTAAAAAAAATGTGGGAAAGCCGTCAGTTGCAAAATAAAAACTCTATTAAATGCCGAGCTTTCGGAATACTTTATTCCGTTCTCAAGGCTACAACATGGAAAGAAAAAGGTTTGCAATTTACATAGGAAAAATAGAAAGGTTTAAAATACTTACATATAAGAAGCGTTTTACTTTAACTAATTATGGAATAACAAACATGAAAAAACAACCTTTTTTTTAAATTTGACTGAAGTCTAAAAGTGTCACACTGACATATGCAGCTAACTATTGTGTATTTAAATTTCTTTTTTGTTTTTGTCTATTTATATTTCCTAGACAAATCGCCGATCATTTTCATCGTACTTTCCATTACAGCCCATAGCTTAGCCCAAAAGAAAGACCAAAAATTGGCAACATTAAATATTCTAATCTTCAGATGTAGACATACTAGAGATACAAGCGTGTGAAATTGGAAAAGCGGCGGTTACATAATATTAGTACATCATTTCACGATTTGTCAAGTAGATTTACAAAGAATTAAAAAAATAAGCGTTAAGAGTCAAAAGTACTTAGTGTAATTACTATAAACAAGGTCGTACTATAACAACGTTCAATAATCTCAACCGGAAATTTACACTGATACGAGTGCCAAGCTATAAGTCAACGAGGAAGTTCGCATGGGTACGTTCTGCGGCTCTATTCTAAAGCAGGGTATCTCAAACTGTGCTTACACCAGTTCACTTTCAACAGAACGCACCCTTCCTAATTCACACGATAGTTTTTCCAAATTTATCTAACACTAAAACGTAATATTCACCATTAAGGTAAGAATGATATAATATTTTACATATTAAAAAAATGAACTAGTGCCTCTTTGTAGTCACTTTGTCTTAACCAAAAACGATAAATCGTTAAACTCTCTCAATAACTAAGAAGGCTACGAAACCCTGATCAGCAACGACACATTTGCCTAGATTTAGCACGTAGCGATTACTCTGGCATTTTCAACGGCACCTTTTTACCACGACCACTGATATCTCCAGACTTTCCCCCATATACAATGTGTGGGATATAATTGGGAAAACTAAACACTGAATACAAACGTAAACACTATTTATCTGGCTTCACAAGGTGTGTTTTCTTATCTGTAACCGGTTTCGCTGCTTGGCATCATCATCAGACAAGACATAATTGAATTGATGATGCTGACAAGCAGACAAACCGGTTACAGAGAAGAAAACACCTTTGTAAATGACACATAAATACTATCTACGTCTGTATTTAGCATGAAACAGTTTCACCAAGTAAGGACAACAACACTTACTTATTATGGGGGAGGCCAGGCTAGGACTATGCAGACTAGCCTGCAATGGTAGACTGAAGATCAACCCAGGCTTCAGGGCCCACTGCAAAATTCAGGAGATCGTGAAGGAGCCCATGCTTGAAATGAGGTCACACTTCGCGAGCGCGCGAATCTGCAGGGAAAACAACTTTTACAGTGGAAATCCCCGACCGCGAGGCATGGCGAGAGGAGATGCCGGGCATACCACAGGACGCGCTCATTTGGTTCACGGACGGTTCCGGCGGGGAGCGTGAGACGGGGGCAGGTGTTTACTCGGAAGGACCGATAGTAAATCATAGTACTTCCCTCGGAGCCCATGCAACGGTGTTTCAGGCCGAAATGTACGCCATCCTGCACTGTGTGCGGGAGAACAAGAGGAGGGGCTACACCAACAAGCGGATCCTCATAGCCACAGACAGCCAGGCAGCTCTTAAGTCACTAAGTAGCCCACGGGTAAATTCCTGGCTGGTTAGTGAGTGCCGAGACGAGACGAGCGACCTGGCTGGGCAGAATGAGGTGACCCTCATCTGGGTGCCAGGTCACTCGGGGGACAAAGGCAATGAAGAAGCTGACAGTCTCGCGAAGAGGGGGTCAGCAGAACCATTTATGGGACCAGAACCGTCTCTGGGCGTGACAAAGAGCACTGCCAGGGGAGTCATTTAGTCCTGGGTCAGAAACTAACACAAGGTGTACTGGGCAGACTGTCCAGGGCTCAGACATGGGAAGTCAATAATTGACGAACCCAGTTCAAAGAGAGCTGTGGAGCTGCTAAATCTTAGCAGAGGACAGCTCAGAAACACAACAGGTCTCTTGACGGCACAAATGGCAAGAAACACCTGCTTAAATGGGGCGATTCGATGGGGACCTCGAATGCAGACTCTGCGGCGAGGGGGAGAAATCAGCCCAGCACATCTTGTGCGAGTGTAAAACTCTGCACCGCAACGAGCCCTGAGAAAAAGAAAGGGCAACAAGAATTAATGAAGTCATTTATTTTGTCATTTACTAAATCTAAGGATATGGGAATGGCGATCTGTGAATTCATTTTATCGCTTAATGTACCTACTCGAATTGGATCTCAACAGATTCCTGGTTCCGTCTGTCCCGTGTCCATGCGATGTTGGGCACGTTAAAGATCCCTACCCTTCTTACGGGCACGTTAAAGATCCCTGCCATTCTTACATTAAGGTAGGGGTTCGGCAAATTTTCCAGTATAGTGAGGTGAACTGCTCCCTGGCGTCGGCGATTGGCCATAGTCGCGGAAATAGACCGACGTTAAAAAAAATGTCACAAAATATACCAATTGAACATGTTTATCCATTAACGGCAATAGTACTAACCTAAAACTTTTTTGTCTTACTTTCCTACAATCACCACTCTGATAGTCGGATGGCCAGAAGAGAAAACATATTTTTATTGCGAGTAACAGAAGATTTAGAAGCATATTTGTGGCTATGCAATTTTTGCGAAACCGAATTAGACATTGTACCCCACTAATTAAAGCGCGCTCTTTTCAAAGCAATAAAGGCCAATGTTCTAGGACCAACAAGAACGGAGATTACAGTGAGCAAGGGCGTTAGCTGTACTCGTATTTTCTCTATTACTTCGAAGACGTGTTTAGTGTAGGTGCGGCGATTTGTAATAATATTAGACTTTTTATTAAATTTTAATGCTTGTTTCTTTAAAAAATTCATTTATTATGTTAGTTGTTTTAGTGTTTAGTTCAGTTAGAATTTGTTGTGTGTGAATTGGTGCTGTTATCTGATTTTATATATAAAAAAAAAGGTAAAGGTAAGATGCTTACTGACAATTAGACCATTGCTGACCCTTTTTGCTCATCTGAACTAACCTACCCTCCACCTTGAGCTCGATCTCAACGACGACAGTGATTTTGAAAAATCATCCGCCGCCGGTGAGGCTCGAACCGTCGACCCCCGAGTCCGTATTGGAAAGTCTGAATCGACTTTCCCGCACGACCACGGAGGCGCTCTGATTTTATATAAGTTTCTTATATAGGTTCTTATTTTGTTGTTTGCGGTTTTTACAGTTAAAAAGCATCTGGGTTATATCTCCTCTTCTCCACAATCAGAGTAAATTGTATTATCGAACACGTCATTGTAACCTTCTTTTAGGTCACAACTATGTTTTATAATGCTCATTCTTGTTGTTTTGTATTCTAAGTCATATGCCATTTGCCGAGTTTTCACCAGGCGTCAACAGTTGCCAACAGTTTAATTGTTGTATCAATATTATTTGTTGACATTTGTTAACATTATTTGACACGACAAATCAAGTGTTGGCGCCGGGTGAACTCTGACATTGGCTTTCTGTGACGTGTCACCACAGAGTAGTATCAAAGTCAAGACGACGCAGATATAAAACGAAAGCATTGGCATTTTATAATTTATTATGTTGTTCCCTGATCAACATTAAACCAAATACTATATAATGACAAAACGGGACACTCCTATGCTTTAGCATTGGTGATATTTGTGACAAAAACACTAGCGCCACCTCGCGTGAAGTACTGACAACTGAGCGGGTAATTTGAATTGTATATTTACCTGCATATTCTAAATTTAGACAAATGGTTTATTATAGATGAATATAAAAACTTGTACATGACAAAACAGTGAAAATTTTCTGATTATATAGTTATAAATAGAATTTGTATCAACAATCAGCTTGAAACCTAAATGAATTCAGCATGAATAATTCTGCAAATTTCTCTTACCCATAATCTTATTTCATCATAATTTAAAGTACTACCGTCGTTAAACTACTATTTCAAGGTTAGGTATAGGAATATACTAAAAGCTGTTTCTGAGGATATTGAGTTACAATCTGTACTTACCTATAAATAATTGTTCTAGGTATAAATGGTAGCACAGTACTCAATTTGCTATATTTCTACATGAAAACTGTCTTAATAATCTAATATTTTAAAATATGTAACTGATATACTTAGTACATAATTAAGAAATTGTGCAGATGAAAGGTGAGACTAAGTCTTACTTCCGTGAATGAATCTATTATAGGGCTGAATCTGCTATTTCTACTTGTCTCTTTAAAAGCTTGTCTTGGGAAGATAATTAAAAGCCTTTACCATGTAAAATAATTTTAAATGTGAAAAAATGTGACAATTTATGCCATACTGAAATAAAAAAGGACAGAAGAATATAGAAAAACAGTTTTCTTATACCATTTATTATTAATGCAAAACTTTTTTGCCTTCATTTTTTTTTGGATGCACTGGAAGACAAGTTATGATTGAAGCCTTTCAACCACCAGTTTACGAAGTTTATCTATAAATAGGTACATGATGGTAAATATTACACAATAAATTATCTTCTGTGAACTGTACATATTGGCATAGAAGTGATTCTGAATTTGTCTTCTGCTTCAAATCATATTCACGTTTCGCCATCCTTTGGAAACCTATGAAATGTCTTTGATAGATTTAGCACGTTAGAATTCGAACAATTATAGATTGCACACACCCAACCACTAACATTCATTGTAAAAAAGACAGCTCAAACCTAATTATACACAGTTAAACAACAGCAATTGCTAGTGTTACACGTTCTCGAACGACGTAACATCAGTACTATCCGCTAGGGGCGCTGATATTCTTGAAACACGAAATCAGCCGGAGTGTCCTGTATTGTCATTATATAGTATTTGATTAAACCCAAATCCTGCCAGATTCTACAGTGGGGTCCCGTGTACTTTGTTACCGTCGATTGTACTAGATGTGATAAGCTAGAACTAGGTTAATAAAGCCGCGAATTGCGAAAAGCGGAATCGCAGGGAAACGTATTCATTCGTTTACATTTAATAATATCCTAATATTATTTAAAATGAACCAATAAGAATTAATTTCGTAATTGACGTTTCCCAATTCGCGAGTGCATGAACCTATACTGTACAAAGGTACACAGTTCAACATCACTCGTTACCACCTTTTAATCGAAGGGGAAGTCTGGATTTTCCTAGATTGAAAAGTGGGGCGGGTATGACAGAAGTTTGAGAACCGTTGTCATGAAGCAAACCATATGAATTACTAATGGTGAATTTCTGTCAGTGAGTCATCATTGTAATTTGCACACATTCCCGTATATGGACATGGTCAGAATAGCTAAAATAGACAAGTCAAGGTTACTTTTAAATGAGGTCAGTTATATCTAATAATTTTATACGCTAAACAATTAACTTCAAGAGTTGCTAATCATCTTTTTGCAGATACTTCTAAAAAAATGACAGAATTACCTAGAAATACAGGTAGCTAATGGATTGCGACAGGAATCGTAACAGCCTAAAATATTATATCAATTAATTTTAGTATTAAAATAGAAAAGACATAGGAGAGTTCACCCCTTTACTCTCCGGTTATATAATTTTAAAATTCAGGACGCAGGAAGTGAGTTATGGTAGTGAATTTTCATTAAACGCTTCAATTTTCAATAACTCAATTTTCTATAAACTTAGAAAGTTGAATTTTGGTATGAAATGAGGTCTTTCACAAGGCAACATATTCAACAAATTTCATCAAAATAGCTTTGTAATTTTCCGAGATAATTTTTTTTCGAAAGAAAACAAAAATTTTCCCGGAAAACCTTGTCCCATTTTCCTGGCTAACGAACTCATCCACGCTGTTAATAAAAGAAAGATTCTTGCCAAGTTTAATAAAAATCGGTTAATAACTTTATGAGTTATCGTGCGAATACATACATACATACATACATACATATATATATATATATATATATATATATATATATATATATATATATATATATATATATATATATATATATATATATATATATATATATATATATAGAGAAAGAGAGAGAGAAACATATGAAAATTGAACCCCGGATATGGGTTCTAGAGGTCCTAGTTCGAGCTCATTTGAAAAAATATTTGCAAATTCTCACCATCGATACCTCTCTATTTGTGAATTTTTTAAAATAAAAATTCACTGATAATAATTAAATTACAAAAAGCTTTAGAAAAGAAAGTAGAATTAACAAGTCATTGAGAATATCTTATAATTAAAACTAGACAGTAAATCGAACCATCCGGTGTAACGGTAAGCCTTACCATAGAAAATTTGTTTGAAATACATATATTTCTGTCAGCTTGGATATCTAGCCATGAGCCACGTTAACATCAATTTGGAACTTTGGAACGAGTGCTGCAGGGATGATCAGTTGTAAAATGTCACATAAAATGATTTCCAAACAAAGATTATGGAACAAATAGGGCTTCTGGAGAACGATATATACATATGATATATATATATATATATATATATATATATATATATATATATATATATATATATATACATATATATATATATATATATATACATATATATATATATATATATATATATATATATATATATATATATATATATATATATATACTTTATCTGTCAAATGATGACTTAAAATGTTTCCTCTGCAAGCCCCAACGTCATGCTTCAAGGAACTGCCCAAACACCCTAAAAAGTACACACGAAACAGTGGTCAATGTCTTAGAAGAAGACTTACATGCAAAATCCATCCAAAGCGCCAATAAAACAGGATTGAACCGCCAGACATCAAACGAGGCAGAAGTCCCTGGAATTGAAAGTTTAAGGAAAAAACCGGCTGAAGAAAAGACCCGACAATAACATGCCTCCTCCAGTCTCAAGTCATCTGGTCTGCTGATGTCACACCGCCTTCAAATTCAAGTCAATTAGCCCAAAGCAGAAAAAAAAAAGAAATCACAACCAAATGAAGCGTATGAATCCCTTAAAATCAGTTTTCAGAATTATAAGGATTTTAGATCCTTTCCTATGGCTGTAAAAGGAAGTGATTGACCCAATAGTGATACGTTAATTTTTTTGTTTTTTGTTTCTTTAACGTTTGTCTATTTCCGCGACTATGGCCAATCATCGACGCCAGGGAGCAGTTTCACCTCACCATCTTGGAAATGTTGCCGAACTCCTACCATTCTGTAAGAAGGGTAGGGATCTGTAACGTGCCAAACACTGCATGGACACGGGACCGACGGCTTTACGTCCCCTACGAAGGGCAGAATACGCAGACATTCAAGTTACTCAAATACAATGCTACAACCTCGGTTAATGTTAAAATTACAGTATGTACTGAAAAAGTGAAAGGAGAACTCTGAGATCCCCAGTGCCCTTCGGTTCAGAGGCACACGTTTTTGCCCCTGGACCACCGAGGCTCTACGTCCAAATTTACAACAGAAATTCCATTGCCGTTTGGATATGAGAATAACATCAGCTTTAGACTAGCAGGGAAAAAACATGTGTTTTTTTAATTGTTAGTTGTACCAGAATGTAAAGACTCTATTTAGATTTTTATTTATATTTTATATTTCTATGTATGGCTTTTCGATTTAGATAAGTATCTGTGGATAGATTAATGCCCAGTTTCACAAAGCTTGATTAAATATTTAACGGCCGGTTAGTTAATCAAGGTACGGCAATGGGCAATCCGCTATTGTCATTTATTGCAGACCTTTTCATGAGCAGATTTGAAACAGATCTTAAAAGTGAAAGTAGTTATTTTCCTAGAGTGTGATTTCGTTACGTGGGTGATATTTTCGCAGTGTTTAACACAAACATTTGCAAAATAGAAGATTTTATTGCCAGATTAAACAAGAAATTTGATTCTATACAATTTACCCACAAATTAGAAATTGATAATAAATTACCCTTTCTAGATGTACTAGTTATCAAGAATAAAGACAATTTAGAATTCTATGTATATAGAAAGGAAACCACCAATATAAGCTACATTCCGAACGACTGGAATTTTTTAGTAAATCGATTAATTAATTTTCCTTTAAACAAAAGTAGATATACCAAATAATTAAATTATATTAAGAACGTGGCCGAATATAATGGATACACTGCTTGCCTAGTGGAAAAACTAATCAACAAACAGAAAACAAAGAAAATTTTCACGGAATCAACGATGTTTAAAAGAGATAAATCCGGAAAAAAACTTTGTTTGCTTACCATTTAAACCTCAAATCACGAGGGGTCTAGATAGCATTTTTAAAAGGGTCAACTTGCAGCTAACATTTTCGACAAAAAAATACCTTAAAAACATGCCTGGTAACCCAAAAGACAAGGATAGCACGGACAAAATGTCGGGAATTTATGAAATAAGTTGTAAAGATTGTAATCTTAAGTACGTCGGACAAACAAAAATATCGATTGGAGTTAGATTCAAAGAACACTTAGCCCAATTACGTTACGGTACTATAGATAGATCTGCCGTCGCCCGACATATTTGGGATAATAATAATCACGTTAATAGAGAGAATCTGAAATTAATAAAAATGTTGGACAACCAGGACAGCTAAACTCTTTCGAAAGTATATATATTGCGAAATATAGTTACAACAAAAATTGTATGAACGTGGCACCACAGCCGATTACGAGTCACCTGATCGATTGCTTCGTTAAATAAAATTCCCACGTTTTTAACACGTCCCAGAGATAACATAATAATACAGATAGTTCCGACAAAGTAAGCTAGGTTAATCTAGGTGTCGCTGAACCTTCCCAAATTATTAAAGATGGACACATTTTAGATAACGTAGTAGGGACAGTGCAAAGACCCCGTCCGGCGATAAAAATACAATACACTGCAGAATTTGCCTGCGTTTACTTTCCCATTTCAGTTCGGTCTTCGTCACCTAATATCCGGTATATAAGGTGATGTTAGTTTTTGAAGTAGTTAGAATTTTTCATCTTCTGATGACGCTAACTTGGTTAGTGAAACGATCGTCAGGTATTTTAAAATATTTTGTGGTGATTTGGGTTCTCCAAGTGTACATTTTAGTTAATCAAGGCTTTAGACGACCAATCACATACTATAATTCTGGTTCTTGCCATGACAACCAAATATTTTGAAGCTGTGATTGGTTGTGTGAAGCCCTGATTAAATAACCGGCCGTTAAATGTTTAATCGAGCTTTGTGAAACTGGACAAATGAGGTTTAAAATAGACCATAGGTATACACCGACGTATACTACCTAACTGTTTTAATAGATAATAATAATAATTAACGGCGGTGGTTATCAAATTGGTAGTAGTTGATCGACCAGAAACAAATCCATGTTCTGCATCAAAAATAACATTCTTTATACTGTTTTAAACTCCACCACGAGAGCCTCTGTGGTTCAGTGGTAAGAACGTGTGCCTCTGAACCGATGAGTACTGGGTTCCATCCCAGGGTTCTCCTTTTACTTTTTCAGTACAAACTGTAACATCAACATCAACCAAAGGTGTGGCATTGTATTTGGGCAAGTTGAATGTCTGCACGTTGCGCCCTTTGGTCCCGTGTCCATGCGATGTTAGGCATCTTAAAGATCACTATCCTCCTTACAGAAAGTCAGGGTTCGGCAAAATTTCCAGGATTGTGAGGTGAAACTGCTCCCTGGCGTCGGTGATTGGCAATAGTCGCGGAAATAGGCCGACGTTAAAGAAACAAAACACACACACTAAATTACTATTGGCCGGTAATTTACAATCTCTTCTCCAGAAAAGTCAACACTCTAAGTGGAAGGGTGTGGTGTGGTGTTATTGATGAAAAGAACTGGCGGAGAAATAGGCATTGTTGCGACGAAATCGCCCGTAGACTGTGCTGGCGATGAAGTATCTCTTTTGTTTGACCTAATAATTTCCCGCTAATTGTTTTTTTTTTTCATAAACCGGCAATTACGCAGAATCGATCAGGTTAGATAATCAGCACGTATTCTCGATATTATCCTTTCAATACAGATTTACCCATTCCATCTTTTTTCTACACCACTCTGGTGGAAAATATTCAGTGTTGCAAAATTCCGATGGGTATTGATTTCAACGAAAAGGTGTAATAATAATGTAGCTAATAAACTCAGCGACACAATGAAATTTTAACGAACGCTGGTGTGTGGGTCCACAAAGGATATTTCCCAACGAACGCTACAAATAGGTGTGATATATTACATTCTCTTTCCATAATTTTACAACCAACATACCCCGTCACTTTCAATTTTCAGCGTTCACTTCTGTCGTGTATAAACAACCTTGAAAAACGCCGCAATGTTCTGTGGAACCCACACAATAACGTAATACGATTATAATAATTCTGCATACATTCCAATGTAGCAACATTTAAACATCATTGCAGAAAAATCTTGCATCCGCGAATACATCACACTACCTACCATGCGATGCAATGCGTTCTCCATTCACAATCGGCATGTAATGCGAAAAGGTGATTATTAAATATGTAAATTAATGTTTATTTGGCAGGTGCATATTATTATTGCGGTCTTTAATTCATTGAGAACTATAATATAAAAAGACAAACTATAAGGACAGCAGTGTTGCCAGTTATGGCATTACTTTCCTATAGCTAACCATATCTAAGATATCCAACCGGAGCATTTCTGTTGTCGTGGATGGCCATTCCTCTAAACTATATCCAATTAATGCAGAAGTTCCTCAAGGATCAGCTTTAGCTCCTACTTTGTTTCTTCTCCACATCAATGGCCTCCTCTCTAGCACATCCAACCCAGTTCACAGTTACGCGGACTACAGCACAAATATACAATATTCTATACCTGTCTCTTTGGCCCAATTAGATAAGGATCGCAGACTCATGGAGGGGACTGTCTCCGTGGATCTCCAAAAAATATTAGACTGGGGAAGTAAAAATCTTGTACAATTCAACCCCACCAAATCTCAGTCTTGCTTTCTTTCTCATAAAAGATACACCAGCCCTAGACCCATCACAATGAGCAACCAAGTTATTCAAAGTAATGAGTCCTTTTCACTTGTTGGCATTTCTGTGGATCGTAATCTCAATTGGCACCAACATGTCACATCAATTGCAGAAGCGGCTGCTAAGAAATTAGGTTTCGTCTTCCGAGGTCGCAAATACCTTTCACCAGCCAATCTCTATACCTTATATACTTCACAAATAAGGCCAAACCTCGAATACTGCTCCCACATCTGCGATGCCGCTGCCGCTTCTACACTCGCTATCCTGGACTCCACTCAGAAGAGAGGTATACGTCTCATTGGTGACCCTACCCTCACCCAAAGGCTTGCCATCCCTTGTCCACCGACGTGCCGTTGGTGACCTCTCTCTCTTTTATAGATATCTGCACGGGCACTGCTCAGAGGAGCTTTCTTCCATAATAGTTCCTCCACCTGCTGACCCCAACAGATCTACCAGGGGAACAGAGCGAATGCACCCTTTTACTGTCCAGGTCACCAGACACAGAACATCTTGTTATGCTCGCTCTTTTGTCCCGAGGACTTCCAAGTTGTGGAATTCCTTGCTGCCGCATGTTTTTCCTTCTCCTCCGAACCTCCAAACCTTCAAGTCCAGAATTAAGAACTTGCCTCTTTCCTCCTTGTCGACACCCACGGTATGATAGTATTTAGGCTGTAAGCCCTCGTGGTGTGTTGTTCAAATAAAAAAAAATAAAAAAGAACACATGATATCGCTACTAGTGTCCCAAACTGGGGACTGCATTCAATTTAGAAAAAAACATCAGTTTTTGCATTTAATTAAAACATATATTCTTATATATTACAAGTCTGGACGCAGCAAGTGCCGTATGGAAGTGAATTTTCATAAAAAATGTTTTTAACAGCAAATATGTCTCTTTAATGCGAGCAGGCATCAATTTGGTTACCGGTATAACCTATATAGTATGTGCCATGTTTTATCAAAATAACTTTAATGTTTGAAAACGCACAAAAACTGGTCCGAAAATAAATTTAACATGTTTCCGAGAAAACTGGTTTCCTAGTCAACGAACCCTAGGTTAATAGCAAATTCAGTTATTGAAATTTGAAGCATATAATGAAAATTCGCTACCAAAACGCACTTACTGCGTCTCGATTTTGTTTCTTACAAACACGCATCATATTTCGATGAAAAATGCAAAAATGCAATAATACGAGGGTGGGTCAATAAGTCCGTGACTTTTTAAATTTCCCGCCTCTTCACAGGAAGTGCAACACTGCTCCTGTCAACAAGCATCTATCAGTTGACTCCTGTCAAATTTTGAACAAGCTGCGTCATTTAGTTTGTGTTAGATAGCCATTGAAAGCAGACAACCTCTTGAGTTATAACGAAAATGGAAAAAAGTGAATTTCGTCTGCTCATCAAAACATTATTTTTTGCGGAAAAAAACATCAATCAAACCAAGGCTAAGCTTGATAAATACTATGGGGACCCTGAACCATCAAATCCCATGGTAAAAAAGTGGTTTACTGAATTTCGTTGCGGCCGTACAAGCACAAATGCCGCCCAACGTTCTGGACGCCCAGTTGAGGTCGCTACACCCGAAACAATTGAAAAAATTCACGATATGGTATTGGCCCATCGGAGATTGAAAGTCCGGGAGATTGTGGAAGCCATAGGCATATCACATGGCTCAGTGGTTTCGATTTTGCATGATCACTTGGGTATGAGAAAGCTATCCGCAAGATGGGTGCCCCGTTTGCTCACAATCGACCACAAACGCAATCGTGTGACAACTTCGAAGGAGTGTTTGCGTTGTTCCACCACAATAGGCACGAGTTTTTGCCACGTTTCGTAACCGTGGACGAAACATGGATTCACCACAACACACCAGAGACCAAGCAGCAGTCAAGACAGTGGGTTTCTCCGTGCTAATCGGCGTCGAAGAAGGCCAAGGTGGGTTTGTCAGCCAATAAAGTCATGGCACCGTTTTTTGGGATGAGCGCGGTATGATCTACATTGATTACCTTCAATGGCGAATATTATACCAACTTATTGCACCGATTCAATGACGATTTGAAGAAAAAACGACCGCATTTGGCCAAGAAAAAAGTTATTTTCTACCAAGACAATGCAAAGGTGTACACATGTGTAGTCTCCATGGCGAAATTACATAAATTGGGCTACGAATTGCACCCTCGTCCGCGATATTCTCCGGATTTAGCCCCGCGTGACTATTAATTGCTTGCAAACTTAAAGAAATGGCTCGGCGGAAAGAGATGACTCCAATGATCAAATCATCTCACAAACAGATACCTATGTTGAGGACCTCAACAAATTTTACTTTTTGGGAGGGATAAAAAAATTGGAGAAAAACTGGATGAAGTGCATAGAGCTGAAAGGAGACTATGTTGAGAAATAAAATGATTTTTTTGTCAAAAAACCTGTTTAATTCATAAAGTCTCGGACTTATTGACCCGCCCTAGTACAAGGGATGTTCGAAAAAATATATAGGTATCACTAACGACGTCGGCCACCCAGTGATCGTCAAAATAATTTTATAAGATGAAGCTCAAGACACCCTATAATTAACGCAATTTTTTTTCTCGTATCTTGTACAATAAAAATTATATTCGTCGTGGGGATTTTCCTTCCCCTCTCGCGTGCATACAAGCAGCCTCGTTGCATAAACCACAGGAAAAATGTCTTGTTCATACCCGCCAAGGAAGTTACGGAACCTGGGGGAATAGGGGTGCTGTGCGGGGTAGGCAGGGCTTAGGAGGGATACGGCTTCAAAATGTGAAAAAGACAGCTTTCAAGCCCGCTTTCTTCGCATTTTCTGCTCATATTTCCTTTTTACTACCTACCCCGCCCAGCACCCCTATTCACTCCTGGTCCCGTAACTTCCTTGGGGGGTGTGAACAAGAAATTTTTCTTGTGGTTTGCGCATCCAGGGACTTGTTTCTGAAACCATTTTTTTAAAAGCGTTCGGGAGCTAATCTGCAAATTAACCTTTAATTTTTAACTTCATAGAAAATTAATTAAGTTTTGGGCATTTGTCTCAAAAGGAGTTGAAACGCAAGATTTTTTTGATAATAGAGAGATATCGATGGTAACACCTTCGAAATAATTCTTCAAACGTGCCCGTACTAGGACCTCTAAAATCGACCTTCAAGGTCTGTGTAAGTTTAGAGTATTGATTTTAGTAATATGCCGTATAATAATCGTGTACAATTCTTATGAAAATTCACTACCATAATGCACATCTTTTCGACTCGTTGCACATATGGCAACACCGTTGAGGGGACAAACAAGGCAAAAGTATCTGGATAAAAGACTGGTGTAGAATATTATATGAAATGCATGGCGCCGTCCTGGATTTATGACATGTAAACGTTTACAACGCGACATAATACCAATCACCATATAGTGTAATGTGACATACGTCCAGGTCGTTGAACCGCTTCTATCCAATTTGAAATATTTTTTATCATAACTGCTGGTATCTCATGTCAAGTTGTGAGAAAGTCGTGTAACGATCGTGTTCTTTAATCAATGAATCCTCCATCCATATCTAATTGCCGCCGCTTCTTGTCGCTTGTCGAGAAAACGCCCCGCTGTTATCATGAGTAAACAACATTCTTTACTTAAATGGAACTTTGGAACGGAAATGAGAATCGAATTTCATCAGCAGAAAAAAAAAACGTTGCTATTGAATATAGTTCTCCATCTTTATTATGTCGAGCATTGTAATCAAGTCGCTTATGAACTGGAACACAATAATATAACAGGAAAAAATGCAACAGTGTCTTAAAAGATATTAAACGCTTACTAACCACACTAACACTAAAATAAGTGGGTAGTACATCATCACAGTCTTAAGGCGATGTCGATGTAACCAGGACTCTGTTGGCAGCAGCTTTTTGCAACTGGGCCATGTTTTCCAGATGTTTCCTATTAGTCCAGCTCTTCTGATTCTGTGTGCCGCTCAAATAATGTTCTCAGAAAGTTAAAATATCTCAGAATATGTCCAACGCCTTCTTTCTTCTCCCGAATGTATTTCACGAAGCATCTTCATTCTCCTCTTCTAGTACACGTCTTCCTATCGTTGCACAATGTCTTTTGTCATTTTTCTAAACGCTCACATTAACTTATATTGCATGTATGTCTTGTCACAGCCCAGTTTTCCGCCCCATACATCCTAATCCTGATATGGTTGTGGCCATTTTCAAATATTTAGTAAAACAAAGAAATGCAAGTGCTTTACTATATTATTATCACATCCAACCGCTATTTCGCCATAATGTGTCTTTTTTAGAGACGGGAGTGATTTGCAGTTGGCAGCAATCAAATTAAATGTATAGCTGCTGTCAATTGTCATTTGGATACATGATCTTACTAAAACATTCTAGTGCTTTCAAGAAAATACATAGTTGATTATCACAACCTTTTTCTTTGGTAATAAGAATAATGTTGGTAACTGTAGTTTTTGGTGATTAGTATTTAATTCAAAATATCAAAAGTACATTGTGGCATACAAAAAGCCTTTGCTGGTGGTATATAACATAATGTAAAGGAGAACAGTCCAAACGTATGGAATATGGAAATGCCAAACAAATGTCACTTGCTTTTCACCAGTTTTTAATTTACTACTGTTGAAGAACCGATATTACACCAAGAGAGCCTTGTAACATTAGGTGGTCATACGTCTATGACACAAAGGGACATTGCGAAATGAATGTATTGTAATTTGGTAGCGGTAAATAAGATTTAAAACACAAAAGAACAACTGGTTCGACTAAAGTGAAAAGTGTGTGAAAATATGAGCGGAGGAGACAACTCAAAGAGATGAGGCAATGCTGATCAGAAACAGCAAATTACATCCTAGATCTACAGCAAGACTTGCAGGGTGCTGGCGTCACAATTTATGATTCTACAGTTCGCAGATTCAAAGAACATGAAAGGAGTGCCATTCGGCTATAGAAGAAACAATTGATGACAGTTCCAATGATAAAAAGAGGCTTTCGCGAGCTAGAAATAATGCAAATTGGGCCAGAGAATATTGGATAAAGATTTCGTTCACACAAGGACAGCGAATGCGATATGTCACGATGAGTCAGAGTGAAAAACACCATACATATATATATATATATATATATATATATATATATATATATATATATATATATATATATATATATATATATATATATATATATATATATATATATATATATATATATATATATATATATATATATATATATATATATATATATATATATATATATATATATATATATATATATATATATGTATGTATGTATGTATATATCACACCTCTAATTCAGAAAATAATGGACTGATTTAGTTTAAATTCGATGAGTACCTTCATTTTGCAAGTGGCTTGGATAAGTTCGTTAGCCATGAAGATCGGACCAGTTTTTTCCGACATATTTTACGTTTTCTTTCGGAAAAATGTTATATCTCTGGAATGAACAAAGTTATGGCAACCGAATTTAGTACGCGGGTTGATATCATAAAAACTATATACTAAAATTTAGATCTGTATAAGTGAAAAGAGAATACAGTTACAGGCATTTAAAGAAACAAATTTGGGATTTTCCTCTTAAAAGGTCAAAGTCGCTATTTGAAACGTCAAAATTGGCAAGATTTAGACAAAGAACTTGAAACGAATAGGGGTTATGCAGAAAAATGTAGCAAGAAGGGTGTTTTACAAACCTTTAAGTTTGAGCTTCAACCGCCATTGTCTTTCATTTTACTCAAATATTTCCAAACAAATAATTTCAAATAGCCCCTTTCTCTGATGCTTTGGCCGTAGTTTTAGTTATAGAGTTTATCGTTTATAATTTTTAACGAATTTTCGTACCGTAAAGCTCAATATATCTCTTATTATACAAGATACGAGAAAAAGTTATATATATATATATATATATATATATATATATATATATATATATATATATATATATATAACTTTTTCTCGTATCTTGTATAATAAGAGATATATTGAGCTTTACGGTACGAAAATTCGTTAAAAATTATAAACGATAAACTCTATAACTAAAACTCTATATATATATATATATATATATATATATATATATATATATATATATATATATATATATATATATATATATATATATATATATATATATATATATATATATATATATATATATATATATATATATATATATATATATATATATATACGTTAATTATAGGGTGTCTTGAGCTGCATCTTATAAAATTATTTTTACAATCACATGCTGGCCTGTAAGACGTTGGTGACACAAATTTTCTTTTTTCTTAATCGAACACGCTTTATATTATTGCATTGTGCATCTTGCATCTAAATATAATGCATGTTTGTAAGAAAATAAAATCGGGACTCTGAAAATGCGTTATGGTAGCGAATTTTCAATAAATGCTTCAAATTCCAATAACTTAAGTTGCTATTTACCTAAGGTTGGTTGGCAAGGAAACTAGTTTTTTCGGGTACATTATAAGCTTATTTTCGAAAAATTGTTGTACATTTTCAAATAAAGTTATTTTGATAAAATATGGTACATTGTTTCTACTAGAAAAGTTATATTGGTAACCAAATTTAATGCCTGCTTTAAAAAAGACATGTGCCATTAATTTTTTCTTCTAAAAATTCACTACCACAACGCACTTGCTGCGTCCAGGCTTTTTACATTTTAATTAGTAACCCAATAATAATTGCACTACTATATAAAAACCTGGACGCAGCAAGTACGTTATGGTAGTGAATTTTCATAGAAATGATCTGGCACAAAATATTTTATTATAACTTTTTTTCTTGTAACATAGATATCTAAATTTTGGTGTATAGTTTACTCTTTATATCGTAAACCTACCTACCAAATTTGGTTATCATAGCATTGTTATTTTTCGAGAAATTCGTATGAAATCTCAAAATTTTCCGGGAAAACCTCGTCCGATTTTCCTGACTAACGAACTTATCCAAGGTATTTACAAAAGGAAGGTACACGACAAATTTTATCAAAATCGGCTCATTATTTTTTGAACATATAAAAATTGAAACTGACCCCGGATATGGGTTCTAGAGGTCCTAGTTCGCGCTCATTTGCAAATTTTTTTTCAAAATTCAAAAGTCGAGATCTCCCCATTAGTGAATTTTTTCTACGAAAATTCACTAAAAATAAAGCTGCTTTTCAAAACTCAAGGGTCTTTTTTCTGTAGCATCTTGCCCTTAACATCGTCAACTTGCCCCGCTCTCGCTAGGCTACCCTGTATAATGTTAACATTTTGAAATGCATTAGAAAACAATTATTTACTAAGTACATAATTATACTAAAATATATTTACTCGACAAATTCCATAAATAATTATTGTGTATTTAAGGATACGAATGGAAAATTTGATAGATAAGTACTTATTATCCTAGAGTAACGCTTACAAAATTATCACAACACCCAATATTAATTTTAATTATTGATAAGATGTGTAATCTAGTTACCTACGGTGGTTTAGGTACCCAAAACTATTTTGAAAGCGTTATTTTCCGTTTAAGTCACCAAGCGTGTAATAATTTTGCTTTTTACAAAGACTTTTAGCTTTGAGTAATAAAACTATCAACCAGTAACAGAACCACCTTATTCGCTACGTGATGACACAAATGACAATGACCTCAGGTTTATCAAACTAAATGCCATTTTCATTACATTAGAACGCGCTGGAATTTGAAAAATGCGCTACTAAAATTATTACGTATCAAATTATCTGGAATTATATCAGTTAACGTGAATTTATTCGAAACTGCATTAGCAATAGAATGAATTAATTAATAATTACCTAGGTAAGTGATCGATTGACATCTGTAAGGTAGGTGAACACTTAATTAAAATGAACTTTCCGGATGTTTCGCGTGTTTCTCACGTATATTTAACGTATAATTCACGTTTACGCCCTAGTTTTTCAAAGTAACATAAAAACCAGGAGACCCGCGAAACAGTAGAATAAAAGTAACATACTGAATGTGAAAATCAAAGCAAAAACCGCACAAAATTAGATAACGTAGCAGTAACAAACACTGCTAAAGCGACGATAACTGCGAACTGGGCTTGTGACGATTAGTTTTCAGCGGCGTAAGCAGAGTTGCGAACGTTTGACGCCACGAGAGGCGGAGAAACAAACAAGACTATTAATTCTTACTTTTATTGCATACAGTCATTCATACTGTACCGCTGCGGCTGCATCCTGATAAAAAATGCTGTTTCAATATTTGCAACACTGTGCGGCAGTGTTGCCAGCGGTTTAAAATTGACTTCTACTTGTTACCCAATATAAATATACCAAAATTCCACTAGACTGTCTTACGGTCCTGAGAATATGATTTTCTTATCTTTTATTATTTCAGGAACACAAGACGAGGGCTTACAGCCTAAATACTATCGTACCGTGGGTGTCGACAAGAAGGAAATAGGCAACTTGTTTATTCTGGACTTGAAGGCTTGGAGGTTCGGGGGAGAGGGAAAAACATGTGCCGGCAAGGAATTCCACAACTTGGAAGTCCTCGAGACAAAAGAGCGGATATAACAAGATGTTCTATGTCTGGTGACTTGGACAGTAAAAGGGTGCATTCGCTCTGTTCCCCTGGTAGATCTGTTGGGGGCAGCAGGTGGAGGAACTATGGAAGAAAGCTCCTCTGAGCAGTGCACGAGCAGATATCTATAAAAAAAAAAGAGAGAGAGAGAGAGGTCACCAACGGCACGTCGGTGGGTAAGGGATGGCAGCCTTTGGGTGAGGGTAGGGTAACCGATGAGACGCATAGCTCTCTTCTGAATGGAGTCCAGGATAGCGAGTGTAGAAGCGGCAGCAGCACCCCAGATGTGGGAGCAGTATTCGAGGTTTGTACTTTTTTGTGAAGTATATAAGGTATATACTTCATTTTATAAGATTAGCTGGTGAAAAGTATTTGCGAGCCCGGAAGAGGAAACCTAATTTCTTAGCAGCAGCTTCTGCAATTGATGTGACATGTTGGCGCCAATTGAGATTTCTATCCACAGAAATGCCAACAAGTGAAAAGGACTCATTACTTTGAATAACTTGATTGTTCATTGTGATGGGTCTAGGGCTGGTGTATCTCTTATGAGAAAGAAAGCAAGACTGAGATTTGGCGGGGTTGAATTTTACAAGATTTCTACTTCCCCAGTCTAATATTTTTTGGAGATCCACAGAGACAGAACTCTCCAAGAGTCTGCGATCTTCACCTAATTGGGCTAAAGAGACAGGCTTCGAATATTGTATATTTGAGTGGAGGGTGCTGTCGTCCGCGTAACTGTGAACTGGGTTGGATGTGCTAGAGATGAGGTATTGATGTGGAGAAGATAAAAAGTAGGGGCTAAAGCTGAACCTTGAGGAACTTCTACATTAATTGGATACAGTTTAGAGGAATGGCCATCCACGACAACAAAAATGATGCGGTTGGAGAGAAAATTTGCTGTCCAAGTACAGAGTTTTGGTGGTAGGCTAGAGACCGGGAAGTTTATTAAGCAGCGCTGCTTGCCAGACCTGGTCGAATGTTTTGGATATGTCTAGAGCGACACTCTGGGATTCACCGTGTAGTTCCATTGACTTGTTCCAAGAATGGGTGACAAAGGAAAGGAGGTGATCTGCGCTGACGGAATCCATACTGCCCGTCGTGGATTAGAATGTGTTTTTCAAGAAATTTTAGTAATTTGGATCCTTTCTTGGGGACGGGTTATACTCGAGCAGTTTTCCAGTTACTAGGGAATATGCCTCTATTGTAAGATGTCTGAAACAGACGAGTCAGGACAGGAGCAAGTTCTGGTGCGCACTTTTTGAGAGCAATTGCTGGGATCTCGTCAAGGCCAGAGGCTTTCCTGCTATTATGAGAAGAGAGCATATTTCGTACTTTTGAAAATGATATCCATCATTTTATGCACGACATTGGGGACTGTTGGTGGTTGAACATTTGGAGGTGGGTTGAGAGTAGAATTGCCGGCGAACAACGAGGCAAAAAGTTCAACCTTGCCCAGGGCGGTAGAAACAATTTCATCCCCTGAGACAAGAGGTGGGAACGTGCTCTTGTAGAAATTATTCCCAATAGATTTAGCAAGAGTCCAGAAGGGTTTGCTGCCGCTGGAGCTTAAGAGGACTTTGTTTTTCATGTGGATGATGCAGGCGATTGTTTTTTACTTTAAAGCTTCGCGGTTATTTACCAAATGAAAATATACGAAATCATCACAGTTTAAAGCGATGTCGACTAAAGTAACTAATAGCTCTTTACATTTCATTGTACGAGGGTGGTCCCAAAAATAAGATCTCGAAACCATAGGGCCGCAGGGAAACTGGTCGCGCAGCTGTTGGCCACACTGTTGTGTTTGTTGCTTCTTCCACTCCCAAACAAGCCATGCTCGCTGCGATGTTCAGTCTTGGCTCGGTAGATTCCGTCAGGTGCTAAATTTGCGCAGTTATTTGGTTTTTGAACGAAAAAGGAGTTATACATGTCGAAATCATGGTCAATTGACGGAAGTGTATGGACAGTCGTGTATGGATGTGAAAATAGTCCGCAAGCGGTGTAAGCTGGTCATATTGAAATTCAACACGAAGAAAGAAGCGGGAAACAGTCAATTTCCGACCCGACAAATCGAGAAGATTGAACATATCATGCGTCGAGATTGGAGGATCACTCTCGAAAGGCCATTCACAGCACTTTGCACAGTCGAGAAGGCTGAAAAAATCATACGTCAAAATTGGAGATTCACTGTCGATGGTATCTGCATTTTGGTTGCTGAGGTTCCTCGAAACACAATTCATAGGATTTTGGCTGAAAACTTGAAATATCGGAAGGTGTGCGCAAGATTGGTCCCCAGAGTGCTCACTGAAGACCATCAATGGCAACGCGTTGACTCTTCTCGCGAGATCTGCGTCGCAATGCAGACGAAAATGTAAACTTTTTACACTTCACACCTTGGACTAAACAGCAATCGCGTGAGTTGCAGGATTCCTCTTCGCCTAAGCCGCGAAAATTCAAACAAACACAGTCTGGTGGCAAAGTCACAGCAACTGTGTTTTGGGATCGAAAAGGGGTATTTTGTTGGTCGACTGCATAACACAGGACCACAATAAACGCTGGCAGGTATTGTGAAATTCTCAAAAACTCAGAGGAACAATTCAGAACCGGAGAAGAGGAATATTGCGCAAGGGCGTCTGCCTCCTCCATGTCGCCCGTAAAACCGTCGCACTCCTGCAACAGTTTGGACGGTACATCATCACCCAGCCACTCTACAGTCCGGACTTTGCATCCAGTGACTAACGCTTGTTTCCCAAGTTGAAAGAACATTTGACCGGAAGGCGCAAGACGAGGTGAAAGATGAGGTCCAACCCTTCTCCAACGACATGGCGGCGAGCTGGTCTGACATAGCCATACAAAACTGCAGTAACGTTTACACAAATGCTTCTGCAATTGATGTGACATGTTTGTGCCAATTAGAAATGCCAACAAGTGAAAAGGACTCATTACTTTGAATAACTTGGTTGTTCATTGTCATGGGTCTACGGCTGGTGTATCTCTTATAAGATAGAAAGCAAGACTGAGATTTGGTGGGGTTGAATTGTACAAGATTTCTACTTCACCAGTAATATTTTTTGGAGATCCAAGGAGACAGAACGCTCCATGAGTCTGCGATCATAATCTAATTGGGCTAAAGAGACAGGCTTAGGATATTGTATATTTTAGTGGAGGGTGCTGTTCTCCACGTAACTGTGAACTTAGTTGGATGTGCTAGAGAGGAGGTCATTGATGTGAAGAAGAAACAAAGTAAGGGCTAAAGCTGAAACTTGAGGGACTCCTACATTAATTGGATACAGTTTAGAGGAATGGCCATCCACGACAACAGAAATGCTCCGGTTGGAGAGGAAATTTGCTGTCCAGGTACAGAGTTTTGGTGGTAGGCCATAGGCCGGAACTTTATTAAGCAGCGCTGCGTGCCAGACCTGGTCGAATGCTTTGGATATGTCTAGAGCGACAATCTGGGATTCACCGTGTAGTTCCATAGACTTGCTCCAAGAATGGGTGACAAAGGAAAGGAGGTCGGCAGTTGATCTGCGCTGACGGTATCCATACTGCCTGTCGTGGATTAGACTGTGTTTTTCAAAAAAAATTAGTAATTCGGTGTTTGTATACTTTTCCATCACTTTGGAGATGACTGAAAGGAGAGAAATAGGCCTGTAGTTGATAGGAAGCGCTTTGGATTCTTTCTTGGGGACGGGTTGTACTCGAGCAGTTTTCCACTGACTAGGGAATATGCCTCTATTGTAACATGTCTGAAACAGACGAGTCAGGACAGGAGCAAGTTCTGGTGCGCATTTTTTGAGAACAATTGCTGGGATCTCGTCAAGGCCAGCGGCTTTGCTGGTATTAAGAGAAGAGAACATCTTTCGTATCTTTTTAGTTTTGAAAATGATGTCCGTCATTTTATGCGCGTCATTGGGGACTGTTGGTGGTTGAACATTTGGAGGTGGGTTGAGAGTAGAATTGTCGGCGAACAAGGAGGCAAAAAGTTCAGCCTTGCCCAGGGCGGTAGAAACAATTTCATCCCCTGAGACAAGAGGTGGGAACGTGCTCTTGCAGAAATTATTCCCAATAGACTTAGCAAGAGTCCAGAAGGGTTTGCTACCCTTAGAGCTTAAGAGGACTTTGTTTTTGATGTGGTTATTAAACGAGTTTTTTGCCTCAGAAAGAATGCGGACATAGCGGTTTCTTGCGTCGTTAAATGCTTGACGGTTTTCTTGACTGGGATTGTATAGAAGTGTTTTGTGAGCTTTGACCTTTTTAAGTTTGGCGTTGTCACAAGATTTAGAGAACCAGGGCTTTTGAGTGGCTGAAGAGGTTGTCTGTGTAGTGGAATAAATGATTCCATACCAGCTTGGATAATTTTGGTGACGTTTTGTGAGATATCTGAGGGGTCAGGATGAAAAAAGCAGACAGACGCACATGGAAATTAGGAAAAGTAATCTCGCATTTCGTCCCAGTTCGCCGAGTTGTAGTGCCAAACGATAGGGGTAGAAACAATTTCATCCCCGATGGCGATGAATACATATTACATTTAAATTTATATTGCTGAATAATTTCCGAAGATAGCAAAATCTTTTGAAATCTATTAAACCCAAATTTTACCAACTAGAGCAGGGTGTCAAACTACCAGGTTTGGTGAAAATTCTATGTGGTTGGCAACACTGCTGTGTGGTACACACTACGCAAGCAATACACGCTTACACAATGAACAACGTTGCGCCACACTATACTGTAAACTCCTTCTTCATTCTTGGAACTGTTTGTTGCATATTGCATAGTGCAGTGCACTTGCATCAACAACTGCATTCAAGGTCCCTGTGCTGGTTTAGTTGATTGGATTGTAGTAGTGTTGCTCGGATGTTGAATGGGTTGTCTAACGAAACTATCTAATTCAAACCGCAGGGACGGACGGGTTTTGCAAGTTCAAGGTGTCTGAATAATGTTTTTATAAAGCGATTTTGATTGTTGTTCAACAAGAATATCTATCAACACAGGCTGTTTCCAAAAATACCAGCGTTTCTTTATAAATTGCTTAAGTTTGGTTCGGCATCTCAATTATTGTCCATATTTATAAAGAAATTCCGAAACACGTCAATTTAAGATTAACCTCAGGTAGCTTCTCGTTGGACTGACCTGATCCTGTATAACCGTCAAAAACTTCTCTGTTTGTAGAAACATACGAGGTAAACGCCAAAATTTATTGGCCTGACATAGATTCAGGATATCGCAGCCTGTTAAATTTTGGTAAGACATTGGTTCAAGTCTTATTAGTCTTGGAAAAAACAAAAAGGATTTTATTTCATTAGTTTTCTTATAATTGATTCATCACGATGTCAGAAGTCACGAAAATTGAGTATAGAGTTGTTATTAAATTCCTTACCCGACCAGGTCTTTTTGATCCATGATGTCAACACCGCCCTTTGTTTTATTCCAACGAGGGATTTCGGCCTTTCTCATAGCGTCGTGGTGCATGGTGCTCGGCAAAATTACGCATTTGTTCTTTTCACGTGTGTGACTAACAATTCATAGGTTATTTCGCAAGCAAAACCATAAAGAGCAGCCTACATGATCCGTCGTATTTCCTTCGGAATGTCACGCTTATTCTGACGTAGTGTACCCCAAAAACACAGTCTAATCCACGATAGGCAGTATGGATTCCGTCAGCGCAGATCAACTGCCGACCTCCTTTCCTTTGTCACCCATTCTTGGAACAAGTCTATGGAACTACACGGTGAATCCCAGATTGTTGCTCTAGACATATCCAAAGCCTTCGACCAGATCTGGCACGCAGCACTGCTTAATAAACTACCAGCCTAGTGCCTAACACCTAAACTATGTACCTGGACAGCAAATTTCCTCTCCAACCGGACATTTCTGTTGTCGTGGATAGCCATTCTTCTAAACTGTATCCAATTAATGCAGGAGTCCTTCAAGGTTCAGCTTTAGCCCCTACTTTGTTTCTTTTCCACATCAATGACCTCCTCTCTAGCACATCCAACCCAGTTCACAGTTACGCGGTCGACAGCACCCTCCACTCAAATATACAATATTCATCTTGTACAATTCAACCCCGCCAAATCTCAGTCTTGCTTTCTTTCTCATAAAAGATACACTAGCCCTAGAACCATCACAATGAACAACCAAGTTATTCAAAGTAATGAGTCCTTTTCACTTGTTGGCATTTCTGTGGATCGAAATCTCAATTGGCACCAAGATGTCACATCAATTGCAGAAGCGGCTGTTAAGAAATTAGTTTTCCTCTTCCGAGCTCGCAAATACTTTTCACCAGCTAATCTCTATACCTTATATACTTCACAAATAAGGCCAAACCTCGAATACTGCTCCCACATCTGGGGTGCTGCCGCCGCTTCTACACTGTCCTGGACTCCATTCAGAAGAGAGCTATACGTCTCATTGGTGACCCTACCCTCACCCAAAGGCTGCCATCCCTTGCCCACCGACGTACCGTTGGTGACCTCTCTTTCTTTTATAGATATCTGCACGGGCAGTGCTCACATAAGCTTTCTTCCATAATTCCTCCACCTGCTGCCACAAACAGATCTACCAGGGGAACAGAGCGAATGCACCCTTTTACTGTCCAGGTCACCAGACATAGCACATCTTGTTATGCCCGCTGTTTTGTCCCGAGAACTTCCAAGTTGTGGAATTCCTTGCCGGCACATGTTTTTCCTTCTCCTCCGAACCTCCAAACCTTCAAGTCCAGAATTAACAAGTTGCCTCTTTCCTCCTTGTAAATACCCACGGTACGATAGTATTTAGGCTGTAAGCCCTCGTGGTGTTGTTGAAATTAAAAAAAAACAGTAATATGTTTATCCCACAGGTAATAATACAGGCAATAGAGAATTTGTTTCTGCATTAAACTAAAGGAGTTTTTTTATACATAGGTTTAGAATGACGTACTGAATGTAAAAACACAAAATCCTTACAAATTAGGAGGGCGAAAGTGCCGCCATTTTGAGAAAAACCATTTCGGCCTATATGTTCGTTACCGTGCACTTTAGGCCAAAAATGGTAATGACCTTCATTGTAGATAATTGCATTACTTATCTTTTTTATTACATATTTTTTTGTAATTGACCTGAAAGGCCTCCAACGGTTAATGTATACTTAAAATTTTCTCTAAATTGGCATTTGGGTTTTCTCAAATAACAAGGACAAAAAATAATGATTTAATGCACAAAGTATTACTAAATGGTTTTTAAGCTTTGGAAGTAAATGCACAGAATGGGGTTGTTGACGATAAAGAGATTTATTAAGGAAGCAAAATGAACTATTTGGTATGTCAAAATTTTAGTAGTCAATGTTATCTTTATAAGTTTTGATTACTCTATTTGGAAAAACCTAATAAAATTGTGACTTGGACCAGTACTTGTCTTATTAAATTAATTTCCCGTTTTCTTTGTCGTTTATTACCTTATGCCATCAGTATATAATTCATTATTTGATAAAAAACGAAGGGGATTTCGATGTAGAGTACTACGAATGGCATTTCGACGTAGAGTACTATTTATTGTATAAAATATTATATAAATAATAAAAAAAATTCATCGGGTATTTTCTGATTTTTTCAGGTAAGAAGGCAAATTATTTATTAGTGCAACATTTAACGCGTTATAACTTTGAAGTTATTAATTGGAGATAAAAAAAGTTTTAAGTAAAAGTTGTAGGAAATTTGTCGATTGAAAAGTGTAACATTTAACGCGTTATAACTTTGAAAATATTGATTTGAAAAAAAAAATTAAGTAAAAGTTGTAGGAAATTTGTCGATTGAAAAGTTAAGTTATAAGCATTTTATTGTTTAAACAATTATTAACAAAGATATAGGTAAAAAGGTTAATAAATGAATCCCAACAGTCGTATAAGCTGTAAACGGTGAGTGATAAAAAAAATTAACAAAAAAGATGAGAAATGCAATTATCTACAATAAAGGTCATTACCATTTTTGGCCTAAAGTGCACGGTAACGGAGATATAGGCCGAAACGGTTTTTATCAAAATGGCGATACTTCCGCCCTCCTAATTTGTTAGCATTTTGTGTTTTTACATTCAGTACGACATTCTGAACCTATGTATCAAAACAAAAAACTCCTGTAGCTTAGTGCATTATGGACAAGAGTAACGGGCTCCTCTATTGCCTGTACTATAAGTTGCTAGTGGAACACTAGAGAAGAAATTGTGTATCATGAGATTGAGACCAAATTTATGAACGCTGGTATTAAAGTAGGGAACTCTTCGTAGCATAAACGTATTTTTTTTGCAACCAGAATGTGCTCAAAATGGATAAGCTAAGGCAGTTATACTATACTACATGGCAGAAGTAATGTAACTAACTGAATTATTTTGCACAAAATCCGGGGAAATATTTTATTTGGATTGCGCTATACAAAATGGTTTAAAAGTAATAGTGCCTACACAGATACAAACCTTGTTAATTTTACCCCCTGTACACCTAGGAATTGAATTTACATAAACACTATTTATTTGTAGGGATTTGTGCAGCCTAGTAATATTTGCGTAAGTTTTATTAGAGTGGATACCACACAAAATGTTTTCTGCCGTACAAACTTGCAATCCTTTAGAGAAAGAGCATTCACAAAAATGTTTGGTCGAGATTTATAACGGGAAAGAATTGCACATAGAACTGCAAGATAACAAGCAAGCTGAAGGGGAAAAGTAATTTGCTGACCAAAGTTAGTTATTTTAGCTGACCGACTACTTATAGACTAAACTTTTCCATGAAACTCTATATCTTGGATGCCACCTACCAGCCGCATCTGCTACCAGAAAAGTATAGAAAAACACCCCTATTTAGGGGTAGTTTACTCTTGAGTTTTTTTCATTTTTTAGTGCGACCAGAAAAAGTACCAATGCGACCAAGCTATAAATTGTCACAGAATCACTGCTGGTACATATCTTTCAGCTACCAAAGTTTAAAAAAAAAATATTCATATTTAAGGGTAGTTTACTCTTGAGGTTTTTTCGTTTTTTAGTGCGACCAGAAAAAGTATGAACGCGACCACGCTATAAATTTACACAGAACCACTGCTTGTGACTGTCTTTCCGCTACCCAAGTTTCACAAAAAAATATTAATATTTAGGGGTAGTTTACTCTTGAAGTTTTTTCATTTTTTAGTGCGACCAGAAAAAGTATGAATGCGATCAAGCTATTAATCTATACAGAATCACTGCTGGTAACTGTCTTTCCGCTACCGAAGTTTCACAAAAAAATATTCATATTTAAGGGTAGTTTACTCCTGAGGTTTTTTTGTTTTTTAGTGCGACCAGAGAATGTATGAATACGACCAAGCTATAAATTTATAAAGAATCACTGCTGGTAACTGTCTTTCCGCTACCGATGTTTCACAAAAAAATATTCATATTTAAGGGTAGTTTACTCTTGAGGTTTTTTTGTTTTTTAGTGCGACCAGAGAAAGTATGAATGCGACCAAGCTATAAATTTACACAAAATCACTGCTGGCTACTGTCTTTCTGCTACCAAAGTTTCACTAAAAAATCTTCATATTTAAGGGTTGTCTACACTTGAGGTTTTTTCGTTTTTTAGTGCGACCAGAGAAAGTATGAATGCGACCAAGCTATAAATTTACACAAAATCACTGCTGGCTACTGTCTTTCCGCTACCAAAGTTTCACAAAAAAATATTCATATTTAGGGGTAGTTTATTCCTGAAGTTTTTCATTTTTTAGTGCAACCAGAAAAAGTATCAATGCGACCAAGCTATAAATTTACACAAAATCACTGCTGGGTACTGTCTTTCTACTACCAAAGTTTCACAAAAAAATATTCATATTTAAGGGTAGTTTACTCTTGAGGTTTTTTTGTTTTTCAGTGCGACCAGAGAAAATGTGAATGCGACCACGCTATAAATTTACACGTAATCATTGCTGGTCACTGTCTTTCTGCTACCAAAGTTTCACAAAAAAAAATTCATATTTAAGGGTTGTTTACTCCTGAGGTTTTTTCGTTTTTTAGTGCGACCAGAGAAAATGTGAATGCGACCAAGCTATAAATTTACACAGAATCACTGCCGGTAACAGTCTTTTTGCTGCCAAAGTTTCACAAAAAAATATTCATATTTAAGGGTAGTTTACTCTTGAGGTTTTATCGTTTTTTAGTGCGAACAGAGAAAGTATCAATGCGACCAAGCTATAAATTTACACATAATCATTGCTGGTCACTGTCTTTCTGCTACCAAAGTTTCACAAAAAAATATTCATATTTAAGGGTTGTTTACTCTTGAGGTTTTTTCGTTTTTTAGTGCGACCAGAGAAAACGTGAATGCGACCAAGCGATAAATTTACACAGAATCACTGCTGGTAACTGTCTTTCTGCTATCAAAGTTTCACTAAAAAATCTTCATATTTAAGGGTTGTCTATTCTTGAGGTTTTTTCGTTTTTTAGTGCGACCAGAGAAAATGTGAATGCGACCAAGCTATAAATTTACACATAATCACTGCTGGTAACTGTCTTTCTGCTACCAAAGTTTCACTAAAAAATCTTCATATTTAAGGGTTGTTTATTCTTGAGGTTTTTTCGTTTTTTAGTGCGACCAAAGAAAATGTGAATGCGACCAAGCTATAAATTTACACAGAATCACTGCTGGTAACTGTCTTTCCGCCACCAAAGTTTCACAAAAAAATATTCATATTTAAGGGTAGTTTATTCTTGAGGTTTTTTCGTTTTTTAGTGCAACCAGAGAAAGTATCAATGCGACCAAGCTATAAATTTACATAGAATCACCGCTGGTAACTGTCTTTCCGCTACCAAAGTTTCGCAAAAAAAATTCATATTTAAGGGTAGTTTACTCTTGAGGTTTTTTCGTTTTTTAGTGCGACCAGAGAAAGTGTGAATGCGACCAAGCTATAAATTTACACAGAATCACTGCTGGTAACTGTCTTTCCGCTACCAAAGTTTCACAAAAAAATATTCATATTTAAGGGTAGTCTATTCTTGAAGTTTTTTCATTTTTTAGTGCGACCAGAGAAAATGTGAATGCGACCACGCTCTAAATGTACGCAGAATCACTGCTGGCCACTGTCTTTCCGCTACCAAAGTTTCACAAAAAAATATTCGTATTTAAGGGTAGTTTACTCTTGAGGTTTTTTCGTTTTTCAGTGCGACCAGAGAAAATGTGAATGCGACCACGCTATAAATTTACACATAATCATTGCTGGTCACTGTCTTTCTGCTACCAAAGTTTCACAAAAAAATATTCATATTTAAGGGTTGTTTACTCTTGAGGTTTTTTCGTTTTTTAGTGCGACCAGAGAAAATGTTAATGCGACCAAGCTATAAATTTACACAGAATTACTGCTGGTAACTGTCTTTCTGCTACCAAAGTGTCACAAAAAAATATTTATATTTAAGGGTAGTTTACTCTTGAGGTTTTTTCGTTTTTTAGTGCGACCAGAGAAAGTGTGAATGCGACCAAGCTATAAATTTACACAGAATCACTGCTGGTAACTGTCTTTCCGCTACCAAAGTTTCACAAAAAAATATTCATATTTAAGGGTAGTCTATTCTTGAAGTTTTTTCATTTTTTAGTGCGACCAGAGAAAATGTGAATGCGACCACGCTCTAAATTTACGCAGAATCACTGCTGGCCACTGTCTTTCCGCTACCAAAGTTTCACAAAAAAATATTCGTATTTAAGGGTAGTTTACTCTTGAGGTTTTTTCGTTTTTCAGTGCGACCAGAGAAAATGTGAATGCGACCAAGCTATAAATTTACACAGAATCACTGCTGGTAACTGTCTTTCTGCTACCAAAGTTTCACTAAAAAATCTTCATATTTAAGGGTTGTTTATTCTTGAGGTTTTTTCGTTTTTTAGTGCGACCAAAGAAAATGTGAATGCGACCAAGCTATAAATTTACACAGAATCACTGCTGGTAACTGTCTTTCCGCTACCAAAGTTTCACAAAAAAATATTCATATTTAAGGGTAGTTTATTCTTGAGGTTTTTTCGTTTTTTAGTGCAACCAGAGAAAATGTGAATGCGACCAAGCTATAAATTTACATAGAATCACCGCTGGTAACTGTCTTTCCGCTACCAAAGTTTCGCAAAAAAATATTCATATTTAAGGGTAGTTTACTCTTGAGGTTTTTTCGTTTTTTAGTGCGACCAGAGAAAGTGTGAATGCGAGCAAGCTATAAATTTACACAGAATCACTGCTGGTAACTGTCTTTCCGCTACCAAAGTTTCACAAAAAAATATTCATATTTAAGGGTAGTCTATTCTTGAAGTTTTTTCATTTTTTAGTGCGACCAGAGAAAATGTGAATGCGACCACGCTCTAAATTTACGCAGAATCACTGCTGGCCACTGTCTTTCCGCTACCAAAGTTTCACAAAAAAATATTCGTATTTAAGGGTAGTTTACTCTTGAGGTTTTTTCGTTTTTCAGTGCGACCAGAGAAAATGTGAATGCGACCACGCTATAAATTTACACATAATCATTGCTGGTCACTGTCTTTCTGCTACCAAAGTTTCACAAAAAAATATTCATATTTAAGGGTTGTTTACTCTTGAGGTTTTTTCGTTTTTTAGTGCGACCAGAGAAAATGTTAATGCGACCAAGCTATAAATTTACACAGAATTACTGCTGGTAACTGTCTTTCTGCTACCAAAGTGTCACAAAAAAATATTTATATTTAAGGGTAGTTTACTCTTGAGGTTTTTTCGTTTTTTAGTGCGACCAGAGAAAGTGTGAATGCGACCAAGCTATAAATTTACACAGAATCACTGCTGGTAACTGTCTTTCCGCTACCAAAGTTTCACAAAAAAATATTCATATTTAAGGGTAGTCTATTCTTGAAGTTTTTTCATTTTTTAGTGCGACCAGAGAAAATGTGAATGCGACCACGCTCTAAATTTACGCAGAATCACTGCTGGCCACTGTCTTTCCGCTACCAAAGTTTCACAAAAAAAATATTCGTATTTAAGGGTAGTTTACTCTTGAGGTTTTTTCGCTTTTCAGTGCGACCAGAGAAAATGTGAATGCGACCACGCTATAAATTTACACATAAACATTGCTGGTCACTGTCTGTCTGCTACCAAAGTTTCACAAAAAAATATTCATATTTAAGGGTTGTTTACTCTTGAGGTTTTTTCGTTTTTTAGTGCGACCAGAGAAAATGTTAATGCGACCAAGCTATAAATTTACACAGAATTACTGCTGGTAACTGTCTTTCTGCTACCAAAGTGTCACAAAAAAATATTTATATTTAAGGGTTGTTTACTCTTGAGGTTTTTTCGTTTTTTAGCGCGACCAGAGAAAGTGTGAATGCGACCAAGCTATAAACTTACACAGAATAACTGCCGGTAACAGTCTTTTTGCTGCCAAAGTTTCACAAAAAAATATTCATATTTAAGGGTTGTTTACTCTTGAGGTTTTTTCGTTTTTTAGTGCGACCAGCAGTGATTCCGTGTAAATTTATAGCTTGGTCGCGTTCATACTTTCTCTGGTCGCACTAAAAAACGAAAAAACCTCAAGAGTAAACTACCCTTAAATATAAATATTTTTTTGTGAAACTTTGGCAGCGGAAAGACAGTTGCCAGCAGTGATTCTGTGTCAATTTATAGCTTGATCGCGTTCATACTTTCTCTGGTCGCACTAAAAAACGAAAAAAACTCAAGAGTAAACTACCCTTAAATATGAATATTTCTTTGTGAAACTTCGGTAGAAAAAAGACCGTTGCCGGCAGTGATTCTGTGTAAATTTATAGCTTGGTCGCATTAATAGTTTCTCTGGTCGCATTAAAAAACGAAAAAACCTCAAGAGTAAACAACCCTTAAATATGAATATTTTTTTGTGAAACTTCGGTAGCGGAAAGACAGTAGCCAGCAGTGATTGTGTGTAAATTTATAGCTTGGTCGCATTTAGACTTTCACTGGTCGCACTAAAAAACGAAAAAACCTCAAGAGTCAACTACCCTTAAAAATGAATATTTTTTTGTGAAACTTTGGTAGCGGAAAGACAGTTATCAGGAATGATTCTGTGTGAATTTATAGCTTGGTCGCATTCATACTTTCTCTGGTCGCACTAAAAAACGAAAAAAACCTTAAGAGTAAACTACCCTTAAATATGAATGTTTTTTGGTGAAACTTTGGTATCAGAAAGGCAGTTAGCAGCAGTGATTCTCTGTAAATTTATAGCTTGGTCGCATTCATATTTTCTCTGGTCGCACTAAAAAACGAAAAAACCCCAAGAGTAAACTACCCTTAAATATGAATGTTTTTTGGTGAAACTTTGGTAGCGGAAAGACAGTTGCCAGCAGTGATTCTGTGTAAATTTATAGGTTGGTCGCATTCATACTTTTTCTGGTCGCACTAAAAAATTTAAAAACTTCAAGAGTAAACTACCCTCAAATATGAATATATTTTCGTGAAACTTTGGTAGCGGAAAGACAGTTGCCAGCAGTGATTCTGTGTAAATTTATAGCTTGGTCGCATTCATACTTTCTCTGGTCACACTAAAAAATGAAAAAACCCCAAGAGTAAACTACCCTTAAATATGAATATATTTTTGTGAAACTTTGGTATCGGAAAGACAGTTGCCAGCAGTGATTCTGTGTAAATTTATAGCTTGGTCGCATTCATACTTTCTCTGGTCGCACTAAAAAACGAAAAAACCTTAAGAGTAAACTACCCTTAAATATGAATATTTCTTTGTGAAACTTCGGTAGAAAAAAGACTGTTGCCGGCAGTGATTCTGTGTAAATTTATAGCTTGGTCGCATTCACATTTTCTCTGGTCGCACTAAAAAACGAAAAAACCTCAAGAGTAAACTACCCTTAAATATGAATATTTTTTTGTAAAACTTTGGCGGCCAAAATACAGTTACCAGCAATGATTCTCTGTAAAAATATAGCTTGGTCGCATTCATACTTTCTCTGGTCGCACTAAAAAACGAAAAAACCTCAAGAGTCAACTACCCTTAAATATGAATATTTTTTTGTGAAACTTTGGTATCAGAAAAACAGTTAGCAGCAGTGATTCTCTGTAAATTTATAGGTTGGTCGCATTCATACTTTTTCTGGTCGCACTAAAAAATTAAAAAACCTCAAGAGTCAACTACCCTTAAATATGAATATATTTTTGTGAAACTTTGGTAGCGGAAAGACAGTAGCCAGCAGTGATTCTGTGTAAATTTATAGCTTGGTCGCATTAATACTTTTTCTGGTCGCACTAAAAAATGAAAAAACCTCAAGAGTAAACTACCCTTGAATATGAATATTTTTTTGTGACACTTTGGTAGCAGAAAGACAGTTACCAGCAGTAATTCTGTGTAAATTTATAGCTTGGTCGCATTAATAGTTTCTCTGGTCGCATTAAAAAACGAAAAAAAGTCAAGAGTAAACAACCCTTAAATATAAATATTTTTTTTTGACATTTTGGTAGCAGAAAGACAGTTACCAGCAGTAATTCTGTTGAAATTTATAGCTTGGTCGCATTCACATTTTCTCTGGTCGCACTAAAAAACGAAAAAACCTTAAGAGTAAACTACCCTTAAATATGAATATTTTTTTGTGAAACTTTGGCAGCCAAAATACAGTTACCAGCAATGATTCTCTGTAAAAATATAGCTTGGTCGCATTCATACTTTCTCTGGTCGCACTAAAAAACAAAAAAACCTCAAGAGTAAACTACCCTTAAATATGAATATTTTTTTGTGACACTTTGGTATCGGAAAGACAGTTAGCAGCAGTGATTCTCTGTAAATTTATAGGTTGGTCGCATTCATACTTTTTCTGGTCGCACTAAAAAATTAAAAAACTTCAAGAGTAAACTACCCTTAAATATGAATATTTTTTTGTGAAACTTTGGTAGCGGAAAGATAGTAGCCAGCAGTGATTCTGTGTAAATTTAAAGCTTGGTCGCATTAATACTTTTTCTGGTCGCACTAAAAAATGAAAAAACCTCAAGAGTAAACTACCCTTAAATATGAATATTTTTTTGTGAAATTTAGGTTTCGGAAAGACAGTTACCAGCAGTGATTCTGTGTGAATTTAAAGCTTGGTCGCATTCATACTTTTCTGGTCGCACTAAAAAATTAAAAAACCTCAAGAGTAAACTACCCTTAAATATGAATATTTTTTTGTGAAACTTTGGTAGCGGAAAGACAGTAGCCAGCAGTGATTCTGTGTAAATTTATAGCTTGGTCGCATTCATACTTTCTCTGGTCGCACTAAAAAACGAAAAAACCCCAAGAGTTAACTACCCTTAAATATGAATATTTTTTTGTGAAACTTTGGTAGCGGAAAGACAGTTGCCAGCAGTGATTCTGTGTAAATTTATAGCTTGGTCGCATTCATACTTTCTCTGGTCGCACTAAAAAACGAAAAAACCCCAAGAGTTAACTACCCTTAAATATGAATATTTTTTTGTGAAACTTTGGTAGCGGAAAGACAGTTGCCAGCAGTGATTCTGTGTAAATTTATAGCTTGGTCGCATTCATACTTTCTCTGGTCGCACTAAAAAACGAAAAAACCTTAAGAGTAAACTACCCTTAAATATTAAGATTTTTTTGTGAAACGTCGGTAGCAGAAAGACATCAACATTAGGATACAAAATATGAAATATTAAAGAAATCCTTAAAGATTAAAGCCTCGGTCGGCAACATTTATTTTGGTCAGCAAATTACATCGTCCCCAAGCTGAACCAGATATAAATCCCAATTTCGATCATTGTCAGAGACATTTTGCGAGCATAAAATTAAGTTTTTGGTTAACCCGTTCAGATGGATTCGCCTGACGATGATAATGAGCCTTAAACTTAGCAGTAGCATTATACTTCTCCATAACTTAATGGTATTGCTCATGCTAAGGATATTGCGAAGAAAATTGAGGAAGAAGTTTTCTTGATGTATGGAGTTCCTGGGATCACCATTAGTGATAACGGACCGCAATATCGAGGTGGGGAATACCTCAATTTCGTTATTTTAAATGTGATATCCTGTATATTATTGGATGGTCGGGGACGGAATTTTATTCTGCGTCGATTCGCTATAACCTTCCCTATACCTAATTCCAATGTTTATCTTGTTAATCCATAATTTCTATTTTAATGGTGGATGGGGTGCACGAAGAAAATTCTTCGTCTGATTCTGCAGTAAAACATTGGTCAGGTCAGGTCAAAGTAGTGACGGACAACAAGATTTTATTATTTTGATGACGTTCTCTCCATGTCAATATTAACTCCACAATGAAACTAGAAGATAACGGGTCCATCAGTTTTCTGGATCCGAGGTTAACAAGGAAAGACAACTCACTTGAATTCGACATCTACAGAAAACCGACACAAACTGATCACTTTATTCCATATAGATCCTCTCACCACATGTCCCACAAGTTGGAGTCCATTAAATATTTGATAGATAGGCTGTTTAGAGTCCCACTGTCGAGGACGAACTTTAATAACGAGTTCAATGTTATTAAACAACTATCCGTAAATAATTAGCATCCTGTCAGCTTGGTAGACAGGAAAAAAGAGCCGTCTGCTCTTGAGGGAAACAAGCTCCAGTGTGTCGTCCGCTCAGGCTGAGAGTCCTTCATACTCTCCCCTCACATACTGTGGCTCATCACTGCTGCAGTCTCTCGTGTCTTGAAGAGAGATAACATCAAGTTTGCATACAAGTCAAAGGACACCATTAAGAGCATTTTGGTTCACAACAAAGATTATGTTTCCCACCTTAAGAGTCCCGATGATGAGGAAGATAATGCAAGCGAACAAGATTTAGTCGAAAACCGAGAATCGAGCAGCGAATCTGAACAAGACGCAGAAGAATATGTGGAAGAAGAAATGGAAGCAGAAGGTGTTATTCCATCAAAAATTCCTAAAGTTAGCAATTACCATGGAAAAGATGGTACAACTATTTGGAAAAAACACTGCCCACTCAGAAACGTTAGAACAAGACAAGAAAACAATAATACATTTACCTGGTGTGAGAGGAAATGCGAGAAACGCTAAGTCGATTTTGGAATGTTGGGAACTCTTTTTTCCTAATGATATACTGCAAACTATCGTTAACTGTACAAATCGTTATATCTCCACTGTAGCTGCCAATTATAGAAGAGAAAGATCGGCGAGGCTTACGGATGTGGTAGAAATTAAAGCCATAATTGGTTTGCTGTAATTGGCAGGTTGTTTAAAAGATAGTAGATTGAACACAGACGAGATGTGGGATAGAAACTGAACTGGAGTGGAAAGGTTTTGGATCACCATGTCACAACAGCGTTTTCGGTTTTTACTTAGGTGTGTCAGGTTTGATGACATCGAAACGAGGATGGAAAGAAAACAAATCCACAAACTAGCCCCAATAAGAGACATTTTCGAAAAATTTGTAGACAAATGTAAATCATCTTACACATGTGGTGAATATTGCACAATCGACGAAAAACTTGAAGCGTTTAGGGGATGCGAAAATTTTTTATACGTGAAATCTTGAGATATATGCTGAACAACAACCTGAAGGTCCCTATCGCGTTAGTAATGACGCATGCAGTCTAGTACAGCGACTAATAGTTCCTATATCCGGCACTAATAGAAATATCACCTGTGACAGATGGTTTACCAGTTTTCTCCTTATAAACATCTTGCTTAGTGACTATCGTTTGACTTATACAGGGACAGTAAAGAATAACAAGAGAGAGCTGTCACCAGAATTTGTCAACACAAGGTAACGCCCAGTATATTCTAACATCTTTTGATTTCAAGAGAATATCACCATTGTGTCGTATGTTCCAAAGAAGTATAAAAATGTTATATTAGCTTCCAGTATGCATCATTTTGACACAATTGATATATCTACCGGAGAAAAGTGCAATTCCAAAATTAATACTTTTAATAATATGACCAAAGGAGGCGTGGATAATGTAGATAAAATCTGTGCTTCCTATAATGTGGCTAGAAATACCAGAAGGTGGCCCATGGTAGTTTTCTATTCTATGCTAAATATAGCAGGAAATAACTCCCAGATAATTTATACTGCTAACAATGTAGATGTTCAATTCATTGCAAGGCGAAGATTTTTGAAAAATCTGTCAGCCGCACTTACAGAAGAACACATTCAGCGTCGTTCTCTCGAAACAAATGTGCCTTGTACTGTACGTGAACAAAGACAAAGAGCGGCTGGAACCTCGACAGATACTGCAGAAGAAAATATCATTCCACCAGACTCAAGAAAAAAATGTTACTTTTGTAAAAAAAATAATAAATCTAGATTCTTCTGTAAAAAATGCAAAAAAATTGTATGCTTAACACATGCTGAATTTTTGTGCAAAATTTGTGTTAATGATCAGACAATTAATGTAGAATAACTGTACTATATTTTTGTGTTCTTTTTACTTCATAAAACTTTGCTGAAATTATTTTGTTTGAAATGTAATTTGATTTAGAATAAAAAATAAATACTTACATTTTAGACGTTGTTATTTGTTTTGCTACAACTTATTTCGAGTTAATTGAGTTGTAGCTTTTGTTCTTTAGTTCATTAAGTTAATTTGCACAAATAGATGAAGAAAATAAGCTTTTTTTAAATCAAAAATGAATATGGGTCTGACAGACCCAGCGCCACCGGTAATGTTCAGTTCTACGGCGCTACCACCGTAGGGTTAATGAAAATTCGCTAATAAATCACATATACACTCGGTCGTGTAGCATGATCAGGGAATGTACTGTTCAGTAGATGTCCAGGTAATATTTAAACAAAAATACCCTTTATCAATATTTAAGTAACTAAACCGACGTAAGGCGTCTAAAAAAATGAAAGTTGAGTAGTATTTTTATTGTTATAAGTACAAACCATGCCTACCGAAGCTATATTCTCCGCTAGGTACCAAACATTATACAAGATCTGCAGGTGCCTCTTTGGGGGCATAACTATTTCATCTATTTAATTTGACACGATCGCACTTCGGAGAAAAATGTTTTAAATCATTCCCAAGACGACAGCTTTGAGAGGATTCAGTTTCAACATGGCGCGTTAGAGGAATACAATTAACTACCAATATAAAGGTGTCGCCATAAGAGCGATATAATTTTTAAACTCTCATTTCTGAACGTCACACAGTCTGGGATAGACAGAACTAAACATTAAAAGAAAGGCTCTCCAGACAACAAATTTATTTAAAAATATATTTCCTGACGCGTTTCGACACTCTCAAGAGGTCATCTTCAGGCGATAAATCTAGAATCAAAGGCTAAAATCACAAGCAGATACAGTAACACAAGCTAAAAAACTATGTTAAAGCTAAAAACATACAGTCTTAGATTTAGCTTGACTGTTAGTTAGCGTTTGACTGTGTGACTTGTGATTTTAGCGTTTGACGTTTTTCTGTAGAGAGTATCTTGTCACCATTGTGCTCTAACCTGCACAATTGCCTACCAGAGAAAGTAATGTTTTTCTGACAGACCTTTTTTTGTTATGATTCTAGATTTATCCCCTGAAGATGGCCTCTTAAGAGTGTCGAAACGCGTCGGGAAATATATTTTAAAATAAATTTGTTGTCTGGAGAGAAGCCTTTCATTCAATGTTTAATTAATTTTAAACTCACATAAAATGTGACCTTTACGAAATATCCACCAGAAATATACCTATTGCAAATTAAAATATACTGGGTGTCCCAGGTCTCCTGTTCCAACCGGATATCTCGGCTGGCTTGATGGTTGTAGCTTTGAAATTTTGGCTATCGCATACATACTTCGAGACCTTAAAACACAACTGGAAAACAAAATGGTGGAAGTTCCGACGACAACTTTTGATTTTTTAACGGCACTCTGTATATTCTTCCAAAATTTGGATTTTTATTTTATTTTTTATTCCAGCAACACACCACGAGGGCTTACAGCCTAAATACTATCGTACCATGAGTGTCGACAAGGAGAAAAGAGGCAACTGGTTAATTCTGGACTTGAAGGTTTGGAGGTTCGGAGGAGAAGGAAAAACCTGTGCCGGCAAGCAATTCCACAACTTGGAAGTCCTCGGGATAAAAGAGCGGGCATAACAAGATGTTCTATGTCTGGTGACCTGGACAGTAAAAGGGTGCATTCGCTCTGTTCCCCTGGTAGACCTGTTGGGGGCAGCAGGTGGAGGAACTATGGAGGAAAGCTCCTCTGAGCAGTGGCCGTGCAGATATTTATATAATAGAGAGAGGTCACCAACGGCACGTGGGTGGGCAAGGGATGGCAGCCTTTGGGTGAGGGTAGGGTTACCAATGAGACGTATAGCTCTCTTTTGAATGGAGTCCAGGATAGCGAGTGTAGAAGCGGCAGCTGCACCCCAGGTGTGGGAGCAGTATTCGAGGTTTGGCCTTATTTGTGAAGTATATAAGGTATATAGATTAGCTGGTGAAAAGTATTTGCAAGCCCGGAAGAGGAAACCTAATTTCTTAGCCGCCGCTTCTGCAATTGATGTGACATGTTGGTGCCAATTAAGATTTCGATCCACAGAAATGCCAACAAGAGAAAAAGACTCTTAACTTTGAATAACTTGGTTGTTCATTGTGATGGGTCTAGGGCTGGTATATCTCTTGTGAGAAAGAAAGCAAGACAGATTTGGTGGGGTTGAATTGTACAAGATTTCCACTTCCCCAGTCTAATATTTTTTTGGAGATCCACGGAGACAGAACCCTCCATGAGTCTACATACTTCGAGATCTTAAAAAACAATTGGAAAACAAAATGGCGGAACTTCCGACGACAACTATTGATTTTTTAACGACATTCTGTATATTTTTCCAAAATTTGGAATTTATGATAAATTCCCTTTAGACTGGTGTATCATAAGTCATATTTTAATTTTATAATGGCTTAAGAATAGACTTTAAGTGAATTTTATTTAAAACAATTCACTAACGAGGAAATCCCGACTTTTGAATTTTCAAAAAATCGTTCTAAACTTAATGAATTTATTCACTAATTTTGCCGCTCACTGTAAGAAGAATACTAATTTTTACATAAGTAAAATATAAAAGTTATTATATTTTACTTATGTAAAAATTAGTATTTTTCTTAAACATTTTTTTAGGACCAAACTGTTTTTTTCTTTAAAAGTGTATTTATTAGTAGGTAGGTACTTAGGTACACCTACTAGTCTGACAATGCAACCTATAATTATTATATAATTAGCCGATAATAATTATTATAACTATTGTAAAAGTTGTCTGATAATATATTTCCTACTAAGATTCGCCATAGGTAACTGCATCATATTACAAAATGGCGAATCTGGGGTTGTTCCTACCCCCAACACATATCTACTAGAACTGGTTTATTAATAGGAAACAAAACTAATAAAAGATGGGGATTGCAGCTGACCTTGCCGTAGGCTCAATATAGGGACGGACGATGTTTCTAAAACATGGACCTTGACATCATTTGATACATTGAAATCAAAACATCCACGTGGTAAAAATATCGGAGCAAATCATCTATTTTCTTGAACATCGATATTTTCTATCAAACTGTAATATTGAGTCAAAATAACGAAATTTATTTTAGAAATAAATATAAAATACTGTTTTTATTCAAGTACACAAAATATCATTCTCCACGTATAAAAAATAAACTAAAAAATCACTAAAATACGACGTACGATTAGTAGATACCTAGCCTAGATTTTCAATATCCAATTCCAATATGCACGAAACAATTACCTGTTTATATTTAAAAAAAAACGGAATTCCACCCAACTTTAATGCATATTCCTTAGTTTAGTTTCATTAGAGATTTTCTAGTTCTACTAATGCTCGCTAGATGGACAAATGGACACAAAATAATGGACTTTGGTGATGGATAATGATAATAAGAAATTATTGACAGTAACCAACATCGAATAAAACATCGTAAAAACAGCGTTGCTGTCTTATAATATCGAAAATAAATAAATAAAAAACATGCCACCATTTTGAAACGAGCGGGTTTAGCAAGAAATCACAGTAGATGTTATATTTGTGTTTTTAAAATTAATTACAAAACATTCTATGTATTAATTTTTCAAACTATCAATAAAGATAAAGGTAGGTACTAAATTATTTTCAAAATTTTTGCAAAAACAACACAAAAGCGCCTCGAAATAAACCGATCAGGCTGGTTCTGAAAACACTATATTTCAGTGTTACAAGGATTGTATGTAGCAACTCTAAAGTTATGCGAAATGCGCTTTCAAGCTGGGTGCAATGCCTGTAAAATCAGTCTAGATACAGATAGACCGCCATTTTGAAATGGTTGGGCTTAGCGTGAAAAAAATTAATTCAAACTATAACTGACTTTTTTTACCTCTGGTTAGAAGTGGTTTTTATCTTCTAATTTGAATGGGTTCAGCAAAACATACAACAGCGTTTATATTAGGTTTTATTAAGCTCATCACAAAATACATTTTATAAAACCATTTTTTCAGGTAATAACAAAGCGATTTTTTTATTTTGAAAAAAATAAACCATCTATTCTGATCTGGCTGATCTTTTCTAATCACCTCATCTTACGCTTTGAAAGTTTGCATATACAAAAAAAGTCTTGACGCGGCAAGTGCGTTATGGTAGTGAGTTTTCACTAAAATGTTTTAAATAGAAAATGCGTTTTTTTAAACACAGCAGGCATCAAATTTGGTTAACAGTATGACCTATATAGTAGAAACAATGTATCGTATATCAGCAAAATAACTTTATTGTTTGAAAATGTGCAAAAATTTATCGAAAATAAACCTAAAATGTTCCCGAAAAAACTATTTTCCTGGCCAAGAAACCTCATAGGTTAATAGCAAATTGAGCTATTCAAATTTGAAGCATTTAATAAAAATTCGCTACCATAATGCACTTGCTGCGTCCCGAATTTCTTTTCTTACAAACATGCATTATAATTTCTTGGTCGACAGTACGTGCAGGCTTTCGAGGTGAACGGTCATAGCGAGTGATATTCCTGTTCTTAGTGAGTGAATAAGCTTAATAATAAGTGAAAAAAATATGAATAAAGAATATAAAAGAGTCCCGCCGGACAAGGGAGGCACCCTTGACTGGATCATGGAGTTGGATAACGAAGAGGTAACGGAAAAACAAAAAAATACACAGCAGGTAAACACAAATCTTAATATAGGCGAAAGTTCAGCCTCAATCTTAAAAAATACAGTTACAAACACCTTACAAATGACGAGCAAGGAAGAATTGGTAAGTAATAAAACTAATAATTCTAATTTAAATTTACAAACAAATAATAATCAAAAACATTTTAACGCAGGTGAAAATGTATACGGGTCATTATCTCTTGAACAGACGATTGATAAATCACATACAGGAAAAACAATCGAGAACCGAGAAATAAACAAAACGAAATATCTTTATTCTGACAGAGATACTGGCCCGTATATAATATATATACAAAGTAAAACAGGTAATATTGGAAGAATGAATAGAATTGGTGTAGCTAGGATGATCAAAAGTTGCGTGCAGGACTTAGGTGACTCGATTAGCTATATAACTAGCGTAGGCGTAAATAGGTTAAAAATTGAATTACGCACAGTTAAAAGCGCAAATAAATTAATTTTATCGGAATTATTAGCTAACAAAAATTATGAAGTATATATTCCTCAATTTCTCGTGAGGAGACAAGGAATAATAAGAGGGATAGACTTAGATATAACTGAAAAAGAATTAGAATCTCTTATACAAACTATAAATTCCATACCCATACTAAACGTTCGCCGTATGAACCGTAAAATAATAAAAGATGGAATTCCAGAATATGTACCTACATCTACTATATTAGTATCATTTAAAACTAAATATTTACCATCGCACGTTTTTATTGAAAAGCTGCGTTTTGAAGTTGAGCCTTACATACAAAGGGTAATTCAATGTAATAAATGCTTTAAGTACGGTCATATAAGAGCTCAATGTAAAGGAAGAGATCGATGCAAAAAATGCGGGGGCGATCATCCGGTCTTGGAATGCATATCGCAGGAACCACCTCGGTGTATTTCTTGTGGTGGTGATCATGAGGCGACAGACAGAAAACAATGTCCAGAATTTAATAAACAAAAAAATATTAAAATTATTATGGGCACAGAAAATATTTCATACAAAGACGCTGCAAACAAATTTCAAAATAGCTACGCCAATGCAACAAAAAATAATCAAAATAGTGAACCAAGGTATAACCAGAGCAGTTCTAGAAACAGTAGTTACATAACTGTCAGCACTACTAAACGGAAACGACCTGATAACACTGTAGTTGGAGATAATCCAACATTGTTAGCTCATAATCAAATTTTATCAACTCCAAACATCTTATCGCGTCCTGTAGTAAATCCATACCCTCCCCTATATCATTACAATTTCCGGGAAGGTAATCATACAGAAAAAATTTGCAATTCTTTATTAGAATTAATTAAAAACCTAATAAGTGGGGCAGTAAAAATTACGGGGGACGAATTAAAAGACAAAGTATCGTTAATTCTTAAACAACAAAATTCGAGTTTAATGTGATGCAGTGGAATGCTAGATCAATTTATTCAAATAAAGGGGAATTTGAAAAATTTATATTTGATCATAAGATAAATATAGCATTAATAAGTGAAACATGGTTAAGATCCACTTATAATTTTACAGTAAATGGTTATAATACGATCCGCGGCGACAGGAATGATGGCCGTGGTGGTGTTGCAATAATATTAAAACATAATATACTTTTCTCAGAAATACCAGTCGACCATCAGCCGACTGACGTGATGTGTGTGGGTGTCAAGGTTATTATAAACAGACAAAAATGTATATATCTTTATTCTATTTATGTTAAACCATCCACAAGAGTATCGATTATTGCCTGGGTACAATTTTTTAGCAATCTTAAAAGACCGTTTGTTATTGGCGGCGACTATAACAGTCACTCTATGGCCTGGGGTTGTGGATGGAACGATACTGCAGGTCAAAATTTGTTACTTGCTTTAGAAGAATGCCGTTTAGTTATACTTAATACGGGATGCGAAACTTTGATTCGCAAACCAGGCTCCATCAATGGTTCAGCGGTTGATCTGACAATCTGCACAGCAGATTTAGCTTCACTTTTTACATGGCAAACCCATGATGATGCTCTCGGATCAGATCACTATGCTATAACCTTTACATGTTTAAATGACCCAACAGACGGTAATAATGAAACGTATGTAGATAGTAGAATTAGGTGGAAATTAAATGAGGCAAATTGGCAACTCTTTACTTCTCTGGTTGACGATTACTGTCTAAATAATCAGCAAAATTTTGATTATGAGAAATTTTTAAATAATATATTGTTGGCGAGTTATGAGTCGATACCAGAGAAGGCAAGAGTGAAAGTAAATAAATTCAGGAAATTATGGTGGAATCAAGAATGTAAGTTAGCTATTCAAGAAAAGAAAGAAGCATTTCAAAGATATAAACGAAACCCTTCAGCGCAAAATTTCATAGAATTTAAAAAACGTTCTGCAGTTGTAAAACGAATAGTCTTAGTTAGTAAAAGAAGAAGTTGGAGAGAGTTTTGTGAAAAATTGAACAGAAGTACAAAAATATCGGACATCTGGACCCAAATAAAGAAAATTAACAGTGTACCAGTTTGTCGTACGCTTCCCAATGATCCGGAATGGGCAGAAGAAATGTTAGACAAGCTAGCACCACCATTTGTCTTAAACCACACGAACAAAAATAGTTTTATTTCTAATGTACCGCACCCTCTGAGCAAGGCCTTTAGTATTGGGGAACTCAATTATAGTCTGAAAAGCAGTAATAACTCTGCACCAGGGCTTGATAATGTACATTATGCTATGTTAGCTAATCTTTCACAAAGTGCTAAAGATAAGTTGCTAGAAATCTTCAACTATATATATACTAGTAATTATATACCACGATCATGGAAAATATATTTAGTACTTAATTTCCTCAAAAATGGAAAACCACCAGACAGCGTAAACTCATATAGAGGAATTTCATTAGCATCATGCGTTCTAAAAACATTTGAACGTATGATTAAATTTCGCTTGGAAAAATGGCTGGAAAGCAATCAAATTTTGTCAGAAACACAGTTTGGGTTCAGAAAGGGTTACTCAACAACAGAGAGCATCGCTCATTTGGTCACTGATATTGAACTGTCCTTTACTAATGGAAATATGGTAGTCGCTGCCTTTCTTGACATCGAGAGTGCATACGATAATGTTATTTTGGATATTCTGTACGCAAAATTGTGCGATATAGGGGTTCCCAAGTCAATAGCGGCCAAAATCGTATCATTGTATGAAGACAGGGAGATATATCTTAGTGTCAATAATGAACCTAAGGGGCCACGAACTACAAGTAGGGGGTTGCCACAAGGTAGTATATTAAGCCCAATTCTGTATCTCATATACACCCACGATCTTCACAAAACAATAGATCTGCAAACAAGGATATTACAATTCGCTGATGACTTATGTTTATATGTCGACAATTGCAAAGAAGAACAGGGATTAAAATCGCTAGAAAAATCTTTAGCAAATGTCAATCGATATTTGACTGCAGTTGGGTTAAATATTTCAACTTCAAAAAGCCATATATGTGTCTTTAATAGGAAGCACCAAAGCCCAAAGTCACCAGTAATATTGAACGAGGTCCAATACAATATCGAATCTACAGTGACCTTTCTGGGTATCAAGTTGGACAGAAAACTGTTGTGGAGAGACCATATCAATAAAATAATTAGTAGATGTGAAAAGGGTATAAACATCTTAAGAGCAACAACACATGTTTCGTGGGGAGCCGATACGCATATATCACTTATGATTTATAAATCGTTTATAAGATCTACAATGGATTATGGGAGTACTTTTTATGATCATGCTGCTAAAACTCACCTGAACAGATTAAGTGTCCTGCAAAACAGGTGCCTACGTTTATGTACAGGTGCACTGAAAAGCACTCCGATATCAAATCTTTTATGTGAATGCGTCGAAGTTCCCATTGAAATTAGACGAAAAATTTTAACATCTCGATTTCTATTAAAACTACAGTCCAAAAATAGTTTGCTTCTTTCCAAAATACATATACTATTGATATGTGATTTAACAAGCCCTTATTGGGTCAATAAAAAAAGTCGTCTGTCAGTGGAATGTTATACAGAACAGGTTATACCCATAAGGGACGAAATTCAAATGAATTACATCAACCCGATATACCAAATAAACTTAGATCAAGAAAAAATAAATACAAGATATCTTCCAGACTATTCTAATTTTCCCCTTAAAATTAGAAACAGTATATTTGAATGTGACATGAAAGACCATTTTCCAAATGCCTACCAGTTGTATACAGACGGTTCCAAATCAGAACACAATACAGCAATGGCAATTTTTGACCCACAAATCGATGTTGCAGTAAAAGGCAAATTAAAGCCATATTTTAGTATTGCGTCAGCTGAAATAATTGCAATATGTGAAGCATTAGATCTAATTAAAAACATTAACCATAATAAATTCGTTATACTCTCGGATAGTAGAAGTACAGTTGCCAAGATTGCCAACTTTAACCACAAAACAAAAACAAATCACCTTTTTGTTAAACTTTTATGAATTTTAAAAGAACTTTGTAATCAGGGTAAAACAGTAACAGTTGCTTGGATAAAAGCCCACTGTGGAATAGTGGGAAATGAGCGGGTGGACGAGTTGGCGAAGGATGCTCTGGTACATGGTGAAGTGCTAGATTATAAATATCCCTATGAGGATTTATATCCGTTTATAAATAGATCCTACAAACACAAATGGTTAGCACAATATAAAAGTGATCCTAAGGGAATCTTCTATAAGACAATACAACCTAATATCCCTGTTAAACCTTGGTTTACGAAGCTAACAGTAGATAAAACTTTTGTTAAGCTAATTTGTAGATTGCGATTTAACCACTCCTTGGTACCGGAGCATCTTTTCCGGCTGAATCTCCGCAGCAGTCCTTTGTGTGATTGTGGCGAGTTGGGCGACAGCCAACATATACTTCTAAATTGCGAACTGCAAAAAGAAAAGGTTGCTCTTTTCACAGAAAAAATTTGTAGATTGAATATAACTCTTCCCTTTAATTTACCACAACTATTACAATCCCAAAACCATAAGATATACCAAGCAATTGTGGACCATGTTAAATCTCTGAACATTAGATTATAATGCGAATGTTGACAAATATATGTGTATATATGTAAACAATATCTATCATTGGTATTGCCCTTTAGTTATTTAAGTAATTTAAACTATTTTATAGGTTGTAATTTAGTGCTGTATTAGAATTAGGAATTACCTGCTGTCTTTCCTTGTGTATAATACCATTCCGTTAGTGGCCCTCTTGTGTGTAGTCAAGTTGTCTTGATAGGCCCCAAGACATGAAGATATGTGTCCCCGTACCTTCCCAATAAATTAAAATAATAATAATAGTAATAATCATAAAAAGGAAAAAAAAAAATTATGTGTGTATATATGTTTATATTAAATGAATAAGGTATTATGTTTACTTATAAATTAGAAACCATTATGTAAGTGTAGTGATCTGACGAACTAACTAATGAATCATCATTTGAACATAGATGGAGATTAAAAAAAATATTAGAAAATGAGCGGATGGCCAGAGTAGCCGCAGCCAAGACATGACCGCACACACACACACAATTTCTTGGTCGAAATTCGACACATTAAAGGTTTCAGACTCTATATGTTATATATATATATATATATATATATATATATATATATATATATATATATATATATATATATATATATATATATATATATATATATATATATACATATAGTCTGAAACCGACCTCGGATTTGGGTTTCAGGGGTCCTAACTAGCGCTCATTTGTAGAAATTTGTTCGAAATTCAAAAGTCGCGATCTCCTCATTAGTGAATTATTTTAAAGAAAATTCAGTAAAACCAAAAACCAAGTCATTAGCTCAATGCTTTCGAAAGTTATAGTATTATAAATGCAAACTGTTGATGTGGGTGTTTTATTTAAAAAAGATTCCTAAAATATCTTGGAAATTATAACCCTTTTATCCTTGGTAAATTAAGTTAGATAAGAAATAAAAAAGTGGCATTAAATGGTTAGGACTACACAATATAAGGGTTTTAGGAAAAAAGGCCCCATTTTTAACCAATTTCCCCAAGTGAAGATTGGAACCTGTGATGAGCACTGATAAGTACACTTGAAGAACCCAAATCACCACAACACAACTTTTTAAAGACCTGACGATCGTTTCACTAACAAAGTTAAACAATTTTTTCCTCTGATGAGGCTAACTTTGTTAGTGAAACAATCGTCAGGTCTTTAAAAAGATGTGTTGTCGTGATTTGGGTTCAAGTGTATTGAACAAAGTTCCTCAAAAAAAATAATAACTTTCTAACAATATGTGATAAATCAACGAAATACACTTAAATAATCGATTATCTTTTTTTTTTTTTTATGTCAACAACACACCACGAGGGCTTACAGCCTAAATACTATCGTACCGTGGGCGTTGACAAGGAGGAAAGAGGCAACTTGTTAATTCTGGACTTGAAGGTTTGGAGGTTCGGAGGAGAAGGAAAAACATGTGCCGGCAAGGAATTCCACAACTTGGAAGTCCTCGGGACAAAAGAGCGGGCATAACAAGATGTTCTATGTCTGGTGACCTGGACAGTAAAAGGGTGCATTCGCTCTGTTCCCCTGGTAGATCTGCTGGGGGCAGCAGGTGGGGGAATTATGGAGGAAAGCTCCTCTGAGCAGTGCCCGTGCAGATATCTATAAAAGAGAGAGAGGTCACCAACGGCACGTCGGTGGGCAAGGGATGGAAGCCTTTGGGTGAGGGTAGGGTCACCGATGAGACGTATAGCTCTCTTTTGAATGGAGTCCAGGATAGCGAGTGTAGAAGCGGCTGCTGCACCCCAGATGTGGGAGCAGTATTCGAGGTTTGGCCTTATTTGTGAAGTGTATAAGGTATAGAGATTAGTTGGTGAAAAGTATTTGCGAGCCCGGAAGAGGAAACCCAATTTCTTAGCAGCCGCTTCTGCAATTGATGTAACATGTTGGTGCCAATTAAGATTTCGATCCACAGAAATGCCAACAAGAGAAAAGGACTCATTACTTTGAATAACTTGGTTGTTCATTGTGATGGGTCTAGGGCTGCTGTATCTCTTGTGAGACAGAAAGCAAGACTTAGTTTTGGTGGGGTTGAATTGTACAAGATTTCTACTTCCCCAGTCTAATATTTTTTGGAGGTCTACGGAGACAGAACCCTCCATGAGTCTGCGATCCTCATCTAATTGGGCTAAAGAGACAGGCTTAGAATATTGTATGTTTGAGTGGAGGGTGCTGTCGTCCGCGTAACTGTGAACTGGGTTGGATGTGCTAGAGAGGAGGTCATTGATGTGGAGAAGAAACAAAGTAGGGGCTAAAGCTGAACCTTATTCATGACAAGTTTTCTACTTGGCATGTGTATTCTTTTTGTAAATCTATTGGATCAGTTCGTTAGCTGGCCCCATCGGACCAGTTTTTCCGCAAAATTAAAAATAAACTGTGTATCTGAAAATAACAGGACTAAATGAAATTTGGTACCCATGTTGCCTTTATAAGAGCTTTATTATGTACTAAAATTAAAATTACCTGGTTAATCAAATATTGAGTATTAACATGTGAAAGATTTTTATGAAACTTCGCTATCATAATGCACTTGCTGTGCCAAGGCTTTTATTTATTGTGGCTTTAACACATTATTTTTCAAGACATTCCATAAATTTTTCTTTACGCAATTCTGGAAACACGATATATTTGGTAATTGTAACAGCTTGGCATAATTTTTGGAATATAGGTACCAATATTGAGAAAAGTAAAACTTACCACCCTGTATAATACAGCTTTAAGTAATTAAGGTATGTATTTCCTCTGCAAACGAAATGCTTAAATAATGAAAGAGAAGACGACAAAAACTTGTTCGCGTAGTGAATTCACTAAACTTAGGCATCTAATGTTGTTGCCTTTGCCTTAGGCCAAAAAACACGGTAGTTTATACCTACTAAAAGCAAGGGGCCCGAGATAAGGGGTTCTAACTTCTAAACGACTAATCCACAAACACTTCGTGTAAGTGTATAAGCTGTAGTGGCTAAGAATGAAAATTATATAAATTTATTTCAGTGAATTGGTGCCATTTGATTTGACAAAATTAGCGCAAATAAATAAGTTTTTTGATCAGAAATAAAACGAAAATCGTTGCACCAGTCGGTACTAGCTATACCTACTGCAAAAAGTATGAACCTAACGTTCAAAACCAGTAGTAAAATTAATGAAAAGCCAAGTTTTATAGTTTAGATCTGTTCGAATCAAATCCAACTTTTCGCTCACTTTGAGTGACGAAAGATATTCTAAATGCCAGCGGTGCCAAAATACCTGTATCACGTGATCTGTTAGTTGTTGATACTTATCCAAACTATTCATTGCAACTTCTCCTATATCACTTGTCACTTGTCTTGATTATGGACCAGGAGAGCTCTCCTTTTATCCCGTAATCCTGAGCCGATGGAATAGACTTCTGTTGGTGGGTTATTTTCAGTCTGTCTAGTCGTCTTTTGAGAATTTGTTCGGGTCTCTTGATTTTGGAAACATCGTGAACCAACAAGGTTTTTAAAGGTGTTAAGTTCAAGAAGTGCGCTCGAGCTAGTGCTTGGGAGTCACTGAGGTCATCACTCAAAACACACAGTGGTGTAGAGTTTAGTATGGATTATATAGAACATAAAAGGGTTTGTAACTCTTCAAACGTAAGAATCTCTAGGAAATTTCGCAATCAAAACCTCTTAAGGATTTCTGAGAAGACAGTAATTTGTAGAGATCATCTAAGAAAGATTTTGCAATAATGTAGTTTGTACCGCAATCGGAATACAGCACCAAACACGGACCGCGTCCACTTACGCAACGTTTTTAGGGCCAACAAGAGAGCACTAGTGCCAATTCGACATGTAAGGCTTTAGCAACTAAACAAATAAAAATGCATTCAAAAGCATGTGAAGATTAAAATAATGAATTACTTAATACATTATTCAACAGGAGTAAAAGATGCATTGTTAAAAAGTTGCACTTAGATAAACCTCTCCAATATCGGAGCATTTATGTTGTCGTGGATGGCCATTCCTCTAAACTGTATCAAATTAATGCAGGAGTCCTTCAAGGTTCAGCTTTAGCCACTACTTTGTTTATTCTCGACATCAATGACCTCCTCTCTAGCACATCCAACCCAATTCACAGTTACACGGACGACAGCACCCTCCACTCAAATATACAATATTCTAAGCCTATCTCTTTAGCCCAATTAGAGAAGGATCGCAGACTCATGAAGGGTTCTGTCTCTGTGGATCTTCAGAAAATATTAGACTGGAGAAGCAAAAATCTTGTACAATTCAACTCCACCAAATCTCAGTCTTGTTTTCTATCTCGTAAAAGATACACCAGCCCCAGACCCATCACAATGAACAACCAAGTTATTCAAAGTAATGAAGCCTTTTCACTTGTTGGCATTTCTGTGGATCGAAATCTCCATTGGCACCAACATGTCACATCAATTGCAGAAGCGGCTGCTAAGAAATTAGGTTTCCTCTTCCGGGCTCGCTAATACATTTCACCAGCTAATCTCTATATCTTATATACTTCACAAATAAGGCCAAACCTCGAATAGTGCTTCCACATCTGGGGTGCCGCTGCCGCTTCTACACTCGCTATCCTGGACTCCATTTAGAGGAGAGCTATATGTCTCATCGGTGAACCTACCCTCACCCAAAGGCTGCCATCCCTTGCCCACCGACGTGCCGTTGGTGACCACTCTCTTTTATAGATATCTGGACGGGCACTGCTCAGAGGAGCTTTCTTGCATAGTTCCTCCACCTGCTGCCTCCAACAGATCTACCAGGGGAACAGAGCGAATGCACCCTTTTACTGTGCAGGTCACCAGACATAGAACATCTTGGTATGCCCGCTCTTTTGTCCCGAGGACTTCCAAGTTGTGGAATTCCTTGCCAGCACATGTTTTTCCTTCTCCTCCGAACCTCTAAACCTTCAAGTTCAGAATTAACAAGTTGCCTCTTTCCTCCTTGTCGACACTCACGGTACGATAGTATTTAGACTTTAAGCCCTCGTGGTGTGTTGTTGACATATAAACAAACAAAAATAGATAATTGAAGAGATGAAGCCCATTTTGAGATATTTTTTTGTTGTTAAAACCCAAGTGTTTTCCATTACTTCGACCATATGATGAATGCTTCAATTTAACAGCACTTTTTGGTTTATGATACGCGGCGGGTGATATGGCGCGTCTGACACGTCGGTCAGCGTTCCACGCCCCGCGTGGCCAGGGTGACTTGTGGAGGCTGGCGGGGCGGGATTCCGGGAGCCTAAGATCCACCAGCGTGTCTGGTAAAGTATAACCTCAAAGGAACTAAATAAAACTCGACGTATTGTTAACAGGTCAGTGGTGTAGTGAATCTTTAAATATACGTACATTTAATACTGAACTGGCTAAAGTTATAAGAAATATAGATGGACACGCCATGCAGCACCTGTAACGCGTCTAATCACGGTTTATAAACAAAAAATTTCGGGACGCAGCAAGTGCATTATGGTAGTGAATTTTTATGAAATGCTTCAAATTTGAATAACTCAATTTTCTATTAACTTAAAAAGTTTAATTTTGGTATGTAGTAAGGTCTTTCCTAACGCAATATAACCACCAAATTTAATTAAAATAACTTTTATAATTTTCGGAGAAAAAAATTTTTTCGAAAGAAAATTCAAAGTTTGAATTCAACTTTTTATAAACTTGGAAAGTGGAATTTTGGTACGTAGTAAAGTCCCTCACAAGGCAACATATCCATTAAATGTCAGTAAAACAGCTTTGTAATTTTCGGAGAAACATTTTTTCGAAAGAAAACTCAAAATTTTCCTGGCTGACGAACTCATCCAAGCCATTAATAAAAGAAATGCACTTGCCGAGTTTCATCGAAATCGGTTAATTATGTTTTGAGTTATCAGATGGATACATACATACATACATACATACATACATATATATATATATATATATATATATATATATATATATATATATATATATATATATATATATATATATATATATATATATATATATATATATATATATATATATATATATATATATATATATATATATGCAATTTTATCATGCAAAAAGTTGACTTTCATAACTGGCCGACGAACTTAGCCTCCGGAAAGAATTTTCCAGTGTGATGGAACAAACAAGAAGTCTCTAGGTGGCGTAGAAACTTCGCAAACCATATTGTTCGTATATATAAATTTGGATAATCCTCGGCAATGGGTTCCAAAAGTTCAGATTCGCTCCCATTACATTTTCTTTTGCAAATTCGGAAGTTGCGGTGCTGTCGGGGCGGCAAGGCCGCGGACGAGCCCTGAGGGAACACAAAAAAAAAATTCGGAAGTATTGACCTCTCTAAAAGCGAAATTTTATTTATGAAAATGAGCTGAAAAATGAAACCAAGATACTGTTTACATGCGCCATATACAAATGACAAATATTTTGCAACTTTCAACATGATCATAAAGGGTAAAATAGGATAAACACATTCACAGCACAGCTCTACCCAGCCAATACCTAAAACGCATTTTGCATTTTATGCATTCAAGGAAGAACATTCCAAGTGAGATGTACATATTATGAGACATGTTTAAGATAGACGAAGAAGACGCTATTTATGTCGGCGCATGATGTGGCATAAGCTGAGTTCATTGGAGGATTTAAGTAATATTGATACCCAATGTAAGACGCATTGTTATCAAGATATATTTTCCTAGGTATGAGAAAACTATTTACGTGAGAAAATTCATATCATATATATGAAATCAAAATAAAAACGCATCTGCTAGTGACGAAATTTTACAAATATATAGTTTCCAGGTATACTGAATGATTTCCCTGAGATTTGAGTAAAATCACAATTTACCCTGACATTTTAGGGGGTATTTCACATTTCTTGATTTTGCCAGGCTTTCCCGGTTTTCCAGGTGGCTGGGTGGCCTGTATAAGCTCGTGGAATAGCAACCCACGCGCCGTCTATATGAGCCTTAATAATAGCATCACAGGAGACAATCTCTGTACCCCGAAGTGATATTAAGGCTTGTGTGGGGGAGCTTACACACACATATAGACAAAGGACATCACTCACAACTCATCAGAAGTTGGCCATGCCATATTCGAGTAAAAAAAAACGACTGTCTTAATACTGGACTCATACATCGAATTATAAAGGTTACTCGCGAAGTGGGCTATTCGGTGTACTAAGAAAAACCAACTAAAAGAGAAGCGGTAATGGTATGATATATTTTATAACATTAGGTATTAAAATCAAAATCAATTTCATTACACTGGGATCGTCTGGATGTCAGTTTCTGAGACCAGTTCTGTTACAATATTTTCTGGCGGCATAAAAGAAATAAGACAATTTTACTATCAAATCCGATGTGAAATGAATGAATATGAATTTTATATAAGATGAATATGATGTTATCCATCAAGATGAGTTATTTTGCATAGTCTAGAGAGAACAGATTACGAATAAAATACATGTGAAATTGAACTTGACATTGAAAAGATAGGTGACATTGAAGATTATTCTAAATGAGATCTCACAGTCATACATACTATATTACACATTTCCCTTGAAAATAAAATACTTTATGCAATCATGCCAACTATAAGTGACAATCCATTGCTATGTTATGGGGTTTCGATAAAAAAATTATTAAAAAAATAATAAAAATAAAACATAATGGACACTACTGACCGATGACCTCTTTAAAATGTCTTTATGATGCACGTTAATATTTAACATAAGAATAGAATATTAACTTACAATAATAACCATAACAATTATAAGAACAAAATAAGTAGGTAACAATAATAGCAATAAAGCAGGTTGTATACAGGCTAGTTTAAATCTGAGCCTCACCATTGGGATATTGTAAACCGTAGAGATAACAGGATGATTAAATTGAGGAAAAGTTGCGCGTTTCTGTGGTAATTAATTATCTGAATGAAATGGTGAAGTGTTATTTTTAGTGTCTTAATTATTCGAAAAAACCCCGTTTGAATATATATATATATATATATATATATATATATATATATATATATATATATATATATATATATATATATATATATATATATATATATATATATATATATATATATATATATATATATATATATATATATATATATAGGAATATTGCACTACACTGTAATCACTTTTAAATATACACTTTATTTGTTTGCTGTACGTTTGTGATTTCTTATTGGTTTGCGTGGACTGCAGTTTCGAACCGTCCCGGTTCATCATCAACACGCTACTGGCTGCTATCGCTCCTGTCTGGTCTACGTCGGAGATTGTAGGTGGCGCATGCGCCGTGAGCTTCTATTGGTTGGATTCCTGTTATCTGATTGGTTGTGCCCCTTCGAACTGTGTCGTGTGTGTCGGTCCCCTGTCTTGATCACTGTGGTTTAATAATTTGTCTATTTGTATGGCCTTTATTAAGTTTTGTTTAAATGTTTGTATTTGGATTTGTTCTGGCATAAATTGTTTTCTATTGTTTGTTTGTTGAATGTAGTATTGTTCCCAGATTTCCATTTTTTTGTGGTCTTTAACATGTTTCATTAGTTTTAATTGGGTGATATCTGGTTTTTGGTGTCGTGAATGTGTGTAGCTACGTTTGATTTGTAGCTAGGTATGTGGATTTTATCTAATGCTGTTATATGTTCTTTGAATCTTGTTTCTATTTATTTCTTTGTCATTCATATATATTTTTTATTGCATGTGTTACATTCTATTTGATATATTCCGTTTAATTCATGTGGGTTGTGTTCTTGTTTTTTAGTTATTTTGTTTATTATTTTGTAATTGGTTTTGTAGCTCATTTTTAAGTCATATTGTTTGAGTGTCAATCAACAAAACCGAAAACAAAACACCAGAAACAAACACAAAATACACAACATTCACTTATAACCACCACATCAAAAAAATAACACAAACACTCAAACAATATGACTTAAAAATGAGCTACAAAACCAATAACAAAATAATAAACAAAATAAATAAAAAACAAGAACACAACCCACATGAATTAAGCGGAATATATCAAATAGAATGTAACACATGCAATAAAAAATATATATGAATGACAAAGAAATCAATAGAAACAAGATTCAAAGAACATATAACAGCATTAGATAAAATTCACATACCTAGCTACAAATCAAACGTAGCTACACACATTTACGACACAAAACACCAAAAACCAGACATCACCCAATTAAAACTAATCAAACATGTTAAAGACCACAAAAAAATGGAAATCTGGGAACAATACTACATTCAACAAACAAACAATAGAAAACAATGAATGCCAGAACAAATCCAAGTACAAACATTTAAACAAAACTTAATAAAGGCCATACAAATAGATAAATTATTAAACCACAGTGATCAAGACAGGGGACCGACACACACGACACAGTCCGAAGGCACAACCAATCAGAGAACAGGAATCCGACCAATAGAAGCTCACGGCGCATGCCCCACCTACAATCTCCGACGTAGACTAGACAGGAGCGATAGCAGCCAGTAGCGTGCTGATGATGAACCGGGACGGTTCGAAACTGCAGTCCACGCAAACCAATAAGAAATCACAAACGTACAGCAAACAAATAAAGTATATATATATATATATATATATATATATATATATATATATATATATATATATATATATATATATATATACAGGTGCCCCAAACTGAATGGGAATGTATTCCTATCTCCGTTATTATTAGAGATAGGGAGACTGTTAAATTAGCAATGTTTTGTAGAATTTCATGATCGTTCCAAATATGACTTGTATTTTGCCCTGCCTCTTTTCGTTGTCGAGTTATTTTGAAAAATCAAAATCTGTCGATTTATTTTTTCTTCAATATCTAAGTAGCTGTTGATCTGACATGTCTAAGACTTGCACATTATCAGGAGACTTATTAATAATAAATGTTTAATAAGTTATTTTGTAAGTTTTGTCGAAAAGCTTTTTGTGAATAATTATATCTTGGAGCAGTTGATTGGCCAGGAAAATCGGACCAGTTTTCCGGGAACATTTTTACTTGATTTTCGGAAAATTTTTGCACTTTTTTAAACAGTAAACTTATTTTGACCAAATATGGTATTGGTTCGACTATATAGGTTATACTAGTAACCAAATTGGATGCCTGCTTTCGTTAAAAAAAATTCACTACCATAACGCACTTGCTACGTCGACTTTTTAGTGAATTTTCTTTAAAAAAATTCACTAATGAGGAGATCCCGACCTTTGAATTTTGAAAAAAATTCTTCAAATGAGCGCTAATTAGGCCCCCAGGGGTCCGGGGTCAGTTTCAATATATATATATATATATATATATATATATATATATATATATATATATATATATATATATATATATATATATATATATATCACACCGATATATCAAAAAATAATGGGCTGATTTTGATTAAATTTAGTGAATACCTTACTTTTGCAAGTGGCTTGGACAAGTTCGTTAGCCAAGAAAATCGGACCAGGTTTTCCCGGAAAATATAGTTTTCATTCGAAAAAAAATTAGATCTCCGGAAGTAACAAGTAAGGGCAACCAAATTTGGTTCGTGGATTTATATCGTTATAGGTAAGTTACATACCAAAATTTAGCCCTGTAGGTTAAAAAACAAAAAAGTTATAGGTATTTAAAGAAAAATAAATTAGGGCTTTCCTCAAAACGTCAAAGTTGTGATATAAAACGTCAAAATTGGTAACATTTAGGCAAAGAACTTTAATCTAAAACGAGCTATGGAATGAAAATGTCTTAAGAAGAATGTTTTACAAACCCCGAAGTCTTAGTTTCAACAGTCATGGTCCTTCATTTTACTAAAAGATTTTCAGAAAATTCATTTCAAATAGACCCTTTCTCTGATGCTTGGCAGTAGCCTTAGCTATATAGTTTATCGTTTAATGGTATATAATTTTTGTCAAATTTTCGTAAAAAATCAATAAAACGCAATATATCCGTTATTATACAAGATATGAAAGAATATTGTATACATTAATTATAAGGTGTCTTGAGCTACATCTTAAAAAATTATTTCTACAATCACATAAGTCGTTGGTGATACAAATTTTCTTTTTTTTTTAAATCAAACACGCTTTATGTTATTGCATTTTTGCATTTTCCTTCGAAATATAATGCATGTTTGTAAGAAAAGAAATTCTGGACGCAGAAAGTGTGTTATGGTAGCGAATTTTGATCAAATGCTTCACATTTGAATAGCTCAATTTGCTATTAATCTGTAAGGTTGACCAAGAAACGAGTTTTTTCGAGAACGCTTAAGCTTACTTTCGGAATTTTTTGTAATTTTCAAACAATAGTTATTTTGATGAAGCATGGCACATTGTTTTTACTATATAGGTTATATTGGTAACCAAATTTGATGCCTGCTTTCTTAAAAAAACACACATTTTTGCTATTAAAAACATTTTAATGAAAATTCACTACCATAACGCACTTGCTGCGTCCCGAACTTTTTATATTTAACACTTCAGAAACTTCGGAAAAAATAATACCTAGTTCTTCGTTATCTTACACCATAATACGTTTTGCGCTAAAAAACAAATATAATCTGTGTTGTCAAGTTTTGCTTAATACATCAACAAACATTGTTCAAAAACCCAAAAAAATATTCAACATTCAGCGATGTCGAATGCATCTCGGATTTTTCATTAACAAAGCAAATGACTGTACAAGTTTTTTCCAAGTGATGAACCCTTCGACAGTTAATTATCACTGCAAACAGAAAAACAAACCCCGAAATTAAAAAAAAAACGCCTCCAATAAAATCAATCACAATCGTCGATAATTCCACAATTCGCGGACCCCACCCCTTGCAGAGTTTTTGATTCAGGCTCGTCATAACGTTATTTAGATTCCCCTGTCTGTTGCGGCCGTCAGCCTCTCTGCCTACCCACCGAACTTAAAACATTCTCTTCTATTCAAGAGAGGATATTTCGGCAGCCGCACGCACCCCGACTTGCCTTGTATTGATTTTTTAGGAGGTCCTGTTGTCGAGGGGCATATACAACGGAACCGAAGTAGAAGGTAAACCATCGAAAATTTTAACTGCCGGCGCGGCACCACACAGCCACATACACATACTGCAAAAGAACATACCTATAGGTATTTAAAAATCCCCCTAACATATCTCAGAACACATCGAATACATGCGGTAGGAATGTTCCATAAAATATGATACAGGTGGTCCATTCCACACAAACTGGTATTACGCTTAGAACTTACGTTTGTTGGCACATAAAATTTAATTTTGGTTAATAAGGCTTATTCGTGTGCGCCCTAAGCTGATAAAATTATAAAAGTACTAAATACAGACGTAAAGACTTCACAATGTACCAGTGCGAATTCCTATGCTCTGCTCCTGACAATAACTACCATATTTTAACATTTCAATGCTAGGTGTAGCTTATGATATATTGTAAGTCATTATATAATGGTGTCGCTTGCCAAATACCTATAGCTAGATACGTGACATGGACGATTTCACCAGGCGCCAACAGTTGAATAGTCGTGTCAACGTATGCGTCCACTAATCCCGCTGAGTTTCTGCGGGAACTCAACTGTTGTCAATTTGTCAAACAGGAATGAAAGACAAACGTCTCAGCATAAGAAACTTTTATTCTGTGTAAACGTTACAGAATTGATCATTCTAGAAAGGCGTCATTGACAGGTCGGCCATATTTGCTGGGTGGCATACAATTATATTTGACTAAAAAAAAACACCCGAGATTATTTACTATCAGATCACGTTAATCTGCATCTAATTTATTGGAAATGCCTCATTTTTGTGGTGTCGTTAAATGTCCAATGCCTGATGAACGAGATAAAGTATCATTCTTTCGATTTCCTGCGGCTTTAACGAACCGAGGTAATTATTTGAGTGCTCTGTCTATCGAACGTCAAAATTTTATATTCCAACAACACACCACGAGGGCTTACAGCCTAAATACTATCGTACCGTGGGCGTCGACAAGGAGGAAAGAGGCAACTTGTTAATTCTGAACTTGAAAGTTTGGAGGTTCGGAGGAGAAGGAAAAACATGTGCCGGCAAGGAATTCCACAACTCCACAAGTCCTCGGGACAAAAGAGCGGGCATAACAAGATGTTCTATGTCTGGTGACCTGGACAGTAAAAGAGTGCATTCGCTCTGTTCCCCTGGTAAATCTGTTGAGGGCAGCAGGTGGAGGAACTATGGAAGAAAGCTCCTCTGAGCAGTGCCCGTGCAGATATCTATAAAAGAGAGAGAGAGGTCACCAACGTCACGTCGGTGGGAAAGGGATGGCAGCCTTTGGGTGAGAGTAGGGTGACCGATAGCTCTCTTCTGAATGGAGTCCAGGATAGCGAGTGTAGAAGCGGCAGCAGCACCCCAGATGCGGGAGCAGTATTCGAGGTTAGCTGGTGATAAGTATTTGCGAGCACGGAAGAGCAAACCTAAGAAATTCTGCAATGTGACATGTTGGTGCCAATTGAGATTTCGATCCACAGAAATGCCAACAAGTGAAAAGGACTCATTACTTTGAATAACTTGGTTGTTCATTGTGATGAGTCTAGGGCTGGTGTATCTCTTATGACAAAGAAAGCAAGACTGAGATTTGGTGGAGTTGAATTGTACAAGATTTCTACTTCCCCAGTCTAATATTTTTTGAAGATCCACAGATACAGAACGCTCCCATGAGTCTGCGATCATCATCTAATTGGGCTAAAGAGACAGGCTTAGAATATTGTATATTTGAGTGGAGGGTGCTGTCGTCCGCGTAACTGTCAACTGGGTTGGATGTGCTAGAGAAGAGGTCATTGATGTGGAGAAGAAACAAAGTAGGGGCTGCTAAGGCTGAACCTTGATGGACTTCTGCATTAATTGGATACATTTTAGAGGAATGGCCATCCACGACAACAGAAATGCTCCGGTTGGAGAGGAAATTTGCTGTCCAGGTACAGAGTTTTTGTGGTATTACTGCTACCTGCCGATAGTGGCCGGCGATAAATAATTATATGTACAAGAATACTAACTTTGTAAGGTAAAACTGCTCTCTGTCGATAGTGACCGGAGAGTGCGGAAAGAAGCCAGCGTTAAATAAATGAAACAGAGTTTCGGTGGTTCAGGGGCAAGAACCTGTGCCTCTGAACCGAAGGGTACTGGGTTCGATCCCAGGGTTCTCCTTTCACTTTTCCGTACAAACTGTAACATTAACATCAAACGAGGTTCTGGCATTGTATTTGAGCAAGTTGAATGTCGTGCACGTTCAGCCCTTCGGTGGGGGCGTAAAGCCGCGCGGTCCCGTGTCCATGCGATGTTGGGCACGTTAAAGATTCCTACCCTCCTTACAGAAAGACAGGGGTTCGGCAAAATTTTCAGGATAGTGAGGTGAAACTGCTCCCTGGCGTCGGTGATTGGCCATAGTCGCGAAAATAGGCCAACGTTAAAGAAACAAAACACACACACACACAATAAATAAAACACTAAAGGTATTTTCCATATTGTTCTCAATATACAACTTCGAGAAAAAAGCAAAATGTACAAAGCTATTAATGGTAAGGGGATAAAACTGCTTTATATTTTGGGATTATACCTATCATGTTTGTAGTTTTTTAACAGCATATGCTGTGGTCTTCTTAAATTTGGGAACATGGCGAGGATGGTATCCAATATCTACCATAAGTAAAACGTAATTTTGAGTAGCTGAAAGCATTAAGTATATCACGTTTCTGTTCCTTTTGAATTTGAGAACTTTTGAGACCAGGTGAAGATGGTCCAAGAAATAAAACTTACTTTAAGCAGCCGCCTGCATGTCATTTATGCAAGGAAAGAAATTTATCTGATAATAAGAGAGAGAGCCTTGAGGCACTCCGAAGTTGACGCCTAGGACATTAAAAAATACCCAATCAAAATGGCACAGAAAAAGCAGCATGAAATAAAACATTATACAAATGTAAATACCTATAAAAAACAGAACAACCTGTACATTTACACGCTGAAATAAATTAAAAACAACAGGTGTGAGTGATTGAACGAAATCATAAGCAAAAAAAATTGCGTAAAGATTCGCCTGAATACACCTGTGTTTAATTTGCTACAATATTGTATTTGGTCGCTGTAAAATTTTAACATTAATACAGTAAATAATTAAAACTGGAATGTTTTTTTTATCGCCTGACGTTCTGTTATGCATTTTGATTAATATTTATACATTTCTTCAAAGCACCACCCATAATTCGCTACTTAAATAGCAGCTGTTGTAACAATCAAGGAAATAATTCTTTTTATTGTATGTTATAATGACAAACTGTATCATTTTCACTGATTAATATACGCTAATTGTTGCTGTCCCTATTTGGAGAACTCAATTCATCACCATACAGTTTAAATATCTGACGATCGTTTCGCTAACGAAGTTAGCGTCAACAGAGGTATAAATAAGCTAATGTATTGCGATGCATTGGGATCTCAAATTGTACTTATCAGTGCTCATTACAGGTTCAAATCTTCACTCACCCTACATCTGTATTTAGGATTTATATATAAAATTAAAAGGTGTGGACGCAGCAAGTGTGTCATGGTAGCCACTTTTCATAAAAATCTTTTAAATTCTAATAACTTAATTTCACCTTAAAACAGAAATTACAATTTTGTTACACAAGGTGTCCATTATATTCTCCCGTAGTATATGGGCCTCTTTTGTTATTTTTATAGAAATAACCCAGATTAAATAACCAGACTTTCAAGAACCATTCGATGACTTGAATGTATATAGCCTAATTATTATTATCTACTTATTATTTATTTATTGACTAAAAGTATACAGCATGCCGTATGTACACTAGTAGGGTAAGGTTGCCTAATTTGGAACAAATTTCAACAGTAGCGACTCGTGCCTTAATGCATTGGGGATGCGCAAGAAAAAAAAAGTTCGGGATGCAGCAAGTGCGTTATGGTAGTGAATTTTTATTAAATGCTTCAAATTTAAATAACTCAAGTTTCTACGAACTTAGAAAGTTGAATTATGGTGTATAGTAGGGTCTTACCCAGGGCAACATTTCCACCAAATTTCTTCAAAATAATTTGTAATTTTCGGAGAAAAAGATATTTTTTTTAAACAAAACTCAAATTTTTTCCGGAAAACCTTAACCGATTTTCCTGACTAACGAACTAATCCAAGCCATTAATAAAAGAAAGGCACTTGCCGAGCTTCATCAAAATCAGTTGCTTATTTTTTGAGTTTTCGGTTGGATACATACATACATACATACATACATACATATATATATATATATATATATATATATATATATATATATATATATATATATACATATAACTATTGAAACTGACACCGGATATGGGTTCTAGGGGTCTTAGTGCGCGCTCATTTGGAAATTTTTTGCAAAGTCTCTCCATCGATACCTTTTATTAGTGAATTTTTTTAAATAAAAATTCACTAAAAATGAAGAGCTCGCCTATTTTTCCCCCGAAAATGTATTATAAAAAAACCTACTTATTAAACTAACTAAACTTAATTATTATTAACTATACTTACCAAATTTTCCTCTAGTAAGTTATAGGTTATAGTAGTTAAAAAAGTCCCTTAAAAGTTAACCTTTAAATTTAAAATATCCACTGAATTATTCACAGTATCACAATTATTTTGTCCACTTATTAAGCAACCCGAACTAGTATCCATCATAATAATAATAGTCTTGTTAGAACATGTAAACAACAACGAAATGATCTCATTAAAATCAATCCGACGCGCAGCACTACACGAAAATTACTAAACATATGCTAGACACAGACACGCTCTGTCAAAATTCCACTGCAAACTGCAAGTGTGGAATTTGAGAGCGCACACCAGATTGCTTATTCGGTCGTTTTCGACGATGATACTCGATCATTTCGCACTGAAGTATCGCATTTCCTCGAGAGCACCGAAAAATACACACCGCCGGCAAGTGATGTATATATGGATATTTGGATAGGGATGTATATAACGATAACGTCTACAACCAACTATTAACACTATACTTATTCTGATGCTGTATTAATGGCTGCCGACTCGACGATCCTCGATATACTAATTTTGTTTGTTAAATGCAGGAATGCAGGAGATAAAAAAGCAAATAAAAATTTATTAAAATATGGCATTAAAATTTTTTTCCACGGCAGGCGGCAATGCGCCCGCACAGGCGCACTTATTGAGGAACCGCCCCGGAATTTCAAACATATTTTTTTTCCACTGAAACCGAAATGCAAAAAACTAAAATCATATTCAGGGAAGCTACACTAATATTCTTACTTTATGCACAATCAACCAAAGGTTGCAGTGCTATCGGGGCGGCAAGGCCACGGACGAGCCCTAAGGGAACAAAAAAAAATGCTTACTTGTTTCTGAAAAAAATATTAGAACTCGCTATGAATGAATACAAACACTTTATTTAAACAAAACCAAACAAGGTGCAAAGGTTCAATTTAGGATAACGGTTTCATAAATTGGATCACCAGTCTCCTTATTTGGACCCTTTAAAAAGCTGAACAAAATCAAACGATAAAACACAAAGATTTTCAAAGGCATTCTGGACAAGCGATTTCAAAATCTTGAAAAACACATCAACATTCAACTGCAAACTAAAACATTTTAACAAGAATACCTTTTTATGTAAACTAAATGAAGCTTGGAGATTTTGGATAAATGTATTAGACAAAATCACGCACAAAAAAGATATGGAAATTGAACCATTCCAGCTTCTGCGGAAGTTACGCCTCAGAATGAAATATCAAGATTTTAACAAATTAGTAATATTTCTCATAAAAAACTTCGCCCCTGTCTCAAATTTAATTAAGTTACCTGTAGTAGTTTTGAAGAAAATGCCAAAAAACCATTTTTGAGAGTCTTCTTCTAGGGGCTGTAGCTCCTAAGAGTGCATCTTCGGAAATAGTTTTATCGAGTAAACTACACTTATTTTTTGGTGTACCATACGTCCTAGAAATTATGACATATCTTTTTTAAACACCTTGTATATTTTTATAATAATTGTTTAACCAATCGACCGTCATTTGAAATCCTAATAACCTGGCAAAAAAAGAAGAGGCAATTCAACAGAAAAACCGCTGATAATCTGCCCAATCGGCCAGGTAGGTCTCCCGACATGAATCCACTAGACTTTAATGTTATGATGTAATGTTCAATTTAAACGAAAGATTAAATTTATGTATTCAAGCGAACGCGTGACATTTTGAGCACCTGTTGTGATTTATTAATTTTGTTGTGGTTGATTAGTGTTAAATTTTTTTGAGTTTATAAATAATCGTAAAGTTACTTCGTTACATGTTGTTTAAATATAAGATTTGATTATCACACCTCATGTTATGTGTTCTTCTTATGAAATATTATTTTTCAAAAATTAGTTCTACAGATACGTCAAAATGTCAAGCTGATATCCTGCTCATTTGCTAAAATCGCATCATGGCCTAATTAAAGATTTTCGAAGGCATTTTGGAAAAGCGAATTCAAAAGCTTGAAAAACACATCAACATTCAACTGCAAAATACTCGAAAATTGTCAACTTTAAAACATTTTAACAAGAATACCTTTTTAATGTAAAGTAAATGCAGCTTCGAGATTTTAGATAAATATATTATATAAAATCACGCACAAAAAAGATATGGAAATTGATCCATTCCAGCTCCTTTGTAAGTTACGCATCTGAATGAAATATCAAGATTTTCACAAATTAGTAATATTTCTCATAAAACCTACGCCCTTGTCTCAAATTTCGTTAAGTTACCTGTAGTAGTTTTGAAGACAATGCCTAACAAAAAAGAAGAGGTAATTGAACAGAAAAACTTCTGATACTCTGCCCAATTTGCAAAGTGCCGAACCTATGGTTCAATGGAAAGAGCTGACAGGGAATCATAGTTGTGAGAACAGGCGACATCGCCTTAATATTGTAATGATGATTTGCATATATGGGCATACGTATTTGAGGTAAGAATTTTAAGGCAAAATTGGTGCCGAAATCTCCATACAAGTAATCAATTATTATCAATTATTATTATAAAAGTATTTTCTCTATAGGTATGGGTTTTCTTTTGGGCGGTTTAAATTTTTAAAGGTAATTATTTTAATACAATTACTTTTTATGTAATCATTTAAACAAAATTACTGATGAGAGTACCCCCATGTGCGTCAATACCCACATAACTGTCAAAAATGACGAGAGCTTGTTACGTATATAAACTACTTGCTTGGAGATCTTATTAATATTAAGCATTCCCAATTATCTTCTTATTACAACTTTCAATGTCCATCAATTACGAACATGAAGATAATTACATACTGAAAAATGGTTGGGGAATCCAGACAGACAGTGAGTACCTATATAGTCCTTAATAATTGGAGAGGCACGTTATTGATATTCTAAACAGGATGTACACTTTGAAGACGGCTAGGAAGTCTCGCAGGCATCTAATCAAACCATTCCACGTTTCAGCAATACAGCAAAATTTTCGTTGTAACGTAGCAAATATAGTGTTTCAAAATAAAGCGATATCAGTATGCTTTGAAATTTGCAATAGATATAATTTTGTTACTAAAAATTACTAGATGAAAGTGTAATGTGTTTGTGGACCAATGAATGGTAAAATGGGGATTGTTGTATTCGCTTGATCTCAAATATTGCCAAAATAACCAAGAAAATAATCTAGATTGCAATTTCACTATATTTGGTTAAGCATGACTTGCTCTCGTAAAAACAATATAGTTTCCAAGAAGGGATATCGACAGAAAATGCCATCTACTATGTTGCGTTCCAAGTTTATAAAGCACTGGATGAGGCCAAATATGCGATATGAATATTTTTAGATATAGCAACGGTATTTGACAGCTTAGATCATGTCCATTTATTTTCGAAACTAGAAAATACGGGTTTGGGAGGTACTGTACTCGCCAGCGAAAGGGTACTTAACTGCTTGAATACAAATAATACAAATATCAAATCAATACATCGAACCCCAGCATGTTGAGTGTGGTGTACCCCAAGGTTCAGTCCTGGGTCCCCTTCTTTTTACCATCTACTTCAATAGCCTATTTTCACTTCGGACACGTGGGATACCTTACCTTAAAAATATTGAAAGTGATTTGATACTAGTAACTGATTGGTTTAGGGAAAATCTCTTGAGAATCAACTTTGACAAGACGACATGTGTGCCACTCGCTAGCCTGTACTCAATTCAGAAGAGAGTTATACGCCTCATCGGTGACCCTACCCTCACCCAAAGGCTGCCATCCCTTGACCATCGACGTGCCGTTGGTTACCTCTCTCTCTTTTATAGATATCTGCACGGGCACTGCTCCGAGGACCATTCTTCCATAGTTCCTCCACCTGCTGCTCCCAACAGATCTACCGGGGGAACAGAGCGAATGCACCCTTTTACTGTCCAGGTCACCAGACATAGAACATCTTGTTATGCCCGCTCTTTTGTCCCGAGTACTTCTAAGTTGTGGAATTCCTTGCCGGCACATGTTTTTCCTTCTCCTCCGAACCTCCAAACCTTCAAGTCCAGAATTAAGAAGTTGCCCCTTTCCTCCTTGTCGACACCTACGGTACGATAGTATTTAGCCTGTAAGCCCTCGTGGTGTGTTGTTGAAATATAAAAAAATAATGGATTTACGACAGATGTATGCAAAAAAGATTGTCCTATGGGTACAGAAAAATCTAAAAGAAACGGAATATATTAAACATGGGCATTGCACAAGATAGAGAGAAGAGGTGATACATAATGTTTCGAAAGCAGCGAAAAGTATTGAGCAAAGATGTGCGAATTTTATGGCTCCTGGATTGTATGGCTGTTCGCCATTTAAAGTTAGGTCCTTACATTTTACCAAATTTAAGGTAAAATTAAAAAAATTGATAATTGACTTTCCGAGGTTAAAACTTCATGAACCGATCAACTTAAGGGTGAAATAACCGGCGACAGGATAGAGTGGAGGGAGAAATAGAGAAATCGAAGGAAGAAAACTGAGTATGAGCGAGAGAATGTGGGTAAAGAAGAGATATCAGTAAAAAAGGGATGAGAAGATAGGAAAGAAATTAAGGAGAAAGGCAGGGAAATGTGGGGAAATGGAGGGAAATAGAGGGGGGAAAGGGTGGATAAAAACAGTGAAAAAAATATAGAATTTGGAAATGATGAAAGATGCATACCCTTTTCTTGTGTTATTTTTTTCCGGGTAGCACAGAATATGTATACAGTGTTGGTGATTGATGTATTGAGATCTCACATACAAGTGATTATGCCGCTGTGAGAATAGTACAATATTTGTCAGATCGTACATACTTTATAAATGAAAAAATGTACTATTATAAATTTAATGAATAAGCTATTAGTGTTAGTATTACCTTAAGTTGCAATGTACTTTCATTGGAAAATAAATTACTATTAAATTATTGTTATTATTTAATGAAACGTAAATATTAGTAAGTTAATCTGATGCATGTTCGCAGTAATACACTTGACTAATCAAAAGATCGAAAATCATTAAGTAGGCTAATAGCAACTTAAGCTGTATTTTCAATAACCTTGCGGTACCTCTTTTTTAAAGGATACACGTCAGGATGGCGAAGTTTCATTAAAATTGACTTCTGTGACTTATGACAACAAACCTATACATAAATTCAATCTAGATAACATTTTAGTTTTTCTCATGTTCGTACTCTTTTTGCCATTTTTGATCCTATATTAGCGAATTTTTATGTTTTTAAAATTCGCTAATAGAGAGGCATATCGATGGTGAGACTTTCACAAAAAAAAATCGAATAAGGGCGAATTTGGGCCGCTAGAACCAGAAACCAAGTCCGTTTGAATTTTTTATATATACAGTGTGACTCATTTGTTTGCAAGTCACCCTGTAAAATGTTTATTTATAATGCGATTTGAACCGGATTTTCTTTAAAAAGTAGATCTTGCTGAACTGTATTTTGGAGCAACAGGCGTCATATTTCTACAAAGTCCAAGGCCTACTTCGTCAGTTTTCACGAGTAAAATTTTAAGAACCCTTATTAGGGATTTTCTGGGTTTTCTTCCCCTTCTGCATGCATACAACCTCCATCAATGCATAAACCACAAGAAACATTTCTTGAGAATAACCCCCAAGGAACCTACGCGACCTGGGGCGAATAGGCGTTCTGTGGAGCGTAAACAGGATTTTAAGGAGGTATAGCTGCAAAATTAAATGAAGCCAGCTCATACAGGTCCGGCCAAGCTGTTTTTATCGAATTTTCGTTATACTTCCTTTTTATAACCCTTCCAGCCCAGCACCCCTAATCACTCCTCGTACAGTGACTTTCTTGGGGGATGTTTGCAAGAAACTATTGCTGGTAATTTATGAATCCAACGTGAGTGCTAAGCATGTTTCTGAAAAAAATTCTAAAAGCCCTCCGTGAATGTATCTCCAAAGTGACCAAAATATTTTTTCATAGGTTTAGAATTGCTTTATAAACGTTTGTGTAAGTCTTAGAAAAGATTATACTGAATAAATAAAAAAATATTGTTGCGTTTTCTAACGTAGGCTAAGTACTTTCAATACCTCCTCGTATATAAATTCCTTTTGATAATTAATATCAATAATTGTTGTTGTCCTTACTTGGTGAGACCCTTCCATACTAAATAAACATGTAGAGGCATATGTGGTTTCACAAGTGTTTATTTTCTTCTCTGTAACGGTTTCGCCTTTTAATATATCGTCAAATAAGAGAAGAAAATCTTTTTTCTTTTGTTTTGACGATGCCGTAAATGATGACACCGTTGCAGACACGAAACTAAACAGTTGTGAAGCCAGAAGAGAAGTCTCTACATTTGTATTTAAAATGAATGTGTCGTAAAACAGAAGCTATACAAGTAAAAATTTAAAAAAATAGAAAACCGACTTTATTAAAGATAACTCAAAAACTACTGGTCAGATTCTGATTAAATTTATATGGGACCACATTAGAATCATCAGATTAAAAAAAAAAGAATCATCAAAATCGGTTCACCTAGAAAATGGTTCTAGGGTAACCCACATACAAAAAAAAAATACAGTCGAATTGAGAACCTCCTCCTTTTTTGAAGTCGGTTAAGAAAGTAAGATTAGCTGTGTATTTGGACAATTATTAAACTAATTATCAAACAGTAATGTATTGCCAATATATCTCACTTCCTGGCTCTTTTAATTTACTAAAAATCCATAAAACGAAATTAGTCATGAATATAAGTCCCCGCTGATGCGGCCGCCGTCGAAGCGCAACGATAACGATATCATACACAGAACAGGGGTGCGATTCCTGGAACCATATAACTGCCAAATTTTAGAATCCGGTTGTCAAGGAGCCCCGAGCCCTGAGCAGTCCGCTTTCGGGGTTTAGAGTCCGCTCGCAGTTCAAGGTCAAGTCACCCCTACACGGTCACACATATGGCCGTCTCGCTTCCTCCCTCTGTCAGATATCTGCATGAGATAGAGACGGTGGCATATTTAATTGCAATAATGTGTGTATTTCGTATAGGAGCAGCTGCGAGGTGGGCCAAACGCACATTCATCAGGCAGGAGAAGCGGATGGAGCGGCGAGCGCGGCTCTTTAGACACACGCCAGCAATCACCTGCCACTCGGGCACGGGCTACGTCAAATAAAACAACCCCATTAAACCGAAAAAGTAATCATCTTACTCCACAACAAGAACAGAAGACGTGTGCTTTATATTCGCATTTATACCTTGCAGCGTAATCTTACTTGCTGCTTGCCGAAACTGAAACTCCCGACACGCATATGAGCAAATCCTATAGCGCAAAATCTTTTGTTTGTGCCTGGTGATGTAAGATATACCATATATGATCACATAAAAGTATTCATACGGAATCCAGCCCGATAATATTTAAGATGAGGGAAACATTAAAACTAAAAACTCAAAGTCTTGAAACGCTGCATGTCTCCGCTGAATTTAAATTTCACGCCATTTATTCTTTTGGCAGCTCTGGTTTGTTCGTAGATGTCACATATGACAGGAACAATGGACAGTTTACCCCACGGACAGTTTCAGATAAACCGACTGCTGATAGATTAAATGTGGCGACCTACATGCACGTTGACACTATTTTTGACTTTTGCTTCCTTGTCGTTTCTGAGTTATTTCCATTTAAACTTTTTCACGATTTCTCTATTTTTTCACTTGTTATGTTACATGCACTTTTCTCGGTACACCCCAGTTACCTATCACTATCTATTTCTCAGATTATACTTTGCCGTGTCTTTGGCTGGGGGAATCCGCTACTTTATCGTGGGGGTTTCCTTCCCCTCCTGCATGCCTACAACCACCCTTACTGCATAAACCACACGAAAAACTTATTGCGAACAACCCCAAAAAAGTTACAGGACCTGGGGCGAATGCCGCGTAGACAAGGTTTAAAGGAGGTATAGCTGCAAAATGTGAAAAAAGGCAGCTTTTAGAGGTCCGACTAAGCTGTTTTTTTTTTTGCTCCTGCTCGCCTAACTTTGTTGGGGTTTGTTTTCGAGATTATTTTTTTGGTAATATGTGCATCGAGGGGGTTCTACGCATGTTTTGGAACATTTTTTCTAAAAACCCTCGTGAGATAATCTGCAAATTTACCGTTGGAACTGGTCAGCGTAAAACGCTACACAAAGTAGCAATGCATTGTTATTGTTCAAACTTATTACAAAGAATGATGAAAGTTTCACTGCGGCAGTTCGAAAACTCTGTTCAAGTTTTGGTCGTCGAGTGTACCAAAATCTGTACGGCGTCAAATCCACAAATTCGGTTCGGTGATAGATGCAATTGCATATGTTTATTAACGGAGTACCATAATATCGCTAGGGTGGAGGTAAGTGTCATCGAAAATAGGAAAACATCAGTTCGGTATCGTTCTCAGCAACTCGACATGTACAACGAATAATGGTAGACAAGCTGCCTACTGATATTTCGCAACGTCGACAGTTCGTCAATTGGTTTTTAGAGCAGTATGGAGTGGACCATTATTTTGGCGAAAAAAAAATGTAGACAAAATTGTCGTTTCCTGGGGCTTGGAGAACCCTCATGAGAGTAATGAAAAACGGATGCATCCTCACAGAGTTACAGTTTGGTGTGGCTTTTGGTTCAACCGAAAAATTGGGCCATTTTATTTCGAAAATAGGGTCGGCAATGCGGTTACAGTCGATGGTTAGAGGTATTGGAACATGCTACGGTTGCGACAAGGTGACATCGCCTTTAGAATTTGATAACTTTTTTGCTACATGGTTCACTTTATAATACGAACACGCGTACCAAATTTGGTTGCCCTTGCTTTATTATTTACGAAGATATACATTTTTTTCGAAAGAAAATACAACATTTTCGGGGAAAACCTTAGCCGATTTTCTTGGTTATAGAGCTTATCCAAGCCACTTGCAAAAAGAAGCTCCGCACCAAAGTTAGTCAGAATCGGACCATTATTTTTTGGGTTATTGGTGTGATACATACATACTTTTTTTTTAAATTTCAACAACACACCACGAGGGTTTACAGCCTAAATACTATCGTACCGTGGGTGTTGACAAGGAGGAAAGAGGCAGCTTGTTAATGCTGGACTTGAAGGTGTGGAGGTTCGGAGGAGAAGGAAAACACGTGCCGGCAAGGAATTCCACAACTTGGAAGTCCTCGGGACAAAAGAGCGGGCATAACAAGATGTTCTAAGTCTGGTGACCTGGACAGTAAAAGGGTGCATTCGCTCTGTTCCCCTGGTAGATCTGTTGGGGGCAGCAGGTGGGGGAACTATGGAGGAAAGCTCCTCTGAGCACTGCCCGTGCAGATATCTATAAAAGAGAGAGAGAGAGAGGTCACCAACGACACATCGGTGGGCAAGGGATAGCTGCCTTTGGGTGAGGGTAGGGTCACCGATGAGACGTATACCTCTCTTCTCCAGTCTTATATTTTTTGGAGATCCACGGAGACAGAACCCTCCATGAGGTTGCGATCCTCATCTAATTGGGCTAAAGAGACAGGCTTAGAATATTGTATATTTGAATGGAGGGTGCTGTCGTCCGCGTAGCTGTGAACTGGATGGATGTGCTAGAGAGGTCATTGATGCGGAGAAGAAACAAAGTAGGGGCTAAAGCTAAAGCTGAACATACATACATACATATACATATACATATATATATATATATATATATATATATATATATATATATATATATATATATATATATATATATATATATATATATATATATATATAGAGAGAGAGAGAGAGAGAGAGATTGAAACTGACCGCGGATATGGGTTCTAGGGGTCCTAGTTCGCGCTCATTTAAAGAAATTTTTTCAAAATTTAAAATTCAGGATCTCCTCATTAGTGAATTTCTTAAGAAAATTCACGAACATTAAAAAAATTGCCCGGAAAATGAGAAAATTTGAAGGCGCTTTTTTTCTCCGATCTATTTCGCTACGTGCACAAATGTCGTTAGGCATATTGAAAGTTGGAAGGGACCACGTCAGCCAGGTCAGCTAATATAATATAAAAAGAAAAGGTAGAAGACGAAAAGAAACATTTTGAATCAAGGAAAAAAATCCAGGATCTTTATATAAATATTACACCTCGTAATTCGGACTTACGTATAAACAGATGTAAGAATCCGAAAACAACAGCAATTATCTCAATAAAAGATACGCATCTGTCGATAAAATGTACAAATTTATGAGGTCAAGTGTACCTATACCCATGCAATGGGAAAGTATGCGACAAAATAGGGAATGCGAACAAAAACAAATATTTCTGCTGCTTCAAACATGGCTTGGATGTTATGGTACCTTTTTTGTGAGAGACACCAGACGTATCATATCTCAAGGCAACGAATCACATTTCTTTCAACTCCATTTTCTTATTAGGTATCGAATTCTTTAATACAGTGCACCTACCTACATTTAACTCTGCTACTAGAAACCACAGAAAATGTTTTAATATTAGAATACCCTTGGAGATGTCCCGATAAAGGAAACAGTTAAGTTGTTATCGTAGCCAACTTACATACATTTTAGTAAATTTTTATTTGAAAAATTCACTAATATAAAATAGAAATAGAGAGGTATCGATTGCAAAAATGTTTTCAAATGTACGCGTACTATTAGGAGCCCTAGAATCCATATCCGGCACCAGTTATATATATATATATATATATATATATATATATATATATATATATATATATATATATATATATTATTTATTTATATGCATTAAAATTATACAGTGCATCTTACATAGAAGTTATAAACTTGTGGCTGTAACTGATGCGATTTGGTTAAAATATTATATATATATATATATATATATATATATATATATATATATATATATATATATATATATATATATATATATATATATAAACTATAACAGGATTTATAATACGGCATTTCTGTACTATACAAGGAGAAGGGTTAAGGGCAAAACCGCAAGGAGACAACCGCATACACGTGTTTCAAGCTTATTAGCCATCATCGGTACGGTATAGCCAGGTGAAGATGGGAATACTCTGGATGAAGATGCAAAAATACACGGAGTCACAACAGGCAACCAGTGCACAATTGCAGCAACATTTGGAAGACCATCAATCCGAGGGAAACAACCAAAATAGCCACGGAGGCAAAGAATCACCTGCGTGAGCATCCGGAGCCCAGGAAGTTATAGTAACTATAACAGGATTTATAACACGGCATTTTCTGTACTATACATACTCCTTGTATAGTACAAAAGGCCTAACTATGTACCAAAATTCAGCTTTCTAGGTTTACAGAAAATTGAGCTATTTAAATTTGAAACATTTATTTTTAATATCACCGCTTTTTATTGACACTAGTAAAAACTGGTTTATAGGTATATGAGATCTAGTATGTCTGAGTCGTTACCTAGCAACGGAACATTTGATATCATTGCGCAGGTCAGTTACACGCTGTAACTGACGTTTATCGTATATTATTAGATCGTTTATCTGTTTTCAATTTCAGTTGACAAATTAGTTGTTATTTCCGAATTTCAATATACAAGTGCAAATTATTCCTTTACGATTTTATTAATGTTAGTGGGTGGACTAAACAGTGTTTGTTATGTTTTGTCAACAGATACAAAGCATCGAAGTTTTACGAAAAGGGCTGATATGCAACAGGTTAGTTATTTTCTCTCTGATGCTTTGGCGGTAGTTTTAGTTAAGTTTATGGTATAACGATCCATAATGTTTAGCTAATTTTTGTACAAAAAATTCGTCATTGAGGAGACCGCGACTTTAGAATTTTAAAAAGATTTCTTCAAATGAGCGCAAACTAGGCCCCCTAGAATCCATATCCGGGTTTGAGTTCAGTTTTTATGTAGTTACATATATACAGGGTGACGCATTTCTACGGTAAAGCTCAATATAATTATTATTATACAAGAGACGAAAAAACATTGTATAAGTTAAATGGTGTCATGAGCTGCATCTTATAAAATTATTTTGACAATCACAGGCTGGCCCGTAAGTCGCTGGCGATCCCTACAATGTTTTTCGAACAGCCTTATTTTATTGCATTTTTTATCGAAATATGTTTGTATGAAAAAAAATCGACAGTAAGTGCGTTTCTGTAGCAAATTTTCATTAAATGCTTCAAATTTCAATAATTCATTTTGCTATTAACCTAAGGTTTGTTGGCTAGGAAACCAACATTTAAAGTTTATTGTTGAAAAATTTTTGTACATTTTCAAACAATGAATTTTTTTGATAAAATATGGCACATTGTTTCTACTATATAGGTTACACCGGTAACCAAATTAATGACTGCTTGCATTAAAAAGATATATTTGCTATTCAAAGCATTTTTATAAAAATTCACTTCCATTACGCACTTGCTGCGTCAAAACTTTTTTTTTTAATATTTGGCTTAAGCTTAGTTCTAATATTTGCAGAATCATCACTAGATGAAGGTACCAAACCATATACATATTGGGAAACTAAAGTCTTTCAGCATAAATATACCTCTACACAGAAAACAGCGTATCCTATTATTTTCAAAAATAACAAACTAAAAATAAGCACATTAAGAACTTTAGGTATATTAAGTCATATTAATTTAAAAACTTCCTGAAATACCAATTAAAACATTTCTTATCCAATTATCCAAAATTAAGTCGGCCAAAAATAATACAAATCGAATCTACTAGGAACGCTTTACACAGCCAGTCGCATCTCGTATATTTGGAATAGACCGGAAGTACTACATTAGTCCCCACAACAAGAAATAAGAAACATGTGGGTGCATCCGGTCCTCAACAAATTTCAACACCCAGACGAGCTAATTTTATGTATTCATTATAGAAACTAAATTAAATACTGGACCTTTCTAACATTTTCTCAAAGCTTTTCTTTTATTTTGATTTCCTCTCGTTTTAATATTTTCATAAAGACAATTTCCATTATAGAGAGGTGACGACTTCTAAATTAAAAAATAAATCAAATTAGCGTAATTTAAAGCCCCTAAAATCCATATATAATTTTGATAGCAGGTAACATGTGATTATATCATGTGATATTTCATTGTAATTATAAAAAAGTCTGAACGCAGCAAGTGCGTTATGGTGGTGAATTTTCATAGAAATGATCTGGCACCAAATATCTTTTTACAACTTTTTTTTCTTTTAACATAGAAATATAAATTTTGGTATTAATATCGTAAACTTACGTACCAAATTTGGTTACCATAGCTTTTCTATTTTTTAGGATAAAAAGTTTTCCGAAAGAAACCCCAACATTTTCCCGGAAAACCTGGATCGATTTTCCTGGCTAACGAACTTATCCAAGCCACTTGCAAAAGGAAGGTTCTTACCAAACTTTTATCAAAATCGGTCTATTATTTTTTGAGGTATCCATCCATCCATCCATGTATCCACCCATCCATCCATCCTGACCCCGGATATGGGTTCTAGGGGTCCTAGATCGCGCTCATTTGAAATTTTTTTTTTCAAAATTCAAAAGTCGGGATCTCCTCAGTAGTGAATTCACTAAAAAGACTTTTAAAAATCCAAACATCCAATAATATGGCGCCCATAAGAAATGTCAAAGTACTGGATTTCTCGCATCAAGAAGGCCTTGAAAATATGATATTGCCCATAAAAAAGTGTCCTAACAATGTCATAGTTAAAAAAAGTGTAGTTGTTTCGTGAAAATTTCAGTTTTTTTTAGAATAACTAAAAATTTAAAAGTTACGCCTAAAATTTTCTTTCAGATAATTGATCACCATTAAAACGCGGATCTTTGCGCCCCATTTAACCATCATCGTATCTCTTACGGTTTACAAGATTTCAATGGCAAGGCTCAAATTTAAACTACCCTGTTTATGCCGATAATTCACAAAACAACCCACCAATTTTGATGAAACTCAGCAGGTGCCTTTCTTTGATAAATAGCTTGGGTAACTTCGTTCGCCAGCCCGATTAGACTAGTTTTCCAAAAAAAAAAAGATTATTCTCCTTGAAAATAAATATGCATCTACAAAAAATAACCTAAAAAGCTATTTTAATGAAGTTTGGTGGACACCTTGCCCTAGTAGAAACTACTATATACCAACATTAAACTTTCTAGGTTAATACCAATAGAGCCTCGCGGTTCAGTGATAAGAACGTGTGCCTCTGAACCGAAGGGTACTGTGTTCGATGCCAAGGTTCTCCTTTCACTTTTCCAGTACATATTGTAACAGTAACATCAACCGAGGTTGTGGCATTGTATTTGAGCAAGTTAAATGTCTGAACGTGCCGCCCTTTGGAGGGAAGGTAATGCCGTCGATCCTGTGTCCATGCCATGTTGGTCACGTTAAATATCCCTACCCCCTCACAGAAAGGCAGGAGTTCGACAAAATTTCCAGGGTAGTGAGGAGAAACTGCTCCCTGGCGTCGGTGATTAGCCATCGTCGTGGAAATAGACCGACGTTAAAGAAACAAAAACACACACACACACACAGGTTAATATCAAATTGAGTTATTAAAATTTGAAGCAGTTAATGAAACTTCGCTACCATAACACACTAGCTGCGTACTGCTTTTTTTGTGAATTGTTATTAAAAAAATTCACAAATAGAGAGGTATCGATGGTGAGACTTTCCAAAAGTTGTTTCAAATGAGCGCGAAATATGTATGTATCCAACCGATAAGTCAAAAAATAATTAACTGATTTCGATGAAACTCGGCAAGTGCCTTTCTTCTATTAATGGCTTGGATGAGTTCGTTAGCCATGAAAATCTCACCAGGTTTTCCGTGAAAATTTTGAGCTTTTTTTCCAACAAAATCTTTTTCTCCGAAAATTACAAAGCTATTTTAATGAAATTTGATGTGTATGTTGCCTTGGAAAAGACCTTACTACGTACCAAAATTAAACTTTCTAAGTTTATAGAAAATTGAGATATTAAAATTTTGAGTTTTCTTTCGAACAAAATTTTTTTCTCCGAAAATTATAAAGTTATTTTAATGAAATTTGGTGGGTATGTTGCCTTAGGAAAGACGCTACTACATACCAAAATTCAACTTTCTAGGTTTATAGAAAATTGAGTTATTCAAATTTGAAGCATTTAATAAAAATTTACTACCATAACGCACTTGCTGCGTCCCGAACTTTTTTATTATTTATTGTTCATTGTTTATAGCTACTGCTCACTCAAAAATACTTTCCCACGTTATAAAGATATTAAACAATCATTTTTCTAAGTAACATTTCATTAATTATCTTAAACACTTTAAGATGACGAAATAAACCATATCGAAAACTTAAATTTGTCAAAGGCCAACAACAGCTAATAATGTTATTCTCATTCTGTTTCAAGAAATAATCAAACAACCTTCAGAATGAATCACGACTTTTCATTACCACTTGAGATCTATGACCTCTCATATCCTTATTATAACCCGTGCAAGTTTTCCGTTCGAAAAAAACAACGTTTCCTTTCTTATTATTCAGTCACCGCTTTTCTTGGAAACGTTTTCGCGATGACGCAGCAAAAAACCTGAGTACTCTGTTTGGAAGTGTTCGGTAAAGGAAAGAAATCGTTTATGTAAAATTGAATTACTAAAGTTTCTTTATCTAAATCGCATCGAACACTTTCAGAGATTCAGAGATTTACAGGATTTAAGTGAGTTCATCGCACTCCAAAATAATGTAAAAACAAAACAGACTTAGTAACAAATGAGAGTTAGTTTACTACAGTGGCGGCTCGTGAGTGTCGCGGTAGAGGTAGTAAAATTTTTTTAGTTTTCAAGGTCATACGTTTTCCTGGCACTTCAGAATTTCAGTGAAAAATCCATTTATACAAAAATATAGACTTTCACAAGAATAATTTTTGAAATTTGATACCTTTTTGAAATAATTTCTTCACGAATTACTGAGGGTATAAATAAACAGGAATAAACACAAGGTTTATTAAATTGTTAAATATTGTTTATAGACCAAAAATAAATTTCAATAGAAATCCTATATACATTATACATAATGAGTGATCCAATCCAATGAGTCGTATATGACGAGATGCAAAATGCAGAGGCAGTGTTGCCAATTACAGTCGTGAAATTTACGATCAACGATTTAACGAATTTTAACTTACTCGCTGTATTTTGTTTATATATATATATATATATATATATATATATATATATATATATATATATATATATATATATATATATATATATATATATTCATTCCAGGATTTATACGTCCGGGATCCGGGACAGGGCATCTAATTCACAGTACAGAGACAGTCAATAAGTACACGTTCTTTTGCATACCTAATTCTACTTGGCCAGCGAAACGCATTGTCTTATTGTTAATAAGAAATAAGAACATAAATGTAAGCATAAGACGTAATATATTTCACTTGTCGCCACCAAGTAATGCGTGTCGCTGTCGCCCAGCAAGAACCAACGCGGAGGTGTGGAGTATAACTTGCCAAGGGGTGGGGCGTGGTGTCAGGAATCAGGGAAATGGGAACCGGGGATTATTTACATATTTACAAAAATAACTAAACAATAAATTTTAAATAACAATAACGAAAATCAAAATAAATAAATAAAACGGAAACAAAAATAGGTGGTGTAGAGCATCTGTCATTGAAAAATTTTTGTAAATTAATGGAACTTGCCAAGAGGTGGGACGTGCGACGGGGTGTCAGGAATCCGGAAAAATGGGATTCGAGGATTATTTACATATTTACAAAAATAACTAAACAATATATTCTAAATAAGAATAACGAAAATAAAAACAAACAAATAAAACGAAAACAAGAAAATAGGAGGTGTTGAGCATGTGTTACTGAATTTAACTGATAAACTAATATGTTCCTAAATATTATAAATTAATGAAATCCGTCTATCTTTTTGATCGGCAAAAATATCGATTACTTTATCATAAAATGAAGTCTGCTGTGTCAGTTCTTCAACAAGCCCTTTTTCTTCTATAGAAATCATTGATATAATTTTTAGCCTATCTTGACTAATACTATTTCAGGAAAATATTTTGATGCGTTTAAGTGCAGAAAAACTTCTTTCTGCTGAAGCAGATCTGAGAGGAATTGTGACTATGAACGCAAGCAGTTTATAAAACTCGGTTAGACAAGAAATTATGTCATTTTTGTAAATAAATTAAATCATTTCGATAGGCGTATGGCAATGTTGAAACAGTTCTGTAACTGTGTATACAGTGGTCAGCTCGTTTTTTTAATGCAATTGAATCGAACATTTTAATAATGATTCAAAGATATCCTTTGAAAAGTCTTTTGAATACGAAACAAAATTGTTTTTCTTTATAAATCGAAAAATGTCAGTTTGTTCAAGTCCGAAAATCTTACTTGCAATTGGTTAATTATTGTGTCTAAAATTTCATTAAAAATTTGTTTATAATTCTGTTTTAAATTTTGAATACTTAATGTTGTCTTTCTTTTCTTTGGTGCTGGTTTGTTATTTTCAAAATCCTCAAATAAGGAGTTGTAAATTTGATTAAAATGAATATCATTATTTCTAAAATCTTGCAACGTAGTAGTTAATACAATCAGACGTTTCTTAGCGTAAGAAATATCTGTGCTTTTATTTTGTAAAATTAAAAATACAACATCGGTATGTTCAAATATAAATTTAAAAGTGTGTAAAAGAAAAAGAAAATAGGGATAGTTAAGATTCTCTCAGAGTTTGTTGATCTTGTTTGAAATCATCATGATTCAAAATATAATCAATAACTTTTATTAATTTGTTTCTGTTCGACAACACTGTAGAAACTATCCTAGAAGTAAAAGTCCACCTTACCAACGCTCGCATTACTAGCGGAGTCTGGCGTCCGAGCACGTGATTTTAAGCGCGGTTTTAATTGGTTTGCCAGGGCTAATGTTTGCATGCACTCAAATAAATGTGTAAAATATGGTCCAAAGTCCAAAAGATCGGAACCGGGCCTCCGTGACGTTACACAAGAAGATTGCGCTGAAAAACTTTTGCAAATGAGCGCGAACTAGGACCCCTAGAACCCATATCCAAGGTCAGTTTCAATTTTTATATGTTTATGTTTATATATGTATATGTGTGCATATATATATATATATATATATATATATATATATATATATATATATATATATATATATATATATATGTATCACACCAATAACTCAAAAAAAATGGGCCGATTTTGATAAAATTTGGCATATACCTTCCTTTTGTTAATGGCTTGGATAAGTTCGTTAGTCAGGAAAATCGGACAAGGTTTTCCGAGAAAATTTTGAGTTTTCATTCGAAAAAATTTATATCTCCGGAATTAACAAAGTAAGGGCAACCAAATTTGGTACACGGCTATATCATTATAGGCAAGCTACCCATCAAAATTTAGCTTTGTGGGTTAAAGGACAAAAAAGTTACAGGCATTTAAAGAAAAATAAATTTGGGTTTTCCTTAAAACGTCAAAGTCGCGATTTAAAACGTCAAAATTGGTAATATTTAGGCAATGAACCTAAAACTAATATGAGCTATGGAAAGAAAATGTCTCAAGAAGAATGTTTTACAAAGCCTGAACTCTTAGTTTCAATCGTCATTGTCCTTCATTTTACTAAAATTTTCCCAGAAAATTCATTTCAAATAGACCCTTTCTCTGATGCTTTGGCAGTAGTGTTGGCTATAGAGTTTATCGTTTAATGGTATATCATTTTTGTCGAATTTTCGTAAAAAATCATTAAAGCTCAATATATCCGTTATTATGCAAGTTACGAAAAAAAAATTTATACATTAATTATAGGGTGTCTTGAGCTACATCTTAAAAATATTTTCACAATTACAGGGTGGCCCATAAGTCGTTGGTGATTCAATTTTTTTTTTTAAGAACACGCCCTATGTTATTGCATTTTTGCATTTTCCATCGAAATATAATACATCTTTGTAAGAAAAGAAATTCGGGACGCAGGAAGTGCGTTTTGGTAGCGAATTTTCATTAAATGCTTCAAATTTGAATAGCTCAATTTGCTATTAACTCATAAGGTTGACCAGGAAACCAGTTTTTTCGGAAACAATTTAAGTTTATTTTCGGAAATTTTTGTACATTTTCAAACAACAAAATTATTTTGATGAAATATGGCACATTGTCTCTACTATATAGATTATACTGGTAACCAAATTTGATGCCTGCTTTCTTAAAAAACATATTTGCTATTAAAAACATTTTTATGAAAATTCACTACCATAACGCACTTGCTGCGTCCACACTTTTTTTAATGAGGCCACGAATTTAGTATATTTAAAAAGTCGGGACGCAGCAAGTGCATCATGGTAGCCAGTTTTCATAGAAATGTTTTTAATGTTAAATATATTTTTTTTAATGAGACATCATTTTTTTTCGTTACTACCATAACGCATTTACTGCGTCCAGATTTTTAATTGCATTTTGTCGAAATTATATTTCGTCCTGGTGATAATGATATTTATTATAACAATTTTGTACAAATAACCTATAAATAACATAATTTACCTAAGTAAAATTTAATAGCAAAAACCCATTCGGCGAAAGGTTGACCACGTGGGCAATGTGGTGCACAAATTTTTTGTCAAATGTTGCAAAGATCACCACAGCTAATGTTTAAATATTTAACAATTGTACAAATGTAATGAAAATAATTTATACGCGTGGAAATGAGTTTCAAATATAATATATGCTGCAATAATTATCAGGGAAAAAGTTCAAATGTATTTAAAATATTAGACAATTGTCCAATATATGTAAGTCCAAGTGTTTTTTATCACCTTAGCTAATGTTTAAATATTTAACAATTGTTGAAATGTAATCGAAATATTTTAAACGTATGACAAATGTATTAAAAATATTACACAATTATAAAATAAATGTAAGTACAAGTGTTTTTATCACCTTAGCTAATGTTTAAATATTTAACAATTATTTAAATGTAATCGAAATATTTTAAACGTATGACAAATGTATTTAAAATATTAGACAATTGTGAAATAAATGTAAGTACAAGTGTTTTTATCACCTTAGTTAATGTTTAAATATTTAGCAATTGTTTAAATGTAATCGACATATTTTAAACGTATGACAAATGTATTTAAAATATTAGACAATTGTCAAATAAATGTAAGTACAAGTGTTTTTATCACCTTAGCTAATGTTTAAATATTTAACAATTGTTTAAATGTAATCGAAATATTTTAAACGTATGACAAATGTATTAAAAATATTACACAATTATAAAATAAATGTAAGTACAAGTGTTTTTATCACCTTAGCTAATGTTTAAATATTTAACAATTGTTTAAATGTAATCGAAATATTTTAAACGTATGACAAATGTATTAAAAATATTACACAATTATAAAATAAATGTAAGTACAAGTGTTTTTATCACCTTAGCTAATGTTTAAATATTTAACAATTATTTAAATGTAATCGAAATATTTTAAACGTATGACAAATGTATTTAAAATATTAGACAATTGTGAAATAAATGCAAGTACAAGTGTTTTTATCACCTTAGTTAATGTTTAAATATTTAGCAATTGTTTAAATGTAATCGAAATATTTTAAACGTATGACAAATGTATTTAAAATATTAGACAATTGTCAAATAAATGCAAGTACAAGTGTTTTTATCCTCTTAGTTAATGTTTAAATATTTAACAATTGTTTAAATGTAATCGAAATATTTTAAACGTATGACAAATGTATTTAAAATATTAGACAATTGTCAAATAAATGTAAGTACAAGTGTTTTTATCACCTTAGCTAATGTTTAAATATTTAACAATTGTTTAAATGTAATCGAAATATTTTAAACGTATGACAAATGTATTTAAAATATTAGACAATTGTCAAATAAATGCAAGTACAAGTGTTTTTATCCTCTTAGTTAATGTTTAAATATTTAACAATTGTTTAAATGTAATCGAAATATTTTAAACGTATGGCAAATGTAATAAAAATATTAGCCAATTATTGTCAAATAAATGTACAAGTGTTTTTGTATCACGTTAGCTCATGTTTAAATATTTAACAATTGTTTAAATGTAATTGAAATATTTTATACGTGTGACAAATGTTTGAAATATCTGCTAAATACATCAAACCAAGGAAGAATTTCAAATATTAGGCAATTCCAAGTGTTTTTTAGGCGATGAACTCCTGGGGAAATATATTTTTCAGACAGTCATTTATTTACTAAAGGTGGTTCTGCTAAAAAAAACCTTACCAAGGATTTTGTTTTGAAAGCAGTTTGGTTTGTGTTAAGGGAATCATTAAAATTATAACGAACAACCTTATAAACCTGTACAAAATATCTGGTAATAAAACAGACCTACATATCAAAATTGATAATTCATATAGTGATAAACTTAATATCAGCTTGGGCTCCTTTTGCTCTAGAAAAAATTGTCAAAAATGTGATAAAATGAAACAGGCGCTATTAATTTTCTTTTACTTGTAATTAAACATACAAGACCCGTGCGCTGTGTACAAGAAGACATGCGTGTAACGTTAATGTTTTGTAATTATTATTAATTTCATAAAAAAAAGCTGATTTCAGATTGAAAATTGTAAAATATTCTTTGACACGTCACACCTACACAAGGCAAAGAAGAAGAAAACCATCGCTGGTTTGTTTAAAGTACTAAGTTTATATATTCATGGTGCCGGTACCGGCAATCCGGCGATAGTCTACGACTACGCGGCTAAGGTTACTTAGGACATTAAACTTGAGACATTTGCCGGGCGGTTAAATAGCATGAAATTCTGAAATCTCACCTAGGTTCAGAGGTATCCTCGGCTTCGAAGACTTGATCCTCGTCTTGTTCGGGTTCTGGAAATCTCTCCATGTTACACTACAAAATATTACTAGACACAGATAGAAGAAGCGTATATGCTAGAATCCAAAGCACGTCAACACTCACACACGCACTATATGACTTAAAATTACTCAGTCTTGGGCACGTTCAAGCCTAAAACTTAATCAAATATTAACACGAAGAAAAAAATACGTTAAACCCCTTTTGATTCTCAACTCAAAATTGTATACTCAACAAAAAAGACAATTCACAAACGTCATAACATACGAACAACTATCACAAAAAGATTTATAATAACATTGGCGACCGAACGGGTACGAATTGATCAAAATTTTAATTGCCGAAAGGGTCACTTCTGAAAGCGAAACCAAAAAGTCCTTTTCGGAAAAATGACGTAACACAACATATCACTCTAAATACGAGCTAAATGCGTACTAAGGCATTCCCGAATGCCGACGCTTGCTCAGATCCGGAACGCGCACGATTCACGCCCATCCCCCGCCATACGGGCCCCACCACTGACGTACGGGGGGCCCCACTCCTCGTTCGATGTTCGTGTACAGATTACGTAATAAGGTGATAGCGTCGTCCGTCACAGGAAAGCGGCGTCTTCTACTACAGTCTTTACTTTTATAATGGCTTCCCTTATCAATTAGGTATTGTTTGTAAATTTTTTAATTTATTAAAAATCTCTAGGTACCTTTCTTATGGAAATAAATCAATAATTTGAACATGAAATTGATCATCTATAATTAAAGTAACACTAAATAAATGTAAGTATTTATGTTATTATAGGGCAAAACCTCCCTTGTAATATTATTAAAAACTTGGAAAATTTTGATATCGCCGGTTTTCCTTCACATTTATAAAATTAAATTGGTAACAATTATTTTTTTACAATAACTGAAAAAATCAATGTTCATCCCTATCACTTGCACATATTTTCCTAAATAGCTGGGTACTGATCAAAAACTAAGAGCGATTACGATTATCGATGAAAACTATAAACAAAAGAATTTTTATCTGGCCTTTTGTATGCTTGTAGTGAATTTTCGTAAAAACAATTCCCTAATGAGATCGAGACTTTTGAATTTTGAAAAAATTTCTTCAAATGAGCGCTATTTAGGACCCCCGGAACCCAAATCCGAGGTCAGTTTCAGACTTTATATGTTTATTTATATATATATATATATATATATATATATATATATATATATATATATATATATATATATATATATATATATATATATATATATATATATATATATATATATATATATATATATATATATATATATATATATATATATATATATATATATATATATATATATATATATTTATGTGTCACACCTATAACTTAAAAAATAATGGACCGATTTTGATAAAACTTGGCGAGAACCTTCCTTTCGCAAGTGGCTTGGATAAATTCGTTAGCCAGGAAAATCCGCCGAGTTTTTCCCGGAAAATTTTGTGTTTTCTTTTGAAAAAAATCGAAAAAAAAATTATATTTTCAAAATTAACAAAGTAAGGGCAACCAAATTTCATACGCTGGTTTACATCATTATAGGCAAGTTGCATACCAAAATTTAGCTCCGTAGGTTAAAGGACAAAAAAGTTACAGGCGTTCAAAGAAAAATAAATTTGGGTTCTCCTCAAAACGTCAAAATCGCGATTTTAAACGTCAAAATTGGTGAGTATCTTCCTTTTACAAGTGGCTTGGATAAGTTCGTTAGCCAGGAAAATCCGCCACCTACCAAATTTAGCTCTGTAGGTCAAAAGACAAAAAAGTTATAGGCATTTAAACAAAAATAAATTGGGGTTTTTCACAAAACGTCAAAGTTGCGATTTAAACGTCAAAATTGGCAACATTTAGGAAAAGAACTTGAATCTAATACGGGCTATGGAAATAAAATGTCTCAAGAAGAATGTTTTACAAACTCTGATGTCTTAGTTTCAACCGTCATTGTCCTTCATTTTAATAAAATGTTTCCAGAAAATTCATTTCAAATAGACCCTTTCTCTGACGCTTGGCAGTAGTCTTAGCTATAGAGTTTATCGTTAATGGTATATAATTTTTGTAGAATTTTCGTAAAAAAAAATCAATAAAGCTCAATATATCCGTTATTATACAAGATATGAAAAAAAAATTGTATACATTAATTATAGGGTGTCTTGAGCTACATCTTAAAAAATTATTTCTACAATCACAGAATGGCCCATAAGTCGTTGGTGATACAAATTTTCTTTTTTTTTAATCAAACACGCCTTATGTTATTGCATTTTTGCATTTTCCATCGAAATATAATGCATGTTGGTAAGAAAAAAAATTTTGGACGCAGTAAGTGCGTTATGGTAGCGAATTTTGATCAAATGCTTAATATTTGAATAGCTCAATTTGCTATTAACCTATAAGGTTGACCAAGAAACGAGTTTTTTCGGGAACACTTTAAGTTTACTTTCGGAAATTTTTGTGCATTTTCAAACAATAAAGTTATTTTGATGAAACATGGCACATTGTTTTTACTATATAGGTTATACTGGTAACCAAATGTGATGCCTGCTTTCTTAAAAAAACACACATTATTGCTATTAAAAAATAGTTTTATGAAAATTCACTACCATAACGCACTTGCTGCGTCCAGAGTTTTTTTTAATTTGTTTTAATTCATATCTCCGGAAATAATAAAGAAAGGGCAACCAAATTTGGTGCGCCGGTTTATATAAATAAAAGTAAACGACGTACCAAAATTTAGATCTGTTAGTTAAAAGACAAAAAAGTTATAGCCATTTAAAGAAAAATGGGGTTTCCTCAAAATGTCAAAGTCACGATTTGAAACGTCAAAATTAGCAACATTTAGGGAAAGAACCTGAAACTAATATGGGTTATGTAGAGAGAATGTCGCAAGAAGAGTGTTTTACACACCCTGAAGTCTTAGCTTCAACCGTCATTGTCCTTCATTGTACTAAAATATTCCCAGAAAATTTATTTGAAATAAACCCTTTCTCTGATGCCTTGGCAGTAGTTTTAACGATAGAGCTTATCATTTAATGGCATATAATTTGTAGCGAATTTGCGTAAAAATCAATAAAGCTCGATATATCGGTTATTATACACGATATAAAAAATTGTATAAGTTAATTATAAAGTGTCTTGAGCCACATCATAAAAAATTATTTCTACAATCACAGGTGAACCATAAGTCGTTGGTGATACAAATTTTCTGTTTTTTTAATCGAAAACGCCCAATTTTTGCATTTTCCATCAAAATATAATGCATGTTCGTAAGAAAAGATATTCAGGATGCAGCAAGTGCGTTATGGTAGCGAATATTTTTTAAACACTTCAAATTTGAAAAGGTAAAGTTGCTATTAACCTATGAGGTTCGTTGGCCGGGAAAACCAGTTTTTTCGGGAACATTTTCAGTTTATTTTCGTAAAATGTTTGTACATTTTCAAACAATAAAGTTATTTTGATAAAATACGTATGGTACATTGTTTCGCCTGTACATGTTATTCTGGCAGGCACATTTGATGCCTGCTTTCTTTAAAAAAAAACACATATTTACTATTATAAACATTTAAATGAAAATGTACTACCATAACGCACTTGCTGCGCCCAGATTTTTTTTTAAATTAATTACCTAGGTATTCTTAAATTTAATTATATGAATGTTACCGTTTCGATTTTTTAACTTAAATATAACAACGCGCTGAAAAACTCTAGATGCAAGGTTGCCTTTTTAGAGATTTTGCGTTAGAAAATCGCACCATTCTGATTCTTTATTTCTACCTACTCTTGTTTTCGTCGTATTGATTTCTTGTTTGATCATCCTTAACGCCCCATTCAGTACCTACACTCAGCATTATTTTCAATTCTTTTCCCATTTCTCGTACAACGTGGTTCACTTATTTTCATTCCTGCAGTCTTTTCTTTCAGTTTATTTATTGTCTCTTACTTTTCATAAGCATTTTTCTGGAGAAAGGGCTTTAAATGAATAGAAGTTATGATAGGTAAACGAAAATGAATTTGTCCGAGATTGAGCGTATTTAAGTATTAATATCATTCAGTAACGGTTCGTGCCTTAATGCATTGGGGGTACGCAAGAAAAAAAAGTTCGGGATGCAGCAAGTGCGTGATGATGGTGAATTTTTATTAAATGCTTCAAATTTGAATAACTCAAGTTCCTACGTACTTAAAAAGTTGAATGTTGGTGTATAGTAGGGTCTTACCCAGGGCAACATATCCACTTAATTTCATTAAAATAACTTTGTAATTTTCTGAGAAAAAAATTTTTTTCAAAAGAAAACTCAAAATTTGAATAACTCAATTTTCTAAAAATGTAGAAAGTTGAATTTTAGTGTTTAGTAATGTCTTTTACAAGGCAACATATCCACCAAATGTCATTAAAATAGCTTTGTAATTTTGGAGAATTTTTTTTTTTTTGAAACAAAACTCAAAATTTTCCCGGAAAACCCTATCCGATTTTTCTGACTAACGAACTCATCCAAGCCATTAATAAAAGAAAGGCACTTGCCGTGTTTCATCAAAATCAGTTTCTTATTTTTTGAGTTATCGGTTGGATTCATATATATATATATATATATATATATATATATATATATATATATATATATATATATATATATATATATATATATATATATATATAAACATATAAAAATTGAAACTGACCCCGGGTATAGGTTCTAGGGGTCCTAGTTCGCGCTCATTTGAAAACATTTTTGCAAAGTCTCTCCATCGATACCTTCTATTAGTGAATTTTTTTAAAATAAAAATTCAGTAAAAATGAAGGACTCGCCTATTTTTTCCCGAAAATGTATTATAAAAAAAACCTACTTACAAAACTAACTAAACTTAATAATTATTAACTATACTTACCAAGTTTTCCTCTAGTAAGTTATAGGTTATAGTAGTTAAAAAGTCCCTTAAAAAGTTAACCTTTAAATTTAAAATATCCACTGAATTAATCACAGTATCACAATTATTTTGTCCACTTATTAAGCTACCCGAACTAGTAGCCATAATAATAATAATAATAATAATAATAATAATAATAATAACTGTCTTGTTAGAACATGTAAACAACAACGAAATGATCGAATTAAAATAAATCCGACGCGCAGCACTGCACGAAAATTACTAAACAGATGCTAGACACAGACACGCTCTGCCAAAATTCCACTGCAAACTGCAAGTGTTGAATTTGAGAGCGCACACCAGATTGCTTATTCGGTCGTTTTCGACGATGATACTCGATCATTTCGCATTGAAGTATCGCATTTCCTCAAGAGCGCCGAAAAATACACACCGCCGGCAACTGATGTATATATGGATATTTGGATATGGATGTATATAACGCTAACGTTTGCAACCAACCATTAACACTATACTTATTCTGACGCTGTATTAATGGCTGCCGACTCTGCGATCCTCGATATACTAATTTTGCTTGTTGAATGCAGGAATACAGGAGATAAAAAAGCAAATAAAAATGTATTAAAATATAGCATAGCAATTTTTTTCCAAGGCAGGCGGCAGTACGCGCGCACTTATTGAGGAGCCGCCTCTGCTATCATTATATTAATAATTGTTGGATGGGGTGATCACAAAAGAACCCGTTTTTAAGCTTGTCACGTGTTTAACGACAATAATCCAAACATGACTCTTCTCCGTAGTGCCACCGACTACGACGAGCAACTTCCACATAAGCATAAGCGTCCAAAGCTTATACTTACCCGCTAACGCCCTCGCGGCAAAAACAGAATGGAAACATTGATACCCAAAAAGTCATTGTGTGAAATCTTTATGACGGAGGTATGGACTAAGGTTCGGTACTCCCAGTGAGTACAGTCTCACAGTACCTCGATATCCCACGGCACCTACGGGGCCGTGAATGGGGTCTGCATGAGCATTTCCACCTCCTGTATCAAAAAAAACTTGCCTTAGTTTAAATCCCGTTGGAAATTTCGTTTATTATGAAAAGTTAGGGCACTAGATATACACTCCACAGAAAACTTTACGTTACGCTCAATTACTAAATGCTTTAAAACTGAAGAATGGCACGATTTAATCAGCACAAACACCGTCGCAGGCAACTCTGCTTGAAAATTGCACTACAGTTGCGGTTGAGCAAAAAAACAAGCGGCGCCATCTCACCTTTCGCGCCATCCATCCTCAAGTTACCCTATGTAGTGGTACATAAGACATTGCGAGGTGATAAGAATAACGTCAAGTTTCATGAGCAATAGCAAATTCTAGTTTTTCCACAAAATTGCACAGAGTCGGATGACCACCAAGAAGCAATAACGTCTTGCTTGCAGACTTCCTAGAGAGAAAATGGTTTTGCAGCCACTCAAAAATATTTCTGTTTGATGGAGGCAGACGTTTGGGACATCAACAAGATAAAACCAGGACGCACTCCATCTACGTAGTCTTGCTTTTTTTATTTTTCCATTCATTATACAAGTTGGTGGTATGAAAGCTCTCTCTGCTTAACAGCATTCAACAATAGTAATCTCTCACCTTTACCTGTGGAGGTGACAGTTGATACAGCTTTTGATCCTTTTGTCGTAAATACATGACTCGGTACATTATTGAGCTGCAATGTTACAGATGCTTCCCGGTTTGTCGAACAATTCGTGCTCCCCCATATGCCCCATTAACTTAAAGTAATCATCAACCTCAACACGATCAATTCCTTGTGATCTGGCAAATTTTACGTCTTCTGATTTCCTTAAGGATGTCAGAATTCCTAGCCAAGAATAAACTCAGACAATCACAGCCAGCCTTTTAAGTTGCGACTTTAAATGTGCGCTTTATTTCGAGTCAAACTGCAAACTGGTAGGCCATCCTTCTGACATCATCGATAGTTATAAGAAATCCATATTTCTTGTATTCTTGTAATGTGTTAAACGAGGCGCTGTTAATTTTTTTCCGGAAGAACACAAGGATATCCCATTCTTCCATTTATGTAGTTGTTTATTTTAGTTTTCGTTTCCACGGTTTTTTTAAGGAATTCCGAGCGTTGTTACAGCCATTCATTAGGACTGAAGTATTGTCGTTTTGGCCGGCATCAGTAGCTCTTTCTAGTGATGGGTCGTTATTTAACTGTCAGCTATTTTTAAACGGTTACCGAGCCGTAACGGTAACCACCAGTTATGGATTTATAAAAATAACAGCTTAAAAAGTTGTTTTTTACACTAAACTAGAATTCGGAGTTGTGTCTGTTTCAGTTCTACCGCAACTAGGTTCGATGAATAAACAACGGTTTTCATCGGCAACTGTTATTTAACCATTTAACGGGATGAATAGCCTTGAGATTGGGAATGCTAAATATGTATGGTTATACAGTAAAGAGCGGACTGTACTTCATAACATTATTATTTATACTAGTGTGCTCGCTCTCGCTCACAGCTTTAGGGACGTACGATCTTCGGTACAATAAAACGGTTTAATTTTAATTTTAACTTTAACCGGTTGTTGATGGGGATACGGCATACGGACACTACTACAGAGTTATTCTGTTAAACTGAGAAGCTGTTATTTTTGAAACAGTTGAGTTTCCCACTAGTATGTAAAGCCAAATATTTAATAATAAAAAATGTTGGGTGAAAAGATGAATTTCTGTAAAAACGTGTTAATACTTTCACTATAGACAACGCAAAATAGGGTTATTTCACGTGAAATTAAAGTACTTATTTATTTAAATTTATATACTCTACCTAAGAAAACAGTTAACACGTCATTTTCGTTTGTCTGATAATAGTTATCAAATTGATAAAAAAATATAATGATACAACATTTTTTAATATCTATATACATTTAAATATAAAAAATTAAATGAATATATATATATATATATATATATATATATATATATATATATATATATATATATATATATATATATATATATATATATATATACAGGGTGTTTCCAAATTGATCCGATGAATTTTACAGGGTGATTCTTTGGAGAAAAATAAGGGGTGTCTTTTTATTATGTTTTTCTTGAAACCCCTTCTACTCCAAGTTACAGCCCTTTGAAATTTTTGAAACTAATTTTAAAACAACGAATATTAAAATAAGTAAATAAACAATTTATACTATATATCTTCCAATTTTTTTTTAAACTCAAACTCAATTTTTTATACTGTTGGCTGTTGTTTGCACAGTTTTTTAAAGTGGACTGATAAAGATGACCAGTGAACCGAAAATGTAACTAGAGATAGAGATGTTTCTAAGAAAGAATAAAAGCATAATGTAATAACAAACCATATGTACAGAATAAAGGCAAATTTCTTTACCGAAATTTTATGAGCTGCGTTATGTTATGGAGTTCTTAGAATCACTCCCTGTGTAGCAATAAAAGTTCTAACGTCTAACGTCCCAAGACGTGATAAATAATGATATTTATTGATTCTTGCTGTGGCATTGACATTTAGGTAAAGACCCCTCATAAAATAAATTTGTTAGAAATGACTAGTTTATAATTCCTAAAACATCTAAGTAAATACTAATATAAGACTCCTTTCTGATTTCTAAAAGTTTCACTTCAGAGTGACAAAAGATTTACGACACGCTTATTATAATTTCTTAACCCTTTGTTTCCTTTTCATATCAACAAAATTTGAGATTTATACACTACGTGAAATAACGGGGTAAAAATACAATGCATTTATACTAGTGTGCTCGCTCTCGCTCACAGCTTTGGGAAGGTAGGATACTATCGATCGACTATCCAGTTTAAAATAACTGAAGCCGTTATTTTCAACGGTTATTATTAAATAACGTTAACGGCTTCAACTGTTAACAGAACATAACCGTTTTTCCCATCACTAGCTCTTTCCAATTGCTATTCGGTCCAATTGCTGCAAACGTTCACGAAAATACAAGTGAATTTGTTAGGGATGTGAAAAAAAAAAAACTAATTCATTCACTGCAGTGCGTAAAAATGGTAGTTAATATTTATATGATTACAACTTAGTTGCAGAAACGCAGTAAAAATGTTTCATTATCTGTTGTTAATTAACGTTTAGTGTCTCTCCTATAAAATCATTAATTTGTGAGGCCACTTACATCTTGGACCGACGATATGCAAAAGGTGTACCTATGCAGACGTCTCTTGACGACATGGCGGTCAAATTTAGGTTAAAAGTTTTAAATATGGTGGCTTGTTGTGAATAAGATTCGGAATTTACGAAAGTCTTTGTTTTTGTCATACAATTTCAAAGTTGCTTTTGAACATCCATTTTTGGTTATGATTTACAAGACATTTCTGCCGTAGCCATAATCGTGGTAGGATAAAATAAATTTAATTATCGTTCACTAAAATGAAACAAGTTAAGACTAAAAAAAAATCATTGTCGACAATCTGATTAAAATAAAATATTTAAAAAAATATTTTACGTAAAACGGGTGAGTCATCATCCCACAAGCTGCATGCTGAGGCGAACCAGACATTATGACCTTTAATAACTACGTAGCAAACGCAAATATTCATTGTTTTGGCAACTCATACAACTCCCAAAATAAAAAAATAGATACACGAGAAAGTTCACTGTATTTTTATTACATTCTGCTGCAACTAAAATAAAAAAAGAAAACGTGACTACGTGACTTTCTACATATCTTTTTGCACAAAGAAATGCCGGTTATAATCAAAATGAACGTTTTTGAGGTAATACGAATAAAATCATTCAGGTAACCTATTTTCTACAGAGTTGGTAAAAACCATGTTTTTTTTTTACAAAAAAAAAGCAATAAACAGTGTTTAAAACTGGTTTTTAATGTTTTAATCATTGTTCTTAATGAAATAAATTATAAAACAGTTTTAAACTGAAAAAAAAACTTGTGTTAAGCAGTTTAAAACACATACATGTCATAAAATTGGAGGATTCACCGAGTATAATTCAATACAATAAGCCATTATAAGCTCTACTCCTTTAACCTAGATTCAGCCTTCAGTATAATAATAATAATAATAATAATAATAATAATAATAATAATAATAATAATAATAATAATAATAATAATAATAATAATAATAATAATAATAATAATAATAATAATAATAATAATAATAATAATAATAATAATAATAATAATAATAATAATAATAATAATAATAATAATAATAATAATAATAATAATAATAATAATAATAATAATAATAATAATAATAATAATAATAATAATAATAATAATAATAATAATAATAATAATAATAATAATAATAATAATAATAATAATAATAATAATAATAATAATAATAATAATAATAATAATAAGACAGACTCACGAGAAGGCTTCTTACGAAATTTCGGTGCCTTCACACCAACTCATCTGTTAGAAGACTGTATACACCTCGGAAAGAAGGCGGCAGAGGGTTAATCCACATAAAGAACCTCTGTTTTAAGCAAGAAAGAAACATGCGACAACGTTTTCTTGCATCGCAGGATGAACTGATGAAGTTGGTGGTGTGCGAGGATAAGGATTGTACTCCACTTACGCTGGGTCAGCGTAACTATGAGTTGGACACCCCGGCTGACCAGGACGGTGTAGTCCAGTGGGGCGACCAGGCTATGCATGGAAGGTACCCCAAGTACCTGCAGGCGGATAGTGTTGATAAAACCTCTTCGCTTATATGGTTGGTCGAGAGGCAACTCTACCCGAAGACAAAGGGTTTTGTGATGGCCATTCAGGATAGGGTTATAAAAACTAAAAACTACGAGAAGCATTGTCTAAAATTAGAAGTGGTGGATAAATGTCGAAAATGCGCAGTTGTTGTAGAAACCATTGAACACGTCATGGCAGCATGTCCTGCTCTCCAGCTCGCCAAGATCATCCATCAACAAATCGCTTTGAAATGCAGCCTCCTGAACCCGTCAACAACACCAGCTTACTACAAGTATTCTCCGGAGGCAGTGCTGGAGTCGGCGGACTTTCTCCTGTACTGCGACCGACCCATGATAACGGACCGCCCTGTGGACTTCAATAGACGAGACATTGTCCTGATAAACAAACAGATGAGGCTTGCTGTGATCATAGACATTGCTGTACCGCTGTCTCATAACATTCAGAAAACTGAAATTGAAAAGATCACCAAGTATGAAAACTTGGCATATGAAATAAAAAACATGGAAGCTCCAGAAGGTGGCTATATATCCTTTCGTAATGTCGGCGGAAGGAATAGTCACCAAAACTTTCATGGGAAATCTAAAGGAACTCGGATTACCAAATAACATCCTCAACGTGGGGCAGAGGGCGGTTCAGCTGCAGACATGTCACATAGTCCGAAAATTTCTCAGTTAAGTGGCGACCTCAAACACGTCTGCTGTGTTGAAGCACCGGAAGTCGGACTGTAATAATAATATCGACATAATGGGATATGAATTTCATCCCCATCTACCGAGCCGAACCCCAATGTCGCGCGCGGGGGGTCGGTCAAAAGGTTTCCAGTAGTAATACTGAGAAAGTGTAACGCTTATATCAAATAATAATAATAATAATAATAATAATAATAATAATAATAATAATAATAATAATAATAATAATAATAATAATAATAATAATAATAATAATAATAATAATAATAATAATAATAATAATAATAATAATAATAATAATAATAATAATAATAATAATAATAATAATAATAATAATAATAATAATAATAATAATAATAATAATACCTTTATTAACTCAATAGATCATACAAATGATAAAGGATAAGTCAAACAACAAAAGGTACTTATTCTAAACTAAAATTTAACTAATGTTCAACAGAATAAAAAGCATTTGATACAAGAAAATTCCAAATAGCTGATTTAAATTTCTTAAGGCTTTCAATATCCTTAAAACTTGTATCTAATTTATTGTAAAGTACAGCGCCTATGTAGTAAGGACTTTGTTTATACAATTCAAATCTATGGATATCATACTGCAGGTCAGGTCATTCAAATCCCCGGGATTCGATGGAATCATGCTCCAACAGGGTATAGACTTACTGACGCCGGCGCTTACCCCCATTATGAGGCCAGCCTGGCATTGGGATATATTCCGAGGGCATGGAGACTGGCCAGGGTTGTATTCATTCCTAAGCCTGGGCAATGGAGGGGCTACACCAACAAGCGGATCCTCATAGCCACAGACAGCTCTTAAGGCCCTAAGTAGCCCACGGGTAAATTCCAGGCTGGTAAGTGAATGCCGAGACTAAACGAGCGACCTCGCTGTGCAAAATAAGTTCACCCTCATCTGGGTACCGGGTCACACATAGTATTTCCCTCGAAGCCCATGCAACGGTCTTTCAGGCCGAGATGTACGCCATCCTGCACTGTGTGCGGGAGAACAAGAGGAGGGGCTACACCAACAAGCGGATCCTCATAGCCACAGACAGCCAGGCAGCCCTCAAGGCACTAAGTAGCCCACGGGTAAATTCCTGGCTCGTGAGTGAGTGACGAGACGAGACGAGCGACCTGCCTGGGCAGAATGAGGTGACCCTCATCTGGGTGCCGGGTCACTCGGGGGGTCAAAGGCAATGAATAAGCTGACAATCTCGCGAAGAGACGGTCAGCAGAACCATTTATGGAACCAGAACCGGTCTTGGGCGTGAAAAAGAGCACTGCCAGGGGATCCATTAAGTCCTGGGTCAGAAACGAACATAAGTTGTGCTGGGCAGACTGTCCAGGGCTCAGTCAGTAATTGAAGAACCCAGTTCAAAGAGAGCTGTGGAGCTGCTAAATCTTAACATAGGACAGCTCAGGAACATAACAGGACACTTGACGGGACACATGGCCGTCAAGAAACACCTGAATAAAATGGGGCGGTTCGAGGGATACCTGGCATGCAGACTCTGCGGCGAGGGGGAGGAATCAGCCCAGCAGATCTTGTGCGAGTGTAAAGCTCTGGACGACAAAAGACAACTGATCTATGGACAGTCTAGACCGGAGACAGAGCAATATAAAACTTCACCCTACCAATTGCTGTGCAGACTAGTTCAAGTCACAGTGATTTTGGAATGGGTGGAGTAGAAAAGACAAAGGGCATGTACAATAAGCCTAAGGCTGCGGTGCTATCAGGGCGGCAAAGACGCGGACGAGCCCTAAGGGTTCCACCACAGACAATCAACCTATAGATTAAGTGTGGCTTAACCAAGGTCTCATACAACACTAACAGTTGTTCACAAGAAAATACCTGTCTAAAGCACTTTAACCTACAACTTATCATAAACCGAATCCTTGTTTTTACATGATGAACCTGTTTATTTAGTCGTAGATGTTGATCGATGTAGATTCCCAGGTAGCTGGAGGACGTAGTTCCCTTCATAGTGTAGTTGTTACATTGACATTCACTTGCCAACCTTAATTCACTGTATTCTGGCAAGCCATTAGCATATGATGCAAAAGGCAAAAAACATGTTTTCTGAAAGTTTTTTGTAGCTTTTTAGTTTTCAAAAAATGTATGATCTTTGATATCTCTTTTTTGACTTTTTGCCTTAACCCTTTTCATGTACCATTGTGGAAGAAATCACTTTGTCATCAGCAGAGATTATTACGTCACCGTCAATGTCTAGGTTCATCATTTCATTTAGATAGATAATAAATAATACAGGCCCAAGCACGCTGCCCTGATGCACACTACAATGAACAGCCCTAGACTTGCTAAGAGTGTGACGAATTTTTAGCCTTTGTATCCTCTCAGAGAGGTAGTCTTTGAACAACTTATGAGAGACACCCCTAACACCGATATTCTCCATGCAACTCAACAACTCACCATGATTGACTGTGTCAAACGCTTTTTTAACCTTCGTCGTACTGTGCTATAAAAAATACAGGAAATACTGTGCGGGGTACATTTATACCCCACGTAAATTTGCAGAATTTTACATTCCTAATTTTAACTAGCATATTTATTGAGCTAAAAAAACATAAAAAGTCAGCGCAAAATGTAAAATAATTATTCAAAATAATTAAAACTTAAACTACAAAACAGAAAGAAAAAAACAATCTAATCTGAAGAATTCTGGTGACCTTTGCATTTTTCGCAGATAGTCTGTTTTGCAGAATGGGAAGCACATACAAACCGATTGCAGTGGCAGCAGACTCGCCTGCCTTTTCGATCCCTTTTCCTGTCGTATAAGTAGCACCGACCAGGTGTAGGCCGCACAACTTCTTGATTATCTCTACTTTTATGCTTTAATTCTGGAAAAATAAAAAGAATATGATTTCGATGGATTTGTGCATTGTATTTTCGGTTTCAAATCTTCTGACTGCATTGGCTCTGATCAGTGATTCTCCCAGCTCGAGCAGAAATTTCCTGCGACAGTCTTTACTACTTGATTTTTTTGCGGAAATTTCAGACCTCATAAAATAAATGAAATTATTCCGGCAACATCTAATAATTGGCCAAACATTACCATCGGCCATAGGTTAGTGATCATACGGGCTGAATACTCTTACGATTTTATCGTATTTTTCTGAACCATCTTTGGTTCAGAAAAAAAATATTGGCAGATATATTTACAAATAATTACCACTATTATTAAGGCACATATCCCATTGTTTCACCAACCGATGTATACCCTGCGTAAAGAATTCTTGTAGCTGCTGCTCGGAGAATTATTTTACGGCATTTTGTACTTCTTCGTCCGACTGAAAACGATTACCTTTTAACGCATTTTGCTGTAACCCAGTTTGTGTACGATACTATGGACAAATCCTATACTCACACCAACATTTTCTGAAATTGCTCTGATTGACATTCGACGATTTTCTCTAATCAGGCCTTCCAGACATGCCACATTCCTGTCTGTTGATGCAGTACTCAATGCACCTGGTAGCGGCTCCTCTCTGCCACTCTTAAATTTTCGACACCATTCCTTGACAGTTTGATACGAAAAACATGCGTTTCCATACACTGCTTGCATTTGCGTATGAATTTGCAATGGTTGCAAACCTCCAGCACATAAAAATTGAAAGACCGCACGCTGATTATATTTGGACGAACTGTTAACAACAAACGCCATTTTAAACTTACAATACCTAAAATCGCTGTCAAATACAAATGATAGGAACTGATCAGTGTGATGTTTACAAACACAACTAACATTGCAAAACGTCAGTTGAGTGATTACAACTGTTTCCAAGGCTGACCTGACCAAAGATGGGTTTCAATTGAACAAGCCTCCTAACTTAAAATACTAAATGGGGTACAAACGCACACCAAGTCATATTTTATTTTATTTTTTGTGAAAATTATGTGAACAATTATCACAAATAAATACATTAAGCGGGAGTTAATGGAGGATAACTTAAATGAACAAAGCAGAATATTCCAATTGTACAAAAATATCCTAAAAAATGTGAATCTAGGGTACGTTTGTATCCCGCTCGGTATGACGAAGGTTAAGATCTATAAATATACTCATACAGGGTTGCCCATTATTCACACCGTTATATGTTTCCTGTCAGTGTAATCATTGCATCCTGAGTTGACTTCTCCTCCCTGTAACCAAATTGCCTTTCAGGCAATATTTTATATTTATGTATGTAACCGATCAATCTTTTCTTAAGCACCTCTTCAAAAATCTTTTACATATTCGTTGTTAAAGATAATGGTCTATAATTATCCAGTTCATATTTTTCTCCGTTCTTAAATAAAGGTATTCTTATTGTTTCCTTAAATGTCCTGGAGCATACATCAGATTCAAATGACACATTTACAATATCTCTCAATGGGCCCTTAATGTACTCAGCAATACTTTTCAGAAATCTGTTGCCTATCAACTCATATCTCGGGGTCTTGCTGTCCCCCAACTCTAGTATCGTCTCTAATACCTCATTTTCCGAAGCATTATCAAACAACATCGAATTCGCCAAAGATCTATTTTCATTGCGACATCTTGTGTTATTACACGCTTGAATTGATCTCGCTAGATTATTACCTATATCAGTAAGAAAGTCAACAAAGATGTCGGATATTGCTTTTTCGTCGTTTTTCACAATCCTCCTTGTTCTTAATTTCAACTAAGTATTGTATTATTCTTCCTATTATTACAAATCTCGTTTACAGCGCTCCACATAGCTGGTGAGCTGTTTCTATTACTGATCAATATACCCTGATAGTAATCATATTTACACCTCTTAATAAGTGTACTTAATAAGTTTCTATGTTCGCTATAAGCTTTCATATTCGATGCTGTAGGTTCCCGTTACGCTCTTCTAAAGAGGTGATTATCTGTCCGTATAGACTTTATTAGTCCACAATTTTTTTTTACTGTGTAACAGGAATTAGAGACGGGTAAACAATTGGACCAAACTAACATAATAGCTCTCGACAAAAATCTTCTCAAATTGTTTTATTACATAAATTATAGGAATAATTATATCTACAGTCTCATCGAGAAACTTGCAAACACATTTTTGAAATCTCAAGGTGAAAATTACGCAAAGTACATTCCAAAACTTTAGAAACAAAAGTCGATGTAAATTAGATTCAAAGCTTCGAAAACAAAAGTCATCAATCTCATTATTTTCGGTACAATGTACAGATAATAAAATAAACAAAGTTTACTCTACTCATTGCCCCTTTCAAAATTGAATTACCGGGCTTCATTTTTACTAAAAGCATTTCTACCTAACCGCACATGGAGTAACGAGCCTCCCTATCTAATACTAAATCAAAATTAAATTTAAATGTTTGTCCTGCCATTCCTACACACCATTTCAACGGGGTTTCTACAAGACATATGCATTAGTTTAGCAGTGGTTTTTTCATTGCGTGAATGAGTGAGATCAAACCAGGGTGCAGTTTATTGATAATCTTCGTGATGTATGCACTTAAAAAGTCTGGACGCAGCAAGTGAGTTATGGTAGTGAATTTTCATAAACATGTTTTTAATAGCAAATATGTTTTTTTTTGCAGGAAACAGGCATCAAATTTGGTTACCAGTATAACCTATATACTGGAAACAATGTGCCCTGTTTCACCTAAATAACTTTATTGTTTGAAAATGTACAAACCTTTCCGAAAGTAAACTTAAAATGTTCCCGAAAAAACTGGTTTCTTGGCCAACAAACCTTATAGGTTAATAGCAAATTGAGCTATTTAAATTTGAAGCATATAATGAAAATTTGCTACCATAACGCACTTGCTGCGTCCCGAATTTCTTTTCTTCTAAACATGCATTATATTTCGATGGAAAATACAAAAATACAATAACATAACGCGTGTTCGATTAAAAAAAAAATTTGTATCACCAACGACTTATGGGCCAGCCTGTGATTGTAGAAATGACCTTTGAAGATGTAGCCAAGACATTCTATAATTAATGTACACAATTTTTTCTCGTATCTTGTATAATAACGGATATATTGAGCTTTATTGACTTTTGACGAAAATTCGCCAAAAATTGTATACCATTAAACGATAAACTATATAGCTAAAACTACTGCCAAAGCATCAGAGAAGGAGTCTATTTGAAATTAATTTTCTGGAAATATTTTAGTAAAATGAAGAACAAATGAAGCTAAGACTTCAGGGTCTGTAAAATATTCTTCTTACGACATTTTCGTTACATAACCCGTATTAGTTTAAGGTTATTTGCCTAAATGTTGATAATTTTGATGTTTTAAATCGCGAATTTGACGTTTTGAGGAAAACCCCTTTTTTTCCGTTAAATGCCTATAACTTTTTTTGTCTTTTCTCCCAGAGCTAAATTTTGGTACGTAATTTACTTTTCATGATATAAGCACGCGTACCAAATTTGATTGCCCTTACTTTGTAGTTTCCGGATATAAAAATGTTCCGAAAGAAAACACAAAATTTTCCGGGAAAAGCTGGGCCAATTTTCCGGGAAAAGCCGGGCCGATTTTCCTGGCTAACGAACTTATCCAAGCCACTTGCAAAAGGAAGGTACTCACAAAATATAATCAAAATCGGCCCATTATATTTTGATATGTGATACATATAAATTTTTTAATAAAATTCACTAAAATCTTTGAGGTTATTTTGAAAATAAGAGTAAAAACAACTATAATCATTCTAACGTAGACACTATTTCTCTGGCTTCACAAATGTTTGTTCTCTTTTCTGTAACCGGTTTCGCTGCGTGACAAAATCATCTCCCGTCTGACGATTTTTTGTTGTATTAACATTGCCAACTATGAAGAATGTTGATAATCTGCACGCCACTGTATTTTCATAGCGTTTTAACAAAATTCATTCATAACCACACAACTTTTTTTTAACTTTTTTTAACTTTTTTTTCCATGGGCAATAATAACGATGATAAGTGGTGGGTAATTTATAATGAATAACCCTCTACCTAACTGCCGAACAGTACAAAATTACCTTAGTTGTCTTTTCACGTTAGCTGTGGAATTTCAAAATATTTCTGTCATCGGTAATAACATAATGTTGTAATAGTAAGGTGCAGTTTAATGATTTTGACTGAGGTGAATCTTATAGGGTATGTAAGTATTTTAACGTAGGAACCTCGTGCCTGCGTTATACACATACCAGGAGGAAATTGAAGGATCATCATTGACCTAAAAAGTAAATAGGAAAGAGCAGCGGAGGCCTTCGCAGTCAGCAATTCTTTAGCCAATATGGTTCAGCAACCTACTTATTTTCCTCGCATCCCAACACACAGCTCAAATCCCTTGGATCTCTTTCTTACTACAAATCCTGACTGCTATAAGATATCAGTCACCGCCCCCCTGGGTCGCTCAGACCACGGCATGGTCACTGCTTCCTGCGCAATGCAACCCGAGGTCACACAGTCATCACACCCACGTATCGTTTGGCACTACAACTTCGCGAACTGGGACGAAATGCGAGATTACTTTTCCTCATTTCCATGGGCGTCTGTCTCCTTCTCTCATCCTGACCCCTCTGATATCTCACAAAACGTCACCGAAATTATCCAAGCTGGCATGGAATTATTTATTCTACGTACACAGAAAACCTCTGCAGCCACTCAAAAGCCCTGGTTCTCTAAATCATGTGACAAGGCCAGACTTGAAAAGGTCAAAGCTCACAAAAAGCTTCTACACAATCCCAGTCAAGAAAACCGTCAAGCATTTAACGACGCAAGAAACCGCTATGTCCGCGTTCTTTCTGAGGCACAAAACTCGTTTAATAACCACATCAAAAACAAAGTCCTCTTAACCTCCAGCGGCAGCAAACCCTTCTGGACTCTTGCTAAATCTATTGGGAATAATTTCTGCAAGAGCACGTTCCCACCTCTTGTCTCAGGGGACGAAATTATTTCTACCGCCCTGGGCAAGGCTGAACTTTTTTCTTCGTTGTTCGCCGGCAATTCTACTCTCAACCCACCTCCAAATGTTCAACCACCAACAGTCCCCAATGTCGCGCATAAAATGACGGATATCATTTTCAAAACTAAAAAGGTACGAAAGATGCTCTCTTCTCTTAATACTAGGAAAGCCTCTGGCCTTGACGAGATCCCAGTAATTGTTCTCAAAAAATGCGCACCAGAACTTGCTTCTGTCCTGACTCGTCTGTTTCAGACATCTTACAATAGAGGCATGTTCCCTAGTAACTGGAAAACTGCTCGAGTACAACCCGTCCCCAAGAAAGGATCGAAAGCGCTTCCTAGCAACTACAGGCCCATTTCTCTCCTTTCAGTCATCTCTAGAGTGATGGAAAAGTATATAAACACCGAATTACTAAAATTTCTTGAAAAACACAGTCTAATCCACGACAGGCAGTATGGATTACGTCAGCGCAGATCAACTGCCGATCTCCTTTCCTTTGTCACCCATTCTTGGAACAAGTCTATGGAACTACACGGCGAATCCCAGATTGTCGCTCTAGACATATCCAAATCATTCGACTAGGTCTGGCACGCAGCGCTGCTTAATAAACTACCGGCCTATGGCCTACCACCAAAACCCTGTACGTGGACAGCAAATTTCCTCTCCAACCGGAGCATTTCTGTTGTCGTGGATGGCCATTCGTCTAAACTGCATTCAATTAATGCAGGAGTTCCTCAAGGTTCAGCTTTAGCCCCTACTTTGTTTCTTCTCCACATAAATGATCTCCTCTCTAGCACATCCAACCCAGTTCACAGTTACGCGGACGACAGCACCCTCCACTCAAATATACAATATTCTAAGCCTGTCTCTTTAGCCCAATTAGATGAGGATCGCAGACTCATGGAGAGTTCTATCTCCGTGGATCTCCAAAAATATTAGACTGGGGAAGTAGAAATTTGTACAATTCAACCCCACCAAATCACAGTCTTGCTTTCTTTCTCATAAGAGATACACCAGCCCTAGACCCATCACAATAAACAAGCAAGTTATTCAAAGTAATGAGTCCTTTTCACTTGTTGGCATCTCTGTGGATCGAAATCTCAATTGGCATAAACATGTCACATCAATTGCAGAAGCGGCTGCTAAGAAATTAGGTTTCCTCTTCCGGGCTCGCAAATACTTTTCACCAGCTAATCTCTATACTTTATATACTTCATAAATAAGACCAAACCTCGAATACTGCTCCCACATCTGGGGTGCTGCTGCCGCTTCTACACTCGCAATCCTGGACTCCATTCAGAAGAGAGCTCTACGTCTCATCGGTGACCCTACCCTCACCCAAAGGCTGCCATCTCTTGCCCACCGACGTGCCGTTGGTGACCTCTCTCTCTTTTATAGATATCTGCACGGGCACTGCTCAGAGGAGCTTTCTTCCATAGTTCCTCCACCTGCTGCCCCCAACAGATCTACCAGGGGAACAGAGCGAATGCACCCTTTTACTGTCCAGGTCACCAGACATAGAACATCTTGTTATGTCCGCTCTTTTGTCTCGAGGACTTCCAAGTTGTGGAATTCCTTGCCGGCACATGTTTTTCCTTCTCCCCCGAAATTACAAACCTTCAAGTCCAGAATTAACAAGTTGGCTCTTTCCTCCCTGTCGACACCCACGGTACGATATTATTTAGGCTGTAAGCCCTCGTGGTGTTGTTGAAATTAAAAAAAAATCAAATGTTATTACGTTCATTATTGTTTAAGTTTCTGGCCCCATGGGGTAAACCATCCAATCTCGGCTGCACTTTTATCAAACTGTTGAAAAATAGTACGGTGTGGTTGTTGTTACAAAAAAATTTCTAAATATCCCATCCCCGATATTGTTGTTTTTCGATTTGATGCAAGAAATAAACAACATATTCGGTTCATTATTGAATGACATCTTACTATTATTATAATGAGCGAGTTCACCAGGCGCCAACAGTTAAATAGGTAATTGTGTCAACGTATGCGTTCACCAGTCAACTCAATTGCTGCCGATTTGTCAAAGCGGAATGACAGACAAACGTCACAAAATCGTGGTTAAAGTCAACAGTACGTTCATCAGTCTCCAACCGCTGAAATGTATCGGTGGTCAGCAGATAAGGGCTTAAACACAGCTGTTGGTGCCCGGTGAACTCATCCATTGTTATCACAGAAATATTTATTGACGTTTTGAAATTCTACAGCCAACGTACAGAGACAAATTAAGATGATCTTGCACTGTTTGACAGTCAAGTCTAATTATTGTTAAAAATTACTTCATATTTATTCAATATGTTATACATTGTTGAATTCCCAAAAAAATAGGAATCCTATGATGTCGAAATCCAATATGGCGAACATTAGAAAGTTGACGATGTTTCAAAGAAGGCGAAACGTTGTAGAACATTTTTGACTCAGACATCATATAGAAAACTGAAAATGGCTGCGAGAATGTGCTTTTCGTTTCTTTATACGAGTTTAAATAAATGAGATAGTGCCTCGGTGGTCCAGTGGTAAGAACGTGTGCCTCTGAACCGAAGGGTACTGGGTTCTATTCCCAGGGTTTCCCTTTCACTTCTTCGGTACAAACTGTAATAAATTACCATCAACCGAGGTTCTGGCATTGTATTTGAGCAAGTTGAATGTCTGCACGTTCCGCCCTTCGGAGGAGCCGTATGTGCGTCGGTCCAATGTCCATGCGATGTTGGGTACGTTAAAGATCCCTACCATTCTTACAGAAAGGCAGGGGTACAGCAAATTTCCAGGACAGTGAGGTGAAACTGCTACCTAGCGTCGGTGATTGGCCATAGTCGCGGAAATAAGCCGACGTTAAAGTTTTTAAAAAAATTCGATAATAAGCGAGATCCCCATGGTGAGGCTCGAATTTGAATCACCTGGTATTCTAGAACATCCAGGTAAAATAGAAACTAAACAGCAGCCCTCCAATGGGCTTTCTTTTACACGCAGAAGCGTTGTAACTTTGTGAGCGTTATTCAAAACAAAACAGAGCTTTTAACAGCTGAGTCAGCTTGTTTTTCTTGTGAAGCGGATGTCTTCAAATGGACATAGACATGAAAAGGAGACAAAGTAAAACGACAATGACCGAACAGATTTAACAGTTTTTCAAAGAATTTTAAAATGCTATAATAAAACAGATCTAACACAAAGTAAAGATTGGAACCTGTGATGAGCACTGATAAGTACACTTGGAGAACCGAAATCGCCACAACACATTTAAAAAAGGTTCGGAACGCAGCAAGTGCGTTATAGTAGTGAATTTTCATAAGAATTGTACACTATTAGTACGATATATTATTAAAACTAATTCTTTAAATTTAAATGGACCTTGGAGATCGGTTCTAGAGTCCCAGTTAGTTAGATTTGAAAAAATATATATTTTATATGGAACTGAAAAATTAAAAGTTGGTCGTAGATTTAATATGTAAGTACTGCAAGTGTCTTTTGAAAAATTGTGTTACAAATTTCATTAAAGTTACAAGAGTTTTTCAGAAAGAAAATTATTTACAAAGGGAATGTACCTGTCAAATTATAAATATGGCTGGTATTTTTCCTTATTAATTGCTTGGATGATTTGTTTTAGTCAACCCATCCAGTTTTTGCAAACAATAAACAACAAAAAATCGGATTTGAAATAGTTTTACGAGAATTTTCTACCATAACATACTTGCTGCACCCAGACCCTTTCCAACACTTATTTACGATTGCTGTGATCATACTTTTTGAAAATGATAAAATATTGCAGCTTACTATGTAAGACTGAAAAAGCAAGGCAACCTCTGAATCATTTTTGGAAAAATATTTAAAGAAATTAAGTAAAATAACAATTTAAACATAAATTAAAAATCTTGGTTCGCTGCTTCGTCGCGGGGGTTCTCCTTCCCTTTCTGCATCCATACAATCACCCTCAATGCATAAACGTGAACAATGTAAATAAGAAAAATTCCTTTGCAGCAACCCCTAAGAAAGTTACGGGACCTACGGTGAATACAGAGGTTCTGCGTGCGGTAAACAGGATTTTAAGGAGGTGTAGCTGCAAAATGGGATAAGGCAGCTTAAAGAGGTCCAAATAAGCTGTTTCTTTCGCACTTTCCGCTCACATTGCCTTTTTATATTCTTCTCCGCCCAGCACCCCTATTCACTCTTGGTCCCGTAACTTTCTTTTGGGCTGTTTGCAAGAAATTCTTCTTGTGGTTTGGGCATCCAGAAGGAGTTCTAAGCATATTTCTGTAAATATTTTTCTAAACACCCCCCATGTGCTAATCTGCAAATTTACCGAAAATTTAATTTTTATTTACAAACGTAATGCATCTATGAAATTATAGGTGGCAGGTGAGTATTTTTCCATATTAATCGCTTGAATGATCGGTTTTAATTAACGCAATCGAACCAGTTTCTACAAACAAAATAACAAAAAAGGTTTTCTAAAACAAAATTGTAATTATATGCGAAGCTCGTTGTGTTATTTTTAAAATTTAGTATCCACGCTGCTTTTATATAGGTTTTACTATGTATCATAACTAAAAATTCTAGTTTATGTAATGGCAAATTGGGTTATCACCATTTGAAAGATTTTTATGAAAATTTGCTACTATAACGCACTTAAACTGTTTATATCATACGATCCTAATAAGGTATTAGTTAGTGTTGTGAGAATACGTAATAAAATATTCGCCGAATCCGAGTATTGAAATATTCGTATTAATCCGAATATCTCTGGCAGCGTGATACGTAATACCGAGTCCTACTATATAGTAAATATAGTGTACATGTACGATACAAAATCTTTATGATACGTAATACTGAACCGTATATAGTAAACAGAGTGTATGTGTACGATACAAAACTCTATGAGCAGAATGACGTATACTGCAGGGTCGGTCAGCCAATAAGAGCAGCAACAGAATAAAACGGATTCGGTGTTCGTATTCCTAATTCGTAATAACAAATATTAATCTAAATTTGCTTAACCTCTACGTACCCCGTACCCGCAATATTGTATAACGGTAATCGAACTTTTTCTTGTGTCCCTAGAATGGGATGTGTTCTATTCCGTTATATCCTGCTTATCTATTTTTAATTGTGTCAATTAGATTACAAGGGGTTTGTTGAAACGAGAAGTTGAATTCAAAACAAATGTTTTCTGCTGGTGCAGTTATAAAATAAATTTTTATTAATAAAAGTGAAATAATGAACACCACAGAATCTTTTTGGTTTAGTTATTGGTCACCATTATATTTTATTAATTACGAAAAACTTACCACGAACTAATCCTATATATTTGTAAAAATACCTTGGTATTTCCAGGACAATAATAATAAAACAACATTACATTTAGCACGTGTAAGTTATTATTATTACTTAAGACACCTACGATTTCATCCCATACCACGCTAAATATAAATATAATATACCCTTCTTAATGTGAAAACGTAACCGGATGATCATTCCGAACATTATTTTATATGAATCCGTATCATCCGAATATTTACACCGCTAGTATTGACAATTAGCACCAGCGGAGTTGATTTTCAGGTTATGCGATGCGCAAAGCACGAGCGTACACGTTTCTTTGTGACAAGTAGCTACGTGTGGTCAGGTTAAACCAGGAGAGAGAGAGAGAGAGAGAGAGAGAGAGAGAGAGAGAGAGAGAGAGAGAGAGAGAGAGAGAGAGAGAGAGAGAGAGAGAGAGAGAGAGAGAGAGAGAGAGAGAGAGAGAGAGAGAGAGAGAGAGAGAGAGAGAGAGAGAGAGAGAGAGAGAGAGAGAGAGAGAGAGAGAGAGAGAGAGAGAGAGAGAGAGAGAGAGAGAGAGAGAGAGAGAGAGAGAGAGAGAGAGAGAGAGAGAGAGAGAGAGAGAGAGAGAGAGAGAGAGATGGCTTTACATTTTAAATACCGTGAACGTGAATAGGAAGCTTAATATTTATACATAATGAAACGTCGTTCTAGATTGCTTTTAAACAAATTGAATCACTGTCATTACATTTTAGTGAATTTTCTTAGAAAAAATTCACTAATGAGGAGATCTCGACTTTTGAATTTTGAAAAAATTTCGATCTAGGACCCCTAGAACCCATATCCGGGGTCAGTTTCAATTTTTATATGATATATATATATATATATATATATATATATATATATATATATATATATATATATATATATATATATATATATATATATATATATATATATATATATATATATATATATATATATATATATATGTATCACACCGATAACTCAAAAAATAATGGGCCGATTTTGATGAAATTTGGCATGTACCTTTCTTTTGTAAATGGCTTGGATAAGTTCGTTAGTCAGGAAAATCGGACGAGGTTTTCCGGGAAAATTTTTAGTTTTCATTCGAAAAAAATTCTTATCTCAAAAAGTAATAAGCCGATTTTAATAAAATTTGGCATGTACCTTTCTTTTGTAAATAGCTTTGACAAGTTTGTTAGTCAGGAAAATCGGACGAGGTTTTCCGGAAAAATTTTGAGTTTTCATTCGAAAAAAATTTTTATCTCAAAGAATAATAGGCTGATTTTGATAAAATTTGCCATGTACCTTCCTTTTGTAAATGACTTTGACAAGTTCGTTAATCATAAAAATCGGACGAGGTTTTCCGGGAAAATATTGAGTTTTTATTTGAAAAAAAATTTTATCTTAAAAAATAAAAAATCTATGATAACCAAATTTGGTAGGTAGGTTTACGATATAAAAAGTAAACTATACACCAAAATTTAGATTTCTATGTTACAAGAAAAAAAAGTTATAATAAAATATTTTGTGCCAGATCATTTCTATGAAAATTCACTACCATAACGCACTTGCTGCGTCCAGGCTTTTCTTTATTTATTTATATATTAGTATAAATTCGCATGCTAATATTTAGCACTTTTGGACACAAACTTTGTCCCGGTATTAGCAAAGAAATGGTCCAAGGCTGACAATTTACAAAATTGTTAGTTACACAGCTCTATCTATAAAATTTTGTGTAAACTAGAGTCGTCGTGACAACATACTACCTGGTTCTGCACCGAGATGGCGTCCCTGTCGTATCTCACAATGTCTGAGCTTTTGCAATAACTTCCATTGTTTAGATTTTTATCTACGATTTATTTAAATAGCATAGAAGTACAGATACCGTCATCTGTCTTTGTCAAACATTCTAGATATTGGATTACAGAATCTGAAGTGATGTCAAGGAATATTTTTTAATTAATTTCGAATAACTTTATTTTCCTTTTATCAAACGACTTGAAAATTGGTACACAACCACGTCTGTCTATGTTCTTTTAGGCTGTAAATTTTTGTTTCAATCACTTACAAAATTTGAGAGATATTGCGTTTTAAAAATTATTTTTTAATTTTTTATTAAGAAAAATTGGTCGTTAAGATTTGATGAACGAACTCATCCGAGCCATTAGCAAAGTAAGGGAAATTCCTAAATTTGGTCCAAATCAGTGATGTATTTTTTGAGTTATCGGTTGGATATATATATATATATATATATATATATATATATATATATATATATATATATATATATATATATATATATATATATATATATATAAACATTTTAACTGACCATGGAAATGGGTTCCAGAGGCACTAATTCCTGCTCATTTAACGAAATTTTCCGAAAGTCTCACCATCAATACCTCTCTATTAGTGAATTTTCTTAATGAAAATTCACTAAAAACTTGAGGATGAAAAATTCTGAAATTTTTCATCCCCTGATGACGCTAACTTGGTTATTGAGAGGATCGTCAAGTTTTTTTAAATGTGTGGTGATGACTTGGAAAACCCAATTTAAAACTTCAAACGCTGTTAGTGAAAACTTCAATCTTCAGAATTTCGACGTTTTTCTTGTCTGGCAACGTTGTATTTCAAAGCAAGTATGAGCACAGCATGAGAAACAATTGTTTATCATGCTGTGCTACAAGTAGTATATTCGTTTCTCTTTATCAATTGTTTAAACTAAATTAAAAATAAATAAAAAACAGCATTAACCCTTCATCGATATCAAAAAAAAAAAAACAACAAAGTAACTAGTACTTGAAAGAGATGGTGCCTCATAGTAACAAGTTTTTGGATTAATTTACAAACAATAAACAAAATCGATAAAGGGTTAAAAGAAAGTACAGTTTACAAGAAATCAAACAAATTTATTCGTTGAAACAAGAATTACACATCTAAAATTAAACCACAGTCGTCTTTAACTATCAAAATTAATTTACTCCAAAACCATATTACCATGAAACACCATTTCTAACGGCCAGATGCGCCCAAGCGCCTAAAAACATAACATTCAGGTTAAAATAAGCATAAAATCAAATTTTATAATTTACCACGAGGTCAGCTAAAAAATAATTGAAAGCTCAGAAGCAAAAGCAAACGTTAAAAAGATTAATATAGCAAATATACTAAGTTAGAGAAACTACGAAACAATCATTAGGAAGAGAGGATTGCAAATATCCGAAGAGTACCTTCGCGCATCCCTTACGGTCTTGACTTCAGAAGAAAACAATTATGCATTTTTTATGATTTCATAGTAACTTTCCCTGCGTATATTTAGATAAATAAGTTTTTAGGGCTTACATTCGTGACGTTTTTTTGGTGAATTTTAGACTGTGTCGTACAATGTTCTCTGAGGATGGCCACCTTTAGAGGAATTATTTTGATTACCATTAGTATAGCATACTGACGAGCTCTGATAAGAGCGAAACCGGTTTGTGTTTCTAATGGTAGTGAAAATGTATCTAGCCTTACACACATTGTTTTCTGTAGTATAAGCAGAGAAAGTAACAGGACTGACGATTTAAGAAATCGTTGGTTGGTTGTACAGGCTCTATGTACAGAGTGTCCCACGTAGACCTTCCATTAGCCGTTTCTGGAGTACGGCTCACAATTGAATTCTGAAAATTTACGCACGTGGGTTTTTCAAATTTTCCAATTCACTGAAAATATTGACGTTAGTATGGGACTTCCGGTTATACCGGAAGTAGACGTCATCTTTTTTATTTCAAATGGAAGATGGTGTTTTTTATAACGGATCTATATTGCTCGTCAAATTTTATGGTAGGTTTTACTAACATGTTATGTCATTTTTCTCAACCATTTTCGAGATATTTGACATTTTTTTCAAAAATTTATTAAAAAACATTGTCACGTTTCTCTCTTATTTTTCAACCTGAAGAGTTGAAATTTTACAGTGGAAATTCTAAAATGCCACAAAATATTTGGAATTTACTGAAGCTAGTACAAGTTAGACAGGGTGTCCGAAATAGACCGGTCAATCGTGACAACTTTAAAACCTAGTAACTCTCTATATTTTATGACGTTAGTTCATGTACTTTTTATTGTTCTTTCGATTGATATCAGCATTCCCTATATCCAAGTCCCACCGATTTGAAGATATTTAAACATTATTTGCGATAAGAAATAATTATTAGTCAGTTTATCAGGTTGCCTAGGAGATGAAAATTTTAAACGTCATCTTCCGACATAAGTAAAATATGCGACGACTTTTGAATATAACTTTTATTTACGAGGAGTATAATCGAATTATTAGCAGAATATGTCGTGTGGTTGCAAAGAGATTTCCACATAAACACATATTAACTCGTTACATGATCAGAATACTACTAAAAAAGTTCTAAGAGGGGAGTGTTTCGTCCAAAATTTAATAAGAGTAAAGCATTATTAGGGAACAAAGAGATTTTTGTGTTATCACTTCACAGTAAATGTTCGAAATTTACACCGTTCACTTTGAGGCATTTGATTTATTTATTTATTTATTTATTTATTTATTTATTTGTTTATTTATTTATTTATTTATTTATTTATTTATTTATTTATTTATTTATTTATTTATTTATTTATTTATTTATTTATTTATTTATTTATTTATTTATTTATTTATTTATTTATTTATTTATTTATTTATTTATTTATTTGGATATCAACGGGGTTGCCCCCATCACATACAGAGTATACAAATACAAATATAGCAGTGATAACAAAAACATCATTCATTATTCTAAAAACAAATCAAAACAATATTAATTTTAAGTTGTTAATACAATATGCACATACTTGTGCACACACTTATAATATGGAGAGAAATAAATAATCAAAAAATCAAGAAAATCAAGACAACAAGAGCTTTTTTATACCCGAGCAAAGAGCCACTGAACATGTCGATGGCTGAGAACTCATTACCCGCTCTCAACATTCTTGACCACGGTGAATTTAGAGCAGCGTTAGTTCTGCTAAAGGGCAAGGAAAAAGGTTCAGCCACCCTGAGAAGTCGATTTGGAACTTTGAAACGTATCTGACTTAGAAGTTCCGAAGAGTCTATTAAACCGTTTACTATTTTAAAAAGGAAAAGACAATCTGAGACAAGCCGGCCTTCTTCCAATAATAGAATTTAAAAAAAGTATCGCATAATTTTGTAATCATTATTAAATTCTAACTTAAGTTTAAAGCACAAAAACCTAAAAAATCTGTTTTGTATCTTTTCTAGACGCTCCTTGTAAATAAGATACTGGGGATTCCATACAGAAGACGCAAATTTTAATTTGCTGGCAACATACGCATTGTATAATGAGATAAAACATTTATTGTAAAAAACTGCACCCGGCCGCATGATAAGCCCCAGCATACGATAGTAGCAAGATTGTCAATATGTCTGTAGAACAGCAGCTTGCTGTCAAAGGTAACGCCTAGATCTTTTACATAAGTAACCCGTGTAATAATAATATTATCTAAGAGATACGGAAACTCTTGCCATAGTTTCCCACGGGTAAAAGTTATAACACTACACTTATCTAAATTAAGGTAAAGCTGATTTATGCTACAATAATTAGTCAAGTTGTTAAGGTCGGCCTGTAAACGCAAACAGTCTTGTTCACAATTTATAGGAATAAATAATTTGAGGTCGTCGGCATACATCAAAAATTTACACAATTGAAAACAAGTATTTATATCATTAACGTATACAAGAAATAATAGTGGTCCAAGGTGGGATCCTTGGGGTACCCCTGATGGTAATTCGTAAGGGATAGATTCGTAACCTAACACGGATATAAATTGAGATCTGTTTCTAATATACGAACTAACCCAACGCAGAAGAACTCCATGCACACCGATCACCTCCAGCTTTCTCAACAAAATGCTATGATTAATTTTATCAAAGGCTTTGGAAAAATCGGTGTACACAGCATCCACCTGCTTTTCTGTTTCCAAAGATCTCAATAGAAATTCTGTATATTAAGTTAAGTTGGTGTCAACAGACCTGCCTCTATAAAAACCATGTTGCTCTGGAATAATTTTTTGTTTGACAAATTCAAAAAGCTTTACATATACCAGGGATTCAAACAATTTTCCAAATACATCTATGATACTTATCAGACGATAATTTTTAATACATTTCCTAGGACCACCCTTATGTATAGGAATACCAGAGGCAGTCTTCCATTTTATGGGATAAATTCCAGAATGCAGGGATCTATTGAAAATCAACATCAGGGGTTCTAACAGGGAATCGCCACATCTCTTTACAAAATATGGCGACAATCCGTCAGGTCCAGCACCCTTTTTATCATCAAGCCTTACCAAAGAATCCAGTATCTCGTCTGCAGTAATATAAATGCTGGATAGAGAGCGTGAATCAATACCCACATCTGTATCATCCGTATACGGTGCGTCATCTCCATTTTCATAAACGCTTCTAAAAAATTGGGCAAAAAGATCGCAAATACCCCCTCCCGATGAAGCAGAAACTTCATCTAATGTCATCGCAGACGGTATACCTTGATTGCCCCTCTTTAATGAGATATAACACCAAAAACGGCTGGAATCCGAAGCAATTGATTCTCGGTCAGTCTGATATAGTGGTCGTGATCATTAGCAATTTGCCGCTTGCAACGAGCCCGTAACATTTTAAAGGAACTATAATCGGTCGTGTTTTTATAAAGTTTCTACTTTTTGTGATACTTATTTTTTTCTTTGATACTCTTAATTGTTGATGGAGAAAAATATGGAGGATATTTTTTCTTTATTCGGATCATTGGGACGTGATATTTAATGCAATCAAAGATAACAGAGTATAACTTTTCAACCATACGATCAACCTCCAAACCTTCCATCAGGGCACGCCAAGGAATATTTTTCAGAATATGATTTATCATAGGGTAATTTGCTTTTTAAAAATTAAAAGAGCTATTATCAGCCCTTTTTAAACAATGTACAGCTTTCGGGGAGAGCATGGCTCTTTTAATGATGGTACTCGTGACTCGAGAAAGGTAATCTTGCTCCACTGCGTTGAAGGCCTCTAATACTCTAGCTATCATATATTGTTTTGTAGTAGGTGGTTCCTGGTAAACTTTGTTCTTAATGCACGCCCAGATACTAACATCTAGTGGAGTCAAGTCTGGTGAGCGGGCCGGCCAACGATGAGGACCACCGTTAGCTATCCATCTGTCTTCAAATGTTTCCTGAAGTAGGTCGCTTACTATCTGTGAATTGTGTGGTGGAGCTTCATCTTGTTGATACCAAACTTCTGCAGCTTTGTGTTCATGCAAGGAGTTCAGCGCCGGTATTATCTTGCTGCAGAATGCGACAATATCCAGGACCTGTGAATACTGCACGTTTAGAATTCGTTCTTACGTTTTTTTTTAATCTTACCATTATTACTGATATGAATAAAACGGTCATATTTTCAAATTTGGTTTTAGTGAGTCTAATAAATATTAGTACATTATAATAACATAATGTACTAATACGCAAATGAAATTCAGTATTGATTAATATTATTGGTACCAACCTGTTAAGTTCTCATAATAAATGTTAAGGGCAAAAATTCTATTGTTTACTGCGCAAAATACATTGAAACTTCAACAGTCCTGGGAATTTCGTTCTCTAGTAATGTGGGGATTTTTGTCCGACCAATAGTGACTGTTGTGACGATTGAACATGCTTCTCTTTGAAAATTTTGACTCATCGCACCATATAATTTTTCTTGAGAAATTTTCATCTTCTTGAGTTTTCAAAAGATACCATTTGCAGAATTATACACGCTGGGAAAAAATCCCCAGGTTCTAAATGGTGTATTAAAGCGAACGAAAATGGTGTCCATTTGTTAATTTTTAGAATTCTGTGAATAGTTACTCTTGAAAGATGCAAATTTCTACTGCAGTCTCTGATTGACGCATGCGAATAAGCAGTAAAAAATGCCAAAACATATATTTGTGTCTCTTCATTGTTCAATAATTTTTATTACCTTCTGAACGAAACGTTCCATTCTCAGAACAATTTTTCAATAGTCTTCTGATCATGTCAGGAGTTGGTCTGTGTCTATCTGGAAATCTATCTGCAAACACACGACATGTTCTGCTAACAATTTGATTACATTCCCCGTAAATAATAATTAAATTCAAAAAGTCATCGTCTGAGTAATTGAAGTGTGCCATTATTGTGGAAAATACACCCTTCTATTAAAATACAATTGACAAACGTACTTTACAGTACAACCATTGAGTTTACTGTCGGAAGACGACGTTTAAAATTTTCATTTCCTAGGCAACCTGATAAACTGACTGATAATTATTTCTTATCGCAAATATGCCTCAAAGTGAACGTTGCAAATATCGAACATTTATTGTGAAGTGATAACACATAAATATCTTTCTTCCCTAATAATGCTTTACTCTTATGAAATTTTGGACGAAATACTGCATTCTTAGAAATTTTTTCAGTAGTATTCTGATCATGTAACGAGTTGATCTGTGTTTATGTGAAAATCTCTTTGCAACCACACGACATCTTCTGTTAAAATTCGATTATACTCCTCGTAAATAAAAGTTATACTCAAAAGTCGTCGCATATTTTACTTATGTCGGAAAATAACGTTTAAAATTTTCATCTCCTAGGCAACCTGATAAACTGACTCGTAATTATTTCTTATCGCAAATAATGTTTAAATATCTTCAAATCGGTGGAACTTAGGTATAGGGAATGCTGCTACCAATAGAAAGAGCAATAAAAAGTACATGAACTAACGTTATAAAATATAGGGTGCTCTATTTAAAATAAGAGAGCTATTAGGTTTAAAACTTGTCACGATTGACCGGTCCATTTCGGACATCCTGTATAACTTGTACTAGCTTTAGTAAATATCAAATATTTTGTGGCATTTTAGAATTTGTATTTTAAAATTTCAACTCTTCAGGTTGAAAAATAAGAGAGATAGAGGTGTGTAAATGTGACAATGTTTTTTAAGAATTTTTTGAAAAAAGGGAAATATCTCCAAAATGGTTGAGAAAAATGACATAATATGTTAGTGAAACCTACTATAAAATTTGACGAGCAATATAGATCCGTTATAAAAAACGCCATCTTCCATTTGAAATAAAAAAGTTGACTTCTACTTCCGGTATAATCGGAAGTCCCATACCAACGTCAATATTTTCGGTGACATTACTTTACGCACCGATTGGGCGGCCCAGTCTTGCAGTCTACAATTTGATATTTTTGCAAATTTGTTTAGGAATTTTTAGGGAGAAAACAAGCGTTTTCTGCAAGACTGTAATGACCTACATCCGAAATAACTAATTTAAAATTATCACAACCTTCCATAACAGTTCATAACTAAAACAATTAATAGAAAATGTATACCTGAATAGAGAATTTATACACTGAAAAAATGAACGTTCTTATAACTTCCTTACTATCGCTCTAGAGAACTGCGGCAATTTTACAATATTACACATAAGCATTTAAGTTTCAATAAATGTTTAATTTACATAAAGATCAGCAAATTAACGTTGAAAATGGAACGAATTAGAGCCACCTGTTGGCCAACCTGCAATTTGCTGCTTAGAAAACATTTGAGCTTCGAGAACCGGCAAGTCCAGCAACACGCCGGCCGGAAATAGCTTTAGTATTTAGACAAAAGACCATCTCACCCTCTCACCCTTCTGCCACCCTTCCATCTATGCCCTTCTAATACCCTCGACTCGCATATTCGTAACGGATTTAGAAGTACAGACTTGGAAACACTACGTAAACCGTATAGGGTGTCCAAATAAATTCCTTGCCAATTATTAAACAAGTAAAAAGTTAGGATGCAGCATCAGCGTTTTGGTAGCGAATTTTCATTAAATGTTTCCAATTATAGTAACTCAATTTGCCATTATCCTAGAAACTTTAATTTTGTTATACAGCGTGGTGACTTTTATCTTTCACGATATTGCTATATTCTAAACCTTAAAAAATACAGAGCCGATTAAACTACAAAAATGTTGTACAATTTCATGCTCATTATGGATGTAAGATGAAATTCCGGATAAATCAGGTCATTACTGAAATATCCTCAAAAAACTGAAGTTGCGTTTTCTAGTTTCTTCCATATCTTTTTTATGATTTAAGGGAATGCTATGATATTTGGTAGCTTCACATAAGTCGTCACGAGTTATCTACTGTCCGTTTAAAAACAAATTCTACGCTTACTGGATCATTGGGTTTTCATAGCCAACTTTGGCTTTTATTATAGCAGCCCTATTGGATTTTTATAACATAAGATAACATTTATTCATCGGCCAAAGAGTTACACAATAAAAAAGTAAACAATAAGTACCTTATTTTTAGATTCTAAGGTATTAGCTGAGTCTTATTATTTGTTCATGACGCATGTAAACAAAGAAGAAAAAGAAGAAAACCTCGATTCGACTCCTCCCACTGACAGTTTGCCAAATAACAAATGACAATGACAATTAGATAACTGGCGTTGTCAAATTTAACTAGGAGATGGCGGTGGGTTTTAAATACCTTGAAGAATGGGAAACTTAATATTTATACATAATAAAACGTAGTTCTAGATTGACTTTACACAAATTGAATCACTTTCATTGAATTTTTTATTTATTACTATATATTTTTCTGATATCTTCAAATTCAGATGACAGTTTTGGCAAATGGCAACCCTGCTGATTGTTTATTGTAACATATTTATGTAGCCTGTTCGTTTAAAGTTTAATTTTGAGCATTTGTTTGCAATAGCAGCGTAACCGTGATATATCTGTCTGACCTTGTCTAACACTATATGCACCCATTCAGAGGTAATTTCAGGTTATATCGTAAATTATTTATTTTTTATTCGGTTATAACTCAGAATTTACTGAACCGATTAAGTTTAAATTTGGTAGAGAGGACAACTGATACGATATCTACGTGCGCGTAAAGTCTTAGTTTCATACTTCTAGTATTTTTTTAATTTCAGCAACGAGGGCTTACAGCCTAAATACTATCTAACCGTGGGTGTCGACAAGGAGGAAAGAGGCAACTTGTTAATTCTGAACTTGAAGGTTTGGAGGTTCGGGGGAGAAGGAAAAACACGTGCCGGCAAGGAATTCCACAACTTGGAAGTCCTCGGGACAAAAGAGCGGACATAACAAGATGTTCTATGTCTGGTGGCCTGGACAGTAAAATGGTGCATTCGCTCTGTTCCCCTGGTAGATCTGTCGGGGGCAGCAGGTGGAGGAACTATGGAAAAAAGCTCCTCTGAGCAGTGCCCGTGCAGATATCTATAAAAGAGAGAGAGAGAGAGAGAGGTCACCAACGGCACGTCGGTGGGCAAGGGGTGGCAGCCTTTGGGTGAGGGTAGGGTCACCGATGAGACGTATAGGTCTTTTCTGAATGGAGTCCAGGATAGCGAGTGTAGAAGCGGCAGCAGCACCCCAGATGTGGGAGCAGTATTTGAGGTTTGGTCTTATTTGCGAAGTATATAAGGTATAGAGATCAGCTGGTGAAAAGTATTTGCGAGCCCGGAAGAGGAAACCTAATTTCTTAGCAGACGCTTCTGCAATTGATGTGACATGTTGATGCCAATTGAGATTTCCATCCACAGAAATGCCAACAAGTGAACAGGGCTTATTAATTTGAATAACTTGGTTGTTCATTGTGATGGGTCTAGGGCTGGTGTATCTTTTATGAGAAAGAAAACAAGACTGTGATTTGGTGGGGTTGAATTGTACAAGATTTCTACTTCCCCAGTCTAATATTTTTTGGAGATCCACGGAGACAGAACCCTCCATGAGTCTGCGATCCTCATCTAATTGGGCTAAAGAGACAGGCTTAGAATATTGTATATTTGAGTGGAGGGTGCTGACGTCCGCGTAACTGTGAACTGGGTTGGATGTGCTAGAGAGGAGGTCATTGATGTGGAGAAGAAACAAAGTAGGCTAAAGCTGAACCTTGAGGAACTCCTGCATTAATTGGATACAGTTTAGAGGAATGGCCATCCACAACAGAAATGCTCCGGTTGGAGAGGATATTTGCGTCCAGATACTTAGTTTTGGTGGTAGGCCATATGCCGGAAGTTTATTAAGCAGCGCTGCGTGCCAGACCTGGTCGAATGCTTTGGATATGTCTAGAGCGTCAATCTGAGATTCACCGTGTAGTTCCATAGACTTGTTCCAAGAATGGGTGACAAAGGAAAGGAGGTCGGCAGTTGATCTGCGCTGACGGAATCCATACTGCCTGTCGTGGATTAGACTGTGTTTTTCAAGAAATTTTAGTAATTCGGTGTTTATATACTTTTCCATCACTTTAGAGACGACTGAAAAGAGAGAAATAGGCCTGTAATTGCTAGGAAGGGCTTTGGATCCTTTCTTGGGGACGGGTAGTACTCGAGCAGTTTTGCAGTTACTAGGGAATATGCTTGTATTTTAAGATATCTGAAACAGACGAGTCAGGACAGGAGCAAGTTCTGGTGCGCATTTTTTGAAAACAATTGCTGAGATCTCGTCAAGGTCAAGGCCAGAATCATTTAAAAGATATTGCGTTTTTCAACAGTTTTTTGCATTTTTTTCTGAAAGTATGTGAATGTCAAAACTGTCTAACGAACTCATCCAAGTTATTAACAAAATGAAGGGAATTGCCAAATTTTGTTTAGATTGATGAAGTATTTTTTGAGTTATCGGTTGGATACATACATACATACATACATATATATATATATATATATATATATATATATATATATATATATATATATATATATATATATATATATATATATATATATATATATACATACATATATAAACTTTTTAATTGACTTTGGATTTGGGTTCTAGGTGCCCTAATTCGCGCTCGTTTGACGAAATTTTCCAAAAATCTTACCGTCGATACCTCTCTATTAGTGAATTTTCTTAATGAAAAATTATTTTTGGGGTGATTCTGCTTTTTGTTTGAGAAATTTAGACAAAGGCGTCAAAAGTTCAGATCGATTTTTCTCCAAAACGGGTTCTTGGGTTGATTCCAGAACATTTTTCTTGTTGTTTATGCATACAGGGATGGCTTTAAGCATGTTTCTGAAAAAAAATATTCAGATGTGCCCCTCTGCTTCACAATTACCGAAATTTGTTCAAAAGTTCTTAAAAGTCGCAATCTCGTCATTAGCGAATTTAATCCATGAACATTCGCTAAAATCTGAAGACGACCAAAGGCAGTAATAAAAAATGTACGCGTTCTGCTAATAAAGGAAACAAACTAGTGGCTTAGAGCTCTTAGGTTCACCTGCCTCTTAAAGGGTTCCAGATAGCCGAAACCTTATAACGTTGCCATCATAATTTACTGAATATATTTATGCACGTTTTTATTTCAGAATGAGCTTGAAATTTAGCAAACTCTTATTATGCATTAAAAAAGATAACTTTCAAAATTCATGAACACCTGGTGTAGTCTGAGTTGATTGTGAATCACCTTACTATATCATTATCACTGTTTTTATCGTCGTTTCGGTAATTTTTCGCGTGCTATCCCCGAGGGCATATCCAGGACATGTAACAGATTAATTTCGGAACGCAAAGAATCATATTTTGTGGAATTAAAACGGTCTGCATGTGTCCCTGTTAACTTATGCATAATAATAAACGTAAGTATAATTATTTGGGGTGCATCCATCACGTCTTTGGTTATAGAATAATGATAATAATTATAACAATAATATGTTTATTGGTAAAAATTATATAATTTCTTGCTTTCCTGCTTTTGTTAGTTAGCACTAAAAAGTTGTAACCAAATATAGCTTTTAAATATTCCTTTTAGATATTTCAGAAAATGTCAAATCAAACAGTAAAATATCTTGCATTTTAATAATATGGCATTCCACATTTTTTTACGTAATTGTTTTTGGGTCAAACCTAGTAAGCAATACTTTATTTACAGGAGCTGAGTATAAGTAGAGGAAAAATACTGCGTAAGGCCGTCATGACCTTAGCCGTCACTAGGCGGCTATATGGAAAAACGTGGGGACTAAGACCTAGTATGGCCCACTGGCTGTACACAACGGTGGTCAGACCATCGTTAACATATGCGGCACTAGTCTGGTGGCCTAAGGTGACACAATCCAGTGCCAAACAAAAACTAGGCAAGATCCAAAGGATGGCTTGCCTAGGCATCACAGGGGCCATGTCTTCAACTCCAACAGCCGCCATGGAGGTGTTCCTGGATCTGACCCCAACCCCTCCGCCACTCACCCAACCCCCCCTAACACCCCCCCCCACCCCCCACCTACACTTAGTTATTATGGGGGAGGTGAGGCTAGGACTATACAGACGACTAGCCTGCAATGGTAGACTGAAGATCAAGCCAGGCTTCAGGGGCCACTGCAAAATTCAGGAGATCGTGAAGGAGCCCATGCTTGAAATGAGGTCAGACTTCGCGAGCCCGCGAATGTGCAGGGAAAACAACTTTACAGTGGAAATCCTCGAGGAGACGCCGGGCATACCACGGGACGCGCTCGTCTGGTTCACGGACGGATCCGGCGGGGAGCGTGGGACGGGGGCAGGTGTTTACTCAGAAGGACCGAGGGTAAATCATAATATTTCCCTCGGAGCCCATGCAACGGTCTTTCAGGCCGAGATGTACGCCATCCTGCACTGTGTGCGAGAGAACAAGAGGAGGGGCTACACCAACAAGCGCCTCCTCATAGCCAGACAGCCAGGCAGTCCTCAAGGCACTAAGTAGCCCACGGGTAAATTCCTGGCTGGTGAGTGAGTGACGAGACGAGACGAGCGACCTGGCTGGGCAGAATGAGGTGACCCTCATCTGGGTGCCGGGTCACTCGGGGGTCAAAGGCAATGAAGAATCTGACAGTCTCGCAAAGAGAGGGTCAGCAGAACCGTTTATGGGACCAGAACCGGCTCTGGGCGTGTCAAAGAGCACTGCCAGGGGAGCCATTAAGTCCTGGGTCAGAAACCAACACAACGTGTACTGGGGGGACTGTCCAGGGCTCAAACATGGGAAGTCAATAACTGACGGGCCCAGTTCAAAGAGAGCTGTGGAGCTGCTAAATCTTAGCAGAGGACAGCTCAGAAGCACAACAGGTCGCTTGACGGGACACATGGCCGTCAAGAAACACCTGCATAAAATGGGGCGGTTCGAAGGGGACCTCGCATACAGACTCTGCGGCGAAGGGAAGGAATCAGCACAGCACATCTTGTGCGAGTGCAAAGCTCTGGACAGCAAAAGACAACTGATCTACGGTCAGTCTAGACCGGAGACAGAGCAATATAAAACTTCACCCTACCAATCGCTGTGCAGACTAGTTCAGGGCACAGTGATTTTGGAATGGGTGGAGTAAGACTAAGGGTATGCACAATCAACCAAAGGTTGCAGTGCTACCGGGGTGGCAAAGCCGCGGACGAGCCCTGAGGGAACAAAAAAAAAATAAGTAGAGGAAGACGTAACAATATCTTAGGCAGAAACAACCGCAATACAATGTTAAGGAAAATGTAATATTGAACAAAGAATGATAAAACAATCAAATTAATATACAGTGTGGTACAGTCAAATGGAATAAATTCAGTATCTCAATTATTAACCATGTTTATAAAAAATCCCAAAACCCGTCAATTTTAGAGTAAAATAAGTCTGGGCGCAGCAAGTGCGTTATGGTAGCGAATTTTCATTTAACTGTTTTAAAAAGCAAATATGTGTTTTTTTTAAAGAAAACAGGCATCAAATTTGGTTACCCGTATAACCTATATAGTAGAAACATTGTACCATATTTGATCAAAATAACTTTATTGGTTGAAAATTTGCAAAAGTTTCTCGAAAATAAACTTAAAATGTTCCCGAAAAAACTAGTTTCCTGGTCAACCTTATGAGTTAATAGCAAATTGAGCTATTCAAATTTGAAGCATTTAATTAATATTCGCTACCATAACGCACTTGCTGCGTCCCGCATTCGTTTTCTTACAAACATGCATTATAATTGGATGGAAAATGCAAAAATGCAGTAAGATAAGGCATGTTCGATTAAAAAATAACAAAATTTGTATCACCAACGACTTAACGACCACTCTGTGATTGTAGAAATATTTTTTTAATGTAGTTCAAGGCCCCTATAATTAACGTATACAACTTTTTTTCGTATCTTGCCTAATAACGAATATATTGAGCTTTATTGGTTTTTTTTTTCGAAAATAACTAAAAATCATATACCATCAAGCGATAAATTCTATAGCTAAAACTACGGCCACACCATCAGAGAAAGGGTCTATTTAAAATGAATTTTCTGCAAATATTTTAGTGAAATGAAGGAGAATGACGGTTGAAGCTGAAACTTAAGGGCTTCTAGCACACTCTTCTTGCTAGATTCTCTTTACATAAGCTGTATTAGTTTCAGGTTCTTTGTCTAAATGTTGCCGATTTTCACGATTCTATTCGCGAGTTTGACGTTTTGAGGAAAACCAGACATTTTTTTCTTAAAATGCCTATAACTTTTTTATTGTTTATGATATAAACGCGCGTTCCAAACTTGGTTGCCCTAACTTTGTTATTTCCGGAGATATAAAATATTTTCTAAACGAAGCGCAAAAGTTTTCGAAAAAAAACGCAAAATATTCTGGGAAAGACTGGTCAGATTTTCCTGGCTAATGAACTCATCCAAGCCACTTGCAAAACGAATTTGATCATCATCGGAGTATTATTTTATTATTTTTTGAGTTATCGTTGACACATAAATGTAAATATATATATATATATATATATATATATATATATATATATATATATATATATATATATATATATATATATATATATATATATATATATATATATAATTTGAAAAAATAAAGTTATTCCCGCTTGCATTTCCAGATTTTCTCAGGTTATGAACGCACACCCTGTATAAAAAACAGATTCTCATTCCGATGATTTTGCAAGACATGATCACCAGCAATCTTTTGCCCAAAAACCGAATTTCCAGATTCACACTTGGCAAAGATACACCAAATTATAAAAAGAGCTACGATAGCGAATATTTTCGAAAATCGCCGATATTTCAACAACGCCAGGTGTAGAGGGTACTACATAATATCTATCCCAAAATGGATCACCATCCTGAAAACGCAAAAATATATAGGGTGTTCAATTTAAAATAACGAAGTTTATGGCGACTTCCGGTATAACCGAAACTTTTACAACAGAATATCTTCAAAATTTATACAAATAATGTTTTCATGAATCTGGAATCGACATAGCCATGCCATCTGTTTATGTATGTTGAAATTGGCACCTTGTTCTACTCCGAGTTCTATTCTAAACTACTAATTTCTGTATAATTTGACATTCTACTCATTTTAATATGTCATTCTGAACGTTGTTTATCAGTTCTCTTAGGTTACTTCAATCACTACTTGTGATAAAAAGTTTGTACAGCGTATTTAGAAGAAGAAATACCTTTTTAGCTAATGCGGTGTCCTTTTAGCATCAGTGTTTCACTTGATTTCGTTCAAATTGACAGTTGTGCCGCCTTTAAATGTGTTTACAGAGTTACGTATTGATATTTAGCATGATTCAGCAGACTTTTCTGGCTTTGTTTCCAAAAAATTTTCACTATTTATTACAATATTACAGCAACGCTGGTTGTAATGTGACGCTCTCTTGCCGGCTTCATTAACAACCTTTTTGTTTTTCTCCCGCTTGCGGATGCCTCGTATACATACGCCAACTGCATTTTCATTTGTCGCTAATCAACAATTAGTTTTTTAAGTGTCCCAATCACATGGGTCAATTAGAATATTAGTCAAAACAGTGCTTTCCTATCTGTTCATAAATTAATTTTAAAGAATTTTTTACACGTGAGTCAATCAGAGTTCTTTTTATGGCGCCAGATTTGAATTTGTATTACTTGTTCATTTATTTTTATATCTAACCTATTTGAACATTTTACACTTCCTGAAATTATTATACATCCTAACTCATAGCATCTTTAACAAAATCTTATCTATCTTAACCTATATTTTATTGTTTATAACAATTTGAACATTGTTTTTACTGTAAATATACATCCTTTTGATGTAACTTGCTGATTCACTTAGTGTTAATGTCAGTTCTTTGATATTTTATTTAGAGTTTATACTTGTGTTTTAGAATTTTTATACGCCACTTCACTTTACTTTGTTACAGTTTTCCCGGTATAATACAAATTTATTTCTTATAAATTAGACATTTATCTCATTTCTCCTTGTAATATTAAAATACACATTCATTTTTGTTGTTAGGTGCTCTAGCTGTATCTATATATTTTGGATATATGAAACAATCTACAGCTGCCTTAGAAATTTAGATTTATATAAGGTAATTACACTTAAATGTGTTTTATTTGTCTCGAGTATCATTCATGTCATACTCTCTGTATAGGTATTTAATTTTACATACTTGCTTTAGATATTTATAAGCATAGCAATATATATATATATATATATATATATATATATATATATATATATATATATATATATATATATATATATATATATATATATATATATATATATATATATATATATATATATATATATATATATATATATATATATATGGAGTTCTAACTATTCAAAATGACAAAAAAAAATCGCGAGTAAGCTCGGTATAGATTTTTTTTACAGAACGTTAAGTCCGAAACATAGTATCCTATTATTTCATGGTAACTTTCTTAATATCGCAGGTAAGAATCTATTCGCAAACAATCTTTATCAGAGCATCACCATCATCTTAACCTCCGACGTTTAAAAGGATCTTTGGACAGTGTGTAGCCAAGCGCATTATCACAAGAGGGCAAGCCGGCAAACAAATAAATTGCTTGGCTCTCGAAACTTGGATTGGAACCAATATTCCTTTCAATGAAATCCAACAGAATGTGTAAACCAATGTTACAATGTTGCCAATTCAACGATATTTGTCGTCACAAATAGGAATGAAGTAGTGTTTGCTCTTGGATATAGGTACATTTGTTCACTAAGTGAAGATTGGAACCTGTGATGAGCACTGATAAGTACACCTGGCGAACCCCAATCACCACAACACATCTTTTTAAAGACCTGACGATCGTCTCACTAACAAAGTTAGTGTCATCAGAGGACTCTCTAACTACTTACTACAAAATATCACCTTTTTGTCAATAAATATATATATATATATATATATATATATATATATATATATATATATATATATATATATATATATATATATATATATATATATATATATATATATATACATATATTAGTATCAGTTTTAGCCCATATATAATTAACGCCGACTTATATAATATCGTAAATATTAAACGTGTCAATGAAAGTCTATAGAAAATAGATTTAATTAGCAATAAACCTATATTCTTATGTTATATATTAATAATTGTATTAAAGTAGCAAAGTATTTGTACTAAAAACCAATAATTGGAAATGGTAGATACTAGTACTAACTGAAATACTGAATAGTGGATTGACAATTATTCTAGGCGCCATTTTTACGGCACCAGCTCAGAGTTGTAGGTATATGATGAAAAATTCGCTTCTTATTGGTAACAATCTGTTTCAAAGCTTAGGGAAAGTGTCAAACAAAACACAAATTTCTGCTTTACCTAATGGACTGCCAAACTTTCAGCGGTTGTTTATTTTGATCACGTTTTTTTAAGTTTCAAATTCCAATAACTTACAATTCAAAGTAATACGTCCTTTTCACTTGTTGGAATTTCTGTGGATCGAAATCTCAATTGGCACCAACATGTCACGTCAATTGCAGAAGCAGCTGCTAAGAAATTAGGTTTCCTCTTCCGGCCTCGCAAATACTTTTCAACAGCTAATCTCTATACCTTATATACTTCACAAATAAGGCCAAACCTCAAATACTGCTCCCACATCTGGGGTGCCGCTGACGCTTCTACACTCGCTATCCTGTACTCCATTCAGAAGAGAGCTATACGTCTCATCGGTTACCCTACCCTCACCCAAAGGCTGCCATCCCTTGCCCACCGACGTGCCGCTGGTGACCTCTCTCTCTTTAATGATATCTGCACGGGCACTGCTCAGAGGACCTTTCTTCCATAGTTCCTCCACCTGCTGCCCCCAACAGATTTACCAGGGGAACAGAGCGAATGCACCCTTTTACTGTCCAGGTCACCAGACATAGAACATCTTGTTATGCCCGCTCTTTTGTCCCGAGGACTTCCAAGTTGTGGAATTCCTTGCCGGCACATGTTTTTCCTTCTCCCCCGAACCTCCAAACCTTCAAGTCCAGAATTATCATTACTTTGAATAACTTGGTTGTTTAATGTGATGGGTCTAGGGCTGGTGTCTCTTATGAGAAAGAAAGCAAGACTGTTATTTGGTGGAGTTGAATTGTACAAGATTTCTACTTCCCCAGTCTAATATTTTTTGGAGATCGACGGAGACGGAACCCTCCATGAGTCTGCGATCCTCATCTAATTGGGCTAAAGAGACAGGCTTAGAATATTGTATATTTGAGTGGAAGGTGCTGTCGTCCGCGTAACTGTGAACTGGGTTGGATGTGCTAGAGAGGTCATTGATGTGGAGAAGAAACAAAGTAGGGGCTAAAGCTGAAACTTAAGGAACTCCTGCATTAATTGGATATAGTTTACTGGAATGGCCATCCACGACAACAGGAATGCTCCGGTTGGAGAGGAAATTTGCTGTCCATGTACAGAGTTTTGGTGGGAGGCCATAGGCCGGTAGTTTATTAAGCAGCGCTGCGTGCCAGACCTGGTCGAATGCTTTGGATATGTCTAAAGCGACAATCTGGGATTCATCGTGTAGTTCCTACTACTATTGAAACTACAGTGGAGCTTCAACTGTGTATTATTAACGGTTATTTATTTATTTCTTTGTTTGGATACCAAGGGGGTTTCCCCCAAACAGGATCACATACAGAGTATATAAAAAACTCTGGACGCAGCAAGTGCGTTATGGTAGTGAATTTTCATAAAAATGTTTTTAATAACAAATATGTGTGTTTTTTTAAGAAAGCAGGCATCAAATTTGGTTACCAGTATAATCTATATAGTAAAAACAATGTGCCACGTTTCGTCAAAATAACTTTATTGTGTGAAAATGTACAAAAATTTCCAAAAGTAAACCACAAGTGTTCCCGAAAAAACACGTTTCTTGGTCAACCTTATAGGTTAATAGCAATTTGAGCTGTTCAAATATGAAACATTTGATCAGAATTCGCTACCATAACGCAGTTGCTGCGTCCAGAATTTCTTTTTTTACAAACATGCATTATATTTCGATGGAAAATGCAAAAATACAATAACATAAGGCGTGTTTGATTAAAAAAAAAGGAAATTTGTATCACCAACGACTTACGGGCCACCCTGTGATTGTACAAATATTATTTTAAGATGTAGCTCAAGACACCCTATAATTAATATACACAATTTTTTTTCATATCTTATATAATAACGGATATATTGAGCTTTATTGATTTTTTACGAAAATTCGACAAAAATTATATACCATTAAACGATAAACTCTATAGCTAAGGCTACTGCCAAGCATCAAAGAAAGGGTCTATTTGAAATGAATTTTCTGCAAATATTTTAGTAAAATGAAGGACAATGACGGTTGAAACTAAGACTTTAGGGTTTGTAAAACATCCTTCTTGAGACATTTTCTTTCCATAGCCCGTATTAGATTCAAGTTATTTGCCTAAATGTTGCCAATTTTGACATTTTAAATCGCCACTTTGACGTTTTGAGGAAAACCCCAATTTATTTATTTTTAAATGCCTATAACTTTTTTGTCTTTTGACCTACATGGCTAAATTTTGGTAGGTAACTTACCTATAAGGATGTAAACCTGCGTACCAAATTTGGTTGCCCTTACTTTGTTAATTCCGGAGATATAAATTTTTTTCGAAAGAAAACACAAAATTTTCCGGGAAAACCTGGGCAGATTTTTCCTGACTAACGAACTTATCCAAGCCATTTGCAAAAGGAATTTTTTCACCAAATTTGATTAAAATCAGCCCATTATTTTTTGAGTTATCGGTGTGATACATATATATATATATATATATATATATATATATATATATATATATATATATATATATATATATATATATATATATATATATATATATATATATATATAACATATAAAAATTGAAACTGACCCCGGATATGTTTTCTGGGGGGCCTAATTAGCGCTCATTTGAAGAAATTTTTTCAAAATTCAAAAGTCGGGATCTCCTCATTAGTGAATTTTTTTTAAGAAAATTCACTAATACAAATACAGCAGCGATAACAAAAATATCATGCATTATTCCAAATATATAATATACGATAATACGATTGGCGTTGGTCTAGAAATTTTCCAACGTGTAAGAGACGACTTAGCACGTTGAGTATATGGAAGACACTTACATCAACTTATTTGATTTTTGTTCATGTGAATTTGTTATTCAAAGTTTTGAATAATTTATCAAAATAATTATTATGAGGAAATTAATACCAATGAAAAGAAATTTTTTAAGTTTTTTAACACCCTATACTTCGAAAGCCAAGCAACATTCGAAAAACTTTTATACCATATTTTCGTCTTAAAATTAGGCACCTTTATTTTGTCAGAAAGGTTAGGATACACCCTGTATGAACATATAAAAATTGACACTGACCCCGAATATGGGTTCTAGGGGTCCTAGTTCGCGCTCATAAAAAGAAATTACTATTCAAAAATCACCGTCTCTTCGTTAGTGAAAGCGTGTAAATGCCTTTAACTAAACTTTAAAAAGGGTTAGAATTTTTCATCCTCTGATGACGCTAACTTTGTTAGTGAAACGATCGTCCGGTCTTTAAAAGATGTGTTGTGGTGATTTGGGTTCTCCAGGTTTACTTATCTGTACTTATCTCTAAAAAGGGGAAAACAATTGGATTTCAAATAAAAGAAAAAGGCGACGCTATATATGATGGTAAGTACACTTGGACAACCCCAATCACCACAACACATTTTTTTAAAAAACTCACGATTGTTTCACCAAAAAGTTAGCGTCATCAGAGGATATAACATAGAATTTTTCATCTTCCGATGACGCAAACTTTGTTAGTGAAACGATCGTCAGATCTTTAAAACTATGTGTTGTGGTGATTAGGGTTCTCCAAGTGTGCTTATCAGTGCTCATCACAGGTTCCAATCTTCACGTAGCGAAAACCAGTGGGTAAAAGAGTTTAAAGGATTAAGATAAGCCAGTGACTAGCTGCAACCAGTGGGTAAAAGAGTTTAAAGGATTAAGCTAAACCAGTGACTAGCTGCTATTTATCTTCTACTTTATATGTAGAAGGTTCTAGGCAGCAATCTTCAAAAAATTTTAATTCCAATTATCTGAAATCCACTAATTCATTGTTCTCTTTTTAGAGCCCTTTTTGAAGTCGGTTCCACTATTTAAAGTCATGTTTTCCACATTTGATGAGAAAATTTTACAGATTTGACTCTTCAGGAGCAAATGGTAATCCGTTAAGTCAATAAGTTACATTATCTTTAATTCAGCCATCTTATCGGAATTCTCGTTTCTCTTAAGTGATATAACTATCAAATTTTATTTCAGTGTTGACAACACTGCTTCCACATAGCGCCAGTCAAAGTTTGAGAAGAAGACAAAAAAATCCACCTCGAAATTGGAATAACAGTATCAGAACAATGGGCAGGTAGCAAACTCGGGTTAGGTTAGGTAAGGTAAGGAATGAGACCAGTTCCGGACGCCCACAGCCATTATGGCAATCATAAAACACGTATGCACATTCATCTGTCTCACTTTATTACATTGCATAATATAGAGGTACAGCAAGGACAGCAATAGTGATTTGGTAGGTATAGAACCTCTGAGATAGAGGGCCATTGGAATTATTGTAGAGATGTTATAACGTCCGAGCGTAAACGAGATTGCCGCCAAAAATTCCAAGGCTAGAATATGTACAGTCGTGATACACGATTCGAGAACATAAAATAATAAAAGGAAAAAGGTACCTGTATAGTAGTTAGCTATGTGAAAATCAATGATTAGTAGACGATTCATAAATATCCTAGGGGATCCAAATCCATACGCATTATGCATCAATTGTATGGAGTAAACCAGCTACAAACTTACAGGGAATATAAAGAAAAATCATATATATATATATATATATATATATATATATATATATATATATATATATATATATATATATATATATATATATATATATATCCATACATATAAAGTCTCAAATTGAGCTCCTATAGGGGTTCTAGGCGGGCTAGATCGCGATCATTTGAAGAAATTATCCCTCATTAGCGACATTTTTCTCCGAAAAGTGGCTAAGTATCCCCGCAAACGGCGCTATAAAACGGATGCTAACGTTAAAAGAGTATTATTATACGCAAGTTCTAGAGCTGGTCAGCTCTTTAATAGTTGGCTGGTGTGGTATACTTGCAATATAGTAGGTGGTAGTGGAATTTTCCTTTACGTGATAGTAAAGGATTTTTTTCACGCCCGAGGAGGTACCACCCCTTACATCAAGGGGCCGGTGAAGTTCCAACGAACGTTTCCGGTTCTGGTGTATGAGTCGGTTTCCCTTATAAACAAAAATGGTGATGGCTCCTCCTTGTACAAAAGATTCCGGAAGTAAAATACCCCTCCATTCGGATCTCCTGGAGAGGGGTGTACATGGGGCGCCAGCATCAAGATTTAACATATCCTTTTCGAATATATGTGGCCTAAATTCTAACCTGAACTCCGTCCACCATTTCCTCCAGGCTAATAGGCCCCAACTCCTCTTCCTCACCGAAACTCAAATCAGTGCCAAAACATCCAATAATCACCACAATTTCCCGGGGTATGAGCTCCTTATTTCTTTTAGATTGCATGGAGGCGTGTGCGCGTACGTCCGTAGCAATCTACCCTGCACCAGACTCCCCAATTTAGAAGCTGGAAGAAAAGACATACTATGGATAAAACTCTCTCTCAGGGCTGCAACTAAATTCATCTGTTGCATTTACCGGTCACCTTCTGACAACAACTTTGTCCAGCTCCATAATAAGGAATGGCTAGGATCTTCAAAAGCCGATCCACAAGGAAGAGCAGCGGAGGCCTTTGCAGTCAGCAATTCTTTAGCCAATATGGTTCAGCAACCTACTTACTTTTCTCGCATACCAACACACAGCTCAAATCCCTTGTATCTCCTTCTTACTACAAATCCTGACTGCTGTAAGATATCAGTCACCACCCCCTGGGTCGCTCAGACCACGGCATGGTCACTGCATCCTCTGCAATGCAGCCCGAGGTCACACAGTCATTACACCCACGTATCGTTTGGCACTACAACTCCGCGGACTGGGACGAAATGCGTGATTACTTTTCCTCATTTCCATAGGCGTCTTGCCGCTTCTCTCATCCTGACCCCTCTGATATCTCACAAAACGTCACCAAAATCATCCAAGCTGACGTCGAATTATTTATTCTACATACACAGAAAACCTCTTCAGCCACTCAAAAGCCCTGGTTCTCTAAATCCTGTGACAAGGCCAGACTTGAAAAGGTAAAAGCTCACAAAAAGCTTCTACATAATCCCAGTCAAGAAAACCGTCAAGCATTTAACGACGCAAGAAACCGCTATGTCCGCATTCTTTCTGAGGCCTAAAACTCGTTTAATAACCACATCAAAAACAAAGTCCTCTTAAGCTCCAGCGGCAGCAAACACTTCTGGACTCTTGCTAAATCTATTGGGAATAATTTCTGCAAGAGCACGTTCCCACCTCTTGTCTCATGGAATGAAATTGTTTCTACCGCCCTGGGCAAGGCTGAACTTTTGCCTCGTTGTTCGCCGGCAATTCTACTCTCAACCCACCTCCAAATGTTCAACCACCAACAGACCCCAATGTCGCGCATAAAATGTCGGATATCATTTTCAAAATTAAAAAGGTACGAAAGATGCTCTCTTCTCTTAATACCAGGAAAGCCTCCGGCCTCGACGAGATCCCAACAATTGTTCTCAAAAAATGCGCACCAGAACTTGCTGCTGTCCTGACTCGTCTGTTTCAGACATCTGACAATAGAGGCATATTCCCTAGTAACTGGAAAACTGCTCGAGTACAACCCGTTCCCAAGAAAGTATCCAAAGCGCTTCCTAGCAACTACATGCCTATTTAGACAGAACACACAGGAACGATCAGTCAGTAGCGTGCTGATTATTAACCAGGAAGGTCCTAAACTGCAGTCCAGGTAAACAAATAAAAATTCACAGAAAGTACAGCAAACAAATAAAAGTATATATATATATATATATATATATATATATATATATATATATATATATATATATATATATATATATATATATATATGTATGGATGTGTGTATGTATCCGAGCGATAACTCAAGAAATACTTAGCTGATTTTAACAAACTTGTCAAAAATCTTATTTGGGGGAAAACCGAGAACTAGTTCGTTTAATCAGCCCGTATCGATAAGTTTTTCCTGGAAATTTTTTTGATAATAGAGATATCGATGTTAACACTTTCGACAAAAATTTTTAAATCAGCGCGCATTAGGAGCTCTAAAGCCGATTTTCAAAGTTTGTAAAGTTTAAAGTATTACTTTTAGAAAAATGCCGTACTAATAATATACAATTCTAATAAAAATTCACTACTATAACGCGCTTTCTGCGTCCCGATAATTTTATTTTACCCTTGTAATGTTAATATTTTAATACAGCGTTATTTATTAGAATCTAATTTGATATTTGTTCCCTGTAAAGTCGCCTTATTGTATCGATTAGTCCAGGTTTCATTTTGTTTGTGTATCAGTGTAATGTTTGCAAAATGGAGGCCAGTGAACTTGTGTTATGGATTATTTTTAGCCAGACATCGAATTACAAACATCGATTTGTGTTTTCAGATACAGGCAGTCGAATCTGCAAATGAATGTTTACCTTCTAAATGCGCATCAGTTGCAGTAAAACTGATTTTTCTCTAGGCCTGACAGCTTGTACAAAGTCAACATAATAGTTGTCCGAAACATTCGTCATTCTAGAAAGCACTGATGTATATAACGTGTATCGTAACTAGTACAGGCAATAGAGGAGCCTGTTACTCTTGTCCATAATGCACTAAACTACAGGAGTTATTTTTTTTATAGATAGGTTGAGAATGACACTGAATGTAAAAACACAAAATCTTTACAAATTAGGAGGGTGCCGCCATTTTGAGAAAAACCGTTTCGGCCTATATCTCCGTAACCGTACACTTTAGGCCAAAAATGGTAATGACCTTTATTGTAGATAATTGCATTTCTCATCTTTTTTGTGAAATATTTTTTTTTGTATCACTCACCGTTTACAACTTATACGACTATTAGCATTCATTTATTGACCTTTTTAGTGAATTTTCTTTAAAAAAATTAACTATTGAGGAGATCCCGACTTTTGAATTTTGAAAAAATTTCTTCAAATGAGCGCTAAATAGGCCCCAGAGAACACATATCCGGGGTCAGTTTCACTCATATATATATATATATATATATATATATATATATATATATATATATATATATATATATATATATATATAGATATATACAGCTCCATAATAAGGAATGGCTAGGATCTTCAAAAGCCGATCCACAAGGAAGAGCAGCGGAGGCCTTTGCAGTCAGCAATTCTTTAGCTAATATGGTTCAGCAACCTACTTACTTTTCTCGCATACCAACACACAGCTCAAATCCCTTGTATCTCCTTCTTACTACAAATCCTGACTGCTGTAAGATATCAGTCACCACCCCCTGGGTCGCTCAGACCACGGCATGGTCACTGCATCCTCTGCAATGCAGCCCGAGGTCACACAGTCATTACACCCACGTATCGTTTGGCACTACAACTCCGCGGACTGGGACGAAATGCGTGATTACTTTTCCTCATTTCCATAGGCGTCTTGCCGCTTCTCTCATCCTGACCCCTCTGATATCTCACAAAACGTCACCAAAATCATCCAAGCTGACGTCGAATTATTTATTCTACATACACAGAAAACCTCTTCAGCCACTCAAAAGCCCTGGTTCTCTAAATCCTGTGACAAGGCCAGACTTGAAAAGGTAAAAGCTCACAAAAAGCTTCTACATAATCCCAGTCAAGAAAACCGTCAAGCATTTAACGACGCAAGAAACCGCTATGTCCGCATTCTTTCTGAGGCCTAAAACTCGTTTAATAACCACATCAAAAACAAAGTCCTCTTAAGCTCCAGCGGCAGCAAACACTTCTGGACTCTTGCTAAATCTATTGGGAATAATTTCTGCAAGAGCACGTTCCCACCTCTTGTCTCATGGAATGAAATTGTTTCTACCGCCCTGGGCAAGGCTGAACTTTTGCCTCGTTGTTCGCCGGCAATTCTACTCTCAACCCACCTCCAAATGTTCAACCACCAACAGACCCCAATGTCGCGCATAAAATGTCGGATATCATTTTCAAAATTAAAAAGGTACGAAAGATGCTCTCTTCTCTTAATACCAGGAAAGCCTCCGGCCTCGACGAGATCCCAACAATTGTTCTCAAAAAATGCGCACCAGAACTTGCTGCTGTCCTGACTCGTCTGTTTCAGACATCTGACAATAGAGGCATATTCCCTAGTAACTGGAAAACTGCTCGAGTACAACCCGTTCCCAAGAAAGTATCCAAAGCGCTTCCTAGCAACTACATGCCTATTTAGACAGAACACACAGGAACGATCAGTCAGTAGCGTGCTGATTATTAACCAGGAAGGTTCTAAACTGCAGTCCAGGTAAACAAATAAAAATTCACAGAAAGTACAGCAAACAAATAAAAGTATATATATATATATATATATATATATATATATATATATATATATATATATATATATATATATATATATATATATATATATATGTATGGATGTGTGTATGTATCCGAGCGATAACTCAAGAAATACTTAGCTGATTTTAACAAACTTGTCAAAAATCTTATTTGGGGGAAAACCGAGAACTAGTTCGTTTAATCAGCCCGTATCGATAAGTTTTTCCTGGAAATTTTTTTGATAATAGAGATATCGATGTTAACACTTTCGACAAAAATTTTTAAATCAGCGCGCATTAGGAGCTCTAAAGCCGATTTTCAAAGTTTGTAAAGTTTAAAGTATTACTTTTAGAAAAATGCCGTACTAATAATATACAATTCTAATAAAAATTCACTACTATAACGCGCTTTCTGCGTCCCGATAATTTTATTTTACCCTTGTAATGTTAATATTTTAATACAGCGTTATTTATTAGAATCTAATTTGATATTTGTTCCCTGTAAAGTCGCCTTATTGTATCGATTAGTCCAGGTTTCATTTTGTTTGTGTATCAGTGTAATGTTTGCAAAATGGAGGCCAGTGAACTTGTGTTATGGATTATTTTTAGCCAGACATCGAATTACAAACATCGATTTGTGTTTTCAGATACAGGCAGTCGAATCTGCAAATGAATGTTTACCTTCTAAATGCGCATCAGTTGCAGTAAAACTGATTTTTCTCTAGGCCTGACAGCTTGTACAAAGTCAACATAATAGTTGTCCGAAACATTCGTCATTCTAGAAAGCACTGATGTATATAACGTGTATCGTAACTAGTACAGGCAATAGAGGAGCCTGTTACTCTTGTCCATAATGCACTAAACTACAGGAGTTATTTTTTTTATAGATAGGTTGAGAATGACACTGAATGTAAAAACACAAAATCTTTACAAATTAGGAGGGTGCCGCCATTTTGAGAAAAACCGTTTCGGCCTATATCTCCGTAACCGTACACTTTAGGAAAAATGGTAATGACCTTTATTGTAGATAATTGCATTTCTCATCTTTTTTGTGAAATATTTTTTTTTGTATCACTCACCGTTTACAACTTATACGACTATTAGCATTCATTTATTGACCTTTTTAGTGAATTTTCTTTAAAAAAATTAACTATTGAGGAGATCCCGACTTTTGAATTTTGAAAAAATTTCTTCAAATGAGCGCTAAATAGGCCCCAGAGAACACATATCCGGGGTCAGTTTCACTCATATATATATATATATATATATATATATATATATATATATATATATATATATATATAGATATATATAGATATATATATATATATATATATATATATATATATATATATATATATATATATAACTTCCTGGGCTCCGGATGTTCACGCAGGTGATTTCTTTGCCTCCGTAGCTTTTTTGGTTGTTTCCCTCGGATTGGGGGTCTTCCAAATGTTGCTGCAATTGTGCACTGGTTGCCTGTTGGGACTCCGTATATTTTTCCATCTTCATCCAGAGTGTTACAGTGTTACCATCTTCACCTGGCTATACCGTACTGATGATGGCTAATTAGCCTGAAACACGTGTCTGCGGTTGTCTCTTACGGCTTTGCCCTTAAACCTTTCTCCTTGTATAGTACATAAATGCCGTGTTATCAATCCCGTTTTAGTTTATATATATATATATATATATATATATATATATATATATATATATATATATATATATATATATATATATATATATATATATATATATATATATGTATGTATGTATGTATGTATCACACCGATAACTCAAAAAATAATGGGCCGATTTTGATTAAATTTGGTGAATAAATTCCTTTTGCAAATGGATTGGATAAGTTCGTGAGCCAGGAAAATCTGCCCTGGTTTTCCCGGAAAATTTTGGTTATTTTTTCGAAAAAAAAATTATATCTCCGAAATTAACAAAGTAAGGGCAACCAAATTTGGTACGCGGGTTTATGTCCTTATGCGAAAGTTACCTAGCAAAATTTAGCTATGTAGGCCACAAGACAAAAAAGTTATAGTCATTTAAAGAAAAATAAATTGGGGTTTTCCTCAAAACGTCAAACTTGCGATTTAAAACGTCAAAATCGGCAAATTTAGGCAAATAACTTGAATCTAATACGGGCTATGGAAATAAAATGTCTCAAGAAGGATGTTTTACAAACCCTGAAGTCTTAATTTCAACCGTCACTGTCCTTCATTTTACTAAAATGTTTCCAGAAAATTCATTTCAAATAGACCATGTCTATGATGCTTGGCAGTAGTCTTAGCTATAGAGTTTATCGTTTAATGGTATATAATTTTTGTCGAATTTTCGTAAAAAATCAATAAAGCTCAATATATTCGTTATTATACAAGATATGAAAAAAATCTTTATACATTAATTATGTGTCTTGAGCTACATTTAAAAAAAAATTCTACAATCACAGGCTGGGCCATAAGTCGTTGGTGATACAAATTTTCTTTTTTTCTTTTTAATCAAACACGCCTTATGTTATTGCATTTTTGCATTTTCCATCGAAATATAATGCATGTTTGTAAGAAAAGAAATGCTGGATGCAGCAAGTGCGTTATGGTAGCGAATTTTGATCAAATGCTTCATATTTGAATAGCCCAATTTGCCATTAACCTTGACCAAGAGACGAGTTTTTCCGGGAACACTTTAAGTTTACTTTTGGAAATTTTTGTACATTTTCACACAATAAAGTTATTTTTATGAAACATGGGACATTGTTTTTACTATATAGGTTATACTGGTAACCAAATTTGATGACTGCTTTCTTAAATAAAAAGAAAACACACATCTTTGCAATAAAAACATTTTTATGAAAATTCACTACCATAACGCACTTGCTGCGTCCAGAGTGTTACCTATATCTTGGTTAATAATTGTTTAAGAAATAAAATGCTTATAACTTAACTTTTCAATCGACAAATTTCCTACAATTTTTACTGAAAACTTTTTTTTTTCAAATCAATATTTTCAAAGTTATAACGCGTTAAATGTTGCACTTTTCAATCGACAAATTTTTCTGGGAATGTTTTAGTAAAAAGGACAATGACGGTTGAAGCTATGACTTCAGGCTTTGTAAAACATTCTTCTTGAGACATTTTATTTCCATAGCTTATATTAGTTTTAGGTTCTTTGCCTAAATGTCGGCAATTTTGACGTTTTAAATCGCGACTTTGACGTTTTGGGAAAACCCCAATTTATTTTTCTTTAAATGCCTATAACTTTTTCATCTTTTAACCTACGAAACTAAATTTTGGTAGGTAATTTACCCATTATGATATAAACCGAAATACCAAATTTGGTTGCCATCACTTTGTTATTTTCGGAAATATGATTTTTTTTCGAAAGAAAACAGACAATTTTCCGGGAAAACCTAGGCCGATTTTCCTGGCTAACGAACTTATCCAAGCCATTTGCAAAAGAAAGGTACTCATCAAATTTAATCAAAATCGGCCCATTATCTTTTGAGTTATCGGTGTGATAAATAAATAAATAAATAAATAAATATATATATATATATATATATATATATATATATATATATATATATATATATATATATATATATATATATATATATATATATATGTATGTATATCAACATATAAAAATTGAAAATGACCCCGGATATGTGTTCTAGGGGGCATTATTAGTGCACATTTGAAGAAAAAAATTCTAAATTCAAAAGTCGGGGTTTTATTAGTGATTTTTTTAAAAGAAAGTTCACTAATATTAATTTGAGAAAAAAAAGTTTTAAGTAAAAGTTCTAGAAAATTTGTCGATTGAAAAGTTAAGTTATAAGCATTTTAATTTTTTAAACAATTATTAACAAAGATATAGGTAAAAAATTCAATAAATCAATGCTAATAGTCGTATAAGTTGTAAACGGTGTGACTCAAAGACGCAGCAAGTGCGTTATGGTAGTGAATTTTCATAGAAATGATCTGGCACCAAATATTTTATTATAACTTTTTTTTCTTGCAACATAGAAATCTAAATTTTTGCATATAGTTTACATTTTATATCGTAAACCTACCTACCAAATTTAGTTATCATAGATTTTTTATCTTTTGAGATAAAAAATTTTTTCGGATGAAAACTCAAAATTTTCCCGGAAAACCTCGTCCGATTTTCCTGACTAACGAACTTATCCAAGCCACTTACAAAAGGAAGGTACATGCCAAGTTTTATCAAAATCGGCCCATTATTTTTTGAGTTATCGGTGTGATACATACATACATACATACATACATACATATATATATATATATATATATATATATATATATATATATATATATATATATATATATATATATATATATATATATATATATATATATATATATATATATATATATATATATATATATAAATTGAAACTGACACCGGATATGGGTTCTAGGGGTCCTAGTTCGCGCTCATTTGCAAAAATTTTTTCAAAATTCAAAAGTCGGGATCTCCCCATTTGTGAATTTTTCTGCGTAAATTCACTAACATCCAAAAAAGGCACCAACTTAACTAAACTGACAGCCAAAACATCAAAGAAAGGGTCTATTTGAAATGGATATTTTGTAAATATTTTAGTAAAATGAAGGGCAATGGGGGTTGAATCTGAAACTTAAGGGTTTGCAGAACACTCTTCTTGCAACATTTTTTTTTCACAATCGGTATTTGTTTCACATTATTTGCCTAAACATTGCCAATTTTGACGTTTAAAATTGCGAGTTTGACGTTTTTGGGGAAAACTCCAAAATTTGTTTCTTTAACTGCCCATAACTTCGTTGCCTTCAAAGCTAGAGACCTAAATTTTGGTACAGAGTTCATTCTTTATAATACAAACACGCGTACCAAATTGGGTTGCCCCTACTTTATTATTTACGGAGATATGGATTTATTTTAGAAAGAAAACACAAAATTTTCTGGTCCTATTTTCCTGGCTAACGAACTTATCCAAGCCACTTGCAAAAGGAAGGTACTCACCAAATTTGATCAAGATCGGTCCATTATTTTTTGAGTTATCGGTCGGATATATATATCTATATATATATATATATATATATATATATATATATATATATATATATATATATATATATATATATATATATATAAACACATCTCCTCATTAGCGAATTTAAAAACAAAATTCGCTAATAACATAATGAGCTACGCGGATAACTACAAATTTGTTTTAAAAAACCTTTTTTGTTGTTTATTGTTTGCAAAAACTGGATGAGTTGACTGAAACAAAACGATCCAAGCAATTAATAAGGAAAAATACCTGCCATATTTATAATTTGACAGGTACATTCCCTTTGTAAATAATTAATTCTTTTCTGAAAAACTTTTATAACTCTAATGAAATTTGTAACACAATCTTTTTTAACACACTTGCAGTACTTACATATTATATCCAAGACCAAATTTTAATTTTTTCGCTCCATATAAAATATATTTGTTTTCAAATAATCGTTAACTGGGACTCTCAAACCGTTCCTCAAGGTCCATTTAAATGTAAATAATTAGTTTTAATAATATTTCTCAACAATAGTGTACAATTCTTATGAAAATTCACTACGATAACGCACTTGCTGCGTCTCGAAATTTTTCTATTCTTCTTTATGTCTTACAGTTTCCCAGGAAACGTAATGGTCATGTGATGTTAGACACCTTGTATGGATGAGCGCCAAACACCCTGTATAATCCTTGTACCTTTATGAATACATTAGCTGACATCGTTAAATGTAAATTGACGTCAGATGCATGTAATGTTTTTGTAAACCACGGTCCTCCAAAAATTAGGAAAATAGCTCCAGGCAGGTGCTGAGTTACATATGGTCCAACCATACAATGAGCAATTGAATAAAAGAATGAATTTAATAAGCGGTAAAATGAGCAATTGAATAAAAGAATGAATTTAATAAGCGGTAATTAGTAGCTCATGTTCCAGCACAGGACGCCCTAAATACAGGGTTGCTTTTTACGGACACCACTTATTTGCCGTATCTGTTGCAACCGAAATGCGGAACATATTTCCGGGTATCGTGACCACCGAACTCCCCCGCGTTTTGTTATGTCATAATCTTCCACGTTAATCTTTTCTCGTCTTGTTTACTGATAATATTGTCATTAACGTCTTAACGACTCTCAGATTTGTGATTTTAAAACCATTATGGTAATTTTTTTTATTTCATTCTAAAACTAAAAAATAAAGCCATCTAATGTCAAACAAAATTTTCTACTTAAAAAGTAACTGCCCGATTTGTGTGTGTGTGTGTGTGTGTGTGTGTGTGTGTGTGTGTGTGTGTGTGTGTGTGTGTGTGTGTGTGTGTGTGTGTGTGTGTGTGTGTGTGTGTGTGTGTGTGTGTGTGTGTGTGTGTGTGTGTGTGTGTGTGTGTGTGTGTGTGTGTGTGTGTGTGTGTGTGTGTGTGTGTGTGTGTGTGTGTGTGTGTGTGTGTGTGTGTGTGTGTGTGTGTGTGTGTGTGTGTGTGTGTGTGTGTGTGTGTGTGTGTGTGTGTGTGTGTGTGTGTGTGTGTGTGTGTGTGTGTGTGTGTGTGTGTGTGTGTGTGTGTGTGTGTGTGTGTGTGTGTGTGTGTGTGTGTGTGTGTGTGTGTGTGTGTGTGTGTGTGTGTGTGTGTGTGTGTGTGTGTGTGTGTGTGTGTGTGTGTGTGTGTGTGTGTGTGTGTGTGTGTGTGTGTGTGTGTGTGTGTGTGTGTGTGTGTGTGTGTGTGTGTGTGTGTGTGTGTGTGTGTGTGTGTGTGTGTGTGTGTGTGTGTGTGTGTGTGTGTGTGTGTGTGTGTGTGTGTGTGTGTGTGTGTGTGTGTGTGTGTGTGTGTGTGTGTGTGTGTGTGTGTGTGTGTGTGTGTGTGTGTGTGTGTGTGTGTGTGTGTGTGTGTGTGTGTGTGTGTGTGTGTGTGTGTGTGTGTGTGTGTGTGTGTGTGTGTGTGTGTGTGTGTGTGTGTGTGTGTGTGTGTGTGTGTGTGTGTGTGTGTGTGTGTGTGTGTGTGTGTGTGTGTGTGTGTGTGTGTGTGTGTGTGTGTGTGTGTGTGTGTGTGTGTGTGTGTGTGGTGTGTGTGTGTGTGTGTGTGTGTGTGTGTGTGTGTGTGTGTGTGTGTGTGTGTGTGTGTGTGTGTGTGTGTGTGTGTGTGTGTGTGTGTGTGTGTGTGTGTGTGTGTGTGTGTGTGTGTGTGTGTGTGTGTGTGTGTGTGTGTGTGTGTGTGTGTGTGTGTGTGTGTGTGTGTGTGTGTGTGTGTGTGTGTGTGTGTGTGTGTGTGTGTGTGTGTGTGTGTGTGTGTGTGTGTGTGTGTGTGTGTGTGTGTGTGTGTGTGTGTGTGTGTGTGTGTGTGTGTGTGTGTGTGTGTGTGTGTGTGTGTGTGTGTGTGTGTGTGTGTGTGTGTGTGTGTGTGTGTGTGTGTGTGTGTGTGTGTGTGTGTGTGTGTGTGTGTGTGTGTGTGTGTGTGTGTGTGTGTGTGTGTGTGTGTGTGTGTGTGTGTGTGTGTGTGTGTGTGTGTGTGTGTGTGTGTGTGTGTGTGTGTGTGTGTGTGTGTGTGTGTGTGTGTGTGTGTGTGTGTGTGTGTGTGTGTGTGTGTGTGTGTGTGTGTGTGTGTGTGTGTGTGTGTGTGTGTGTGTGTGTGTGTGTGTGTGTGTGTGTGTGTGTGTGTGTGTGTGTGTGTGTGTGTGTGTGTGTGTGTGTGTGTGTGTGTGTGTGTGTGTGTGTGTGTGTGTGTGTGTGTGTGTGTGTGTGTGTGTGTGTGTGTGTGTGTGTGTGTGTGTGTGTGTGTGTGTGTGTGTGTGTGTGTGTGTGTGTGTGTGTGTGTGTGTGTGTGTGTGTGTGTGTGTGTGTGTGTGTGTGTGTGTGTGTGTGTGTGTGTGTGTGTGTGTGTGTGTGTGTGTGTGTGTGTGTGTGTGTGTGTGTGTGTGTGTGTGTGTGTGTGTGTGTGTGTGTGTGTGTGTGTGTGTGTGTGTGTGTGTGTGTGTGTGTGTGTGTGTGTGTGTGTGTGTGTGTGTGTGTGTGTGTGTGTGTGTGTGTGTGTGTGTGTGTGTGTGTGTGTGTGTGTGTGTGTGTGTGTGTGTGTGTGTGTGTGTGTGTGTGTGTGTGTTGTTCCTTTAACGTCGGCCTATTTTCGCGACTATGGCCAATCACCGACGCCAGGGAGCAGTTTCACCTCACTCTCCTGGAAATTTTGCCGAACCCCTGCCTTTCTGTAAGGAGGGTAGGGATCTTTAACGTGCCCAACATCGCATGGACACGGGATCGACGGCTTTACGCCCCCTCCGAAGGGCGGAACGTGAAGACATTCAACTTGCTCAAATACGATGCCAGAACGTCAGTTGATGTTAATTTTACAGTTTGTACTGAAAAAGTGAATGGAGTACCTCGGGATCGAACCCAGTACCCTTCGGTTCAGAGGCACACGTTCTTACCCCTGAACCACCGAGGTACAGAAATCAAATTTATCTTATGGATTTTACAAGTTTGTGCCTTTACGAGGAGTCACTGAAAATTTTACCCCACAAGAAAAAACAGGAATTTTTCGAAACAAAATTTTATTCATTCAACATAATCTCCTCTAAGACATGATGTTTGTCGAAAATCGTTTTAATCAATTTAATCGTTCATATGTTTTTGGCACTAAATAATAGTCTGGTGGTGCCGTATCCGGAAAATACTGCGGGTGGTCAACCAATTCAGAACTAATTTGATTAATTGCTTGCGGTGTAATCGATGATTTGTGAGCATGTGCATTGTCTTGCAAATTAGCACTTTTTGGGCAGTTTTTTGCGGCGTTTCCACAAGTTTCTCTCTTAACTTAGTTCTCAACTCACTATTGTATATTCCTACCTAATACCGAAAAAGCTAGCAGAATTATCCCATATTTGTCTAAGAAATCCTAAGGTTAAAACTTTTCCAACCGATTTTTGAACACGGAATTGTTTTGGGTCGCGGATAACCAGGATGTTTCGACTTTTTCATCTCTGGATCATAGTGATGGACCCATCTCTGGTCCGTTGTGATAGGGTGACCTCAAGAGTTTGAGGAATCTTCCTCAAAACTGTGGCACATTTTCTTCGACATGGTCAAACGAGCACGCTTCTGACAATGTTCAAGCATTTCGGAATCCATTTTGCCGAAAGCTTCCTCATTCTCAAATCGTGATGAACAATGTGAAACACGCGTTCATAAGAAATGTGTAATGTTTCAGCCCGATTTGTCGCTCTTCTCAGATTGTCCTTTGTCTATACGTCCAAGCAATTGTTCGAAAAATTGTGCACCAGAACTTGCTCCTGTCCTGACTCGCCTGTTTCAGACATCTTACAATAGAGGTATATTCCCTAGTAACTGGAAAACTGCTCGAGTACAACCGGTCCCCAAGAAAGGATCCAAAGCGCTTCCTAGCAACTACATGCCTATTTCTATCCTTTCAGTCGTCTCTAAAGTGATAGAAAAGTATATAAACACCGAATTACTAAAATTTCTTGAAAAACACAATCTAATCCACGACAGGCAGAGTATGGATTCCGTCAGCGCAGATCAACTGCCGACCTCCTTTCCTTTGTCACACATTCTTGGAACAAGTCTATGGAACTACACGGTGAATCCCAGATTGTCGCTCTAGACATATCCAAAGCACTCGACCAGGTCTGGCACGCAGTGCTGCTTAATAAACTTCCAGCCTATGGCCTTCCACCAAAACTCTTTACCTCGACCGCAAACTTCCTCTCCAACTGGAGCATTTCTGTTGTCGTGGATGGCCATTCTTCTAAACTATATCCAATTAATGCAGGAGTTCCTCAAGGATCAGCTTTAACCCATACTTTGTTTCTTCTCCACATCAACGACCTCCTCTCTAGCACATCCAAGCCTGTTCACAGTTACGCGGACGACAGCACCCTCCACTCAAATATACAATATTCTAAGCCTGTCTCTTTGGACCAATTAGATGAGGATCGCAAACTCATGGAGGGTTTTGTCTCCGTGGATCTCCAAAAAATATTAAACTGGGGAAGTAGAAATCTTGTACAATTCAACCCCACCAAATCTTAGTCTTGCTTTCTTTCTCATAAAAGATACACCGGCCCTCGACCCATCACAATGAACAACCAAGTTATTCAAAGTAATGAGTCCTTTTCACTTGTTGGCATTTCTGTGGATCGAAATCTCAATTGGCACCAACATGTCACATCAATTGCAGAAGCGGCTGCTAAGAAATTAGGTTTCCTCTTCCGAGCTCGCAAATACTTTTCACCAGCTAATCTCTATGCCTTATATACTTCACAAATAAGACCAAACCTCGAATACTGCTCCCACATCTGGGGTGCTGCTGCCGCTTCTACACTCGCTATCCTGGACTCCATTCAAAAGAGAGCTATACGTCTCAACGGTGAACCTACCTTCAGCCAAAGGCTGCCAATCCTTGCCCACTGACGTGCCTTTGGTGACCTCTCTCTCTCTCTCTTTTATAGATATCTGCACGGGCACTGCTCAGCGGAGCTTTCTTCCATAGTTCCTCCACCTGCTGCCCCCAACAGATCTACCGAGGGAACAGAGCGAATGCACCATTTTACTATCCAGGTCACCAGACATAGAACATCTTGTTATCCCCGCTCTTTAGTCCCGACGACTTCCAAGTTGTGGAATTCCTTGCGGGGACTTGTTTTTCCTTCTCCCCCGAACCTCCAAACCTTCCATTCCAGAATTAACAAGTTGCGTCTTTCCTCCTTGTCGACACCTACGGTACGATAGTATTTAGGCTGTAAGCCCTCGTAGTGTGTTAATAAGTCGTCTCAACGCATGTATTTGGGATTTTATTTTTAATTTGGAAAAAACTCTAAATATTGTGTACAAAATGACTTAAAATTCACAGCATAGGTTAATTTGCACTATTTCTAGCCACATGTAAAGTCTCATTCCGGTTACTCTGATACTTACAAACAGATAGCGTTTTCAAAAGGTTTTCCTCGATTTTCCACCGGAAAAACTTGAGCATAAAGGCTGATTAACGAACTCAACGTCGGTTTTCGCCCAAACAAGATTTTTGGCAAGTTCGATTGAAATCAGTAGTATTTTTTGAGTAATCGCTCGGATACATATATACATACATGCATATATATATATATATATATATATATATATATATATATATATATATATATATATATATATATATATATATATATATATATATATATATTATATATATATATAAAGATATAAAAATTTTAACGGACCTTGGATTTGGGTTCTAGGGACTCAAATTCGTGTTCATCTGAAGGCCTTTTTTTTAAAAGCTTTTCATCGTAACCTCTCTATTAGCGAATTTTTACTAATGAAATTCGCCAATAAGGAAGTTTCTTGTCTTGGCAAACCCATACGGGGGACACTGTATATCACATACAGGCTGGCGCATTGAAAATGACACAGACCGATTTGCGCCCAGAGAAATTATTTTTTAAGAAACGCTGAAACACGTTAATTTTAATATTTTTGTTTTGACATAAAACTCAACTTTGTCACCTCAACCCCTTAAGGGTGGTGATAACAACTCTTATATTTTAAATAGGGAACATGGGTCGAGTGTTACATCACTTGAAAGCTCTTTTTTTTCTGAATTCAGCACACTAATTTCTTTGGAAGTTTTATCAACTAGTTTAAACATTATTCACAGTTGGAGTTGCAAGAACGTATTTCATTCATTGTGATAAGAAATGCTCTAAGTCAATTTTTCGTTAAAAAAAACTATAAAAAAACCAAACGTTCAAAAATCTTTATTCAGTAAGTAAGTGTTCAAATTGTTGACCACCAGCTTCCATAAAAAGTAGAATTTTTGTTCAAAACGAGCTTTGACATTCTGGAGCATTTGTGAAGTTATTAGACGGCATTCTTCAACAATGCGTTGTAATTCTTCCACATTCTTTCAAATTCTACTCTTTAAATGACCCCATAAAAAGAAGTCTAAAGGAGTTAAATCCGGTGATCTTAGCACCTCTACGCCCAATCCATTGCTCCGGAAACTCCCGAACACGTTGTGAAAAATGCGGAGGAGCTCCATCTTGTTGAAACACTAATTGATTTTCTTGATAGCGATCATCATTTTCAACAATGTCAATTAGTAGAGGGTAAACGATATCTTCTAGTAACTCCAAATACGTTTCGTCACTCAAATTGCTATCAAGAAAAATTGGTCCGATTAAACGGTCTCCAAAAATGCCAATCCAGACATTCAATTTCTGTGGAGTTTGAGTGTGGGCTTCGTGAAAATTTCTTGGATTATTATCTGCCCAATAATGACAATTATGACGATTGACTGTAGAGTTTAATAAAAACGTACTTGAAAAACCGATATTGAACAGAAAGTTTCCGTTATCAGCTATTCGTGCAGTCATAACTTCACAAAACTCCAGCCGCCGATCAAAATTATCTTCATTCAGTTGTTGTACAAGATGAATTTTATACAGGTGAAATTTATGACGCTTCAATATTCGCTGAATAGTTTATCTTTTGATGTTTGAAACAGTTTTCTCATGCTCAAAGCTGGGTCTGCAGCAATTTGTCCTAAGACTTCAATCTCAGTAGTCTCATTTCTAACCGGAAATTCACGTTCAGGATCCCGTTTTTTGTTGGCTACTGAACTACTGTGTCGAAACTTTACAACTAACTCCAAAATGTATTTTCTGTTAACATGTCTGTTCGGATGTCGTTCATTGAACAAATTTGCAGTACGGTTGGCACGGTCATCGTTTTTTTTTAAAGAGTAATTATTTCAACTCTTTCTTCTACAGAATACACCATTGTGAAATTAATTTTCGGTAGTACTATCAAGTATCAAAACGACCGATAAGATGAAATAATAAACCGCATTTCTCTCATTTCGATAAGAAATGTTCTGATAGTCAATTTTTTGTTTACAAACCAACAAAGTACATATCTTATCGGAATGAGTGAAATGCGTTTTTGCATCTTCAACTGTGAATAATTTTTAAACGAGTTGATAAAACTTTAAAAAAAATTAGTGTGCTGAATTCAGAAAAGAAAGAGCTTTCAAATGATGTAAAACTCGACCCATGTTCCCTATTTAAAATATAAGGGTTGTTATCACCACCCTTAAGGGGTTGATGTGACAAAGTTGAGTTTTATGTCAAAACATGCCCCCCTCAATATTAAAATTGACGTGTTTCAGCGTTTCTTAAAGAAAAATTTCTCTGGGCGCAAATCGATCTGTTTCGTTTTCAATGCGCCGGCCTATATATCAATATAAATGTAAGGATATTTGGCAACTTTGGAAAATTGACAAAGAAAACAGCTTTGTAATGTCCAAGTTCTGCTTATTAGATCCTCGGGGTACGGAGGTAAGCCATTACCACGTATAGTAGGTCGTAATGAGTAAGCAATGTCTTCAAGTAGCCATGTTGTTACTCATAGCACTGTAATGGTGGGCCGTGTCCTAGTATAGGAGCTAAGCCACACTACTGGTGGCGTTAATTCGCGTATTTGCCATTTATTTTAATACCGACCAGTGCGAACTTTACAAGTGTTCGGGTGTTGTGTTGTTGTACGATATAAATATCAAAATAGACACTGTGCAACAAAACTTGATGCATATGGCTCTCTCTCGCTTCTATTTTTGCTTTTCTTAGCAACAACACCACCAACATGACATGTCTAAATTTTTACAGGTTTACATTCCAGCGTGACCGTGAAATGTATTTTTGATCTTAAACCACACGAAGAGTTTTTGTTTACGAAATAAATTTAGAATGAGTATTTCTGTCATTGAACAAAGAATTGCAAAAATACAAAAGGAAAAATGTTAAATATCTCTGGACCAAATAATTGTTTTTGTTTATTACCCCTTTCTTTTTACCACTCTTATTGGACCTACTCCTCAATACGAGTGGAAGTATGGCATCGGTGACAAAAATTTCATTTTTTTTTTGCTTAAACGTCGTAAAAAGTGTCAAAACATATATAAAGGATGATTTGGGTACAAATTTTTAGTGAATTTTCTTAAAAAAAATTCACTAATGAGGAGATCTCGACTTTCGAATTTTGAAAAAATTTCTTCAAATGAGCGCTATTTAGGACCCCCGGAACCCAAATCCGAGGTCAGTTTCAGACTTTATATGTTTATATATATATATATATATATATATATATATATATATATATATATATATATATATATATATATATATATATATATATATATATATATATATATATATATATATATATATATTATGTGTCACACCTATAACTTAAAAAATAATGGACCGATTTTGATAAAATTTGGCACATACCTTCCTTTCGCAAGTCGCTTGGATAAGTTCGTTAGCCAGGAAAATCCGCCGAGATTTTCCAGGAAAATTTTGTGATTTCTTTCAAAAAAAATCGAAAAAAAATTTAATATCTCCAAAATTAACAAAGTAAGGGCAACCATATTTTATACACAGGTTAATATCATTATAAGCAAGTTACCTACCAAAATTTAGCTCCGTAGCTCATAGGACAAAAAAGTTATAGGCATTTAAAGAAAAATAAATTGGGGTTTTCCTCAAAACGTCAAAGTTGCGATTTAAAACGTCAAAATCGGCAACATTTAGGCAAATAACTTGAATCTAATACGGGCTATGGAAATAAAATGTCTTAAGAAGAATGTATTACAAACCCTGAAGTCTTAGTTTCAACCGTCATTGTCCTTCATTTTTAACAGACTTCAAAAAAGGAGGAGGTTCTCAATTCGCCTGTATGTTTTTTTTTATGTGTGTTACCTCATAACTTTTTTCTAGGTAAACCGATTTTGATGATTCTTTTTTTATTTGAAAGCTGGTGCTTCTCGTGTGGTCCCATATAAATGTGATCAGGATCTGACTAGTAGTTTTTGAGTTATCCTTAATAATGCGTATTTAATTGGCTTCGACTACATTGATGATGATTGTGGATCACAACCAACCATTCATTCTGTTGAGAAAGAAACAGTGTTTGCGCGGAAACAAAACTTATCCGAGATTTCGGTATTTAATTTAATAACTAGGTATTAATTTATAATTTTTATATAAATAAATGATTAAACATGAATTATGACTAAAATGATTAGAACGCCCGCTGGAATACGACATTAAAACAAACTTCCAACAACTGACTCGTTGGTCTAGAGGTATGATTTCCGCTTAGAGTGCGGGAGCTCCCAGGTTCAAATCCCGGTCAAGCCCAAATACGTTTTATTTGCTTTTTTTACCCGACTTCAAACAAGGAGGAGGTTCTCAATTCGCCTGTCTGTTTTTTATGTGTTACCTCAGAACTTTTTAGTGAATTTTCTTAAAAAAAATTCACTTAGAGGAGATCTCGACTTTCGAATTTTGAAAAAATGTCTTCAAATGAGCGCTATTTAGGACCTCGGAACCCAAATCCGAGGTCAATTTGAAACTTTATATGTTATATATATATATATATATATATATATATATATATATATATATATATATATATATATATATATATATATATATATATATATATATATATATATATATATATATTATGTCACACCTATAACTTAAAAAATAATGGACCGATTTTGATAAAATTTGGCACACACCTTCCTTTCGCAAGTCGCTTGGATAAGTTCGTTAGCCAGGAAAATCCGCCTAGGTTTTTGTGTTTTCTTTCGAAAAAAATCAAAAAAAATTTATATCTCCAAAATTAACAAAGTAAGGGCAATCAAATTTCATACGCAGGTTTATATCATTAGAGGCAAGTCACCCACCAAAATTTAGCTCCGTAGGTTAAATGACAAAAAAGTTACAGGCATTCAAAGAAAAATAAATTTGGGTTCTCCTCAAAACGTCAAAATCGCGATTTTAAACGTCAAAATTGGTGGGTACCTTCCTTTTGCAAGTGGCTTGGATATGTTCGTTATCCAGGAAAATCCGACGAGGTTTTCCCGGAAAATTTTGTGTTTTCTTTCGAAAAAAATTTATATCTCCAAAATTAACAAAGTAAGGGCAACCAAATTTTATACGCGGGTTTATTTTATTATAAGCAAGTTACCTACCAAAATTTAGCTCTGTAGGTCAAAAGACAAAAAAGTTATAGGCATTTAAACAAAAATAAATTGGGGTTTTTCACAAAACGTCAAAGTTGCGATTTAAACGTCAAAATTGGCAACATTTAGGAAAAGAACTTGAATCTAATACGGGCTATGGAAATAAAATGTCTCAAGAAGAATGTTTTACAAACCCAAGTCTTAGTTTCAACCGTCATTGTCCTTCATTTTAATAAAATGTTTCCAGAAAATTTATTTCAAATAGACCCTTTCTCTGACGCTTGGCAGTAGTCTTAGCTATAGAGTTTATCGTTAATAGTATATAATTTTTGTAGAATTTTCGTAAAAAAAATCAATAAAGCTCAATATATCTGTTATTATACCAGATATGAAAAAAAATTGTATATATTAATTATAGGGTGTCTTAAACTACATCTTAAAAAATTATTCCTACAATCACAGGGTGGCCCATAAGTCGTTGGTGATACAAATTTTAGTTTTTTTTAATCAAACACGCCTTATGTTATTGCATTTTTGCATTTTCCATCGAAATATAATGCATGTTTGTAAGAACAAAAATTCTGGACGCAGTAAGTGCGTTATGGTAGCGAATTTTGATCAAATGCTTAATATTTGAATAGCTCAATTTGCTATTAACCAGTAAGGTTGACCAAAAAACGAGTTTTTTCGGGAACACTTTAAGTTTACTTTTGGAAATTTTTGTACATTTTCAAACAATAAAGTTATTTTGATGAAACATGGCACATTGTTTTTACTATATAGATTATACTGGTAACCAAATTTGATGCCTGCTTTCTTAAAAAAACACACATTATTGCTATTAAAAAATTGTTTTATGAAAATTCACTACCATAACGCACTTGCTGCGTCCCGAGATTTTTTTGTGGTCTGTAGGTATGTCTGTTAGTAGCGCCATGATAACTTTAGAACGAATCGAGATTTCGTCTTCAAATTCCGAGATATCGTCTTCAAATTTGGTATAGTGTTAGCACCCGACAAACGAACGGTTCGCATTGTTTTCGAGTAAAATCTCGCCAGAGGTAGGGGGTGGATGGTAGGGCGGTTCGAAGGGGACCTCGCATGCAGATATTGCGACGAGGGGGAGGAATCAGCCCAGCACATCTTGTGCGAGTGTAAAGCTCTGGACCGCAAAAGACAACTGATCTACGGTCAGTCTAGCCCGGAGACAGAGCAATAAAAGTTGATCTTCCTCAATGCTCGAGGGATGTTGTCATTTTCAATTTTCATATCATAATTTTTTTGTGTGCTTATTGCCTTTTGCCTTATTGCTTAAATAAAATAACACTATTATGTTATGTGTGATTGTTCTGTTAATAATAATTATTATAGTCAAATATTTATGTACAACAAGAAATGGCAAGTAAAGAATTAAGAATTTTAGACGTGATTAACCACAAAGGTTTATGCAATGTTGTCTCAGAAGGTAAATACTACCCCTGATTTATGGGCTCCCTACCTATATTCATGGTTGTTGGTAATTTTGTTATAGCTGTATTAATTAATATTATATTGTACCTTCTTTGATTTAGGACAACGTACGGTGATGAGAGTAAATCCTATATTACTAGAAGGATTAAGGTTTACATTACTTCCTGGCAGGGAGAACTATGATGAAAATGTAGAATTCACAGAGAGCGAATCTACAGATGTCTCCTCCAAAACCACGTTTAGAGTGGGGCGACCACGATACCAAAATGTTGCTGGACTTATACTGCAGCTATCTCCAAGATGTTGGGCCTATGAAAATGTTTAGAAAAAAAAAACCCTTGGATTTATGAATAACTCCAAGCCAATGTGAAACTCGCTATAAAACTGTTTTTAAAAGGAAAAAAACGTAATACAGGGAAACAAATTTTAAAAGGAAAAAAACGTAATACAGGGAAACAAATGTACTGGTAAATCACTAGAGCATGTTGCTTTTGAAAGCGAGTCATCTTCACCCTACCAATCGCTGCGCAGACTAGTTCAAGGCACAGTGATTTTGGAATTAGTGGAGTAAGACTAAGGTTATTCACAATCAACCAAAGGTTGCAGTGCTATCGGGACGGCAAGGCCGCGGACGAGCCCTGGGGGAAAAAAGGGGGTGGGGGTGGATGGGGGGCGATTTGATAAAAATTGACATTTTTTTCGTTAAAATTTGAGTGATATAACATTTTAGTGTTTGTTTATTAGAAAACTTGCAATTTCCTCAAACATCTGGTATTCTGTGCTGAAATTAAATTAGGGGTTGAATGTGTGGGGGTGGAATTTGATTCTGGAACGAATTTTTTTTATCTGTCGGTCCGTCGTCGGCCTGTACGTCTGCCTGTTAGTAGGCGAAATAACTTTCTCACGAACTGAGATATCATCTACAAATTTTATATACAGTTAGCACCCGACAAAGGAACGCTTCGAATTGTTTTTGGGTAACATCGCTTCAGGAGGTAGGGAATAAATGATGGGTGATTTGGTGAAAAATTGATTCTTTTTTTCGTTAAAACTCGAGTAATATGACGTTTCAAGAGTTTATGGGTACAGTAGTACAAATATTTTCTTTGTGGTCAAGTCGTGGATGCTAAATTAATTTCGTGAGAATGTATTTCTGGGGAAAGCTCATTATCACAGCTATGTGGAAGTTATGACTCAATTGGCAGCATTATTAAGCCTCTTTCAGTCCACTGCCACATACCTCTTCCCTCATCTACTGTTCATGTGCCTTCTGAGGGTGAGAAAATTTAAATGATGACTATGAGGATATTGGAGCGACAAAGAGAAAAAATTGTAAAGAATTCGTAACTACGTACAAAGTTAACGCGACAAAAGTTGGTGTCACAATAAATTTGAAAAAGTTTGGTAATTACACTTATGATAATGATTTTTCATTAAAAAAATAAATTCTCATAACTGAATTTTCCATTTACCCAGAAACTTTAATTTTCTATTACTATTCAAACAAAGCCCTCTCTCGGTGAATCTAAGATACAAAGGAAACCTGGAATGAGCCGAAATGGTAGACCAAAAAAAGTTCTTTTCAACGAGTCCAAACTCATCGAGTTCCGTCGAGTTAAACGAGATTAATGAGGAATTGAAAAAAATATACATCAAACGTCCCCCCACCACTTTATTTGGAAAAAATTAAAAAATATTCGAGGCAAGAAATAACATCCGTTGCTCGGCCATTATCCTGCGTGTATCAAAGGTACCGCTTAATTGGTGAACATGTGATGAAAATCGCAATTTTCCGACCAGCAGTGGTTCTTACGCCCTCTGACGTGATTTTAGAAACTTGAAAATAATTTACAGCGATTTATCATTGGCAACTTTACTCATGACAGTTTTTTTCCTGAAGCTGTACATTAAAAAGTGCCTGCCAACGAACATTTTAATACGACATATTACTAAAATTAATAAAAGCACGCTTGGAGAACCCAAATCTCCACAACACATTTTAAAAGACATAACGATCGTTTCGCTAACCAAGTTGGTGTCATCAGATGATAAAAATATTCTAATTGATTTCTACTTCTACACGTAGTTATATAGACTTTCAGGTAAAAGACCAAAAACAAGAGTGGGATTATGCTGCTTTTATGTAGGTTTTACTATGTATTAAAACTAAAGATTCTCGTTTAATGGGAAATTTTGAAATTAAATTTTTAATAATTTAACCTAAACATCTGTTTATATAATTTTAACTAGGGATGTATGTTCTTTGTAGTACCTACCTAGATATTATAAGTACTTACTGGATTAGTTTGAGGTAGGTATATTTCTTCTCAAAATAATTTTGTTTCACTTTGGTAACACCTAAGACTGAATTCTGTATAGAGTTCACTAGGTAATACATACAATATCTACAATCTACATCAATTTTATATTTGTTGATGGATGTTACATCATAATATACTACTACAGTCATTTTGTTAAAGTTAAATTTATATTAAAAGTTGGGTTATTATTTATATAATATTTGTATTAGCCTTAGAATGTAGGTACCTAGTTGTTTTATTTTATAAGATCCGAATAAGTTATTAGCAATTAGCATCAGCGGAGTCGATTTCGAGGTTATGCGATGCACAGAGCGTGAGCGTACACATTTCTCTGTGACAAATAGCTACGTGTGGTCAGATTAAACTAGGAGAGAGAGAGATGGCTTTTAATTTTAAATACGGTGAACGTGAAGAATGGGAAGCTTAATATTTATACGTAATGAAATGTCGTTCTAGATTGCTTTTAAACAAATTGAATGACTATCATTAAATTTTTATTTATTAGTATATATTCGCATGCTAAAATTTAGCGCTTTTAGGCGCAAACTTTGTCCCGGTATTAGGAAAGAAATGGTCCAAGGCTGACAATTTACAAAATTGTTAGTTGGTTGTACATTGTACACAGCTCTATCTATAAAATTTTGTATACACTAGAGCTGTCGTGACAACATACTACCTGGTTCTGCACCGAGATGGCGTCCCTGTCGTATCGCTCACAATGTTCTCCCGTCTGACATCTTGCAATAACGCCCCATTGTTTAGATTTTTATCTACGACTTATTTAAATAGCATGGCAGTACAGATAACGTCATCTGTTTTTGTCCAACGTTGTAAATATTGCATTACAGAATCTGAAGTGTGTCGAGGATTATTTTATTAATAAATTCGAATAACTTTATTTTCCTTTGATCAAACCACTTGAAAATTGGTAGACAACCACGTCTGTCTATGTTCTTTAAAGTTGTAAATTTTCGTTTCAATCACTTAGATAATTTAATAGATATTGTGTTTAAAAAAAAATTATATCTTACTTTTTATTAAGAAAAATTGGCCGCTGAGATTTGATGAACGAACTCCAAGCCATTAGCAAAATAAGGGTAAATACCAAATTTTATCCCAAGCAGTGCAGTATGTTTTGAGTTATCGGTTAGATACATATATACATACATACATACATACATACATACATATATATATATATATATATATATATATATATATATATATATATATATATATAAGCATTTTAACTGACCATGGAAATGGGTTCCAGAGGCTCTAATTCGCGCTCATTTGAAGAAATTTCCCGAAAGTCTCACCATCAATACCTCTCTATTAATGAATTTTCTTAATGAAAATTCACTAAAAACAAGCTGCTTTAAAACTGCATTTTCATAGAGACGAGCCGATAATTTTACAATATTTATTTCATATCTTCTCATCTTTCGCCCCTTCTCATATTCTTATGATATGACACTTATTTAAGAAATAAACGCATAACTGTGGCGCCACGGCGCACAGTTTGGGAAACACTGCTGGAATGTAAGCTGCTGCCAAAACATCATACAAAGTGTCGATTTTAAATCAATTCTTCTAGAAATATTTAAGTCAAATAATAAAGAACAATTGCAAACCATGTAAGATCCGTAAATAAACAAACTTCTTGCCATATCTATTGTTCATAATCTGCATGTGTTTCAGAATCTTTGTTTAAAAATCGCCAATTTTGTCATTTTAAATCGTCACTTTCATATTTTTCGAATAAACATCATAAATTTTTAGAAAAAAATAAGTGTTTTTTGGTGCCTCTGTATGAACACTTCACCAGCGTCAATTACGAGTCACTTGATCGATTGCTTTTCTAAATAAAATTCCCACGTTTTCGGCACGTTCTACCTATTAACATAAGTATACAGTTATTGCCGCCAAAGGAATCGGTGTTAATTTAGCTGTCGTTGAACTTTCTCAAAACTATTACAGACGGACACTTTTTAGATAAAGCAGTAGGGATAGCGCAAAGACCTTGCCCGGCGATAAAAATACAATACACTGTGGAATTTGCCTACGACTAGCGACTCATCTCAGTTCGATCTCTTTACCTGAGATCCGGTATATAAGCTGATGTTAGTTTTTGAAGTATTTAGAATGTTTCATCCTCTAATGACGCTAACTTGGTTAGTGAAACGATCGTCAGGTCTTTTAAAATGTGTTGTGGTGATTTGGGTTCTCCAAGTGTACTTATCAGTGCTCATCACAGGTTCCAATCTTCACTTAGTGCCTCTTGACTTTCTTGCACCAAAAAAATCTAATCCCCGTCTGTAATAATAAACTTCCAAGCATATAACATTTTTGCATTGAGCCTTTTATAGCGAATTTTTTGGAGTCCAGTGCGACCAAGATATTTTTAATGTTAAAAAATTCCCAAAAAATTTAAACTCTATTTTGGTGGTCGTAGCTCGCACCCATTTAAAAACTTTTTGCGAACGTTAAAAATCGCGATCTCCTGAGAAACCAATTTTTACTAGAAAACTTCACTAAAAACTGTTTCACTGTGGCCACTTTGGGAGTCTGTAAATCACTAGGGATCCATTTTTCGATGTAAGTAATTTGACTTGAATCGTTATCTTTTTGTCTTAAAAATCTGTAGCAGGGCGTTGCCCCAGCCTATATTCAATACATAATGATGGTAAAAATAAGGAAAATGTATATTTATCAACATACAGACATTTTTACGCATTTCTTTAGTGTTATTGGTATTATCTAAGACGTAAATTAGGTAGTTTCATAGATTGCTTAGATTCGATACAGAGTTTTCCTTGATCACATGCTACTTAAATATTATACCAGTTTTTTACTTCCCGCCAAACTTTCCTAACTATCGATCCGGTCATTTGAAAATAACCCAAAGTGAGTCATAAATAGTTGGAAAGACAACATAAACACAGGCCCCCAGCCAAACTATGCTGTGCTGTTGCATTTCTCCGATTCCTTCTTTCCAGCATCTTATATGTGAGCTGTGAGAGGAGTGATTCGGGCAGGAGACGGGGCGAAATAAGGGTGAACAACAGTATCGCGTATGGCAGGGGTTGAGGGTGTGCATGCGGGTCGATAGTGAACAGCCTCGCCCTCGATATATATATATACCGTCTCCAAGGACGCGACACTGCTCTGTTCCATGTTCCACGCTCTGCTTCTGGCTTCTGCTTCGGTGCTGCTTTCTGCTTTCGTTCGGAGTTATGACACAGATTTCATATAAACAGTAGCCACTCCTCATATTTGCAGGAACAGACATTAGAGACCACCACGTTTTCGGTGCTATATTATGAAATATTATTTATTTGCATTGATGCAAAAAAATCCAAACTTATCTTTGCACGTATGCACGTATAAAAAGTATGAACGCAGCAATATATATATATATATATATATATATATATATATATATATATATATATATACAGAGTGGCGTATTGAAAACGAAACTATATATATATATATATATATATATATATATATATATATATATATATATATATATATATATATATATATATATATATATATACACAGAGTGGCGTATTGAAAACGAAACAGACCGATTTGCGCCCAGAGAAGTTTTTTATTTTAAGAAACGCTGAAACACGTCAATTTTAATATTGAGGGGGACATGTTTTGACCTAAAACTCAACTTTTTCACATCAACCCCTTAAGGGTGGTGATAACAACCCTTATATTTTAAATAGGGAACATGAGTCGAGTGTTGCATCATTTGAAAGCACTTTCCTTTCTGAATTCAACACACTAATTTTTGTGGAATTTTATCAACTTGTTTAAAAATTATTCACAGTTGGAGTTGCTAGAACGTATATCATTCATTGTGATAAGAAATGCACTAATTAGTCAATTTTTCGTAAAAAAAAACTAAAAAACAAAACGTTCAAAAATGTTTATTCAGTTAAGTAAGTGTTCAAATCGTTGACTACCAGCTTCTATACAAAAGTACAAATTTTGTTCAAAACGAGCCCTGACATTCTGGAGCATTTGTGGAGTTCTTAGACGGCATTCTTCAAGAATGCGTCGTCGTAATTCTTCCAGAGACTCCGGTTCTGTTGCGTAAATTCTACTCTTTAAATGGCCCCGTAGAAACAAGTCTAAATGAGTTAAATCCGGTGATCTAGGGGCCACTCAATAGCACCTCTACGCCCAATCAATTGCTCTGGAAACTCTCTGTTCAAAAACTCCTTAACACGTTGTGAAAAATACGAAGGAGCTCCATCTTGTTGAAACACTAATTGATTTTCTTGATAGCGATCATCATTTTCAACAATGTCAATTAGTAGAGGGTAAACGATATCTTCTAGTAACTCCAAATACGTTTCGCCACTCAAATTGCCATCTAGAAAAATTGTCCCGATTAAACGGTCTCCAAAAATGCCAGTCCAGACATTCAATTTTTGTGGAGTTTAAGTGTGGACTTCGTGAAAATTTCTTAGATTATTATCTGCCCAATAGTGACAATTACGACGATTGACTGTAGAGTTTAATAAAACGTACACTCGTCTGAAAAACAGATATTGACAGAAAGTTCCCGTTATCAGCTATTCGTGCAGTCATAACGTCACAAAACTCCAGCCGCCGATCAAAATCATATTCATTCAGTTGTAAAAGGTGAATTTTATACGGGTGAAATTTATGAAGCATCAATATTCGCTGAATAGTTCTTCTCTTGATATTTGAAACAGTGGCCAATTTTCTCGTGCTCAAAGTTGGGTCTGCAGCAATTTGTCCCAAAACTTCATTCTCAGTAGTCTAATTTCTAACCGGAAATTCACGTTCAGGATCCCGTTTTTTGTTGGCTACTAAACCAATTTGTCGAAACTTTGCAATTAACTCCAAAATGTTTTTTCTGTTAACATGTCTGTTCGTATGTCGTTCATTAAACAAATTTGCGGCACGGTTGGCACAGTCATCGTTTTTGAAAAAAAAGAGTAATTATTTTAACTCTTTCTTCTACAGAATACACCATTGTGAAATTAATTTTCGGTAGTACTATCAAGTATCAAACCGACCGAGAAACTGAAATAATAAACCGCATTTCTCTCATTCCGATAAGAAATGTTCTGATAGTCAATTTTTTGTTTACAAACCAACAAAACATTGACTATCAGCACATTTCTTATCGGAATGAGTGAAATGCGTTTTTGCATCTTCAACTGTGAATAATTTTTAAACGAGTTGATAAAACTTCCAAAAAAAATGGTGTGCTGAATTCAGAAAAAAAAGAGCTTTCCAATTATGTTACTCTTGACCCATGTTCCCTATTTAAAATATAAGGGTTGTTATCACCACTCTTAAGAGGTTGATGTCACAAAGTTGAGTTTTATGTCAAAACAAGTCCCCCTCAATATTAAAATTTACTTACTTCAACGTTTCTTAATAAAAAATTCTCTGGACGCAAATCGGTCTGTTTCGTTTTCAATGCGCCACCCTATATATATATATATATATATATATATATATATATATATATATATATATATATATATATATATATATATATATATATATATATATATATGGGGGAAGGTGGCAGAGCATGGGATTATTTTACATCCGTTTGAACTTCGCCCAATTCACACAGTTTATTATTTTTTTTCTTTTAAATATGCACTTGGCACTGTGTTATTGTTAAGTATGTGTTGCATTAAGCTGTGTCTTTCTCAGGAAATGTTTATCTCAATTTTGAATAAGATCAAGTGTGAAAAAGATAGGGGCAATTAAGGTTTATTTACTTAACAAAACCTTCCCGGATATGGATTATTCTCAGCGTTCCATTACAGCTGCGAGCAAACATATGATTCCAACATGAAGGAGCTCTACCGCATTAAGCAAGAATTGTCCAACAATATTTAAATGAAACTTACGGAGAAAAATTGATAGGTATAAATGGACCGATACACTGGCCGCCTAAATCATTGTACTTGTCCCCACTGGATTTCTTCTTGTGAGGAGCTTTGAAAAATAAAGTTTACAGAACACCATCTGTTTACTTGAAAGTTAATAATTTAATATCTATGCTTTGGTATAAATGAAAAAATGCTTGTGAACAAACATAACTTTACTGAATGCTGATAATCATCAACAACAGTCTGTATACACCCTCTCTAAGGTCAGATCTAATTATGCATAAAAATAAATACATACAATTGCTCTTGGATATTTGCTTACTTGTTAAACATCAATGTTATCATAATTCTGCTCTTGACACTTGCAAATCCATCGATTAGTAAGAAGATACACAATGCGAATGTTCATTAACCTTGAATAGTCAGCGCATTCCGATCAACACAACTTCGGAACTGCATTGTCATCGACCTTGCCTTTTCATTATTAATTATTTATAGATCACATGTATACATAATTCCATCCTGTTGGAATTCTGATTGAAATATTGGTATAAATGAAAAAAACACTTTATTTTAATACTGAAATAAATATAAACATGAACTGGTGGGATTTGGGAATGTAGGGGAATTAAAAGAAAAGCTTGGAAACTAACATCATAAAACCGTTTTAGATGATTAAAATTGTGTTATTAACAAGCACAAGCTAAGCCTTTTTGGAAGACGTGTTGCATAATTGAACCAATAATAAATAAGTATAAGTATATAATGTTATAATTTCTGGAAACAGGTCGATTTTATTGTCGGGGGTGGGGGTGGCGGTGGTGGGGGGGGTTACAGTTTTATGAGGTACTTACCTCATCCTTAGGCCATCGCTAAAATATTGATAGAAAATGGTGCTGAGTGCGGAACCTAATTTTAAAACTCGTTCAATTACCTTTACAACTGTTTTTTGATTGTTAGATAAGTAATTTTCGAATAATTGCGTCTCAAAAGTAAAGATGTTCAAGAAATGAACTGTAGCCTATTCATTTTTATCATTCTTAAATGAGGCATAATATGTAAGAAAACACTTACCTTTTAGCTGTAGAACCAATTCCAAAAAATGATTTACACGTTCGCTCAATAAATATTAGGTTTTTACATTTAAATTGCAAGAAAAGTAAATTTGTCAAAATACTAGAAAGCAGCTAAGCGTAAAAGCAAAAAGAAAGATAAAAATCACTTACATCCATCCATTTCCAAGTTGCATTGGTGGAGCTTCGGGAAAGCCAGCCGAACCTCTGAAATTAAAGGAGAATACTATTAGACTTTTATTTTTGCTTTTTTTATATACACATTTCTAGAGTAATTTATAAAAAGCGTCAATGAAAACTTTGAAGATCTCTGATTTGATTTGAAAGGTGTTTCATAAGTAAATAAAGTGAAGATTGTAAACTGTGATGAGTACACTTGGAGAACCTGGATCACCACAACACATTTTTAAAAGACCTGACGCTCGTTTCACTTATCAAGTTAGTGTCATCAGACGATGAAAAATTCTTCATCATCTGATGACGCTAACTTGGTTAATGAAATGATCGTCAGTTCATTTAAAAATGTGTTGTGGTGATTTGGGTTACTTCATTGATAGCGTCCACCGTACTGTCTCTCTGGCAGGTCTCCTGTTCACCTGTTCGCTCAATCTCTCTCTTCAGTCTGGCCAGCATGAGGTGTTCGTATAATTTGCCTTATACGTCGAGCAGGCAGATGGGTATGTGCAACATTCCGTCCGCCTTGGGTATCAACAACAATCTGGCCCGCTTCCAGATGGACGGGAAGTAACCTTCAGTGGCCAAGTGGTTGTGTACAGATAAGACGAATTCTGGTCTTTCCTCACCAACTATTTTCAGTATCTCCACGTGTACTTATTACGTTCCATAAGGGTATCTAAATATCCAGTTAGCTTGGAATCTCCCCAGTACGTAAAATTACTATGGTAACAGCAATTGGGTTGAAACGTATAGCAGAAACATTACACATTTTCAGGGGCGTGTCTTTCACATTGTTCATCGCCATTTGGGAATGAGAAAGCTAGGGCAAAATGGATTCCGAAATACTTGAACGCTGTACAGAAGCGCGCTCGTTTGATAATGTCGAAGGAAATGTGTCAACGGTTTGAAAAAAATATATAGTCAATCCTTTAGAATCACCTTGTCACCATGGACGAAACATGGATCCATCACTATGACCCTGAGACTAAAGATCAATCGAAAGTTTGGAATAATTTCGATTCTTCACGACCCAAAAAAATCTGTATTGAAAAGTCGTGGTCTTGCTTCAGTTTTCTGAGACAAAGACGGGATAATTCCACTAGATTTTTTTGAACGATGTAGAACTGCCACGGGAGCATACAATACTGAATTGCTACGCGAGAAAATAGTAAAAAGACGCCGCGGAAAACTATAGTTAAATATTTGAAATATAAACTATTTTCGACAAACACCATAGTGCATTTGAGAAATGGTTTAAGGACAAAGATAAATAATTTTTTGAAAGGTTAAGAATTGAATCGCTTATCATTGAATGAACTAAGTCATTTTATCAAGTTTTGAGGAGAGAAGAGACATCGCTTAATAACTTAACCCCTTACTTTATGATTTTTTATTTTTGCTCAGATAAATTTTGAGGTACAGGAAATAAAGTATAAAAAACAGGAAAAATCCTTCTAGGATATACTTCCAGACTGTATTTATTGATAAAGGCCCAAATTCGCTTACCAGTCGAAGAACACCTTGAATAAAATGTTAGTTCACAATAAAGACGACATCCCCCTCCCAAAGAGGTCAAAAGTTTATTGCCTTAGCTGTGGAGATCCTGATTGCAATACTGTCTACATTGGTAGAACTGGGGAGCTCTAAACACCAGAATTTCCGAACATCTCAGAAGCAGAAACAATGCTGATAACGTCACTTCCGCCTTTGGTTGCCATCTCGCAGAAACTGGTCATTCGTTCGATAAAGAAAACAATGTTAAAATTCTTCATCCATCCATTTTCGGAACTGAACAGTTCGTCCTTAAAGAGATGGAGATCTACAGATACGCTTACAACTCCAACATCACTGTGCTTAATTCTTCCAATACCAGTGATATAAACTTTCCGCCAATCTATAGACATATCCTGAATTAGTGCCATCTGGAATGAAAAACCAAAGTATTCTATGGAGCCAAGGAGCCCGAAAATGTTTTTTGCTATATGCTTCTCAGGACAGTCCAGCAAATGTCAACGTCACTCGTCAGTCACTTGTCACTTTAGCTAAAGTTGTTTCCCCCTTCCCATTCACCTCTGATTTTCACCTTTTAACTGTCCTCCGTTTCAATTGTGAGATTTTATTTGTATTGTCGTGTATCTATTGTGTTTTGAGGTCTTTATGCTCCTAATTCTGCCTTCACCCATATAGTACAAGGAAACAAAGACAGCAGTCGATGAAAACAGCTACTATGATATATTTCTTATAAAGTTCAGTTCCTGTTATAAAAAGCAGAACGTAAGTATGCTTAGCCATTTTAGTTTTATTCTTAATACATATCATAGGTTGAACTCCGTGTTTTTCTCTGAAAGTTCTGCTCTTCTGGTGAAAAGTATTTGCGAGCCCAGAAGAGGAAACCTAATTTCTTAGCAGCCGCATCTGCAATTAATGTGACATGTTGGTGCCAATTGAGATTTCGATCCACAGAAATTCCAACAAGTGAAAAGGACTCATTACTTTGAATAACTTGGTTGTTTATTGTGATGGGTCTAGGGCTGGTGTAACTCTTATGAGAAAGAAGGCAAGACTGAGATTTGTTGGGGTTGAATTGTACAAGATTTCTATTTCCCCAGTCTAATATTTTTTGGAGATCCACGGAGACAGAACCCTCCATGAGTCTGCGATCCTCATCTAATTGGGCTAAAGAGACAGGCTTAGAATATTGTATATTTGAGTGAAGAGTGATGTGGTCCGCGTAACTGTGAACTGGGTTGGATGTGCTAGAGAAGTCATTGATGCGGAGAAGAAACAAACTAGGGGCTGAAGCTGAACCTTGAGGAACTCCTGCATTAATTGGATACAGTTTAGAGGAATGGCCATCAACGACAACAGAAATGCTCCGGTTGGAGAGGAAATTTGCTGTCCAGGGAACAGAGTTTTGGTGGTAGGCCATAGGCCGGAAGTTTATTAAGCAGCGCTGCGTGCCAGACCTGGTCAAATGCTTTGGATATGTCTAGAGAGACAATCTGGGATTCACTGTGTAGTTCCATAGACTTGTTCCAAGAATGGGTGACAAAGGAAATGAGGTCGGCAGTTGACCTGCGCTGACGGAATCCATGCTGCCTGTCGCGCTTTGGATCCTTTCTTGGGGACGGGTTGTACTCGAGCAGTTTTCCAGTTACTAAGGAATCTGCCTCTATTGTAAGATGTCTGAAACAGACGAGTCAGGACAGGAGCAAGTTCTGGTGCGCATTTTTTGAGAAGAATTGCTGGAATCTCGTCAAGGTCAGGGGCTTTCCTGATATTAAGAGAAGAGAGCATCTTTCGTACCTTTTTAGTTTTGAAAATGATATCAGTCATTTTATGCGCAACGTTGGGGACTGTTGGTGGTTGAACATTTGGAGGTTGGTTGAGAGTAGAATTGCCGGCGAACAATGAGGCAAAAAGTACAGCCTTGCCCAGGGCGGTAGAAACAATTTCATCCCCTGAGACAGGAGGTGGGAACGTGCTCTTGCAGAAATTATTCCCAATAGATTTTGCAAGAGTTCACAAGGGCTTGCCGCCGCTGGAGCTTAAGAGGACTTTGTTTTTGATATGGTTATTAAATGAGTTTCTTTTTGCCTCGGAAAGAATGCGGACATAGCGGTTTCTTGCGCCGTTAAATGCTTGACGGTTTTCTTGACTGGGATTGTGAAGAAGCGTTTTGTAAGCTTTGACCTTTTCAAGCCTGGCCTTGTCATAGGATTTAGAGAACCAGTGCTTTTGAGTGGCGGAAGAGGTTTTCTGTGTAGGTGGAATAAATAATTCCATGCCAGCTTGGATAATTTCGGTCTCGTTTTGTGAGATATCAGAGGGGTCAGGATGAGAGAAGCAGACAAACGCCCATGGAAATGAGGAAAGGTAATCCCGCATTTCGTCCCAGTTTGCGGAGTTGTAGGGAAATCAGTTGTTGGGCTCGATGCTTCTTAGCCTGCAGTTCGCTCTCAATTGGTAATTTTGGCCGGCCTCTTGTTTTAGCAACCGGTGTATTTGCTTTACATCAACATTCAACAATAGCCAGTTTGAAGTCTACTAAAACCAATCTATTGTTCTCTGGGTCCACTCGTCTCCAAAGCATTGACGCACGCAAGATCGATTAAGTGGAAGAATCCGCATATAATACTTTTTCGAACGTATTTTAAGTCTGTAGTATCTTAGCATGAAGTACAGAAGGTCCACTTCACCCATATATTTGTTATAAATGGACATGGTACATAAATATATTTTTTTCTCGTTTACAAAATCGTTTTACATTGATCTTAGGAGTACTGCCGACATAAGTGGATATCATTGTTACAATTTTATTATAATTTTTTTTTGCTAAAACGGCGTATAAGTCTCAAAACATATAGAAAACTTGATTCTGGAACGAATTTTTTTTTATCTGTCGGTCGGTCGGTCTCTTGGTATGTCTAAATGTACGTCTGTCTGTTAGTAGGCGCAATAACTGTCGAACGAATTGAGATATCATCTTAAAATTTGGTATCTTAGCATCCGACATAGGAACGCTTCGAATTGTTTTTGCATAAGATCGCTTCAAGGTGCAGGGGATAAAAATCTGATGAAATTTTGTAAACATGTTTTCCTGATAGAGACTTTAATATACAAACATGTAAGTTTCTACGGTCATGGAAAATTAACTTATTAAGCATTTAATGAAAATTAACTATCATAACGCACTTGCTGCGTCCCGAATTTTTTGCAAGCGCCCAGCATATCAAAGGGCTATGTTTTTCGATTCGTAACAAAAGGCCGTTTCTAGAACATCCTGAACTAAATGCTTGAGTCATTCTATAGACCAAACTAGACCACCCAAGTGAAAAACTCTTCAGTGCAAATAAAACTTGTATATTCCATCCAGATGAGTTTAATATGTGTTTAAATTCAAGAACATGACAGGTGGCTGCAAAGTCTTGCAAAAATCATCGCTAATTGTTCTGATAGTGTCATGAATAATTTCGGAACGCACTTGTATAATTAAAGATTACGACAAGAGTATCAAACACAGATCTATGAGATACTGCAATTATGGTTTATTATGATTTATTATAGAAATTAAATAAATGCGCACCTGTTTACTTTTAGAATGCAAAACTTAATACCTACGTACCTGAATGATCAACGAATTTGGAAATTATAGAAATTTCAGTGACACTCCAACTGCTTTCTGAGATATACCATGTTTCTATATACGAGGGTAATATTGTTAGTCTTATCACTGATATGTAGCTATAAATTTGCTGCTTATATGCAAAGAATAGCAAAGGATGCTTAGTGTACTGGATATGTCCAAAATAATTAAACTAAAAATCATTATAACGTAAACAAAAGTAATGAAGACAAGTATCCGGCTTGAAGGATCATGTTTCAGAAACTTGGCGGTATGTGGGTAAAGCTGGGGAGATTATAAACACACTGTATTTATAGCGTGAACGACATACTTGTGAACGAACAGAACCTTAATTAATGCTAATAATCATCTTCATAACAGTCTACATACACTCTCTCTAAGTCAGATCTAATTATACGTGACATTAAAAACATGCAATTGCTGTTGGATATTTGCTAAGTTGCTAAACATCAATGTTATCATAATAATTCAGCTGTTGGCACTTGCAAATCCATCAAATATTAAAAAGATAAACAATGCGATTGTTCATGAACCACATTCCATCAACACAACCTCTGAACTGCATTGTCATCGACATTGCCTTTTATTTATTATTTCTATATCGTCTGTACACATAATTCAATGCTGTTGGAATTGTTATTGGAATGGCTTTTTTGGCAAGCTATTTTTTCTGAACAATAGGAATGGGAAAATGAAAATAACGCTGAAATGGCTTGAACATGTAGAAATTTTCACGTACATTGGGAGGATTATTACGGTAAATGTACCAGGAAACTGAGGAGTATCGCGATGACATAGCAACCAGTCAAAGTTTAATTCTCTCTGTTTGTTGTTGTTGTCCGTTAGTCTAAGGGATCGTGTTACTAGTGTTCGAACCACGGAAACAGAGAGAATTGAACTTTTTAAGACAGACATTGCTAGAAAACGGATACGACAACAATCACATACGACGAAACATTAGAAACGCACAACAACAAACCACTACACCACAACAAGAACAGAGTCCACACAACAACACACAGCGTTTTTACCACACATTAAAGGTGTCACCGACAAAATCAGCCGAATCTTTAGAACGTATAATATCAAAACCGTATTCACAACAGAGCAAAAACTGTCAAATCTAAAAAAACTCCCTAGGATAGGATTCCAAACGAATCCCACGGGGTTTACGAAATTTCTTGTTCTGACTGTTCCCGAACTTACGTAGGACAAACAAATAGACGCATCCACAATAGAATATATGAACACACCCTAGCAGTTAGAAAATCCGACCCCTCATCGGCTCTGGCCCTGCATCATATTCATACAGGACACAAAATAGACTTCGATAATGCCAAAATAATAGCACCTGTTTACAACTTCAAAACGAGAATTATCCGCGAAGCAATCGAGATTGAAAAACGTCCCGATTGTTTAAATAAGAGATGATGGTCTTCGCCTTCCGAGTACTTGGAAACCTATTATATCTTCATTACAAACACACAAAAAGAAAATAACTTCCACATACAATTTTATTGTCCCATTATCTGTCTCAACAAATGCCGGCGACCCTCTTAATCCTCCTCATCATCTAAGTACCATGACCAAAGCCCCCCACTTAACTGACCGTGACCCTACTACTTTCACTGATAACGAAGCAGGTAGACGGAACGACATATATAAGACCAGACTTGCCACGAACTGCCAGATCTCTCTGAGGCCTAGGGTTGAACACACTGAGACCTCACAGACGATCTCCGGCGAGATTTGGGGAGTAGGCAGATTGAAGCCCCGTAATCGAGCTACAACAACCCAACCCACCTTTGTCCTTCGCTCTAAGGAGTAGGCTGATTGAGGCCTTAGAGTGTCCTTACATATCTCCTTTACCTTTCGAAAATGGCTCCAAAACAGGAGCCGAAACGTCGAGTTTTCCTAAATTCTGGACGCGGTTCAACCCGAGAACCAGGTATGTCTCACATTAAAGACCTCGGAAATCTTTCTGAATAAATAAATATATATATATATATATATATATATATATATATATATATATATATATATATATATATATATATATATATATATATTGTTGCGTTTTCTCCGGGTTCTGGATAAGTGAGACTTTTAATTTTAACAAAAGTCACTAATCTGGTACTACAGTCACTACTCTCTTAACACTTTACACTGCTTCTTCAAGTCACTACCACATTATCTTACTGAACTGCACTCGGGCTGGCTTGCTCTCGCTTTTATATACTCGCCGTACCTTCCCCTCCTTTCTAGAGAGTTCCATTCCAGAACGTTCCAGGACCTTCTTTTACTAGAAGGTTCTGTGAATACAGATCGGTCCCGTGTGTATACAGGGGGATGTGTATACAGGATGATCCAAATGTGGTCACCACTCCTATTTTACACAAGAGGTGTTTCTCGAACTATAAGATCTCTCTGCGTATACAGGGTGTAAGGGTTCTCTGCGTATATAGGGTGTATATACAGGCTGTTCGGAATGTGCAGACCTCAGTTATCCGTTCCGACGGGGTACAAGTTGGTAACTTCGTTATTTCTGGTCCTAGAGGGTTGAGACTTCCCCTGAGGGGGGTCACCCCAGGCACCCCCAGGGGGGTGGGGAGGCGGTGTTGCCAGATTGTGCAAAAATTCCCAGATGTTGGGGAAATTCTGGAGATGTGGCAACACCGCACCTACGTCTATTGAAGTGCTTTGTAACACTGCCCCCCTCCTTAAGACTGTTCGTCCCGAACAGTATTTACCGGCCGCCAACTTGGGGGTTCGTTGCCCCGATAGGGACTCAACCTCTCTATGTGAACAACTTTGGGTTTAGTTCTTGGAGACAGCTGGATTCTGTAGACTAGGTCGTTAATTTTCTTAGTCACCAAGTATGGCCCTTCCCATGGTTTCTGAAGTTTGGGACTGAGGCCCTTTCTCCTTGTTGGTTGGTACAGCCACACTGCATCACCTTCCTTGAATGTATGGGGTGTTGCTCTGCGATCCAAGCGCATCTTCATCCGGTCACTGCTTAAGAGGAGCCTATCTCTGACACATCTGTGTATAGTGCGCAGTTTTCCTTCTAGGTCGGCGACATACTCAGGTAACGTAGCTAGGTCCGCTATGTCCTCGTTCGGTGGTGGTCTCGTCATGTCGATTGGTAACCGCATCTCTCTGCCGGTCAACATCATGGATGGAGTGTAGCCGGTAGATTCATGCTGAGAGCTTCTGTAAGCTAAGAGGAACAGAGGTATCAGCTTGTCCCAGGTTCTCTGATTCTCGTCGACAAACATAGCAAGATACTGATTGATGGTCCTGTTATGCCGTTCTACCATGCCGTCTGATTGAGGGTGGAGTGGCGTTGTTCTCGTTTTCTTTATGCCTAGCAAGTCCATTAGGCTTTTCCAGACCTCTGACTCGAAATTCCGGCCCTGGTCGGTGTGAATCTCCAAGGGTACGCCATGCCGTGATATGACATTTTCCATCAGGGCTTCTGCTACGGTCGTTGCCTCTTGGTTGGGGATCGGCGCAACTTCAGGCCATTTCGAGAAGTAGTCCATCGCCACCATTATGTATCTGTTCCCAGACTCTGTGATGGGAAAAGGTCCTGCGATGTCTACGGCAACTCTCTCCCACGGTGTACCTGAGATGTACTGCATCATTTTTCCTCTGGATCGGGTCTTTGGTCCTTTCTTTGAAGCACATTGGTCACACCTTTTGCACCATTCTTCCACGCTTCTTCGGCAGTTTATCCAATAGAAGCGGTCTCTCACTCTGGCAAGAGTCCTGTTGACCCCAAAGTGGCCTCCACTTCTACTATTGTGTAACTCTTGAAGAACACTGTCTATGCACTCACTTGGCACAACGGTCTGGTATATACAGTCTCTACCATCGGCAGTTTCCCATTTTCGAGTGATCAAGTCATTCTTTAGACACAAGGAGTCCCATTGTAGCCAGTAGCCTTTAACCTCCGCCCCAAACCGGGACACATCGTGCCACTCAGGTCTTTTCCCCTTTTGTAGCCATTCTCTAATATTTTTCAAGTCTGGATCTGTCTTCTGTGCGTCTCTGATGTATTCAAGATTTACGTCTAGATCGGTGTTATTCTCCTGTCCTGCCAGCAGTTGTTTGATCTGATGAGTTACTTTGTCGATCTCTTTGTTCTCTTGTCGCTCGCAAAATTTACATTCATGCACTGAACATGGTCTTCTTGACAGGCTGTCTGCATTGGCGTGACTTCTTCCTCTTCGATGTTCAATCCGGAAGTCGTAGCTCTGCAGTTTCTCTATCCATCGGGCTATCTGTCCTTCAGGATTTCTAAAGTTCAGAAGCCATTGCAGAGCAGAGTGATCCGACCTCACGCGGAATGTTCTTCCGTACAGGAAGCTGTGGAAATGTTCGATGGATCTTACAACTGCCAGCAGTTCTTTCCGGGTTACACAGTAATTTCTTTCTGCTTTTCCGAACGTTTTGCTGAAGTAGCCTATCACAACTTCTTCTCCGGCTTGGAGCTGTGAGAGTACTGCCCCAATGCCATACTGGGAAGCATCGGTGTCCAGTATAAACAGTCCTTCGTCCTGAGGATAAGCCAGCACAGGAGCAGTGAGAAGACGATGTTTGAGCTCTCTAAAAGACTCTTGGCAATCTGGTGACCAGATGAACTCGGCCTTATTTTCAGTCAGGCTATGCAGAGGTTTCGCAATGCTGCTGAAGTACTTCACAAAGCGTCGGTAATAGCTGCAAAGTCCCAGAAAACTTCTGACCTCATGTTTGTTCTTCGGCACAGGCCAGTCTCTTACTGCCTTTATTTTCTCTGGATCAGTTTCTATCCCTTTCTCAGAAACGACATGTCCGAGGAAACTCACTTTCTTCTGGAAGAGGACGCATTTCTTGGGATTGAGTTGCAGATTGGCACCTCTCAACCTGGAGAAAACCTGCTTCAGATTCGACAGGTGTTCATCGAAAGTCCTTCCAATCACCATGACATCGTCGAGATACACCAGGCATGTTTCCCATGTAAGTCCTCTCAGCACTAACTCCATTAGTCGCTCGAAGGTGGCAGGAGCATTACATAAGCCGAATGGCATGACCTTGAATTGGTACAACCCATTCCCGGTTGAAAAAGCAGTCTTCTCCTTATCGTCTTTATGGAGTTCTACTTGCCAGTAGCCACTTTTCAGGTCTAATGTAGAGAACCACTTTGATCCGGCCAAAGTGTTCAAAGTGTCGTCGATCCGGGGCAGGGGATAACTGTCTTTCTTGGTGACATCATTCAGCTTCCTATAGTCCACGCAAAATCTCATAGTGCCGTCTTTCTTGGTGACCAAAACTACTGGGGACGACCAAGGACTATTAGACTCCTCAATCACACCATCTTCCAGCATTATTTTTTTTTTAAGATGGCGGCTGGTGGTGTGGACGTGTCTCGTGATGGTCCTACAAAAAGGTGTAAAAAGTGCCATAATATCCCTACAACCGGGCCTAAATGTGTAAAGTGTGGATGCATATTTCATCCAGGATGCGTAAAGTACTTAAAAAATGTAACAGTAATTGACGACAACTTTGTAAATTGTTGTGATAGTGTGAGTGTAGAGTTTCATAGTGGTGAAGACGACGAATCATCGTTCACAAGTGCTCAGGATGAAACATTGCAATCTAATTCAGAAGTAATGTATCTGAAAGACATCATTAGAGGTAAAAACGTAACTATTGGTTACATGCAGGAACTTATTACATCTCTAAAAGAACAAGTTAAATTATTAAACAGTCTTATTAAACAAAATTCCGTTAAAAAGGTTGAAAGTACGCCATCTCTTGGTCTCAAAGCCGTTCTCGGTGGTAATGTAGACAATCGTAAAGTATCGTTGGTTTCGAGATCAGGTCAATCAATCGATAGCCAATCTATAAGCAGAGGAATCGAGAAACCTACTATTGATAGGAAGCTTCGTTCTGGCTCAGCCGACAATGCGTCAAAATCATCTGATAAGGTTAGTGATAACAAAAGTAAACATAGTGATGTTCAAGACGGTGGCACAGCTAAAGTAAAGAATAATATTACTAGGAAGCAATTATCCACTGCATTATTAGAAGCGCAAACAGCTGCTAAGTGTGATGAATATATAGACATAGTTACGGATGATTCTCCTGGTGATTGTGGTGCAAGTAGTGAATGGAAAACTGTCCATAAAAAGCCACGGAGAAGACATTTACCTATTGTTGGTAGTAAACAGAGTGGTAGTGATTTGAAGGCTGTACCCAAATTTGTGGCTCTCCATGTGTTTCGGTTGGAACCAAATACTTCTGTTGAACAAGTCCAACAGCATCTTAAGATTGAGTTTCCTGAAGTGACGTGTGAAAGACTTGAAGCGAAACATAAAGGCCAGTATGCTTCTTTTAAGGTTTGTGTTTATGAACATAATTTAAGAAAGGCCCTGGACCCTACTGTCTGGCCAGCTGGTGCATGTATAAATAGGTTTTTCTTCCCGCGCCTTCGACCGACAACGAATCTGTGATATTTGACCCAAACATTGTGATTTTAAATACGCAGAGTTTAAATATAGACAAAATTAATGAACTATTAATTGACTTAGTACATTTTAAAAATGTAAATTTTATGTGTTTTACAGAAACTTGGCAAACTAACGATTCGATCACTTATTTAAAAATCGATGGTTACAGCCTGGGTAGTTTCTTTTGTAGAAGTGTCAGTAAGGGAGGAGGGGTAGCGATTTATTTTAAGAATAACCTGTCCATTAAAAAAATTAATGTAGAACAATTTTGCATTGAGAAAGAATTTGAAGTCTGTGGTATATGTTGTTATTATAACGACGTTAAAACTTGTATTTTAAACTGTTATCGCTCACCTTCAAGTAATGTTAGTGTTTTTATTAACCAGCTCTTTGATATGCTGAACTATTTAGTCAGGCCCGGTGTACGTTTTGTTCTTACCGGTGATTTCAACTTAGATTGCTATGGAATTGTAAGTAAAGGGTTTGATATGTTGTCTAATATGCTAAGATGTTTTAATATGACTCATGTAGTTGGGTGGCCTACCAGAGTAACGGATAATACTCTTAGTACCATCGACAATGCTTTTCTTAATTTTTCTAGCAAGGGTGCCTGCCTTGCGACTGGCAATAATATTTCTGACCACATGACAGTGTTGTTGGAGCTTGACACAGCTTCAGTTGAATCGAATCATAGCGCTGTTTCTTTGACGCGAGTTTTTGATGAGGAATCTATTTTCGACTTTGAGAGTGCCCTTATTGGTGAAAATTGGGTAAATGTTTTTGCTGCCGGCAACATTGATGAGGGGTATAAGAATTTTCATGAGTTGTTTATTTATTACTTTCATTTATATTTTCCACTCCGTAAGATATATAGGAAACAATCAAAGGGCCGTGAGTGGGTTACTTCTGAGGTCAGAGCCTCTAGTTCAAGACTTAAAGACTTATTTTTATTAAGAAGTGTTTCTCCTCAGGCGGATAATTCTTACAGAGCTGCAAGGGCTGCTCATAGAAAACTTGTAAGATGTACTAAAAGGAATTTCTGCCAACATAGGATTCTGGCCTCTGATAATCCGACTAAAGCCGCATGGCATCTGATTTCGGAACTAAATGGCAAGCAGGTCAATGAACATAACAATATTGTAATACGACACGAAGAGAGGCTAGTTACCGATCCACGGGAAATCGCTAACTTATTCAATTCGTTCTCTGTAGAAGCACCTAAAAATATTATTAAAAACATTCCTAGGGACTTACCTCCTTTAAACGTTTCGACAAAACCCAATAACAAAACAATGTACTTACTGCCTTTTAGTGAAGACGAGTTGTATATTTTGTTAATAAAAAAAATAAAAAACAAGTCTTCGTGCGGTAGAGACGAAATTCCACCTTTTTTAGTTAAGAAAGTTTTAAGACATATTATAAAGCCTCTTACCTGCTTGGTAAATCTTTCATTTGAGTCGGGTATCTTTCCTAGTGACCTAAAGGTTGGTAAGGGCTTTCCTTTAATAAAAAAGAACGATCCAACTAATTTGAACAACTATCGTCTGATTACATTATCTATGACTTTTTCAAAGGTATTTGAATATAGCTATCTAAATCGCTTGGAACAATTTTTGCAGTCGTGTGGTATATTGTCTGCCTGTCAGCATGGCTTTAGAGAGGGCCACTCCACTACAACGGCTCTCATTGACTTCTATCAGGGTTTAGTCACTTGTTTGGAGGCTGGTGAGTGCCCTGTTGGGATTTTTTGTGATCTCAGCAGGGCCTTCGATTGTGTTAACCATAGGATACTGTGTGACAGGCTTTATTGTTATGGTTTGAGAGGTAATGCGCTTGGCTGGATTGACTCTTACCTGACGAACAGAGAACAGTATACTGAGATAAAGTTCAAGACATCGGAACGAATAAGTAGGGTATGTTCTGAGCGTGTTGTTGTTCCTACTGGTGTGCCTCAGGGCTCAGTACTGGGCCCTATTCTTTTTACCCTTTACGTCAATGAGCTTGACAAAGTATCTCCTGATGCGCATTTTACTCTGTATGCGGATGATACGTCTCTAATCGTTTCTGAAAAGACAGATGATGCTTTGAATAATAAATGTCATCACGTTTTTAATAACTTAAGGAGTTGGTTCTCCCGGTGTCTAATATATTTTAATTCTTCGAAGACAGAGATGGTGAGATTTCATCCGCGTCAGAGGGAAGTTGATATACTTAGTGTAGGTGTTGACAATACTTATCTAACGTGTGTCAATAACTACAAGTTCCTTGGAGTACACGTTGATGAACATCTCAACTGGAAGTTGCACTGTACGACATTGGTTTCAAGGCTGGCATCTCTTAATTTTTTATTTATAAATATAAGAAATATTTTGACTGAAAAGCAACTAATATCTTTATACTACAGTCATATTGATTCTAGACTGAGGTACGGTATATGTCTTTGGGGTAATTCTACCTTGCTGCATGATGTCTTTATCGCTCAAAAAAGAATAATACGCTCTATTTTCAACATAGGACAGATGACGTCATGCCGGGCCTACTTTTCTAGTCATAAAATTTTAACTGTGACATGTTTATATATTTTAGAGTTGTGTATATATGTTTTTAAAAATGGTGATAAATTTAAACTAAACAGTAATGTTCATACCTTCAGTACCAGACAGGCTTGTAACTTTTATGTTCCGTATGCTAGAACGAAGATGATAAATGACTCTCCAAACTGTATTGGATTGAAAATATTTAATCATCTTCCTAATGATTTAAAAAATATCCAAAATATTAAGGTGTTTAAAAGCCAAGTTTCTTATTTTTTATCAGACCACTGTTTTTATACTTTAAATGAATATTTTAATGTTGTGAAGAATTAATTATTGTAAAAGGCTGACAAATCCAATGTAGCTTGTATGCTGTCAAAATGGATAATAAAGGTATTATTATTATTATTATTATTTCGTTAACCATCGCCTTGATTTCTGATTGCTTGGCAAAAGGCAGTCTTCTCGGCGGCTGTCTAATTGGTCTTGCGTCGCCAGTATTAATTCTGTGTTGCACTAGACTCGTACGACCTGTGATTTTATCTTGAGCGAAAATATCGGCCTCCTCCAATACGAACTTCAGGGCCATTTCCATCTCCATGTCGTTCAATTGGCCCCAAGAATTCTTGAACCGCTCTACCATTTCTACTGGCAGTCTTCTGTCTAATGCCGTGGGTGTCACCTTTCTTGACAACGTCACTCGGTCAATGGGCTCGCAAGTGGCGATAACCTCACCTTTCTTCAATGTGACCCAGTTAGTTTGCACGTTAGCCACTCTTATGGGTATTGTCCTCTTCGGGTCTACTAAGCATCGTGCGACGAGGACACCATCATGTCTATCTTTTAGGGGCTCCGCTATGAGAGCAGACATACCATCAAGTTTCTTCTCTAGTCTGGCTCTGACAATCTTCTCACTGTTACCAGGAATCCGCGTATCCTCGTCGACAATAAGTCTCACCCTGGGATTAGCTTCGCCTGCTGTTGGAGATAAATACAACTCTTCGTTACCGATTTTCAAGATCTTATTCTGGAAGTTTACTGATAGGACATCGAAATCTTCCATTAAATCCAGGCCCAGAATAAATTCGTCGACGATTTCTGCGACGACAGCCCTTACCTGTAGCTCAGTACTGCCCAGCCTAATGTAAACAGTGGCCTCTCCATGCACGGGTATTCTATCCCCTTTTGCCGTCTGCAACACAGGCTGTTTGTTGGTAGTGAGTGCCGACTTGTTTGGTAACATGTCTGGGCGTACAACGGATCTAGTGGCGCCAGTATCGATGGTGAAACTGCATTGTCTCCCGTCTATGCTACCAGGTATAACGAGGCTCTCGCGGTAGCGTCTGATAGTGGAGACCCTGACTTTGGGGCCCTGGGTCTCGCATGCCACGTGTCGCCCACCTACACTGGCGTCAGGTCGTTTTCCCTGATGGCGCTCCCTGTTGGTGTATTCTTGTCTTCTGCGAGCCACCTGTTGGGTTTGTGAGCACTGCCTACTTATGTGCCCTTTCCTACCACACTTGTAGCATTCTATGTCTGACCAATCTGCTTTCATCCTACGTGCCCCAACCGGTGCAGTGAGCTTGCTTATGGCTTCTTTTATCATTTTCATTTCTTGCCTTAGTTCCGCTGTCGTGTCTGCAAAGTCCTCTATCTCCTTCACCTCGCGCAGCCTGTTGCGTCGAGGTTGAGATGCATTCTTCGCTGCTTCAAATTCCAAGCCATAAATTACGCAGTCCGTAAGTGTTTTCAACCTTCCGAGCCTTAAAGCTTGTTGCATTTCATTATCAAGTACCCCATCGATGAAGGTCTGGACGGTTATCTGGTTGACAAATTCTTCTGGGGCTTGGGGATATGCCAGTCGCACAAGTTTCTCCACTTCGGCACTAAATTCTTGCAGCGTCTCATTTGGCTTCTGGACCCTTGACTTTAGTTGTGTCTGGTAGACCTGGCTCATGTACTTGTTACCATATCTCAAATCTAGGGCCTGTATCACTGTTAAGTAGTTTTGCTGTTTCGACTCCGGGATGTTCTGGAGGATTTCTAGGGCTTTACCTCGAAGCGAGAGAATTAGAGCAGTTGCTGCCTGTTGTTCGCTCCACCCATTGCTGAGAGCTGCCGCCTCAAACTGCCTCCTGTACATGGGCCACGATGTTTCTCCGTCAAAAGTCGGCGGCTTCAAGGTTCCATGAGGCTGCTTCACGATTGGCATATCTTCTTCCGGACGATTTTGAGCTGAGGACATTCCAGTAACTCCTCTTGGTTGAGTTCTATCAGTTTGGCCCATCACCTGTTCTGTCAGTTCTCTATGTCTGACTTCTGTGCCTTTCATCATCATCTTCATTTGTTCTTTCAACCCTTCAACTTCTTCCCATCGTTTATTCAAATCCTCTGTTACATTATCTACTTTCCTGTCCACATTTTCTATTTGTTCGTTGATCTGTTCAATTTCTTCTTTTACATCGACTCTCATATCATGGAACATACTTCGGATGTCTTCTTTGTCTTCAAGACGCCTCTGTTCCTCCTCTTGTCGTCTTCTCTCTTCTTCCTCGCGCCGCCTTCTTTCATCTTCTTGTCGCCGTTGTTCGTCTTCTTCACGTTGCCTCTTGAGGTCTTCTTTATCTTCTTGTCGCCGTTTTTCGTCTTCTTCGCGTTGCTTCTTGAGTTCTTCTTTATCTTCAAGGCGCCTCTGTTCTTCCTCTTGTCGTCTTCTCTCGTCTTCTTCGCGCCGTCTTCTTTCATCTTCTTGTCGTCGTTGTTCGTCTTCTTCGCGTTGCCTCTTGAGGTCTTCTTTATCTTCTTGCCGCCGTCGTTCGTCTTCTTCGCGCCGTCTTCTGTCCTCTTCTTGTCGTCGTTGTTCGTCTTCTTCGCGTTGCTTTTTCAGTAAGTCCATCAACTCTTTGATTTCAGCCATCTTGTCGTAGTCAGTCGATCTGGTGTTTACCATTTACAACTAGCTTAATTGTCCACTTCTTCACTCACTTATCCCACACTTCTGACACCAAATTGTTGCGTTTTCTCCGGGTTCTGGATAAGTGAGACTTTTAATTTTAACAAAAGTCACTAATCTGGTACTACAGTCACTACTCTCTTAACACTTTACACTGCTTCTTCAAGTCACTACCACATTATCTTACTGAACTGCACTCGGGCTGGCTTGCTCTCGCTTTTATATACTCGCCGTACCTTCCCCTCCTTTCTAGAGAGTTCCATTCCAGAACGTTCCAGGACCTTCTTTTACTAGAAGGTTCTGTGAATACAGATCGGTCCCGTGTGTATACAGGGGGATGTGTATACAGGATGATCCAAATGTGGTCACCACTCCTATTTTACACAAGAGGTGTTTCTCGAACTATAAGATCTCTCTGCGTATACAGGGTGTAAGGGTTATCTGCGTATATAGGGTGTATATACAGGCTGTTCGGAATGTGCAGACCTCAGTTATCCGTTCCGACGGGGTACAAGTTGGTAACTTCGTTATTTCTGGTCCTAGAGGGTTGAGACTTCGCCTGAGGGGGGTCACCCCAGGCACCCCCAGGGGGGTGGGGAGGCGGTGTTTCCAGATTGTGCAAAAATTCCCAGATGTTGGGGAAATTCTGGAGATGTGGCAACACCGCACCTACGTCTATTGAAGTGCTTTGTAACACTATATATATATATATATATATATATATATATATATATATATATATATATATATATATATATATATATATATATAATTCGAAAAAATAATTTACCGATTTTGATGGAACTTGGCAGCTGTTCCTTTTGTAAATAGCTTATGTAAGTTCGTTGCCAGAAAAATCGGTCCAGTTCTTCCTGGAATATTATGAATTTTTTCGGAAAATTTGTAGACATGCATAAACGATTGTAGATATAAATAAAAAGAACACATATATTTTACTAAAATTTTGTGCATAAATTGCATTTATAGAAACTATATTTTACATACCAAATCTCAAGTTTCTAACTTTCAGAGAAATTGTGTTAAAATTTTGAAAATTTTGTAAGAAATTTCGCTACCATAACGCACTTACTGATTTTTTCTTTCCTCTAAAGTTTTATTTTGGTTAGATTGACTTAACTTTTTAATCTTCTCGCGTTTAATACTTGACACCCCTCGTAAGCCAGTGAAGATCACACTGACTTTTTCAGCACGTACCTCACGAACAACAATGATAAACAGTGAGTTTCTCGAGAAAAAAAAACTCCAAGGGCATAATCACGACCAGTTAGTTATAATTTATTAAGCTCGTTGCAATTTTTCGTACACCTGTATAATGTTCATCTCTTCTCTTTTCTTTTAATGCATTAACCAGTTGTCTGTTCACCTGGTGCACCGAATAGGCAGAAAGGGATAAATGACATTATGATCACACCTGCGCCAATCCCGTTGTCTAGTCCTGAAATTGCCAGTGAAACAGCGATGAACGATGTACGGTTGGAAACAGGCGTAAATAATTACATACATAGAAAGAAGGAGGCACTAGGCACGGGAAAACAATCCGTGACAGGCAGCGCGTTAGAAATATGTTAGTCGGCGGCGGCAGTTTGCAGAAAAAGAGGAGCCGGCCTCTTCCGAGAAATAGTTAAGGAGCCTCGACCCCCCTGGCCGACATGTGGTTGCTGGATGCCATTGACCACACTGGCCCATACTTTACATTTTAATGCATGCAGACTAGTTTCTACAAAGAAACCGAAATGGTGAATGCACAGGTATCTGCAAGATGTTTGGAAGAGTTTTCAAACTATTTTAAAGAATTGTGTCTATTACATTGTCTTAAAGAGAATAAAAAGTCCGGGACGCAGCAAGTGCGTTATGGAAGTGAATTTTCATTAAAATGTTTTTAACCCGGCGTCTGACATGTGAAAATTTTTAACATCTTCCGACATGTGGGATATCACATACCCCACAATTTTTTTTTAATTTCCTTTAACTGAATTTTTGATATATATTTTTTATGACACTAACTACAAATATCACATTTCTTCATTAGCAACACAAAAACTTCTTTAGAAGAAGAAAATTAAAATAGAAAAGCTCACATCATCCTGTTTTAGGCAGTAAAAAAAAAACGTTTATAAAAAACTTTTATTTACAATGGTTCTATAACATCAAATAAACAGAAACAATAGAATATAAGTAAATAATACATTGCAGTGTACTATATAAAAAAAAATTATATCAAAATATGTAAAACCAAAAAAGTTATGCATTTGCAAAGTGACTACAATTTTCGCAGTACATAAGGGCGTGTTCTAAACATAACATTTTTTCGCAAGCCTCACATACATATTTAGTTTTGCGATCACGATTACGAGGACAAAAATCACATCTGCGCGGTTTGTTAGGTCTTTGTATCTTTGTAGGAGGTTCTTCGGGTTCTCCTCTGATTTTGAGCAAGGCCGTCCTTATTTCGCGAGGTATTCTAAAGTTGGTCATCCTTGCTTTTTGATAATAATTTATCAATTCAAACCCCAACATTGTGAGAAAGTCTTTTCTTTTCAGAATTAATCCATTATTATTTTTACGATGAATTATCTGGGAATTGATACCAGCAGTGTTCATTATAGAAAAAAATAGTGTTAAGAGGCCATCGTCGGCTATTGCGAGATTCATTATAGTTTGCAGACAATTCATCTACTGTATCTACCCCTCCTTTCGTTAGATTGTAGAATGAAATTATTTCAGGTCGCTTATCTTCGGATTCATCTACGGAATCGTCATGATGAAGGGTTGACATCAGCAGAACCACCTTTCCCTTTCTTGGAACGTACGATACTATTGTAAAATTTTCTTGAAAACCAAAAACACTTGACTTTATTGGTCGAATTCGAACATTCAAAAATGTCGGAGGGATTTCCCTTTTATTTTTTCGAATTGTACCGACTCCAGTCAGATGATGATTTGTACGGAGCTTTTCAAATAGATCGTAACTTGTGTACCAATTGTCACACGTAATATTTCTGTGACTACCATCATATGGACTGACGAGCCGTTCCACTATTGCAGTTGGAGTATTACTAAGAGCAACGGCCCATCAGGCTGCTTACCCACATAGACCTCCATGTTTACTAAATAATGCGTTCGGGCATCTACCAAAGCTTGAACCTTAATGCCGTACTTAGCCGGTTTATTCGGTATGTACTGGCGAAATGGACATCTGCCTCTAAAAACTTCCAATTTCTCATCAATGGTTAAATATCTACCAGGCGAATAGGCATTTTTGCAATTATCAGTAAATTTTTCTGTTATGGCTCTAATAGGTGTCAGCTTATCTATTTCGCGTCCTTTCGAGCGATTTTCTTTATTATCAAATCGCAAACATGTAAGCAAAAATCTAAACCGTCTTTGGGCCATAGTTACTCGAAATATTTCAAAACCGGTTCCGTCAGTTTTCCATAAATCCTTCAGTAAACGGTGGTTGTTTCGAAAAACTCCTGCTAAATATAGCAGTCCGAATAAAGCTGTTAGTTCTATATTATTTGTAGGTTGATAATAAGAAGATTTCTCCCATTCACGTGTTTTTTCCTCAATTCGTTGATTTGTCCACCGCGTAATATCGTCATTTCTTCATCGATGAAAATAAGAAAACATTCAAGAGGACTTTTTTATCTCTAGCGGATGTTTTGACACCAGGCAATTGAGTTATCAGGTTCCCACATTCCTGTTATAATATGTTTTTCTCCATTTAGTTCCATTTTTCCCTAAATAGTATTTTTCCCGATCTTGCACTATTTCAGATTCGTTTTCGGTTACATCATTTTCGTGTGCGTTAGTGGTAACACCGGCAGCTTCCATAAGGTTACCTTGTCCATCTTCATTATTTGCTTCCTGCTCAACATCTGGATAGTCACTGTTTATGCTTACATTGTCTATCTCACTCTCATCGTCTGATTCAATTACTTCTTCATCTTCTCTTTGCACCTCCTTCCACAGATCCTAGAGGCGACGCATTTCCTTTTCGTAGTCTTCCAATAGTTAACCTAATGATTTCAAGGGCTGATGATTAATATCGACATTTAATAAGGAAACATACCTCAAAATTTGAAGCAAAGGCGCGTAAACTGCGATAGAAATTTATTTGAGAAATGTTCGAATTTTGTAACACAATCCGACACGTGGGGTTTGACAAACCCTAGGTAAACTAAACCGTTCATTAACATTAACACAAACTCTAGCAAACTGTTGTCAAAATGGCTCCACACTCTAAGAGACTCGACAATTTCCGAAAGCTAACGAGAGCGATATGCATGTGAGCGCGGTATTTTTGAAATCGTCGGACATTTTAGTTCTCTCTGGGTTTGTCACACCCCACATGTCGGACGCCGGGTTAAAGAATTGTGTCTATTATATTGTCTTAAAGAGAATAAAAAGTTCGGGACGCATCAAGTGAGTTATGGAAGTGAATTTTTATTAAAATGTTTTAATAGCAAATGCGAGCAGGCATCAATCTGATTACCCGTATAGCCTTTGTAGTAGAAATAATGTACCTACTATATGTTATCAAAATTACTTATTGTTTGAAAATGTACAAAAATTTTGTGAAACTAAAGTTAAATATTGGTTTCCTAGCCAACAAACCTTACGTTAATAGTAAATTGGGTTAAGAAATTTGAAGGATTTAATGAAAATTCGCCACCAAAATGCACTTACTGCGTCCTGATTTTTTCTTACAAACATGTATCATATTTCGATAAAAAATGCAAAAATGCATTAACGAATTTGTTCTGTGAAAATTAGCTAAAAATTATAGACCGCTAAACCATAAACTTCACTAAACCTACAGCGATTAAACCGACAGCCAAACAATCATCAGAGAAAGGGTCTATTTGAAATGAATTTTCTGTAAACATTTTAGTAAAATGAAGGGCAATGACGGTTGAAGCTGAAACTTAAGGGTTCGCGGACACTATTCTTGCAACATTTTCTTTTCACAATCTATATTTGTTTCACGTTCTTTGCCTAAACATTGCCAATTTTGACGTTTCAAATTGCGAGTTTGGCGTTTTGAGGAAAATTCCAAAATTTTTTTCTTTAACTGCCCATCACTTTTTATGTTTAAACTTAGGAGTAATATGTGTTTTACAGTGACATAAATATATTACCCGTCACACTAGGAATCAATCCTAGTGTCTGATTAGACGAGCGTCTCGCAAAAGTAAAAACTTGGATGAGTCTTTTGTTGTTTTAACGAAATAAAAGATCTCCCTAACGTGATGCTGCGCAAAATCCTACCAACTGACCTGCCCTGCCATATATCAAGGTTATGTAAGCATAATGAACTTTCCCATTCCGTTTTAACTTCTTTTAGCTTTTAAATAGGCAAACTGATGTCAGGGCAGGTCAGGAAGGTCAGTTGGGAGGATTGTGTGTACACAGCAGTCAGGGAGGTCTTTTATTTCGTTAAAACGACTCACCAAAGTTTTTACTGTCGCGAGACGCTCGTCTAATTAGAAGAAAGCAATGTTTAATCTATTAATCACATATTATACATATATTTTATCTTTCTGCTCTCCTTGTTTACATACACCTTAACTATGCCAAAAATCACATTGCTTCGTGCGCGCAATGTGCTTAACAAGGGGTAGGTACAAAGTTTTTCTTCATGTATTATAACCCTATAGTTGAAACCACAGCTAAAGCATCAGAAAAAGGGTCTACTTGAAATTTATTTTCTGCAAACATTTAAGTAAAATGAAGGATAATGGTGGCTGAAGCTGAAACTTAGGGCTTTATAGAACACACTTCTTGCAAAATTTCTGCTATATCACCCGTAATGTCAGTTTCAAGTTCTTTATTTAGAACATATCAATTTTGACGTTTTGAATTGCGACTTTTTGACGTTTTAAGAAGAAAAACTATAATGCTTATTACTTCTTTTGCTTTTACCGTAGGGCCCCAAATTTTGGTACATGCCTTTATTTTTATGGCATAAATCCTCGTACCCAATATGGTTACCCTAACCTTGTTATTTCCGGAGATATAAAAATTTTCCGAAAGAAAACGCAAAATTTTCCGGGAAAAACTAGTCCGATTTTCCTGGCTAACGAATTTATCCAAGCCACTTGCGAAAGAAAGGTACTCACCAAGTTTTATCAACATCGGTCCATTATTTTTTAAGTTAGCGGTGTGACACATAAATATATAAACGTATATACAATTTTTAAACAATTTCTTCAAATGAGCGCTAATTAGTCCCCCTAGAATACATATCCCATATACATACATACATACATACCTACATACATACATACATATATATATATATATATATATATATATATATATATATATATATATATATATAAACATATAAAGTCTGAAACCGACGTCGGATTTGGCTTCCAGGGGTCCTAAATAGCGCTCATTTGAAGAAATGTTTTAAAAATTCAAAAGTCGCGACCTCCTCATTAGTGAATTTTTTTTAAGAAAATTCACCAAAACCTAAATTTTTCTAGAAAATGATGTTGCAATACTTCCAAACTGTCCGATCGATGAAGTAGTATACCGGGAGATTTTTAAGCTGATACATTAATTTTCCGATTACTCAAACGGGGGAGAAGGAAGTGGAAGATAATATACGAATATATTAATATGAAAGAAATGTGTAAAGGAAGTAACGAAACAGGATCAGATAATTACCTGCAATGGAAGATTTGGTAAATTTGCAGTTTACCTCCCGGGAACATATTCCAGAAATGTGCTTAGAACCCTCCTGGATGCAGAAACCAGAAGAGAAATTTTTTGCAAACAACCCCTAGAAAATTACGGGACCAGGAGTGATTAGCGGTGCTGGGTAGGGAGGATAAAAAGGATATATGATCGGAAAATGCGAAAAACAGCTTAGTCGAACCTCTAAAAGCTGCCTTTTAGTGAATTTTTGTAAAAAAAATCTCAGTCTTGCTTTCTATCTCATAAGAGATACACCAGCCCTACACCCATCATAATGAACAACCAAGTTATTCAAAGTAATGAGTCCTTTTCACTTGTTGGCATTTCTGTGGATCGAACTCTCAATTGGCACCAACATGTCACATCAATTGCAGAAGCGGCTGCTAAGAAATTAGGTTTCCTCTTCCGGGCTCGCAAATACTTTTCACCAGCTAATCTCTATACCTTATATACTTCACAAATAAGGCCAAACCTCGAATACTGCTCCCATATCTGGGGTGCCGCTGCCGCTTCTAGACTCGCTGTCCTGGACTCCTTCAGAAGAGAGCTATACCCTCACCCAAAGGCTGCCATCCCTTGCCCACCGACGTGACGTTGGTGACCTACCCCCCCCTCTCTCTCTCTCTCTCTCTCTCTCATAGATATCTGCACGGGCACTGCTCAGAGGAGCTTTCTTCCATAGTTCCTCCACCTGCTGCTCCTAATAGATCTACCAGGGGAACAGAGCGAATGCACGCTTTTACTGTCCAAGGCACCAGGCATAGAACATCTTGTTATGCCCGCTCTTTTGCCCCGAGGACTTCCAAGTTGTGGAATTCCTTGCCGGCACATGTTTTTCCTTCTCCCCCGAACCTCCAAACCTTCAAGTCCAGAATTAACAAGTTGCCTCTTTCCGCCTTGTCGACACCCACGGTACGATAGTATTTAGGCTGTGAGCCCTCGTGGTGTGTTGTAATATATATTTTAAAAAATCTCGGGACGCAGCAAGTGCGTTATGGTAGCGAATTTTCTTTAAAATATTTTTAATAGCAAATGTCTTTTTTTGATGAAAGCAGGCATCAAACTTGGTTGCCTATATAGTAGAAACAATGTATCATATTTCATTGAAACAAATTTATTGTTTGAAAATATATAAACATTTTTCAAAAGTCTAGATGCAGCAAATGTGTTATGGAAGTGATTTTCTATAAAAATGTTTTTAATAGCAAATGCGAGCAGGCATCAATCTGATTACCGGTATAGCCTATGTGGTAGAAACAATGTACTATATTTTATCAAAATTACTTATGGTTTGAAAATATACAAAAATTTTCCGAAAATAAACTTAAATGTTGGTTTTCTATCCAACAAAGCTTACGTTAATAGCAAATTGAGTTATTGAAATTTGAAGGATTTAATGAAACTTTGGTAAATTTGCAGATTAGCGCCCGAACGCTTTTCAACAAATTGTTTTCAGAGACATTACTAGGACCTCACCTGCAGGTTTCTGAACAGTGTTTTGAAAAGCGTTCGGGAGCTAAACTGCAAATTTACCGAAAATTCGCTACCAAAACGCACTTACTGCGTCCAGATTTTTTTTCTTATAAACGCATCATATTTCGATAAAAAATGCAAAATTACATTAACGAATTTGTTCTAAAAAAAATTAGCTAAAAAAATTATGCACCCCTACTCACTCCTGGTCCCGTAACTTCCTTGGGGAGTGTGAACAACAAATTTTTCTTGGGGTTTGTGGGTCCAGGGGGGGCTCTAGGCAGGTTTCTGAAAACAGTGTTTTGAAAAGCGTTCGGGAGCTTAACTGCAAATTTACCGAAAATTCGCAACCAAAACGCACTTACTGCGTCCAGATTTTTTTTTTAAGATAAACGCATCATATTTCGATAAAAAATGCAAAAATGCATTAACAAATTTGTTCCACGATAATTAGCTAAAAAAAATTATAGGCCGTTAAACCATAAATTTCACTAAACCTACAAATAAATATCCAAACAGCTACCAAACTTAACTAAACTGACAGCCAAAGCACCAGAGAAAGGGTCTATTTGAAATGGATTTCCTGTAAACGTTTTAGTAAAATGAAGGGCAATGACGGTTGAATCTGAAACTTAAGGGTTTGCAGAACACTCTTCTTGCAACATTTTCTTTTCACAAATGGTATTTGTTTTACATTCTTTGCCTAAACATTGCCAATTTTGACGTTTAAAATTGCGAGTTTGACGTTTTGAGGAAAACTCCTACATTTATTGCTTTAACTGCCCATAACTTCTTTGTCTTTAAAGCTATGGACTTAAATTTTGGTACAGAGTTCAGTCTTTATAATATAAACACGCGTACCAAATTTAGTTGCCCTTACTTTGTTATTTCCGGAGATATGAATTTTTTTATAAAGAAAACACAAAATTTTCCGGGAAAACCTGGTCAGATTTTCCTGGCTAACGAACTTATCCAAGCCACTTGCAAAAGGAAGGTACTCTGCAAATTTTATCAAGATCGGTCCATTATTTTTTGAGTTGTCGGTCGGATATATATATATATATATATATATATATATATATATATATATATATATATATATATATATAGATATAGATATATATATATATAAACACAGATCTCCCCATAAGCGAATTTTTTTTAAAAAAATTCGCTAAAAACGCCACTCGGTACAAACGTCTTGCCCTTGATGCACTTTCCGCAGCTAAGCCATAATAATAATGCATGTCGCACAGCTCAGGATTCGAATATTGATTATAATTATTGTTATTATTAATTTTATCAGTTTTAACCACGATACTTATTACACACAAATGATCACAACAGAATAATTCACATGAACATTATCTGTCAAAAATCGCTAAGGCAACTTCAAACTTTTGTTTTCAAAGCATTCTTTGTAAATCGTACAAATCAGTTTAACGCAGCGTTAAAGCATGAAAATGTTTGAAGTCTTTTTCTCAGAAGCGGTTTGTCTTTGTCGTAACAATATCTACTTTTTTGAATAATTTTTGATGTTATTTAACACAGTGTTCTCTAAATTCATTGACTAGTGAAAACAAAAAAGTTGTGGGCCATAGGTTAAGGTCGAGTTAGGCCTTTTGGTACTGGAGTATTTGCATCATATTTGGAACAATAATCTACAAGGGTACTAGTCATACATGTAGAAGATTTGAAAAAAATCAAATCACTAATAAAAAATAAATGTAAAAAAATTGTAAAAAATTTTTTGACACTTTTATCTCCGTTAATATTGAGTTTTCGAAATCTAAATCTAAAAAAGCTAATCGATAAATTTTAAAATTACAGCTTTAAATAGCGAATCAAAAGCGCTTTCCAAAAAGGTGCCACTCGACCTACCCTCCCTATTCAAACCAAGGGGGTGAAAGACACACCCGCTGGGAACTGAAGGCTTCAAATTATGTTAGGTTTCAAAAAGTGCCCCCCTCGCAAGCAAAATCGACTGGTTTTAGGGTTTTTCGAAATTATCAACAGTTCTCGGGGAAACCCCGGTGCAATCTTTCATTAGACACTCTGTATACAGCTGCCAATGGGGATCTCTGTTAGTTATTATAAGAGATACGACGGACAAAATTACGCATTTTTACTGTGATCACTTATACACAAGAAAAGTGGAGCTATGTTCTTTTGTTTAGCGATTTTTTTTTCTACGGAAGTTCCTTCAAAGGGAAGTTTAACGAAAAATTAACATATACACATAATGTCTAAAAATACCGTTTGCATCAGAGATGAGAGAACATGGGGCACGTGCGAGCTGCCGCTCCAACTTGGTTGCATCTGCCTTAGCGCCTGTCTGCAATCTGTATGTTGATCGACAGCGGCTGCTGCTGCCTCTTGTGCAGCAGGAGCTCGTACCAACCAACAACACACCTGATCCATTACCTTGCTGTATACAAGCACCAATCTCATTTACTGAAATTGAAACCAGCAACCAGCTTCACCGATATTAAATAATTCTCGGCCGCTTTCAGATTCATGAATTCATAATTCATTTTATGTAGAACCGACAAACACATCCGAAGTAGAGAAGGTTATTCTATTCTTGAAGAATAAGGGTACCTCTGGGCCCAGACGGAACTTCACCCAACCTTTTGAAAAAAATATATCAACCCATATTATATGACCTCACAGCTAGACTCGAGTACTAGAAACAAGCAGCTTCCGTGAAATGTTAAAGATCTCCAAAGGTATACCTATCTGTACATCAGGAGACAAGTTATACCACGATAATTATAGCTATAGTCTCAACGTTTGGCAAAATCATTGAATTTTTTTTACAAAATAGCATAGTTGCGTTTCTAGAAAATGAAGAATACTTCTGTGATCAGCAACATGGCTTCAAGGAGGGTCTTTCTACAAAAAAAAAAAGCAGTAGCTAACACAATTTTTTAATGTTAATTTTATTTCAACAACACACCACGAGGGCTTACAGCCTAAATACTATCGTACCGTGGGTGTCGACAAGGAGGAAAGAGGCAACTTGTTAATTTTGGACTTGAAGGTTTGGAGGTTCGGAGGAGAAGCAAAAACATGTGCCGGTAAGGAATTCCACAACTTGGAAGTCCTCGGGACAAAAGAGCGGACATAACAAAATGTTCTATGTCTAGTGACCTGGACAGTAAAAGGGTGCATTCGCTCTATTCCCTTGGTAGATCTGTTGGGGGCAGCATGTGGAGGAACTATGGAAGAAAGCTCCTCTGAGCAGTGCCCGTGCAGATATCTATAAAAGAGAGAAAGGTCACCAACGGCACGTCGGTGGGCAAGGCATGGCAGCCTTTGGGTGAGGGTAGGGTTACTCATAAGACGTATAGCTGTCTTCTGAATGGAGTCCAGGATAGCGAGTGTAGAAGCGGCAACAGCACCCCAGATGTTGGAGCAGTATTCGAGATTTGGTCTAATTTGTAAAGTGTAGAAAGTATAGATTGGCTAGTGAAAAGTATTTACGAGCCCGGAAGAGGAAACCTAATTTCTTAGCAGCCGCTTCTGCAATTGATGTGACATGTTGGTGCCAATTGAGATTTCGATCCACAGAGATGCCAACAAGTGAAAGGGACTCATTACTTTGAATAACTTGGTTGTTTATTATGATGGGTCTAGGGCTGGTGTATCTCTTATGAGAAAAAAAGCAAGACTGTGATTTGGTGGGGTTGAATTGTACAAGATTTTTACTTCCCCAGTCTAATATTTTTTGGAGATCCACGGAGATAGAACCCTCCATGAGTCTGCGATCCTCATCTAATTGGGCTAAAGAGACAGGCTTAGAGTATTGTATATTTTAGTGGAGGGTGCTGCCGTCCGCGTAACTGTGAACTGGGTTGGATGTGCTAGAGAGGAGGTCATTGATTTGGAGAAGAAACAAAGTAGGGGCTAAAGCTGAACCTTGAGGAACTCCTGCATTAATTGGATACAGTTTAGAGGAATGGTCATCCACAACAGAAATGCTCCGGTTGGAGAGGAAATTTGCTGTCCACGTACAGAGTTTTGGTGGTAGACTATAGGCCGGTAGTTTATTAAGCAGCGCTGCATGCCAGACCTGGTCGAATGCTCTGGATATGTCTAGAGCAACAATCTGGGATTCGCCGTGTAGTTCCATAGACTTGTTCCAAGAATGGGTGACAAAGAAAAGGAGGTCGGCAGTTGATCTGCGCTGACGGAATCCATACTGCCTGTCGTGGATTAGACTGTGGTTTCAAGAAATTTTAGTAATTCGGTGTTTATATACTTTTCCATCACTTTAGAGATGACTGAAAAGAGAGAAATGAGCCTGTAGTAGCTAGGAAGCGCTTTCGATCCTTTCTTGGGGACGGGTTGTACTCGAGCAGTTTTCCAGTTACTAGGGAATATGCCTCTATTGTAAGATGTCTGAAACAGACGAGTCAGGACAGGAGCAAGTTGTGGTGCGCATTTTTTTGAAAACAATTGCTGGGATCTCGTCAAGGCCAGACGCTTTCCTGGTATTGATATCCGTCATTATATGCGCGACATTGGGGACTGTTGGTGGTTGAACATTTGGAGGTGGGTTGAGAGTAGAATTGCCGGCGTTTAACGAGGCAAAAAGTTCAGCCTTGCCCAGGGCGGTAGAAACAATTTTATCACCTGAGACAAGAGGTGGGAACGTGCTCTTGCAGAAATTATTACCAATAGATTTAGCAAGAGTCCAGAAGGGTTTGCTGCCGCTGAAGCTTAAGAGGATTTTGTTTTTGATGTGGTTATTAAACGAGTTTTTTGCCTCAGAAAGAATGCGGACATAGCGGTTTCTTGCGTCGTTAAATGCTTGACGGTTTTCTTGACTGGGATTGTGTAGAAACTTTTTGTGAGCGTTGACCTTTTCAAGTCTGGCCTTGTCACAGGATTTAGAGAACCAGGGCTTTTGAGTGGCTGCAGAGGTTTTCTGTGTACGTGAAATAAATAATTCCATGCCAGCTTGGATAATTTCGGTCACGTTTTGTGAGCTACCAGAGGGGTCAGGATGAGAGAAGCAGACAGACGCCCATGGAAATGAGGAAAAGTAATCTCGCATTTCGTCCCAGTTCGCGGAGTTGTAGTGCCAAACGATACGTGGGTGTGATGACTGTGTGACCTCGGGTTGCATTGCGCAGGAAGCAGTGACCATGCCGTGGCCTGAGCGACGCAGGGGGGCGGTGACTGATATCTTATAGCACTCAGGATTTGTAGTAAGAAGGAGATCCAAGGGATTTGAACTGTGTGTTGGGATGTGAGGAAAGTAATTAGGTTGCTGAACCATATTGACTAAAGAATTGCTGACTGCAAAGGCCTCCGCTGCCCTTCCTTGTGGATCGGTTTTTGAAGATCCTAGCCATTCCTTATTATGGACATTGAAGTCACCAAGAATAGTGACCTCGGAGGAAGGATATTCAGAAATCAGATGGTCGGTTTTTTCAGAAAGGTAGTCAAAGAGCTGGACAAAGTTGTTGTTAGAAGGTGACCGGTAAATGCAACAGATGAATTTAGTTGCAGCCCGGAGAGAGAGTTTTATCCATAGTATGTCTTTTCTTCCAGCTACTAAGTTGGGGAGTCTGATGCAGGGTAGATTGCTACGGACGTACGCGCACACGCCTCCATCCAATCTGAAAGAAGTAAGGAGCTCATACCCTGGGAAATTAAGGTGATTGTTGGCTGTTTTGGCACTGATTTGAGTTTCGGTGAGGAAGAGTTGGGGCTATTAGCCTGGAGGAAATGGTGGACGGAGTTCAGTTTAGAATTTAGGCCACATATATTCGAGAAGGATATTGTAAATCTCGATGCTGGCGCCCCCTATACACCCCTCTCCCGGAGATCCGAATGTGGGGGTATTTTACCTCCGGAATCTTTTGTACAAGGAGGAGCCATCATCATTTTTGCTTATAAGGGAAACCGACTCATAGACCAGAACCGGGAACGTCCGCTGGGACCTCACCGGCCCCTTGATGTAAGGGGTGGTACCTCCTCGGGCGTGAAAAAAATCCTTTACTATCACGTAAAGGAAAATTCTACTACCACTTACCATATTGCAAGTATACCACACCAGCCAACTATTAAAGAGCTGACCAGCTTTAGAATTTGCTTGGCACAGTATTTACTGAAAAAGTGAAAGGAGTACCCTGAGATCGAACCCAGTTCTCTTCGGTTCAGACGCACACGTTCTTACCTGAACCACCGAGGCTCTTAGATAAGGTGATTTTAAATAACAATATCTTACCTTTTCTTGCCGGACGCCACCGAAGGTTCCACTACTAATACAGACCCATTGAAATTAAAACCTGGAACAAAATAGACATGTAAAACTGTACATTTGATGTTTTTTTTATTACAAATTTATTTAAAATTTAAGCATAAGCTTTTATATTCAATAAAAATAATATAACATAATTAAAATAACGTTAGACGTAAAGACTGACCTACCCGCTCAATGAAATCAAATATTAGCTAGGTTCATACAGACACAATATGCGAAACATATCCCTATTGGTTCATTTAAAATAAAAATTACACCCATGAACTTAAAATCAGAAACAAACAAACACAATAAATAATTCTCAAAAAAAACCTAAGTGATTGAGAAATTCCCTCGTCAACTAAAATGCACCCGTTCATAAAAATTCAAACAAAATAGATTTAACCTCGGACACTAACTTTGCCCTTCACCCTTGTTGGTATTTTGTTGTAAAAAAACTCCCAATATAATACGGATCATTCTGACCTACCCCCAAGCACGACTATGGCTAATATGTATCACCATTATTGCGCAGTCACAAGCTGGTATTTTCTCTGCCTAATAAATAACACCAACTGGTATATCTGCAGATATGGAAGTGGAAGAATTCCATATTTTTGAAAAAGTGGGCAACAGTGATAATCTGAGCGTACGCCCTCCATGCACCTGAAAACCTTTCCTGAGATTTATATGCCCCCTTCGCAAGCACGGAACCACCCGAAGATATTAGCCCATAAAATACGTGATTTTGGCCTAAAGCATAATAAACTGCCACCAAAATCTCCCGATTAAATATGCCTCGCAAAGAACGCCAGAGAAAACATGAAGGACTCAGCCTAGGCGAAAGAGCACATATGTGCCTATCCCAAGTTAGCTTCGCATCCAGACACTATTCGTATAAAATGGTTATGGATGACGGACACACAACTCTATTACATCAGACTTATCCACGTTAAGACTCAAACCACTGGTGAGCAGTGCACCTTCATATATCAGGGGAGGCGTTACTTGCTGCTACTAAGACTCCGTTGATATCGACCCAAGACACCAATGCATTTGTGTCATCTGCCTACACAACCAACCGATTAACCGACCCCAAGTTCATCGGCAAGTCAACAGCAAATACAACATACAAAAGAGGACCAAGAATTGATCCCTGTGGGATTCCGGTGTAGAAAAGTATTTTCTCAGATTGCTTACCGCCAGCCTGACAGGCCTGTTCTCAAGATAAGTTTACACCCACTCGAAGGCGTTACCCCTAATTCCCATTCTCTATAGCTTGTTCATCAAAAGCTCGTGGTTAAGGCGATCAAACGCCTTCGAAAGAAAAAAAAAAGATATAGCATATGGTGTGTTTTATTAAGCCTATCGTAAACAAACCGAATCAGATGCTCTATAGCACTCGCTGTTGCGGCCTAACCTTCACAAAACCGTGCTGAGCGGTACTAGAAATAATTATATAATTCTATAATCTGTTATAAAATGCCAACTCAAATACTTTACTCAGTAGGTTTTGAATAGCAATTAATCCATACGAAGCCGGTTCATCTTTACTACACTGCCCTTCATAAACACATACACTTTTAGAAATATCAGGAAAATCCCAGACACAAACGACTGATTGATAAGGTAATAAAGTGGTCCAGCAAGCTGACTAGCAGCGTGTCAAAAACAAGGAGAGATACCCCATCCACTCCTGAGGTATTCGTTCAACAAGCAGCAGAAAAAAGAGACAACACCTCATGGGGTGTTGTCAGTTTAAATAGTGCTTTTTGAAAGGTTATTTAATAAAGTGGTGTTTGGCTCGGGCACAGTAAAATTTTTACACATTTCAGAGAAAAAGCAGCCATGGCATCCGCCATCTTTTTGTTGTCATTAGCCAATGTGTTGTCTGGGGATCTTATAGAAGTGATCCAGGCCGGCTACTATGTCTCATCTCATTTACGATTTTCCAACCCTCGCTGGCAGTGTTAGAAGCATCACATGACATAGCATAGTTGTTGTAATTAAGTTTGGCTGTTTCAATAGATGTTTTATAAATTAAGTTTAGGATTTTTAAAATTTTATTTCAACAATACACCACGAGGACTAACAGCCTAAATACTATCGTACCATGGGTGTCGACAAGGAGGAAAGAGCCAACTTGTTAATTCTGGGCTTAAAGGTTTGGAGATTTGGGGGAAAAGGAAAAACATGTGCCGCAAGGAGTTCCACAACTTGGAATTCCTCGAGACAAAAGAGCGGGCATAACAAGATGTTCTATGTCTGGTGACCTGGACAGTAAAAGGGTGCATTCGCTTTGTTACCCTGGTAGATCTGTTGGGGGCAGCAGGTTAGAGGAACTATGGAAGAAAGCTCCTCTGAGCAGTGCCCGTGCAGATATCTATAAAAGAAAGAGAGGTCACCAACGCCACATAGGTGGGCAAGGGATAGCAGCCTTTGGGTGAGGGAAGGGTCACCGATGAAACGTATATCTCTCTTCTAAATGGAGTCCAGGATAGCGAGTGTAGAAGCGACAACGGCACCCCAGATGTGGGAGCAGTATTCGAGGTTTGGCCTTATTTGTGAAGTATATAAGGTATAGAGATTAGCTGGTAAAAAGTATTTGCGAGCCCGGAAGAGGAAACCTAATTTCGTAGCAGTCGCTTCTGCAATTGATGTGACATGTTGGTGCCAATTGAGATTTCAATCCACAGAAATGCCAACAAGTGAAAAGGACTCATTACTTTAAATAACTTGATTGTTCATTGTGATGGGTCTAGGGCTGGTGTGTCTCTTATGAGATAGAAAGCAAGACTGAGATTTGGCGGAGTTAAATTGTACAATATTTCTACTTCCTCAGTCTAATATTTTTTGGAGATCCACAGAGACAGAACCCTAGATGAGTCTGCGATCCTCATCTAATTGGGCTAAAGAGACAGGCTTAGAATATTGTATATTTGAGTAGAGGGTGCTGTAATCCGCGTAACTGTGAACTGGGTTGGATGTGCTAGAGAGGAGGTCATTGATGTGGAGGAGAAACAAAGTAGGGGCTAAAGCTGAACCTTGAGGGACTCCTGCATTAATTGGATACAGTTTAGAGGAATAATCATCCACGACAACAGAAATGCTCCGCTTGTAGAGGAAATTTCCTGTCCAGATACAGAGTTTTGGTGCTAGGCCATAGGCCGGAAGCTTTTAAAGCAGCGCTGCGTGTCAGACCTTGTCGAATGCTTTGGATATGTCTAGAGCGACAATCACCGTGTCCATAGACTTGTTCCAAGAATGGGTGACAAAGGAAAGGAGGTCGGCAGTTGATCTGCACTGACGGGTCAGGACAGGAGCAAGTTCTGGTGCGCATTTTTTGAGAACAATTGCTGGGATCTCGTCAAGGTTAGAGGCTTTCCTGGTATTAAGAGAAGAGAGCATCTTTCGTACCTTTTTAGTTTTGAAAATGATATCCGTCATTCTATGCGCGACATTGGGGACTGTTGGTGGTTGAACACTTGGAGGTGGGTTGAGAGTAGAATTGTCGGCGAACAACGAGGCAAAAAGTTCAGCCTTGCCCAGGGCGGTAGGAACAATTTCATCCCCTGAAACAAGAGGTGGGAACGTGCTCTTGCAGAAATGATTCCCAATAGATTTAGCAAGAGTCCATAAGTGTTTTCTGCCGTTGGAGCTTGAGAGGACTTTGTTTTTGATGTGGTTATTAAACGAGTTTTTTGCCTCAGAAAGATCAGGATATTATATTTATTATGATACTCAGGGTTATTTATTTCCTTGCTCAGTTTATTCATTTCAAATACGATGGTGTGCAAGTTTCTCAAATGCTTAGAAACCCTAGGCTTACTTGTGCAGCTCCTACTACATATTTCAAAAGAATAATGCTTAAAAGCTACGGCAAATATTTTCCGTTCCATGCTTTGAGCATCCATTTATATATATATATATATATATATATATATATATATATATATATATATATATATATATATATATATATATATATATATATATATTACCTATTTAGTATAGTACATACATAAGAGTTCTAAAACATGCGTTTAACCCTTCACTTTAATTTTGCAATCCTGTAGGTACATGTCCATAAAATAAGTATCTCCCAACACCGTAGCAACATGCCCATTTTGCTTGATTTATCGCCAAGCCAAGTAGATTTCAAGAGCTTCTGGGGCACTCGTTAGAAGAGTTTGTTTTCTATTATTGGCAATACTTATTTTTGACAGTTGTCTTTCTGACAACTTAATAAAATAGCCGCGTATGTAAAATCCCAACTTATCCACTGGCGCTTGTACCTCCGTGTAGAAATGACATCATAAGTCATAACCACTGAGAGCAGATTTTTCTATTTAAGTAACAACAAAATTAATAAAATTCTACGTCCAAATATCTATAGGAAACTAAACTTGCCACCTAAAATGGTTTAAAGACAAATTGTTAAAATTTGCAGGTACCTCCGACAGAGATTTACTAAGAAGTTAAACGGCGGGAAGTTTTATATTTTCATCTTTCTACAGGTCAAACTAATGGTCAGATTCATGGCCAGGCCCATCCCATTCAACAAACCGGCTTGAATAAACAACGCCGGCTGGCAACATGCAACGTACACTCGTTAAATTAACTACATATGTGTGTTGTTAATTTACAACATTTATGAAATATTTTCCTCTAATCCACCTACATCATTTATCTATTAAATTCAGTACGTGGAAAAACTTAGTCATATTTAAATATTCGTTACTTCCTATTTAACGATGTTGTCGTTGAAGAAGCTAGTGATTATTGTTATAACCACATGGCCATAACTTATTATAGTCCATCAACAGTAACTATAAACTTTTTTAAAACTAATTACTCACCGTTCAACTTATCAATAGCCCTATCAGCCGAAGACTGGTCTGGACAATCAACAAAAGCATAACCTCCACGTTTTACTAAGATATTAGTACATGACAGGTTTTGCTCTAAGAATAGTTGTCGAAGGCTGTTTTCACTAGTTTCGGTTGGTAAATTACCAATATAAAGCTTGCTCATTGTTATAGGAGGAATCTTAGCTGCTGTCGTATTCATGGACACTAAATTAATAAATCACTAATTAACAAGAAACTTTCAACTTGGAGAACACGTCCGCCAGATAGTACAACAAACTTTTATGACATGCGCTCTTTCAAAATATGCAACACCATCAGCAACAAATGATTGGTTTAACGTTTCCACGTGACAGTCGAGGCTTACTATACTTTTTTGAAATTTGACTTTTATTACTTAACCTGTTGTGTGATTTGTCTGATAATTTATCATTCTTACTTGTCAATATGACAAGCAAAATAAATTCGTGTGGAAAAACAACGTTACTTTATTAAATAATATTTAAAAGAGCTGATAATCCAACAATGAAATGAAAGTTAACATATCATTGCATTTATAGTTGTTAACTCTAGCAGATGCAGCATTTAAATGCCTTAGAATATTTTCAAACATTAAATGTAGTATTTACATGGTTTTAAAGTGCAATAACAAATAAATACATGGAAATAAATTTGAAAATCTAAGCCATTAGCTGAATATCTGGAGAAATCACATTATTATCAATCGGCGCCGTGGCTTAGTTGGTTAAAGCGCCTGTCTAGTAAACAGGAGATCGAGGGTTCGAATCCCTCCGGGGCCTGGTGGCGTGTCCACTTTAACTTTTTGTTTTTTTTTTACTAAATTATAGTAACTATAATACAAAAAGACTAATGAGAAATTTCAGCAAATAAATTAATGTTCTAACCATAAAAAGGTTTTTAAATTCACAAGAAAAATATTATGTAAATTTATGATGACTACAATGTTTTTAGAATTATGAGAAAGACAGAAAATATCTTAAGGTACAAGATATTGTAAAAACTTATGGTTTTCTCTAATTTAAGAAAAACAAAAATTTTATTTCCTGGCTGTAGGACTTTTTAATACGATATTCCAAAGTTTCAAAAGGAAAATTTCAAAAGCGTTGTTATTTAACGAACGAATTACATATTCGTACTAGATTTTTATTGTTTTTAAACACGTAATTTTTTTATATTGATAATTTGTTTTTATTTTCACAAAATCTACACTGGTGTCCCAAAACAATGCGCAGCCAGCTTTTTTTTAAAAAGGTGTAACAAATAATTATCATGACACTATAAAGGCGATGTCGCATGGTCATAGCAACCATATTTATTTGTCAACAGCAGCTCTTTTAATTTCATTGTAGCTTGCACTACATCAACTGAACCAGGGGTGAATTTGCAGTTAGCTCACGGACAGTTTTAGATAAATCGACTGCTGAGATAAAGTTTGGCATCTTACATGCATGTTGATGCTCTTTTTACCTTTTGATTCCTTATCTCTTATGAGTTATTTACATTTCAACTTCTTCGCTGGCCTGGTGCGGTAGGTTAAAAATTATTTTTTTACTATTTCGCAATTTTTCTTTTGTATGCTCCTTTCCCGGTACACTCTTTCCGATGCTCTCTTCTTAATACCAGGAAAGCCTCTGGTCTTGACGAGATCCCAGCAATTGTTCTCAAAAAATGCGCACCAGAACTTGCTCCTGTCCTGATTCATCTGTTTCAGACATCCTACAATAGAGGCATATTCCCTAGTAACTGGAAAACTGCTCGAGTACAACCCGTCCCCAAAGCGCTTCCTACCAACTACAGGTCTATTTCTCTCCTGTCAGTCGTCTCTAAAGTGATGGAAAAGTATATAAACACCGAATACTAAGATTTCTTAAAAACACAGTCTAATCCACGACAGGCAGTATGGATTCCGTTAGCACAGATCAATTGCCGACCTCCTTTCCTTTGTCACCCATTCTTGGAACAAGTCTATGGAACTACACGGTGAATCCCAGATTGTCGCTCGAGACATATCCAAAGCATTCGACCAGGTCTGACACGCAGCGTTGCTTAAACTTCCGGCCTATGGCCTACCACCAAAACTCTGTACCTGGACAGGAAATTTCCTCTCCAACCGGAGCATTTCTGTTGTCGTGGATGGCCATTCGTCTAAACTGTATCCAATTAATGCAAGAGTCCCTCAAGGTTCAGCTTTAGTCCCTGCTTTGTTTCTTCTCCACATCAATGACCTCCTCTCTAGCACATCCAACCCAATTCACAGTTACGCGGATGACAGCACCCTCCACTCAAATATACAATATTCTAAGCCTGTCTCTTTAGCCCAATTAGATGAGGATCGCAGTCTCATATGGAGGGTTCTGTCTCTGTGGATCTCCAAAAAATATAAGACTGGGGAAGTAGAAATCTTGTACAATTCAACTCCACCAAAACTCAGTCATGCTTTCTGTCTCATAAGAGATACACCAGCCCTAGACCCATCACAATGAACAACCAAATTATTCAAAGTAATGAGTCCTTTTCACTTGTTGGCATTTCTGTGGATCGAAATCTCAATTGGCACCAAGATGTCACACGAATTGCAGAAGCGGCTGCTAAGAAATTAGGTTTCCTCTTCCGGGCTCGCAAATACTGTTCACCAGCTAATCTCTATTCCTTATATACTTCACAAATAAGGCCAAACCTCGAATACTGCTACCACATCTGGGGTGTCGCTGCCGCTTCTACACTCGCTACCCTGGACTCCATTCAGAAGAGAGCTATACGTCTTATCGGTGACCCTACCCTCACCCAAAGGCTGTCATCCCTTGTCCACCGACGTGCCTTTGGTGACCTCTCTCTCTCTCTCTTTCATAGATATCTCACGGGCACTGCTCAGAGGTGCTTTATTCCATAGTTACTCCACCTGCTGCCCCCAACGGATCTACCAGGGGAACAGAGCGAATGCCCGATCTTTTGTCCCAAAGACTTCCAAGTTGTGGAATTCCTTGCCGGCACATGTTTTTGCTTCTCCTCCGAACCTCCAAACCTTCAAGTCCAGAATTAACAAGTTGCCTCTTTCGTCATTGTCGACACCCACGCTACGATAGTATTCTGATTTAATTTACAATACTTAATTAGCTAATAATGCTAGGTAATATTATGTGAAACAGTTTTAATAACGAAACCCGGCAATAACAAATAAAAACCTAAACTCCACAAAACAACACAATTAGAAACGGAACTTAACAAATAATAAAATAGAAACTTAAAAATACACTAAATAGAAAATTATTCAATATGGCCACCGTTTTGTTCAATGCACTTTCTACACCTTTTTTAAACATGCGGCAAACTCTAGTGAGGGTGCTTTGTAAATATGATTTATAGTTTCCGTGATTATGTTTCGTAATTCATTGATATTTTGTGGTAGATCAAATTTATAAACATCATTCTTCAGATTACCCCAAAAATAAAAAATCCATGGGTGTTATATCAGGACTTCGAGCACACCAATAAACCGACTAATTGTTACAAATGACACGAGTATTAAATTTTTGGTACAAAAATTCTTTGACGATTGTGAGCTGGACAACCGTCTTATTGGTACCAAATCTCGTCTAAATTATCATGAACTCTTCTAATTGTTGGTAAGATATGATTTCTCAATAGATTACGATACCTTTCCCCAGTTAAATTATGTTCAAAAAAGAACGGACCAACAATGAAGTCACCTGAGATTTTTTAAATTAACTGTCTAATCTACAAATAAAAATAACAGTTTTTTACCTAATAAGCCGTACCAAACATTAATACCAAATCTGTCTTGCAATCGTCTTTCCTCCTTTAGATGGGGATTTTCATTTGCCCAATAATGCCTATTATGGCGATTATACACACCACAATACACAGTAATATCTAGAAGAGAACTAGGCTACTAGATTTTCGTGAAAAGTTCTAAAAATATTTGTTTCTACCTCTTTTACAAGTTGTCAGACAACTGAAATACAAGGGGTGCATAAAAATGCAATATTTTCAATATCGCCCTGCAGTTGGGAAACTATAAGAAGGCTATTACAATTTTGTTCGCGGCATCTTTCGTTTCACAAAAAAGCAGCTCAGGTTTGGGGGTGGGACACCATGTACATGGATAGAAAGACGAATAAAAATATACTAGATGAGGTGAAAGGAGAAAAATATGTTTTTTGAAAGACGCTGGAGGAGAAGATGGCGAAATTTTTTGGACATAATACCTTTCTTACAATACTATTTCAGGACACATGCCTGATAAAATTTGAAAAGGCGGGTCAAGAAAAGAACTTTTGTATAACATGGCCAAATTCATATGAAGTGCGAAAGTTACAACTAAATAAAAAGAACTTCCGGAGACCGAGAATCATTATTGCGATGGCATCGTGTCTATATGATGAAGAAACGAATTATTTGAGAATTCTTTAGGTATTTCGTTATTTTGCGTTATTAATTTGTAATAAATTCTGTATGAATGGTGCTTGCTTTAATATATGATCAAGGTCTCAAAATTAATTCAGGAGCGGTGATCATTTCATATGTGTGATATTTTCGCACGACAACACAACCCTGAATATAATAGGGCCTGATTAAATCCGCAAAAAGCGGGTAGAGAGGCCATTTACAAGTTATTGTCATAATTTCTAACGTTTATTAACGTCCTAACATAAGAGATGACAATGGTACATGAGCTTGGACTTGCGAATGAGGAATTAGAAGTCGACAATGAGACTTAGGTCCCTTTAATGTACGCGTTCAAATACACCAATTGTGTGTATCTATATATACAATCATAAGATTTCAAAACTTGTTCTGATTTTCGGCGACATCCATTGTCAGGTCCAGTTCCGGTTCCGCATTTTTGACCTTATGACCCAGAAACAGCAAAAGTGTAAGTCCTTATTCTAAAGGTGTCGCGCTTGTTACCAAATATACAGGGTGGACAATCATTGTGGGGACCTCATTTTTCAGAGAGGTAAAGAGATGGTTGAATTTACAACAATATGTAGCATTTTCGCCTGATTCCAAATTTGTTTCGATTACTGATTTTGGATATTTGTCATAACATGAAAAAAATTTGTCTGTCCAAAAATGTATTTTCTTTAAAAATTTAAACAAGATATGTAAGTAAAGTGTCAATGACGTATAAAGAATGAGATTGTGGTCACACAGAATAACGCATTTGATTAGAAACAATATAAGGAGCAGATAAGAAGGAGAAAGTTATGGATGTTTTGTTGGAAGTGTTAAAATTAATGTCAAACTGTTACGGCCCTTCTGTATATTGATGGGGTGAAACTTCTTTAAATTCTGTAAATATGTACCAAGACAAGTTTAAAACTTACCTATAGGTACTTACATGATGTACCTATCACTATATATTTCCTCAAATGAGTACGAACTGGGCCCCCAAAACACATATCCGGTGTGAGTTTCAGTTTTTAGTGAATTTTCTTTTTAAAAAAATCACTAATAAGGAGATCCGGGCTTTTGAATTTTGAAAAAATTTCTTCAAATGAGCGCTATTTAGGACCCCTGGAACCCAAATCCGAGGTCGGTTCCAGGCTTTATATGTTTAAATATATATATATATATATATATATATATATATATATATATATATATATATATATATATATATATATATATATATATATATATATATATATATATATATATATATCTTCAAATGAGCGCTATTTAGGACCCCTGGAACCCAAATCCGAGGTCGGTTCCAGCTTTATATGTTTAAATATATATATATATATATATATATATATATATATATATATATATATATATATATATATATATATATATATATATATATATATATATATATGTCACACCTATAACTAAAAAAATCATGGACCGATTTTGACAAAACTTGCTAGGTACCTTCCTTTTGCAAGTGGCTTGGATAAGTTCGTTAGCCAGGAAAATCCGCCTAGGTTTTCCCGGAAAATTTTGTGTTTTCTTTCGAAAAAAAATTATATCTCCGGAATTAACAAAGTAAGGGCAACCAAATTTGGTACGCGGGTTTATATCACTATAGATAAGTTATTTGCCAAAATTTAGCTCTGTAGGTTAAAGGACAAAAAAGTTACTATCATTTATAAAAAAATTGGGTTTCCCTCAAAACGTCACAGTCGCGATTTAAAACGTCAAAATTGGTAATATTTAGGCAATGAACCTGAAACTAATATGAGCTATGGAAGGAAAATGTCTCAAGAAGAATGTTTTACAAAGCCTGAAGTCTTAGTTTCAGTCGTCATTGTCCTTTATTTTACTAAAATATTTCCAGAAAATTCGTTTCAAATAGACCCTTTCTCTGATGCTTTGGCAGTACTGTTGGCTATAGAGTTTATCGGGTAATGGTATATAATTTTTGTTGAATTTTCGTAATAAATCTTTAAAGTCCAATATATCCGTTATTATGCAAGATACGAAAAAACATTTGTATACATTAATTATAGGGTGACTTTGGCTACATCTTAAAAAATATTTTTACAATTACAGGCTAGCCCATAAGTCATTGGTGATTCAAATTTTCTTTTTTAGTGAATTTTCTTTAAAAAATTCACTAATGGGGAGATCCGTGTTTATATATATATATATATATATATATATATATATATATATATATATATATATATATATATATATATATATATATATATATATATATATATATATATATATATATATAAAATTTGGTGAGTACCTTCTTTTTACAAGTGGCTCGGATAAGTTTGTTAACCAGGAGAATCGGACCAGGTTTTCCCGGAAAATGTTGTGTTTTCTTTGTAAAAAAAAATATATCTTCGGAAATAACAAAGTGAGGGCAACCAAATTTGGTACGCGTATTTGTATTATAAAGGGTGAACCATACACCAAAGTTTAAGGGCAAACAAATGCGGGCAGCTGAAGAAACGAATTTGGGAGTTTTCCTCAAAACGTCAAACTCGCAATTTAAAACGTCAAAATTGGCAATGTTTAGGAAAAGAACGTGAAACAAATACGGATTGTGAAAAGAAAATGTTGCAAGAAGAATATTCAGCGAACCCTTAAGTTTCAGATTCAACCGTCATTGCCCTTCATTTTATTAAAATATTTACCGAAAATTCATTTCAGATAGACCTTTCTCTGATGTTTTGGCTGTTGGTTTAGTTAACTTGATGCTTTCGCTGTAGGTTTAGTGAAGTTTATGGTTTAACGGTCTATAGTTTTTAGCTAATTTTGGTAGAACAAATTTGTTACTACATTTTAGCATTTTTTATCGAAATATGATGCATGTTTGTAATAAAAAAATCTGGAAGCAGTAAGTGCGTTTTGGTAGCCAATTTTCATTATATCCTTCAAATTTCAATAATTCAATTTGCTATTAACGTAAGTTTTCTTGGTTAGGAAACCAACATTTAACTTTATTTTCGGAAAATGTTTGTATGAACGCAGCAATAGCGTTTTGGTCGCGAATTTTCATTAAATGTTTCAAATTTCAATAACTCAATTTGCCATTAACCTAAGGTTCATTGGCTAGGAGACCAGTTTTCTCAGAAACATTTAAAGTTTATTTTCGGAAATTTTTTGTACATTTTCAAATAATTATTTTGATAAAATATGGTATATTGTTCCTACTATATAGGTTATACCGGTAACCAAATTGATGCCTGCTCGGATTAGAGCGATATAGTTGTAATTAAAAACATTTTTATGACAATTTACTTCCATAACGCACTTGCTGCGCCCAGAGTTTTATATGTTTATATAGGTATCTATGCGTCACTACCATAACAAAATAGTGCTCGAAATTGAATAATAACTTCCACATAGCTGTGATAATCTACTCTCCTCAGAAAGACATTGTCATGAAAATAATTTAGAATCTATGACTTGACCACAAAGAAAAAAAATCGGGACGCAGCAAGTGCGTTATAGTAGCGAATTTTCATAACAATTGCACACTATTATTATACGCCATATTAGTAAAGTTAATACTTTAAACTTACACAGACCTTGAAGATCGATTTTGGAGGACCTAGTACGCACAAATTTGAAAAATTATTTCGAAAGCGTTACCATCGGTATCTCCTTATTATCAAAAAAAGTTCGGGACGCAGCAAGTGCATTATAGTAGTGAATTTTCATGAGAATTGTACACTATTAGTAAGGTATATTATTAAAACTGATTCTTTAAATTTAAATGGACCTAGGAGACCGGTATTAGAGGTCCCAATTATCGATTATTTGAATAAGTTTCTATTTTCTATGGAGCTAGAAAATCATAGTTTTATAAAAAAAAGTGTTACAAATTTGATTAAAGCCACAAAAGTTTTCTGGAAAAAAATTTGTTATTAACAAAGGGAATGTACCTGCCAAATCATAAATATGGCAGGCATTTTTCTTTTCAATTGCTTAGATGGTTTTGTTTTAGTCAACCCAATCGAACTAGTTTTTGCAAACAAAACAACAAAAAATGCTTTTTAAAACCAACTTGTAGTTATCCGCGAAGCTCATTATGTAATTTTTCATTAATTTAGTACCCAGGTTGCGTTTACATAGGTGTTACTATGGTTCAAGATTGAAGATTCTAGCTTAATGGGAAATTGAGTTATCGGATTTCAAATATTGTTACAAAAACTCTCTACCATAATGTGCTTGCTGCACCCAGACCCTTTTTAACAACTTATTTACTGTTGCTGTATCCACACTTTTTTAAAATGATGAAATATTGTAACTCTCTATGTAAGACCGACAAACAAGGCAACCTAAATTTCATTTTTGGAAAAATATTTTAAACAAATGAAATGGGGTAACAATTTAAACATAAATTGACAATCTTGGTTCGCTGCTCTGTCGCAGAGGCTCCCCTTTCCCTTCTGCATGCATAGGACCACCCTCAATGCATAAACAAAAACAATGTAAACAAGAACAGTTTCTTGGGAACAACCCGCAAGAAACTTATGGGACCTGCGTTAAATATAGGAGTTCCGGGCGGGATAAACAGAATTTTAAGGAGGTATAGCTGCAAAATAGGATAAAGGCAGCTTATAGAGGTTCACTAAGCTGTTTTTTCGCACTTTTCGCTCACATTTACTTTTTATCTTCTTTTACACTGAACATATGTTTATAAGTTTAGATTAAACTACTGCATGATATTATGTAGTTTCATTTACCTCAAATTTTCCATATATTCCAAGAAGAGTAAATAATAATGAAAATTCACTAAAAACTAAAAGTAAACAATAAGTACCTTATCCCAAGAATCTAAGGTGTTAGCTGAGTCTTATTATTGTGTGGCGCCTGTAAACCAAGAAGAAGAAGAAGATAACCTCGCATTCGACTCCCCGTCACTGTCAGTTTGCAAAATATCAAATGACAATGACAAACAGCTAACTGGCGTTGTCAGATTTAACTAAGAGAGAACCGATGGGTTGTAGATACCTTGAAAAATGGGAAGCTTAATATACTATGTGAAAACTGGAATCGGTGATGAGCACTAATAAGTACACTTGGAGAACACCCAAATCACCACAACACATATTTCAGAGACCTTACGATCGTTTCGTTGACCATGTCAACATCTTCAGAGGAAGCAAGAATTTTTTTCCTCTGAAGATGTTGACATGGTCAACGAAACGAACGTAAGGTCTCTGTGTTGTGGTGATTTGGGTGTTCTCCAAGTGTACTTGTTAGGGAAGCTTAATATTTATACATACTAAAACGTAGTTCAAAATGGCCTTTAAACAAATTGAATCACTTTCATTAAAAATTGTATTATTACTTTTTTCTGATATCTTCAAATTCAGATGAGAATTTTGACAAATGTCAACCCGGCTGATTGTCTAATGTAACATATTTTTGTAGACTGTTCGTTTGAAGTTTAATTTGGAATACATTTTTCTGGTAATATAAAATTGCGGGACACAGCAAGTGCGTTATGGTAGCAAATTTTCATAAGAATTGCACACCATTATCATACGGCGTATTAGTAAAGTTAATACTTTAAACTTACACAGACCTTGAAGATCGACTTTAGAGGTCCTAGTACGGGCACATTTGAAGAATCCTTTCGAAAGTGTTACCATCGATATCTCTCTACTATCAAAAAGATGTTGCGTTCTAACTCCTTTTGAGAAAAATCCCCAAAACTCAATTTTCTATGAAGTTTAAGAACTAAATTCTGCTATATCTTTAGATAGTGTAAGTCTCTTTAAAAGAAACTTGTATTACAAATTTCATTAAAATTATACAGAAGATTTCCAGAAGAAAACTTAATTCATATTTAGAAAAGTAAAGTATCTGCCAAAGTATCAATGTAGCAGTTATTTTTCCTTATTAATCGCCAGTATGATTTATTTTAGTCAACCTGATCAAACCGGTTTTTTCAATAACAATTACAACAATAACAAAATTATAATTTCAGACTTAAAGGTGACAAACGTATTTAGGCGTTCTAACCAAAAGAGATCTTGTTCAAAACGAAAAATCTTTGCACTATTGTTTCTCCAAATGTCGAAATAAAACATTGAAAAAACATACATTCATCGAGCTGCATTCGATCGCGTAACCTTCTGCTTATCAGACAAGCGGGGTACCCCCTGCGCTATCTAGGCACACGTCAACAATGGTTTTATTTGCGTGATACTTTAGATCGGCTTATATTCAAAGTATACAGAATTAATTAATTACAGAATTAGTAGAATTACCATTGAAACACATCCCACGATTGTGTGGGTCTTATATAACGTCTTATGTTTAAATTTAAAAAGAAAAGACTCTGTTTTAGCATCATTTTTATAGGGACTTGGCTTGATTTTGTTTAAATGTCTGCTATATTATGCCACAGCATAATATATCTATGCTGCGCTAAAACTGTGTTTGGGACCGTTAATAAAGCTACAAGTATGGTGTATTTTAATAATTGATTGAATCGCCCAGTTAAATAACAATCAGTTGGGAATTTTTTTATTTCATGTAGTCTGTCATTTTCCATAATTGCGGCTGAACTTTCACGATTGTTGGTTCGGGTAGTATGTTTTCTGCCTGGTATATATTTAGTTTGGTTACCGGTGGTGTATGGTTTATACCTATTGTATGAATCAATCTACGCGTGGAAGTTAACTACTCTGTGTGTAAGGCATTGGACTAACCACTAAGTCGTCTCAACGCATGTCTTTGGGTTTTGCTTTTAATTTGGAAAAAACTCTAAATATTGTGTACCAAATTACATACAATTCACAACATAGGTTTATTTGCACTATTTCTAGCCACATGCAAAGTATCATTCCAGTTACTCTGATACTTACAGAAAAAGATCGTTTTCAAAATTCTCTACCGGAAAAACTTGAGCATAAAGACTGATTTATTAACATATAAAACATCAAACGCACCTTGGTTTGGGGTTCTAGGGGCGAAATTCGCCTTCATTTAAAAAAATATTTGCAAAATCTCACGATCGATACCTCTACATTAGCGAATTTCTTTAATAAAAATTCGCTAAAAGCACACCTAATGGTATTCTAACTTCATGTCTTTTACACCAATTTCTTAAGGTTTTTTATGTCCTCTCATTTAATCTATGGGTGGACAATATCAGTTGATACTTATTCTATTCGAAATAAAAGATAAATAGAAAAATAGAAGAAAAAACTTTCAAATAATTTGGCTTCCTAATGTATTTTGGTTTCAACGTGAAATTGTTACCTCGTTACGTCAATACATTGTCGTGTGTGTTGCATAAGATTGATAAAGCTGCAAAGCTGAGCTTCCTACAAACTATGTTAAACTACTAAACGAAATAAATAAATATTAGGTACTAATATTTATAAGTACCAACGTAAAAAATAAAACTATGTTTCAGTAATAGTTATATACTATAATATTGTCATTCCTTTAAATTTGAAACCATGTAAGCATAATTTATTGAACTTTCTTCAGCATGTAAGTAAAGGGTTTTGCAGGGATAGTTGTAGTAATACTCTTAAAGCAGTTCTCAAAGTTTTTTCGCGATGATTCTGCCTCAGATTTTTTGCTTTATATATATATATATATATATATATATATATATATATATATATATATATATATATATATATATATATGCAGGTGGTCCGTAATTGTATGTCGCAAAGTGCATCACGGCAATAAACATGAAAAAATATGAAACCGTTTTTAATACACTATTTTGATCAGTTCGGCCTATTTACAGATATACGGCCCTAGAAAATTCTTAAGAAAAATTAGAAATTTTATGATAATTCTGAAATGGTTCTGAATAAGAACTTGAAATCTGCAGGTGTAATAAAGGTCACTATAGAAGACTCAATTTAATAGTATTTTCAAAAAAGAAAACACACAGTGGCGTGGTAATAGGGGATGTGATATGATCTTTAGATCAAAAAAATTATAAATTGCGCTTTCCGTGACCAGCTTATATATTTTTTGAAATAAGCTACAAATAAAGCATCTTGTGATTTTTTTGTATGAGGTGTAATTTTCGAGATAACTGCAGTTTTTACGGTATCTGTGCAATTTCTTCCCGATAAGGTAACGGAACATTTCAAATGAAATAACATAATCCCCAAACTATTACCTATTAATAAATGTGTTGACAAAATTAGTTACAAACAAGTTTACGATGATAACACTACAAATCACAATAAATGTTGAAAATGAGCGCCGTCAGACTGTAGACAAGCTTCTGCTCGCCTTCTCCAGTTCCATCTTATTCTTTGAAATATCAAGGGGGTATTTCTTATAGATTTGAACAGCTCTTCTCTACTATATGATTCGGTGGCACAAACTAAGTTTTTAGAATATCCCCATATGCAAAAATCAATATGATTTAGGTCTGGGAACCTAGGCGGCCAGTGAGCGCGTCCACGATTACCTATCCACCGATTTTGGAACATGGTTCTTAAGCACTCTCTTACTACCTGTTAAGGCGTCTCGTCTGGAGGATTAGACCTCTCAAATTTACATATTTCTTAGTAGCCTTCTTTGTTATGATATTTACCATCTGTACAATGTAATTTTAAACATGGTTAGGAATAATCCAACAAGGGTCTTTTCTTGTTTACAATTGACCATAAGTCTGCTAACCTATCTCAGGTAGATAGCGTAGGAAAATTCGATATTTATTCAAGGCAGTTCTACTGTAGACTCGAAACAAGCAACACACTTATGAACATAATCACTATTCATTTCGTAGAGTTCTCGTGGACTCTAAAGCATACCATAATATAAGTAATTTTGTATAAGTTTACAGGTGTTATTAAACGTTAAGTGTTACTAAAAACAGCGTTTAATTTAACAAAACATAATCAGGTCCTTCGAGCTAATCAAGAAACAAAAACAAATAAAACATGGTACATCAGTACAAAACGTAATTAAACACTACCCTGGCATTGTGGGCTGGATGGCGATTTTGCAAATACCACATTTGCATTCTTATATTTAGCGGAATATTTTCAAGAATTTGTGGTAAAGTGTCTTGAAACAATTCGTGGTACATAGAGGCACTCACCCTATTAGGTAACTCAATGGGTCCTACCAGATGATCGCCCACAACACTAGCCCACACGTTTATTGAAAATCTACGTTGATGATGAACTTGTAAAAAAATATTTGGATTTTGCACCGACCATACATGTTCATGTGCATATTAAAATGCCATTCTTGGTGAACATAGCTTCATCAGTCGATAATACAGTGTTAATAAAGAATTTATTTTCATCAAACTTTTGAAGAAACCACCTGGAAAAGTTTAGTCTTGCAACATTATCTCCTTCATGTAATGACTGGACTGGTTGGATGTGAAACGGTCGTAAGTGGTGCTCTCTTAGTATACGTAGAACACTTTGGTGAGATATTTGGCCAACAATATTACTCACTGGTCTCTAGCTGACTTCACGATTATTTTCAATGAGGTTCAAAACTTCTTCTTCCCAGTTAGGAGTTTCTCTAGCTCGTGGTTGTCCGGCATTACTATTTTGTTTGCAATCCCATTTTCACGGAAACCTCGATCGACTCGGTAAAATGTTCGTCTATCTGGTTGACGTCTATTAAGGCATTGTATAGAATAAATACGTTTTGCTTCTTCACCATTTCCATGAGCTTGACCCAAACACAAATTCATGTCTGCTATTTCGATTGTGAAATTATTCATATTGTCAATTAAATAAAGTTTTATCCAATAAAAACATGTATTTAGGTACATTTAGAATATATTTAATTCCAGCGAGTACCACGAGGAGGTATTTAAGCACCTTCGCCGCCTGAAAAAGAATTACATGTTGTTACATGACAACTTTTTAAAAATCACAAAATCAAGTGTTGATTACTTTAGAAGAGTGAAAGAAAACCTCATTATTCTAAAAAAACTCGTCCTAAATAAAAAAGTCTGGACGCAGCAAGTGCGTTATAGAAGTGAATTATCATAAAAATGTTTTTAATGGCACATATGTCTCTCTAATGCAAGCAGGCGTGAATCTGGTTACCGGTATAACCTATATAGTAGGAACAATGTACCTTATTTTAATTAAATTACATATTGTTTGAAAATGTAGAAAAATTTTCCGAAAATAAACTTTAAATGTTTCCGAGAAAACTGGTTTCCCTAGCCAACAAACCTTAGGTTAATAGCAAATTGACTTATTGAAATTTGAAGGATTTAATGAAAATTCGCTACAAAAACGCACTTACTGCGTCTCGATTTTTTTCTCACAAATATGCATCATAATTCCTTATATATATATATATATATATATATATATATATATATATATATATATATATATATATATATATATATATATATATATTATGTATGAAAACTGAAACCTGTGATAAGCATTGATAAGTAAACTTGGGGAACCCTAATCGCCACAACACATATTTTAAAGACCTTAAGATCGTTTCGCTGACAGCGTCAGCGTCATCAGATGATGAAAAATTCTGAAGACTTTATATATATATATATATATATATATATATATATATATATATATATATATATATATATATATATATATATATATATATATATATATATATATATATATATAAACATATAAAAATTGAAACTGACCCCGGATATGGGGTTTAGGGGTCCTAGTTTGCGCTCATTTGAAAAAAGAATTTTCAAAATTTAAAAGTTCGGATCTCCTCCTTAGTGATATTTTTTAAAGAAAATTCACGTATTTCTTAAAACATTTTTGTTTCCAGTTTTTAAAGTAAGTAATGCAATTTTTTCAAAAGATTGTTATGTCTGGCACCATCTTTTTTGTCATCATTTAAGTAGTAAGCAACTATATGGATAGAGAGCAAAAAATATGGGTGTCATTTAAAACAAAACTTATGATGTCATCATTCAGAAATAGGTGACGTTATAAATGTAATTTTTACGTCATAAGTTGACAATTTAAAAGATAAAATCGACCTGTTCGAGTGTTTTTCTTCAAAAAATTAAATCACGCATCTATGAATTATGTTCCGAAGTTTATCATCACACTGTATGTTCAACTACTTTTATCTGCCAATGAGAAACTAGTTCAAATCTTCCCTTTCATTTTCGTGGATATTCCCACATGGGCCAGTTCATCAAAATAACGTTGGTGAACTTTGAAACTGACCTGACCCCCACACGGTTATGTTACTCAAGGGTTGTTATATGTGAACGTGGACACTGGACACTGGACACACCAACTAGTAAGAAAACACTAAGGTTATGCTATGCGAGTATGTCATCTTAAAAATAAACTGCCTTGATATCGTCTTTTAGTGAATTTTTATTTAAAAAAATTCACTAATAGAGAGGTATCGATGGTAAGACTTTGCAAAAAATTTTTCAAATGAGCGCGAACTAGGACCCCTAGAACCTATACCCGGGGTCAGTTTCAATTTTTATATGTTTATATATGTATATATATATATATATATATATATATATATATATATATATATATATATATATATATATATATATATATATATATATATATATCCGTCTGATAACTCAAAAAATAATTAACCGATTTCGATGAAACTTGGCAAGTGGCTTTCTTTTATTAATAGCTTGGATGAGTTCGTTAGCCAGAAAAATGGGAGGGGGTGTTCCGAGAAAATTTTGAGTTTTCTTTAGAAAAAATTTTTTTTCTCCGAAAGTAAAACAGCTGTTTTGATGAAATTTACTATATATGTTGCCTTGGGAGAGATCTTACTACGTACTGAAATTCAACTTTCTAAGTTTATAGAAAATTGAATTATTCAAATTTTAAGTTTTCTTGCGAAATTTTTTTTTCCCCGAAAATTACAAAGTTATTTTAATGAAATTTGGTGGATATCTTGCGTTAGGAAAGACCTTACTACACACCGGTTGGTGGCTGCAGGCAGGCGAGGGACTTCGTGGAGGGGCCGGACAGAGATAAAGCTGTCTGGCTACTCGGAAGGAGTCGACCTACGCTTCGCCTCATCCTTGGGGTGCTGAAAGGCCACTGCGCCCTTAGAAGACACCTCACATTGATAGGCGTGGAGAGGGATCCCATTTGCCAGGAATGCGGCGAGGATGAAGAAAAGTCCTACCTCTACCTGTGCGAATGCGAGGCTTTTGGGAGTCTTCGAGCAGAATTGTTCGGTTCGAGGACTCTGCAGAGGAACCAGGTAAGTACCGTCCAATTGAAGATCGTCACAGCCTTCATCTCAAATTCGAGGCGGTTTGGCGACGGAACCGAGGAGGAGTGGAGCATGGTTGCTGGGTTGCTGGGTTGCTGGGGTTGGCAAAAAGGGCTCATGGTGGCCTACTTGCTTGGCGTTGGCCTCCCCACCACTGCTACTACTACTACTACACACCAAAATTAAATTCTCTAAGTTTATAGAAAATTGAGTTATTCAAATTTGACGCATTAAATAAAAATTCATTACCATAACGCACTTGCTGCGTCCCGAGATTTTTTAATTTCCCCTTACTTATCAACATTTTATCAAGAAGACCTGATTGTCGATGAGGTCACAACTATTAAAATACTTTTAGGATATTTAGAACTGATAGGAATTTATACAATTTTTTTACAGGAAAAATGTAAGTTTTCCTTTTTTAAGAACATTATGTCATAGTAACTAACAGAAAAGGTGGTAAAAGTTAACAAACTGAAAATAGAAAAGTGTTGACTAATGAAGTAAGCCTTTCCCAAGAAAATTCAATAAAAAGATAGAGATAAATAGATTTTCTAACATCGAAATGACATATTTTTCATTGTTGGCGTCGACGTAATGAGTATATTAAATTATTTGTTAGCGAATTTTTCGTAAAACGAAAAATTCACTAATGGGGAGATCTGTGCTTATATATATATATATATATATATATATATATATATATATATATATATATATATATATATATATATATATATATATATATATATATATATATATATATGGTGGCGCATTGAAAACGTAACAGACCGATTTGCGTCCAGATGAATTTTTTTTAAGAAATGCTGAAACACGTCAATTTTAACATTGAGGGGGACATAATTTGACAAAAAACTCAACTTTGTCACATCAACCCCTTAAGGCTGGTGATAACAACCCTTATATTTTAAATAGGGAACATGGATCGAGTATCACATCATTTGAAAGTTCTTTCTTTTCTGAATTCAGCACACTATTTTTTTTGAAGTTTTATCAACTCGTTTAAAAATTAATCACAGTTGGAATTGCAAGAACGTATTTCATTCATTGTAATAAGAAATGCATTAATTAGTCAATTTTTCGTTAAAAAAACTAAAAAACCAAACCAAACGTTCAAAAATACTTATTCATAAGTAAGTGTTCAAATTGTTGACCACCAGCTTCCATACAAAAGTACAAAGTTTGTTCAAGTTCGAGCTCTGACATTCTGGAGCATTTGTGAAGTTATTAGGCAGCATTCTTCAACAATGCGTCGTCGTAATTCTTCCAGAAACTCCGGTTCTGTTGCGAAAATTCTACTACGGTCTCCAAAAATGCCAGTCCAGACATTCAATTTCTGTGGAGTTTGAGTGTGAACTTCGTGAAAATTTCTTGGATTATTATCTGCTCAATAACAACAATTATGACGATTGACTGTAAAGTTTAATAAAAACGTACACTCGTCCGAAAAACAGATATTGAACAGAAAGCTCCCGTTATCAGCTATTCGTGCAGTCATAACTTCACAAAACTCCAGCCGCCGATCAAAATCATCTTCATTCAGTTGTTGTACAAGATGAATTTTATACGGGTGAAATTTATGATGCTTCAATATTCGCTGAATAGTTCTTCTTTTGATGGTTGAAACAGTGGCCAATTTTCTCGTGGTCAAAGTTGGGTCGGCAGCAATTTGTCCTAAAACCTCAATCTCAGTAGTCTCATTTCTAATCGGAAATTCACGTTCAGGATCTCGTTTTTTGTTGGCTACTGAACCAGTTTGTCGAAACTTTGCAACTAACTCCAAAATGTATTTTCTGTTAACATGTCTGTTCGGATGTCGTTCATTAAACATATTTGCGGTACGGTTGGCACAGTTATCGTTTAAAAAAAGAGTAATTATTTCAACTCTTTCTTCTACAGAATACACAATTGTGAAATTAATTTTCGGTAGTACTATCAAGTATCAAATCGACCGATAAACTGAAATAATAAACCACATTTCTCTCATTCCGATAAGAAATGTTCTGATAGTCAATTTTTTGTTTACAAACCAACAAAACATTGGCTATCAACACATTTCTTATCGGAATGAATGAAATGCGTTTTGATAAAACTTCCAAAAAAATTAGTGTGCTGAATTCAGAAAATAAAGAGCTTTCAAATGATTTAACACTCGACCCATGTTCCCTATTTAAAATATAAGGATTGTTATCACCACCCTTAAGGGGTTGATGTAACAAAGTTGAGTTTTATGTCAAAACATGTCCCCCTCAATATTAAAATTGACGTATTTCAGCGTTTCTTAAAAAAAATTCTCTGGACGCAAATCGGTCTGTTTCGTTTTCAATGCGCCACCCTGTATATATATATATATATATATATATATATATATATATATATATATATATATATATATATATATATATATATATATATATATGTATATGTATCAGACCGATAACTCAAAAAATAATGTTCCGATTTCGATAAAATTTGACGCGTACCTTCCCTTTGTAAGTGGCTTGGATAAGTTCGTTAGCCAGGAAAATCTAACGAGTTTTTCTGGGAAAATTTTTTATCTCCGAAAATAACGGAGCAATGACAACCAAATATGCGTTTGTACTGTCAAACTTCTCCTACATGCCAAAATTCAGATCTCTAAGTTAAAAGAAAAAAAAGTTATAGATATTTAAAGAAAAAAATTTTGGTTGTCACTGGTGATTAGAGGAATGCGCAAGAACAAAATATTTTGTGTGATCAACAAAGCCCATTGAATACATCCAACGGTTAAGTTTTCTTGACGCAAAAAGGTCAAGAAGTAGCTAAAAATATTTTCAAAATTTTATTATTTTTCTTCTTAAAACGTCAAAATCGCTATTTGAAAGGTCAAAATTTGCAATTTTCAGACAACGCGGACGACAGCACCCTCCACTCAAACATACAATATTCTAAGCCTGTCTCTTTAGCCCAATTAGATGAGGATCGCAGACTCATGGAGGGTTCTGTCTCCGTAGACCTCCAAAAAATATTAGACTGGGGAAGTAGAAATCTTGTACAATTCAACCCCACCAAAACTAAGTCTTGCTTTCTTTCTCACAAGAGATACAGCAGCCCTGGACCCATCACAATGAACAACCAAGTTATTCAAAGTAATGAGTCCTTTTCTCTTGTTGGCATTTCTGTGGATCGAAACCTTAATTGGCACCAACATGTTACATCAATTGCAGAAGCGGCTGCTAAGAAATTGGGTTTCCTCTTCCGGGCTCGCAAATACTTTTCACCAACTAATCTCTATACCTTATACACTTCACAAATAAGGCCAAACCTCGAATACTGCTCCCACATCTGGGGTGCAGCTGCCGCTTCTACACTCGCTATCCTGGACTCCATTCAAAAGAGAGCTATACGTCTCATCGGTGACCCTACCCTCACCCAAAGGCTTCCATCCCTTGCCCACCGACGTGCCGTTGGTGACCTCTCTCTCTTTTATAGATATCTGCACGGGCACTGCTCGGAGGAGCTTTCCTCCATAATTCCCCCACCTGCTGCCCCCAGCAGATCTACCAGGGGAACAGAGCGAATGCACCCTTTTAATGTCCAGGTCACCAGACATAGAACATCTTGTTACGCCCGCTCTTTTGTCCCGAGGACTTCCAAGTTGTGGAATTCCTTGCCGGCACATGTTTTTCCTTCTCCTCCGAACCTCCAAACCTTCAAGTCCAGAATTAACAAGCTGCCTCTTTCCTCCTTGGCAACACCCACGGTACGATAGTATTTAGGCTGTAAGCCCTCGTGGTGTGTTGTTGACATTAAAAAAAAAAAAAAAACGAATCTGAAATAAATACGAATTATGTATAAAAAACGCCTTAATAAGTGTGTTTTACAAAGCCTTAAGTTTCAGCTTCAACGATCATTGTCCTTCATTTTACTAAAATATTTTTTTTCGGAAAATATATTCCAAATAGACCTTCTTTCTGATACTTTGGCAGTAGTTTCAGGTATAGAGTTTATGGTTTAATGGTCTATATTTTAGCAAATTTTCGTAGCAAAAATTCGTTGAGAACACCGAGAACACACTGAATTTTAAAAAGATGTCTTCAGATGAGCACGAACTAGAACCCCTAAAACCCATATACGGGGTCAGTTTCAATTTTTGTCTGTTTACATATATACAGGATGACGGATTTCTATGGTAATGCCCAATATATCCGTTATTATACAAGATATGAGATGCAATTATATACGTTAATTATAGGGTGTTTCGAACTGCATCTTATAAACCTATTTTGACAATCACAGGGTGGCCCATAAGTCGTTGGTGAGCCACACTTTCTTTTTTTAATAGAACACACCTTGTGTTATTGCATTTTTGTAGTTTCTATCGAATTATAATGAATGTTTGTAAGGTAAAAAAATGAGATCGAAGTTATTTCAATTGTTTTATAACTTTTTACGCTTTTGGCCCATATCACAAATACACATCACAAATTGTAATAGGGCGTTTTTACTAACAGATAGCGAAGCCCGATGGAAATGACCCATTCAGAGAGCTTTTTGTTTGTATTACTGGTCCAAAATCGAGATGCTGTATACAGGGCGCTCTCAAATAGTGGTTCGGGTAGTATGTTTCATGCCTGCTATATATTTAGTTTGGTTACCATTGATGTATGGTTTATACCTGTTGTATAAATCAATCTACGCGTAGCAGTTAACTATTCTGTCTGTCAGGCATTGGACTTTAACCACTAAGTCGTATCAAGGCATGTCTTTGGGATTTTATTTTTAATTTGAAAAAAACTCTAAATATTGTGTACCAAATTACTTAAAATTCTCAACATAGGTTTATTTGCACATTTAAAGTCTCATTCCATTTACTCCGATACTTACAAAAATATAGCGTTTTCAAAAAGTTATACCAGATTTTCCACCGGAAAAACTTGAGCGTAAAGGCTGATTAACAAACTCGTCCTCGGTTTTCGCCTAAACAAAAGTTTTGCCAAGTTTGATTAAAATCAGTTTAGTATGTTTTGAATTATCGCTCGGTTACATATATATATATATATATATATATATATATATATATATATATATATATATATATATATATATATATATATATATATATATATATATATATATATATATATATATATATATATATACATATAAAAATTTTAACGGACCTTGCTTTTGTGTTTTAGGGGCCCAAATTCGCGCTCATCTGAAGAAATTTTTTCAAAAGCTTTTCAACGTGACCTCTCTGTTAGCGAATTTTTCTTAGTGAAAATTCGCTAAAACAGTTCATTTTGTGAAGCTTGTGAATAGCAGCAAATTTGTTCGGAATATAATTATCCATCAAACCCAACCTACTTTAGTGATATGAACGAAAATTTCTTGGTACAGCAGCGCCATCTACATGTGTGATATAATTTTCCTGCAAAGTTCAAACCTTTCGCGTCGATGATCTAACACCTTCGCAGATTTCCAAAATCCTATTTAGTTTTGAAGAAAATGGCATATGGCGTGTTAAGTACCCATTTGGCGTCAATAACTACTATTAATCGTTTTGGCATTGACCCAAGTTTCTGAGGGTCTTCAGAAATCCGTTCGTCTCGATATCACACCTGAACAACAGTTTTTATCATCTTTGTTTTTGTAGAACAGTTAAGCGTTACAAATCTCCCACAGGTTTTTTATTTTTTTTATTTCAACAACACGAGGGCTTGTAGCCTATATACTACAGTATCGTGGGTGTCGATAAGGGGGAAAGAGGCAACTTGTTAATACTGGACTTGAAGGTTTGGAGGTTCAAAGGATAAGGAAAAACATTTGCCGGCAAGGAATTCCACAACTTGGAAGTCCTCGTGACAAAAGAGCGGACATAACAAGATGTTCTATATCTGGTGACCTGGACAGTAAAAGAGTGCATTCGCTCTGTTCCTCTGGTAGATCTGTTGGGGGCAGCAGGTGGAGGAACTATGGAAGAAAGCTCCTCTGAGCAGTGCCCGTGCAGATATATATATATATATATATATATATATATATATATATATATATATATATATATATATATATATATATATATATATATATATATATATATATATATATATATAGATAAAAGAGAGAGAGAGGTCACCAACACCACGTCGGTGGGCAAGGGATGGCAGCCTTTGAGTGAGGGTAGGGTCTCTCCGATGAGACGTATAGCTCTCTTTTGAATGGAGTCCAGGATAGCGAGTGTAGAAACGACAGCTGCACCCCAGATGTTAGAGCAGTATTCGAGGTTTGGCCTTATTTGCGAAGTATATAAGGTATAGAGATTAGCTGGTGAAAAGTATTTGCGAGCTCGAAAGAGGAAACCTAATTTCTTAGCAGCCGCTTCTGCAATCGATGTGACATGTTGGTGCCAATTGAGATTCGATCCACAGAAATGCCAACAAGAGAAAAGGACTCATTACTTTAAATAACTTGGTTGTTCATTGTAATGGGTCTAGGGCTGGTGTATCTCTTATGAGATAGAAAGCAAGACTGAGTTTTGGTGGGGTTGAATTGTACAAGATTTCTACTTCCCCTGTCTAATAATTTTTGGAGATCCACGGAGACAGAATCCTCCATGAGTCTGCGATCCTCATCTAATTGAGCTAAAGAGACAGGCTTAGAATATTGTATATTTGAGTGGAGGGTGCTGTCGTCCGCGTAACTGTGACCTGGGTTGGATGTGCTAGAGAGGAGGTCATTGATGTGGAGAAGAAACAAAGTAGGGGCTAAAGCTGAACTTTGAGGAACTTCTGCATTAATTGGATACAGTTTAGAGGAATGGCCATCCACGATAACAGAAATGCTCCGGTTGGAGAGGAAATTTGCTGCCCAGGTACAGAGTTTTGGTAGTAGGCCATAGGCCGGTAGTTTATTAAGCAGCGCTGCGTGCCAGGGCTGGTCGAATGCTTTGGATATGTCTAGAGCAACAATCTGGGATTCACCGTGTAGTTCCATTGACTTGTTCCAAGAATGGGTGACAAAGGAAAGAAGGTCGGCAGTCGATCTGTGCTGACGGAATCCATACTGCCTGTCGTGGATTAGATTGTGTTTTTCAAGAAATTTTAGTAATTCAGTGTTTATATACCTTTCTATCACTTTAGAGACGACTGAAAGGAGATAAATAGGCCTCTAGTTGCTAAGGAAGCGCTCTAGATCCTCTATAGGGTTAAGACCGGGTCAATTTCCGGAACAATCTAGAACTGGCATTGCCTTATTCTGTAAATATTTCATCATTTCTTTCGATTGGTGACATGGGGAGCAGAATTCCGCTGAGAATTTCTTCTTCTTGTGGTTGGCACTTTGTTTGAATGTTCTTTTATTATTAGTTTGTATTTTTGACCATTAATGCTAGTAGCTATACTTAATACTAATTTTTCTTTATAAAAGGCATTACAATATACTGTGTTAATTTACGTAATTGTATTTAACGTGAAAACTTTGACATACAAAGATATAAAAATATAGTGGGCCCTTAATGTGTGTTCTAGAGGTATTAATTTGCACTCATTTAAATAAAGCTTAGATTGTTATCAAAGTTTGCTAAAACATTCAAACTCAAATTAGAAGCTTTTCAAATTTAATTAATTGTAAGATATTTTAAACTCGTTAATTTAAATCAAGCACAAATAGCACAAGGAATTTGTCAGACAATGACTGTTCGTGAGAATATAAAATCCGAATACAATAGGTCATGCATCTGCATTCGAATTTGCTATTATCAACATCTGCTAAACCATTATGAGAATGTTCTAGATGTCCCGTATGGGAATATCAGGGTTGTAACCTATGAGCTAGAGCTGTTTGTCTACCTGGTCTTGTCTAGGACAAAACCACCACCATCAAAGACCGTTATTTCTATCTATTCAACTAGTTCTTGTAATTATACCTTATAGTATATCTGAAGTATACATCATCGCTTTCCTACAACGAATGTGATCACAATGCTTTTTTGTTACAGGTTACTTTCTATTTTATTTATTTTTTTGAAAAAATAAAATAAAGTAGCATCCTTTAGCAGGTTATTAATAAAAGAGTGAATGTAAGTTAAACACTGGGTTGGAAGTATTAAATTCCCCACTATCGAGATCTTGAAAATTATGAGAGATACCTACTGACCAAGATGGTGAAATTAGACAAAAGTTGTGTATTAAAGAGCACAAGAATATAGTCAAAGTCTGGACGCAGTAAGTGCGTTATGCTCATAAATTTTGATAAAAATTGATAGCAAATGTAAGGCTGGATGCATTCTCGCAACAATTAGAACCGTAGTCCGGTTTCGCTCTAATTAGAGCCCGTCAGTACGGCATATAATTGTAGCGAAAATACACATATAAAGTAATACGGCTATGGTAGCCAGCCTTCCAACACTAAATGAGATATAAGACACGAAGCTCGTGCCGCCACCTCGTCGCGGAACCAAGTAGTATGTTGTCACGGCAGCTCCAAATAACACAAAGTGTTAAATATTAGAGACTGTATACAATCAACTAACAATTTAATAAATTGTCAGCCCTGGTCCATTTCTACCCTAATATAGGGACAAAGTATGTAAGGCTAGATGCATTCTCACAACAATTAGAACCGTAGACCGGTTTCGCTCTAATTATAGCTCGTCAGTACGGCATACTAATTGCAGCGAAAATACACCTATAAAGTAATACGGCTATGGTAGTCAGCCTTCCAACACTAAGTGAGATATAAAACATGAAGCACGTTATTTGGAGCTGCCGTGACAACATACTACTTGGTTCCGCAGCGAGGTGGTGGCACGTGCTTTGTGTCTTATAGCTCATCTAGTGTTGGAATCGGCGGAGAACAACGAGGCAAAAAGTTCAGCCTTGCCCAGGGCGGTAGAAACAATTTCATCCTCTGAAACAAGAGGTGGGAACGTGCTCTTGCAGAAATTATTCTTAATAGATTTAGCAAGAGTCCAGAAGGGTTTGCCGCCGTTGGAGCTTGAGAGGACTTTGTTTTTGATGTGGTTATTAAACGAGTTTTTTGCCTCAGAAGGAATGCGGTCATAGCGGTTTCTTGCGTCGTTAAATGCTTGACGGTTTTCTTGACTGCGATTGTGTAGAAGCTTTTTGTGAGCTATGACCATTTCAAGTCTGGCCTTGTCACATCATTTAGAGAACCAGGGCTTTAGAGTGACTGAATCGGTTTTCTGTGTGCGTGGAATAAATAACTCCATGCCAGCTTGGATAATTTTGGTGACGTTTTGTGAGATATCAGAGGGGTCAGGATGAGAGAAGCAGACAGACGCCCATTGAAAGAAGGAAAAGTAATCCCGCATTTCGTCTCAGTTCACGGAGTTGTAGTGCCAAACGATACGTGGGTGTGATGACTGTGTGACCTCGGGTTGCATAGCGCAGGAAGCAGTGACCATGCCGTGGTCTGAGCAACCAAGAGGGGCGGTGACTGATGTCTTATAGCATTCAGGTTTTGTAGTAAGAGGGAGATCCAGGGATTTGAGCTGTGTGTTGGGATGCATGGAAAGTACGTAGGTTGCTCAACCATATTGGCTAAAGAATTTCTGACTGCAAAGGTCTCCGCTGCTCTCCCTTGTGAATCGGTTTTTGAAGATCCTAGCCATTCCTTATTATGAACATTTAAGTCACCAAGAATAGTGACTTTGGGGAAAATATATTCAGAAATCTGTCTGGTGCTAACTGGATATCAAATTTGAAGACGATATCTCAAGTCGTTCGAAAGTTATTGCGCCTATTAACAGACAGGCGTACATGCCGACATATAAACAAATTTTCGTTCCAGAATCAAGTTTTCTATATATTTTGAGACTTTTTACGCCATTTTTGCAAAACAATTTTCGAAATTTTTATCCACAATATTCCACCCCTGCACATTCAACCCCTAATTTAATTTCAGCACAAAATACTAGATGTTTGATGAAATTAAAAGTTTTCTAATAAACAAACCCTAAAACGTTATATTATGCGATTTTTAACGAAAACTGTCAATTTTCACCAAATAACCCCCCATTCATCCCCTACCACCTAGAGCGATTTTGCCCAAAAACAATCCGAAGCGTCCGTTTGTCGAATGCTAGCTGTATACAAAATTTGAAGAGGATATCTAAATTCCTTCTAAAGTTATCGTGGCTACAATCAGACAGACATACAGACCGACAGACCAAAAAATATTCGTTCCCAAATTATGTTTTATATATGTTAGCGAATTTTCATTAAGAAAAATTCGCTATTAGAGAAGTCACGATGAAAAGCTTTTGAATAAATGTCTTCAGATGAACGCTAATTTTAGTCCCTAGAACCCAAAACCAAGGTCCCTTACAATTTTTATATGTTAATATATATATATATATATATATATATATATATATATATATATATATATATATATATATATATATATATATATATATATATATATATATATATATATATGCATGTATCCGAGCGATAACTCAAATAATACTAAACTGATTTCAATCAAACTGGACAAAAATCTTGTTTGGGCGAAACCAGAGGTAAAGTTTGTTAATCAGCCTTTATGCTCCAGTTTTTCTGGTGGAAAATCGGGGAAAACTTTTTGAAAACGCTATATTTTTGTAAGTATCGGAGTAACTGGAATGAGACTTACATGTGGCAAGAAATAGTGCAAATAAACCTATGTTTTAAATTTTAAGTAATTTGGTACACAATATTTAGAGTTTTTTCCAAATTAAAAGTAAAACCCAAAGACATGCGTTGAGACGACTTAGTGGTTAAAGTCCAATGCCTGACAGACAGAGTAGTTAACTGCCATGCGTAGATTAATTCATACAACAGGTATAAACCATACATCAACGGTAACCAAACTAAATTTATACCAGGCATGAAACACACCACCCGAACCAACAATCGTGAAAAGGCCGTAATTGTGGAAAATGACAGACGACATGAAATTAAAAATTTGCCAAGTGATTGTTACTTAACTGGGGGATTCAGTCAATTATTAAAAGACACTATATTTGTAGCTTTATGAACGGCCTCAAATGCAGTTTTAGGGCAGCATAGATATATTATGCTGTCGCATAATATAGTAGAAATGTAAACAAAATCAAGCCAAGTCTCTATAAAAATGATTCTAAAATGGTTTCATTTATTTTCAAACTTAAACATAAGACGTCATATAAGACCGAAACAGTCGTGGGAAGTGTTTCAATGGTAATTCTACTAATTCTGTAATTAATTGTTACGCATATTTATACTTTGAATATAATATCCCGGGCATGAAGCCGATCTAATGTATCATGTAAACAAAACGTTACTTGACGTATGCCTAGATGGCTGAGAAGCGTTGCGCTTGCCTCATAACTTTGAATAATTTTGTGAATAATAATAATGTAGCCCTACATTAGTCTAACCAACCGACACACTTCCCTACAAACGGTTCCCGTCCATCCTCAATTGACATAGTCCTCAAGAAAAATGTAAACAACTTATCAGAAGTAAAATCCTTGCCTGAACTAGACTCTGACCATAATCCTATTTTCTTTACAATCGACTACCTGAACCCAACTAAGCAAAATAATATATAGGTGCTCTCGTTCGAAAATACTAACTGGAACAAATTAAGATCTTACATAAATCACAACATAAATATTACGCCGAATATAAATACAATAGAAGAAATTTATGAACAGGTAGATATATTTACAAAACTCCTTAAGAAAACACTAGACATATTCGTTGAAACAAAGACCATAAACCCAGATCGACATCGGCTCCACGACAACATACGCGATCTTATTCAACGAAAAAATAATTTGCGAAAAATCTGACAAACAACCCGAAATAGAGAGGCATTAGAACAGTATAAAACATTGGTCCTCAAAGTTAAACAACACATGACACAACACCGTAATGACACATGGTCTGCAACCTTGTCAAACTTGAACGCTCAAGATAATTCACTATAGAGAATAATCAAACGGCTTAAGAAAGAGAAAGCTCACATACCAACATTATCAACCACGACGCAAACAGCCTTCACCAACGAAGATAAAGCAGAAATGCTGGCAGAATCTTTCTCTACTGTACATAAAATGTCCATAGCACCAGAAACCTAGGAACAAACACAGATTACAACTGAAGAACTTTTTGTCTTCTCAATGCACTCAGATAACCACAACCCAACTTTCACACCTGAAAACAAATCCAACTGAAATTAAAAACACCATCAAAGCCTTTACCCAATAACAAAAGTCCTCGTCCAGATGGGCTACCCAATAGATTAGTCAAAAATGTACCGAAAAATGCAATCCTACTTCTCAAATACTTCCCACAAAAGTGGAAAATAACGTATATAATATCAGTCCCAAAACCAGGCAAAGACCACACAGACCCACTAAATTACCGACCTATAAATCTTTTGAACATACTAGCAAAGATAATTCAAAAAATTAATATTGAACAGACTAGACAAAATAGATAAAATAAACAAATTACTAGATCAGCAGTTTGGTTTCAGATCCAAACACAACACCATCATGCAAGTAGCAAGAATTTCTAATGAAATAATTACTAACTTCAATAAAGGTAACAACACAGTGATGACCCTCCTGGACATAAGAAAGGCGTTTGACACAGTCTGGATAAACGGCTTAATATTCAAACTGCTGAAACTCAAAATTTCATGCTACTTGATAAAACTTATTCCCTCATACCTGAACCAAAGGTCATTTGCAGTAAAAATTGAAGGCATCATTTAAACAACGAAATCAGTAGAAAGGAGAGTCCCTCAGGGGTCAGTTCTTGGTCACAAACTTTTTAACCTATTTATTAATGACATACCAACTTTTCCCAAAACAAAACTTGCTCTCTACGCAGACGACACTGCTGTCTACTCTCACTCATTTTGGGCTACGGCCACAAACGTGCAAAACCAAATACACTTGAATCTATTAGAAAAATGCCGATAAAACAGAAAAAATTGTATTTACAAGAAAATTTACCAATAATAAGGTTTTTAGCAAGCTTAAAATAGATAGTTGTGAAATCACACCAAAACCGTCTGTTAAATATCTTGGAATAACTTTAGATGCGAGACTCAATTTTCATCAAAATGTCAGCCATCTTCTCAAAAAAGGACACGCAGCACTTAACTCACTCTATCCAATAATGGCTTCCGCGTCGACAACAATGGGAAACAAAATTATTATTTATAAAACCCTACTAAGACCTATAACAACCTATGGAGCTCCAATATGGAGCAGCATATCTAACACCAAATATAGAAAACTCACAACATTTGAAAATAAGTGTCTCAGATTAATTACTGGTCGCAACAGATATACACACATAGCACACATGCTTAGGAAAACAAAAATCACACCACTAAAAGACTGCATCATGACAATATCTGAACAATTTTATGAAAAACAAATAAGCGGTAGCAAATTAACAAAATACATAACACAGACTAGAACCAACAACCCAAACCTTAATTTTAAACACAAACTTACGTACTCTCGTACCAAATTCTGGGATAGTGCGGAAAATTGAATACTAAGTTACGATGAACCGATGTTCTCACTAATTTAAAATAATATATAAATGTAAGATTGCAAAATGTAAATAGTTTGTAAATAGATTGTAAATAATTTGTAAATACCTATTAGCATAATATACTAAAACACTGAATTACTCGAGGCAGGTTTTTAGCTGCTTTTCCTGTCATAGTTCACAAAATATGTACATTAAATATAAACCAAAATTATACACATACAAAATTCTATAAACTCCCTTAAGATTGTTCTTAAATTAAGACATCGTTTAAATCAACATTAACCATGGATAAATCATATGATAGGGACCATGTATTTGTTATTATATCAACTATTACAATATGTATGTAATAGTTCTTCTCTAATGAGTATGTTAGACTAAGGCAAATTATTTGACTTATTGTAAAATATTGTAACCACCAAATACTAAATAAACCATTTGAATTGATTGATTGCTTGCCTCATAATCAGAAGGTTAGGCGATCGAATCCAGCTCGATAGATGTATGTTTTTTAGGTTTTATTTTGACATTTGGAGAAACAAAAGTGCACAGATTTCATACGTTTTGAACAAGATCCCATTTTTGTTTAAAACGCCTAAATAAGTTTGTTACCTTTGAGTCTGAAATTACAATTTTGTTATTGTTGACATTGAAAAAACCTGTTTGATTAGGTTGACTAAAACGAAATCATACTGGAGATTAAAAGGGAAACATAACTGCTACGCTTATAATTTGGCAGATACTTTACTTTTCTAAATATGAATTAAGTTGCTTTCTGGAAATCTTCTGTATAACTTTCATGAAATTTGTGATAAAAGTTTCTTGTAAAGAGACTTACACTATCTATGGATATATCAAAATCTCGGGACGCACCAAGTGCGTTATGGTAGTGAATTTTCATAAAACTATTTTTTAATAGCTATAATATGTGTTTTTTTAAGAAAGCAGGCATCAAATTTGGTTACCAGTATAATCTATATAGTAAAAACAATGTGCCATGTTTCATCAAAATAACTTTATTGTTTGAAAACCTCTGGACGCAGCAAATGCGTTATGGCAGTGAATTTTCATAAAAATATTTTTAAATAGCAAATATGTGTGTTTTTTTAAAGAAAGCAGGCATCAAATTTAGTTACCAGTATAACCTATATAGTAAAAACAATGTACCATGTTTCATCAAAACAACTTTATTGTTTGAAAATGTACAAAAATTTCCGAAAGTAAACTTAAATTTTTCCCGAAAAAACTGGTTTTCTGGTCAACCTTATAGGTTAACAGCAAATTGATTCAAAATTTGAAGCATTTAATGAAAATTCGCTAGCATAACGCACTTGCTGCATCCCGAATTTCTTTTCTTACAAAGATGTATTATATTTCGATGGAAAATACAAAAATGCAATAACATAGGGCGCGTTCGATTAAAAAAAATCACTAAAAAAAAGAAAATTTGAATCACCAACGACTTTTGGGCCACCCTGTAATTGTGGAAATATTTTTTAAGATGTAGCTTAAGACACCCTACAATTAATGTATACAACTTTTTTTCGTAACTTGCATAATAACGGATATATTGCGCTTTAATGATTTTTTACGACAAAAATGATATTGACCATTAAACGATAAACTCTATAGCCAACACTACTGCTAAAGTATCAGAGAAAGGGTCTATTTGAAATGAATTTTCTGGGAATATTTTAGTAAAATGAAGGACAATGACGATTGAAACTAAGAGCTCAGGCTTTGTAAAACATTATTCTTGAGACATTTTCCTTCCATAGATCATATTAATTTCAGGTTCATTGCCTAAATATTAACAATTTTGACGTTTAAAATCGCGACTTTGACGTTTTGAGGAAAACCCAAATTTATTTTTCTTTAAATGCCTGTTACTTTTTTGTTCTTTAACCGACAGCGCTAAATTTTCGTAGGTACGTTACATATAACGATATAAACCCGTGTACCAAATTTCGTTGCCCTTACTTTGTTAATTCCGGAGATATAAATTTTTTTCGATTTTTTTCGAAAGAAAACACAAAATTTTCCGGGAAAACCTCGGCGGATTTTCCTGGCTAACGAACTTAACCAAGCCACTCGCGAAAGGAAGGTACTCACCAAATTTTATCAAAATCGGTCCATTATTTTTTTAGTTATAGGTGTGACACATAAATATATAAACATATATATATATATATATATATATATATATATATATATATATATATATATATATATATATATATATATATATATATATATATATATATATATATATAAACATATAAAGTCTGAAACCGACCTCGGATTTGGGTTCCAGGGGTCCTAAATAGCGCTCATTTGAAGAAATTTTTTCAAAATTCAAAAGTCGAGATCTCCTCTTTAGTGAATTTTTTTTAAGAAAATTCACTAAAATGTAAAAAAATTTCCGAAAGTAAACTTAAAGTGTTCCCGAAAAAACTCGTTTTTTGGTCAACCTTATAGGTTAATAGCAAATTGAGCTATTCAAATATTAAGCATTTGATCAAAATTCGCTACCATAACGCACTTACTGCGTCCAGAATTTTTGTTCTTACAAACATGCATTATATTTCGATGGAAAATGCAAAAATGCAATAACATAAGGCATGTTTGATTAAAAAAAAATAATTGTATCACCAACGACTTATGGGCCAGCCTGTGATTGTAGAAATAATTTTTTAAGATGTAGTTTAAGACACCCTATAATTAATATATACAATTTTTTTTCATATCTGGTATAATAACAGATATATTGAGCTTTATTGATTTTTTTTACGAAAATTCTACAAAAATTATATACCATTAACGATAAACTCTATAGCTAAGAGTACTGCCAAGCGTCAGAGAAAGGCTCTATTTGAAATGAATTTTCTGGAAACATTTTATTAAAATGAAGGACAATGACGGTTGAAACTAAGACTTCAGGGTTTGTAAAACATTCTTCTTGAGACATTTTATTTCCATAGCCCGTATTAGATTCAAGTTCTTTTCCTAAATGTTGCCAATTTTGACGTTTAAATCGCAACTTTGACGTTTTGTGAAAAACCCCAATTTATTTTTGTTTAAATGCCTATAACTTTTTTGTCTTTTGACCTACAGAGCTAAATTTTTGTAGGTAACTTGCCTATAATGATATAAAATTTGGTTGCCCTTACTTTGTTAATTTTGGAGATATAAATTTTTTTTGAAAGAAAACACAAAATTTTCCGGGAAAACCTCGTCAGATTTTCCTGGATAACGAACATATCGAAGCCACTTGCAAAAGGAAGGTACTCATCAATTTTGACGTTTAAAATCGCGATTTTGACGTTTTGAGGAGAACCCAAATTTATTTTTCTTTGAATGCCTGTAACTTTTTTGTCATTTAATCTACGGAGCTAAATTTTGGTAGGTAGTTTGCCTCTAATGATATAAACCCGCGTATGAAATTTTCTTGCCCTTACTTTGTTAATTTTGGAGATATAAATTTTTTTCGATTTTTTTCGAAAGGAAACACATAATTTTCCGGGAAAACCTAGGCAGATTTTCCTGGCTAACGAACTTATCCAAGCGACTTGCAAAAGGAAGGTATGTGCCAAATTTTATCAAAATCCGTCCATTATTTTTTAAGTTATAGGTGTGACACATAAATATATATATATATATATATATATATATATATATATATATATATATATATATATATATATATATATATATATATATATATATACATATATATATATATATATATATATATATATATATATATATATATATATATATATATATATATATATATATATAAACATATAAAGTCTGAAACTGACCTCGGATTTGGGTTCCGGGGGTCCTAAATAGCGCTCATTTGAAGAAATTTTTTCAAAATTCGAAAGTCGAGATCTCCTCATTAGTGAATTTTTTTAAAGAAAATTCACTGAAATGTAATTCTTTAGCTATATAGAAAATTGAGTTTTTGGAATTTTTCTCAAAAGGAGTTAGAGCACAAGATTTTTTTGATAATAGAGAGATATCGATGGTAACAATTTCGAAAGAGTTTTACGTAATAGGGCCTCCAAAATCGATCTTCAAGGTCTGTGTAAGTTTAAAGTATTAACTTTACTAATATGGCGTATAATAATAGTGTACAATTCTTACGACGTTAAGCAAAAAAATGTTTGAAATTTTTGTCGCCGATGCGATACTTACACACGTTGTGACGATCTGGAAGTTATAATGTAAAATATTATTCTAAGAAAATATTTTGTTTTTAAGTATTTAAGACTAAGCAATGTATTGTATAATAATTTTATAATTTAATAATTGATTTAGAAAAAAAATACCCTCATGGCTATTGAAAATAAAATTACAAATTTTATGTATTATACTTTATTAGCTGAAATTACACAATACGTCTATACAGTAAGTCCATTTTGACTTGTGTTGTATATAGTGACATAATTTAAACAGTTTATTCTAAAAATACTTGACACTGCATTATCCAAATATGACACTTCGAATTTTGACAACCCATTTTAAATAAAGTTTTTATACCATTTTTTCTTCAGTCTTACATTTCCAATCACTGCCTTCATTTACTACTAATCTTTACACATCCATCATTACTTTCCCATCATCATTCTTCATTTACTTTCCATGTACAAAATTTATAAAATTTTATACAAAACCGAACCGCTTCATTCTGACAATATTTGTAGTTAATACGTGATTTAAATCGTATCATACGATGCAGGTACTGTTTGTTTTCGAAACTCAGATCCAGTTGTAGGTACCTGAAATAAATAATTCCAATTTGTGGTGCATAAAGATGTGTTGTTCGCTTAAAAATCTCATCATTTATGGAAATTAAGATTCAAATAACAAATTTCATACAGCAAACTCACTGTAGAAATATGAAAAACACCATCGAGCATAAATAAACACATCATTTGCGCATTGATAAATCGAGATTTCATTGCATTATTTGCTGTCACGTTGGATCCCGACTGAAATAATTGCATGTGCAATGTGCACTGCGATGCCGTGAGTAATTGCGCTATTGGTGGATGTATGTACGATGCACCGCGTCTACCAATCGCAATAAACTGCAAATGCAACGCGATATTGGTGTAATGCATCTCTCATTACATCATGGGTACCCGACTTCAATTCCTTATTTTTCATAACAAATTTATCACGTTATTTGATTGCTATTTCCGGAAAATCTCCTCGTGTTCGCTTCTTAGTAGCTAACGGGTGTTTATACTAAAATCACTAAAATCACGAGCATATGAATAACAATGTGTGATTTTTCAAATTAATTTAGGTCTCATATAGGTATATCAAAAGAAGCATTTGATAACGTGCTTTAGAAAATATTACTTTATACAGTGTGAAACACATTTATGGAATACAATTCATTATTCAGCAAACATAGTTTTTGTGGAAAACGCTGAGATACGTGGAGTTTAATTTGTCGAACATTATCTTATAATCATAGTTAAAAAAAATTAAACTCCCACCATTTTATCCATTAAAAAAAAATAGCAACCCTACATTTTTTCATCACAATTCGATGAATCACATTTTTCTGAATGCGGAGATGCCCCATATGTATGGTCTAATATTACAGTTTTCAATACAGGGTGGCAAATTTAATACCGGAATATTAAAACTAAACAGTTTACCCTGAAATTCAAATTTAGAAAATAAACTTAATGGAAACGTCCCTTTCTTATAATAAATTTTCAAAATGTTTTCCATTCACTTGCACACAACGAAATAATCTGCTCTGGAATTCTTCACTGACTTATTATAATTTCTTATCTTGTCTTTTATCTAAAACGTACTTGATATCATTAATCGTTTCTTATTAACTACCAATTTTTGCAGTGTGAAATGTGAAACTTAACAGTTCTGTTTTATTTTGTAGTGTATTGTGTTGAATGCACGATCTCCTAATAAATTCGTCGTAATTTTGTTCCGATAATTTCAATTAATTCTTGGTCTAATAATGCGATACTTAACTGAAACTCTGCGAACAGAAATATAAATATGGTGATATGTGTAGAACACAGGCAAAAGTTGTTAACCCAGAGAACTGTGTCTAAGATACATTCACAGTTTCGTGATTATGGACACGTTAAACCACTGCCTAGGAGACCCAAGTTTGTTGAAGAAGATGTAAAACTCAATATTTTATTGGCTTTTCAAGAAGAGCCAACAACTTCTACCCGTCAAGTTGCACGTGAAAATGATGTTAGTCAATCAACAGTTTTAGGGTGTCTCAAAAACGAAAACTACAACAAACTACAACACGTTCAAGAGTTGATTGACGGTGATTTTGATAGAAGACAGCAATTTTGTGAACAACTGCTGGACATGTTACGTAGAAATATTATTTCTTCTGCTGACGTTCTGTTTTCCGATAAAGTAATATTTCTTTTGAATGACGATGTAAACAGGCAAAATTGCAGATATCACGTAGTTGGACCTGTTTTTATAGAAAATCTAAACGGTCCAAGATATTTAGAAATGCTAAGAGAACAGGTTGTCCCAGAATTGTATCCAAATGTGATGGAACCTACTATTCCCCATGAAAGGATTTCTTCAAGTATGGGAGTATTTACACGAAGTCTTTCAACAAAGATGGATTGGACGAAAAGGATTCGTAGTATGGCCCGCTAGATCACCAGATCTTACACTTCTTGATTTCTTTTTATGAGGATACCTTAAAAACAGAGTGTATAAAACGCAACCTGCTGATTTAGATGATTTTAAAATGAAAATAACAGAAATTAGGAACGTAACGCCTGACGTGTTGAACAGTTAGGGAAGAATTCCAGAGCAGATTATTTCCTTGTGTGCAAGTGATTGGAGAACATTTTGAACATTTATTATAAGGAAGGAACGTTTTTGTTAAGTTTATTTTCGAAATTTGAATTTCAGGGTAAACTGTTTAGTTTTAATATTCCGGTATTAAATTTCCAGCCTGTATTGAAAACTGTAATAATATATCATACATATGGGGTATCTCCGCATTCAGAAAAATGTGATCCATCGAATTGTGATGAAAAAATGTAGGGTTGCAATTTTTTTAATGCATAAAGTGGTGTGGGTAAAATGGTGGGAGTTTAATTTTTTACCTATGATTATAAGATAAGGTTCAACAAATTAAACTTCACGTGTCTCAGCGTTTTGTTTGTCCCCTATGGGTCCGGGGACTAACTAAAAGAATAGGCCCAAGGTAACTCCTGCCTGTCGTAAAAGGCGACTAATTGGAATTAAACACTGGCGGGGGTCTTGTCCATGTGGGCCTGGAGGGAGGCGGATATCTCTGGGGAGTGATGTACACCCGGATTTTGAGGCCTCCACTCTGGGTTTAGAAATGGATGGTTGCCCGCGCTTGGTTGGTACTCGGGAGCGGGGTTCCGGATGGGTGCCGCCTTGGGTGAGTGCTGGCGGGTGTCGTATGTCTAGACGACCCGGAGGGGGTTGACAACTCTGATGGGTGGTAAACACCCCCACTGTGTGCTTCGGAATGGACGGGCGGCCTCGCTTGTGCGATGCTCGAGAGCGGGGCTCGATGGGATGTCGCCTTGAGTTTAGCACTGGTGGGTGTCGGGCCTAGACGAACCCGGAGGAAAGCTGAAATCTTTAGAGGTGGAATACAACTAAGGGTTGAGGCCTCTCTTGTGAGCTTCGAAACGGACAAACAACCTCACTTGGATGCTGCTCGGATGCGGGACTTCATGATACTGCCCCAAGTTAAACACTGACGGATGTCTGGTCCAGACGAACTCTGAGAGAGGTTATCTCTCTTTGAGCTTTGAGACGGGCAAGCGACTTCGCTCTGATGGCAGTACACCTGCCAAACAAAGTTTCACCTCGCAGGTGTCGTCTCCTGTCGGAAGCTGTATTTGTTGGGTGAAATTTAAGCTAACGCTGGCAGGTATTGGGCCTGGACTAACCCGGGGGTGGCTGGGGTCTCTAGGGGTGGAGTATACCTGGAGACTTGGGCCTACTCTGTGAGCATCGATACAGGCTAACGACCCCGCCTGGATGTTGCTTGAGGGCGGGGCTTCATGATACCGCCTAGAGTCAATGGAATACTGGTGGGGGTCTGGTGCAGATGAGGCTGGGCGGAGGCGGATATCTCTGGAGAATGATATGTACCCGGAGTTTGACGCCTCCACTCTGGCCTTAGAGACTGACAATTGGCCTCGCTTGGTTGTTACTCGGGAGTGGGGTTCCAGATGATACCGCCCTGGATTGAGCCCTGGCGTGTGTCGTGTGTCCAGACGTCCCGGGGGGCTCTGATCTCTGATGAGTGGTAAACACCCGGAGTTTGGAGCACATACTGTGTGCTACGAAACGGACGTACGGCCTCGCTGGGGTGATGCTCGGGAGCGAGACTCGATGGAATGTTGCCTTGAGTCTAACACTGTTAGGTGTCAGGTTTAGATGAGCCTGGGGGGAGCAGAGATCTCTAGTGGTTTACAACTGGAGATTAGATGCTGCTCGAGAGCGGGACTTCATGATACCGCCTCGAGGCAAACACTGACGGATGTCGGGTCCAGACGAACTCGGAGAGAGGTTATCTATCTTTGAGCTTTGAAACGGGCAAGCGACTTCACTCAGATGGCAGTACACCTGCCAAACAAACTTCCACCCTCAAGAAAAGATCGACTCCCTCAGGGAGCTGGAATTGATAGGTGAAATTTAAATAATTAGACATGAGCCACAATAGACCTAAGGTCGTGGTGGAGGGACTGGAATAACCCACTCACAATAAAATCTAATCTAATCTCTAATCTCAGCGTTTTCCACAAAAACTATTTTTTGCTGAATAATGAATTTTATTCAATAAGTGTGTTTCACACAGTATAATAAAGAGAGCTGGACTGGATTAAAGACATAAGCGCAATAGTCTCATTCAAAATAAAACTCAAATTACGTCAATACGTACAATGTGGAACAGTCAAATAGAATAAATTCAGTATCTCAATTACTGTGAATATTTATTTTAAAAGTCTGGACGCAGCAAGTGCGTTATGGTAGTGATTTTTTTAATAAAAGCAAGCATCAAATTTGGTTATCAGTATAACCTATATAATAAATGTTTAATGTTATTATAAGTTCAAAAAGTTCGGGACGCAGCAAGTGCATTATAGCAGTGAATTTTCATAATAAATATACACTATTTTTTTCCCTTAGGACCCGTCCGCAACTTTGCCACCCCGATAGCACTGCAGCCTTTGGCTTATTGTGCATAATGTACACTATTAGTAAAGTATATTATTAAAACTAATTCTTTAAATTTAAATGTATCTTGGAGATTGGTTTTAGAGGTCCCAGTAAGCGATTTCTTGATGATATTTCTGTTTTCTATGGAGCTAGAAAATTAAAATTTGGTACATATATGTAAATACTGCAAGTCGCTTTAAAAAATTGTGTTACAAATTTCATTAGATACAAAAGTTTTCCAGAAAAAAATTCATTATTTACAAACAGTGCGTGCGAAGTTATCAATACGGCAGGTATTTTTCCTTATTAATTGCTTGGATCGTTTTGTTTTAGTCAACCCAATCGAACTAGTTTTTGCAAACAAAACAACCAAAAAGGTATTTTACATAGGTTTTACTACGGCTCAAGATTGAAGATTATAGCTTAATGGGAAATTGAGTTAGTAGATTTGAAATCTTTTTACAAAAATTCTCTACCACAGCGTACTTGCACCCAGACCCTCTTCATCGCTTATTAACTGTTGCTGTATACATACTTTTTAAAATGTTAGAATATTGTAGCTCTCTATGTGAGACTGACAAACAAGGCAACCTCAAATTCATTTTTGGGAAAATATTTTAAACAAATTAAATGAAGTAACAATTTAAACATAAATTGAAAATCTTGGTTCGTGGCTTCGTCACGGGAGTTCTCCCCCTTCTACATGCGTACAACCACCCTCAATACATAAACAAGAACAATATAAATAGGTAAAATTACTTCGCAACAACCCCCAAGAAAGTTGAGCGCCCTGTGGTAGCTTATAGAAGTCCAGCTAAGCTGAAACTTTCCGCTCACATTTCCTTTTTATCTTCTTCCCTGCCCAGCACCCCTATTTACTCCTGGTCCTGTAACTTTCTTAGGGGCCGTTTGCAAGACATTTTTCTTGTGGTATGTGCATCCAAAAAGGGTTCTAAGCATGTTTCTGAATTTTTTTCTAAAAGTCCCCCGTGTTCTAAACTGCTAATTTACCGAAAAATATTATTTCCAAAAGGAAAGTACCTGCGAAATTATAAACGTGGCAGGTATTTTTCCTTATTAATCGCTTGGATGATCCATTTTAGTCAACTCAATCCAATCAGTTTCTGCAAACCAGATAACAGAAAAGGTTTTTTAAAAGAAATTTGTAGTTATTTTTCAAATCTAGTGGGTACCCACGCTGCCTTTACATGGGTTTTACTATGTATCAAAACTGAAGATTCTAGTTTAATGGGAAATTGAGTTATCACTATTTGAAATATTTTTACAAGAATTTCTTTTCAACACTTATTTACTATTACTGTATCCATACTTTCTGAATATAAAATAAATATAAACAGTACAAAATTTTGAAATTATAATTTAATAATTTACACTGTACATCTGGTTATATATGTAATTTAAACTGCTTTATGATATTATGTAGTTTCATTTACTTCAAATGTTCCATAAAGAGTAAAAGCTAAGAGTAAAGAAACCATAAGTACCTAGGTATTAGACTTATATTAGTTTGAGGTAGGTATATTTCTTGTTGAAATAATGTTGTTTCAGTACCTACATGCATTGATTTAGAACCTGAATCTGAGGTACACAACCACTTTCTTATTTATTTGATTGGAAGTTAGAATCATAATATACTACAGTCACAGTCGACGCCCGAAGGCATTAGTTAAAGTTATGTTAAAATTAAAAGTTGGGTTATTATTTACCTACTATTTGTATTAACCGTTGAATATAGGTAGTTGTTTTTTATTCTGAGATTCTAAGGTATTAGCGGAGTCGAATTCGAGGTTATGCGCAGAATGAACACGTTTCTCTCGTGACTCCTGTCAGCTAACAGATGACAACTAGTGGTGTTTTCAGATCAAACTAGAGAGAAGGGGATGGCTTTTAAATACCGTGAAAATAGGAAGCTTAATATTTATACGTATAATATTAATATAATATAATAAAACGTGGTTCTAGATTGCTTTTAAACAAATTGAATCAGTTTCATTAAAATTTCTATTTAGTTACATTCTTCTGATATCTACAGATTTAGATGAGAGTTGTCGTAAATGGCTACCCCGCGGATTGTTTATTGTGACATATTTTCGTAGCCTTTCCGTTTAAAACTTAATTTGGAGATTTTGTTTGCAATGGCAGCGGAACCCTGATTTATCTGTCTGACCTTGTCTAACATTATAGGCATCCATTTAGAGGTAATTTCAGGTCATATAGTAGATTATTGATTTTTTATTTAGTTATAACTCAAGATCTAGTGAACCATTTGAGTTCAAATTTGGTAGGTAGGACCACTTGTAAAATTTGTACGTGTTTGTCAAGTTTTTGCTTAATATTTCTAGTAATTTAAAAGATATTGCGTTTTCAGTCAGTTTTTTCATTCTTTTCTAAAAGTATTTGAGTGTCAAAACTGTCTAACGAATTGAGAAACCGGTGCGATTTTAGTGAATTTTCTTTAAAAAAATTCACTAATGAGATCTCGACTTTTGAATTTTGAAAAAATCCTTCAAATTAGCACTAATTAGGACCCCGAGAACACATATCCGGGGTCGGTTTTAATTTTTATATGTTATATATATATATATATATATATATATATATATATATATATATATATATATATATATATATATATATATATATATATATATATATATATATATATATATATGTATCACACCGATAACTCAAAAAATAATAGGCCGATTTTGATAAAATTTGGTAAGTACCTTCCTTTTGCAAGTGGCTTGAATAAGTTCGTTAACCAGGAAAATCTGCTCAGTTGAAATAGATTAAACAATGTTTTATTTTAATTAGACAGACGGATTCCCCCTATCAGTGTCAGTTCTGAGCCAGCCTTAAATGTATGGCATTTAGACCACGAAATTATAATGCATGTTTGTAAGAAAATAAATTCGGGACTCAGCAAGTGCGTTATGGTAGCGAGTTTTTATTGAATGCCTCAAATTTGAATAGCTCAATTTGCTATTAACCTATAAGGTTCGTGGCCAGGAAACTAGTTTTTTCGGGAACATTTTAAGTTGATTTTCGAAATTTTTTTTTACATTGGCGTCAAAAATTTCAAAATGTTCTTTCCGCTTAAACGTCGTAAAAATTATCAAAACATATTTTGTGTGTCGATCTGTAAGTCTCTATGTTTGTAGCCACGATAACTTTAGAACGAATTGAGATACCGTCTTTAATTTGGTATACAGTTAGCACCCGACAAACGAACGGTTTGAATTCTTTTTGGATGAAATCGCTCCAGGGGGTAGGGGAAAACGGGGGATGATTTGGTTGAAATTGACATTTTTTCGTTAAAACTCGAGTAAGATAACGTTTTAGGGTTTGTTTATCAGAAAACTTTAAATTTCATCACACATATGGTATTTTGTGCTGAAATTATTTTAGGGGTTCAACGTGTGGGGGTGGAATATCGGTGATAGAAATTTCAATGGTTTTTTTTTGCTAAAAAGGCGTAAAAAGTCTCAAAACATATAGAAAATTTGATTCTGGAAAGAAAACTTTTTGTCTGTTGGTCTGTATATCTGTCTGTTTGGAGCCACGATCATTTTAGAATGAATTGAGATATTGTCTTTAAATTTGGTATACAGTTAGCACCCGAGAAACGAACGGTTTGAATCCTTTTTGGGTGAAATCGCTCCAGGGGGTAGCGAAAAACGGGGGATGATTTGGTAGAAATTGAAATTTTTTCGTTAAAACTCGAGAAATATAACGTTTTAAGGTTTGTTTATTAGAAAACTTTAAATTTCATCACACATCTGGTATTCTGTGCTAAAATTATATTAGGGGATCAACGTGTGGGGGTGGAATATCGGTGATAGAAATTTCAATGTTTTTTTTTTGCCAGAAAGGCGTAACAAGTCTCAAAACATATAGAAAATTTGATTCTGGAACGAAATTTTTTTGTCTGTCGGCCTGTACGTCTGTCTGTTAGTAGGCTCAATAACTTTCAAACGAATTGAGATATCATCTTCAATTTTGGTATCCAGTTAGCACTCTACAAAGAAACGCTTCGACTTTTTTTGTAAGATCGCTTCATAGGGTAGGGGATAGCTAAGGGGTGATTTCGTGAAAATTTTAACATTTTATCGTTAAAACTCGAGAAATATAACGTTTTAGAAGTTTATGGGTACAGGAATACAAATATTTTCTTTGTAGTCAAGCCATGGACCCTAAATTCATCTCATGAGACTATCTTTCTGATGAGAGTAGATTATCACAGCTATATGGTAGTTATGATTCAATTTTCAACACTAGTTTTTTATGATTTTTCGTTTATCTCTTAATAAAGTTTATCAATTCAGCCTGTTTTCATTTAAACGAGACAAGTAAATATCCCGTAAAATCATCACAAAGTCGATTGGATTCCAATTCGTAAAAATATTTTATACAATTATTGCTGAAAAAGTGGAAATAATTAATTTTCTCTACATGAATGACAGTGCACGACAGGCAACGCAGATTCTTAATGATCGCCATCCTGACCTGACCTGACTAGACCTGACCTGACGATCGTTTCACTAACAAAGTTAGCGTCATCAGAGAGATGAATAAACAACATAGTTTACTCATCCCTCTGATTACGCTAACTTTGTTAAAGGAACGATCGTCAGGTTTAAAAACTGTATTGTGTTGAATTGGGTTATTCAAATTGTACTTATCACAGGTTTTAATCTTTACCCATTGTCTTATCAAAATTCGCTACCATAATGCATTTTCTGCGTCCAGACTTTTTATTCTTAATAACTGGTCTAACGTAAGTTTGTTCATGTCCTAATATTTCGACATGAGAAAGGTATTGCCTCTGTGTACGTGTTTCACTAATTATGGGACACCTCTATAATCAGAAATGTCCACAAAATAGCTTTCTACAATAATCAGTAATACTATAGACAAGCTGCCTATCAGGCACGATGTTTGTTCACCTTTTCTGGCATTATAACCATGGTCCCTAGCAGCTGTGGTTGCTATAGCTACTAGCTATATCAGTTGAGCTTTCATACAAGAGGATTACGTTACGGCATCACTTGTGTAGACTATAATAGATGTTCCAGGTAAAGTTTTGCCTACATATAATTCTACTTTGCTTTCTAGCAAAGAAAATCTTAGAACTGCAACAAAAAATCTATTATGTTGATAATGGCAAGCTGAGCTTTGGCAAATGCTCAGATAGCAATGGTCGTATGTACAGAGTGATTCTTTATAATGTCGCCCCCCTTTAACTTTGTTATTTTAAGTGTCCCAAAAAAATTGAAAGGATGGTCATGTAGGTGCTAAAAAATACTTTTTTTCTGCGTATAAAAAATTTGAAAAATGATCAGTATACAGGGAAAACCAAAAAGTTCATTTTTTTTCAATGGATCACCCTATATATGAATTTATTTTTCGATTCCTCGTAAAATTCTAAGCATAATTTATATAACATACCGTATACTTAAAATGAATAGTTTTTGAAATATTCGCATTTGAAACGTTATTATCACAAATTTTATTAAACCGGAACAACTGTTACAAATCAAGAAATCTAACAATAAATAATATTACAAAAACAGTTTCCAATTAAATGTAAAGATGCTCTACCGGGCCTCCATTTTCTTCAACACATTGTATAAGGGTTCTTCGCATTTTCTCTAATGAATCTGTTATGAATGCTGGGTTATTTTCATTTAAATTAATAATTTCATTCCGTATCAAATCTTTAAGATGTTCGTTGTTTTCAATTTGGTGATCGTATACACGGTTTTTTATATAACCCCAAAGAAACGCATCCATAGGTGTCAAATCGGGGCTGTTTGCAGGCCATTTAATTGGCGCATTTCTTCCGATCCATTCAGGAAACCTCTCATTTAGGTAACTAAGCACAGCACGATGTTGTGAGGGGGTGCTCCATCCTGTTGAAAAATTTTATATTGTAATATATTTAAGGGCAAATCGTCGAAATATTCTTCGAACTCGTTTTCCAAGAAATCTATATAGCGGCCTCCATTAGTATCAAAAAAATACGGACAGTGTCAAAAAATACGGACCGATAACTCGATCGCCCAGGATACCACACCACACATTCACGGATTGTCGCCCTTGGAACTTAAATTCCATATAAGAATGTGGATTCTCTCTTGCCCATTGTCTGGAATTTTTTCGGTTAATCAGGCCACTAGTATAAAAGGTAGACTCGTCAGTCCATAGAACTGTTTTCAAAAAATTGTTATTTATGTTTATTCTGTCTAGAATCAGTTGACAAAATGCGACCCGATCATCTTTTTGCATTTGGGTAAGCTTTGTAGTGGGTTTAATCTTATATGGCTTTAGATTCCATTTTCTTAACATTCTTTGGACTTTACTGTATGAAGTTCGCTGAATATTTTCTTGTGTTGCTCGTAATGTCTTTGAAATGTTTCTTATGGAATTGTTTGGATTCTATTCTATAGCAAGTAAAATATTGAATTCTGCATTTTCATCTACGTTCACAGCAGTTCTTTTTCTCCTTTGTAAATTTGACGTTTCTTGAAACATCCTTTATATAGATGTGAACGTTTTTCAAGTTGGGACATGCGTACCGGGATTATCTTTTATCATATTTCTAATGGCAGCGCGACAATTTAAATTATTTTTAATATAATAACTTAAAAGAAGTTTTCTTTCTTTGTCTGAGTACGACATTTTTACTTACTAAACAATACAACTACAACAATATTGACAAAATGTCACTGTCAGTTATTTGTTTTCAATTAAAAGCGTGGTATCCTAGGACTTCTTGATTTGTAACAGTTGTTTAATAAAATTTGTGATGATAACGTTTCAAAGGCAAATATTTCAAAAACTATGTATTTTAAGTTTACGGTATGTTATATAAATTATGCTTAGAATTTTACGAGGAAACAAAAAATAAATTTATATATAGGGTGATCCATTGAAAAAAAAACGAACTTTTTGGTTTTCCCTGTATACTAATCATTTTTCAAATTTTTTTATACGCAGAAAAAAATTATTTTTTTAGCACCTACATAACCATAGTTTCAATTTTTTTGGGACACTTAAAAAAACAAAGTTAAAGGGGGGCGACATTATAAAGAATCACTCTGTACAAGGTTCAGTCTGTTAATTTAAAGATGCAAAAAGCACAGTGTAAGCTTATGCTGTTATGCTGTGCAAAAAGTGTGAGCACAGCAAATGCGTTATGGTACTCAATGTTCTTAAAAATAGTTGAAATCACGAAAAATAATAAAATAATTAGTTTTGTACCTACAAATTTCTTTGATAAAAAACTGTTTCACGAAAACCGGTTTAATTGGATTGACTAATGAAGCTAACAGCATAAATTGTCAGGTACCCTCCATTTGGCTAATAGCTTAGATAAATTCTCTAGCCAGCCCGAAAGAACCAGTTTTTCTCAGAAAATTGTACATTTTCGGCCGGAAAATTTTTGAATCCGCGAAAATAACAAAGTGATTGACGTTTTTGTAAGAAACAGTACAAAATATTTTTGAAGTATTTTTGTTGTACTTTTGGACTTGCTTACACCAAAAAAAAACTTAGTCTTCGTCTGTAATATTTGATAGATTTCCTAACCCACATATAATATTATAGCATTGCAAACTTTTTGAACTACAGGGCGACGAACTTTTTTTTACCACCATATGCTATATAGGACCACCTTGCGTTCCAAATCTGATTGGAATATATTTGGTATTTCTGAAGGAAAAACCATTTGCTATAAAAATATACGTGCTAAACTTACACTGTGTACCGAAAAAGAATCTACACTAATCGTTACCTTAACTCCCAATCTCGCCATTATCCATCGCTAACTAAATTGCGTGGTTCGAATACCAGTAAGACCATCTTTTGAGACTAACGGATGACAACAATAAACAGACAGGATCAAACTTTTTAAGACAGACATTGCCAGAAAACGAATACGACAAAAATCACGTACTAGAAAACATTAGAAACGCACAACAACAAGTCACTACACCACAACCAGAACAGAGTTAAACACACTGAGACCTGAGAGACGATCTCCAGCGAGATTTGGGGAGTAGGCAGATTGAGGCCGTGTAATCGATCTACGACAACCCAACCGATCCTTATCCACCGCTCTAAGGAGTAGCAATATTGAGGTCTTGGAGTTCATTTCCTTTCATACTTCCTCTACTTCTTGAAAATGGCTCCAAAACAGAAGCCGACACCTCTAGTTTTAATAAATTCTGGACCTGGTTCCATATATAGGGATACCTGATCCTCTCAGTTTGGAGTTAGAGGGGGATTATCAACGCAGAATCCTTTAAACGTCCTGACCACACAAATCTATTCAGCTCCGGTTAAACAAAAACAAAGCATCCGTATATTTCTGGACAAGCATTTGATAATTTCAACCACTGGAAAACTTCGCAGAAGTTGGAAGGAATTGGTTTATATTGATATATATATATATATATATATATATATATATATATATATATATATATATATATATATATATATATATATATATATATATATATATATATATATATATATATATATATATATATTTTTTTTTTTCATGCATCCTGAGGACGCCTAGTTCGCGCTCATTTAAATAATTTCAAAGTTACGGTCTCATTAGAAATTTCTTTCTACAAAAATTCGCTATAGAGGAAAGTGGGGTAAAATATTATGTGGATAACCTGTACGTACAACCTTCTAGGTGAAGTCGAAAAAAATATTTTTTAAACAAATAATTAAAAAATCTCTGGACGCAGCAAGTGCGTTATGGTAGCGAATTTTCTTTAAAATATTTTTAATAGCAAATGTCTTTCTTTGAGGAAAGCAGGCATCAAACTTGGTTGCCTATATAGTAGAAACAATGTACCACATTTCATCGAAATAAATTTATTGTTTGAAAATATATAAACATTTTTCACAAGTCTGGATGCAGCAAATGTGTTACGGAAGTGAATTTCCGTTAAAATGTTTTTAATAGCAAATGCGAGCAGGCATCAATCTGATTATCGGTATAGCCTATGTAGTAGAAACAATGTACCATATTTTATCAAAATTACTTATTGTTTGAAAATGTACAAAAATTTTCCGAAAATAAACTTAAATATTGGTTTTCTAACCAACAAAACTTACGTTAATAGCAAATTGAGTTATTGAAATTTGAAGGATTTAATGAAAATTCGGTAAATTTGCAGATTAGCTCCCGAACGCTTTTCAAAAAATTGTTTTCAGAAATATTACTAGGACCCCACCTGGATGCACAAACCACAAGAAAAATTTCTTGTTCACACTCCTCAAGGAAGTTACGGGACTGGGAGTGAATAGGGGTGCTGGGCGGGGTAGGTAGTAAAAAGGAAATATGAGCAGAAAAAGCAAAGAAAACTGCTTAAAAGCTGTCTATTTGAAGCCGTATCCCCATGAAACCCCGCCTACCTCACACAGCACCCCTATTCTCCCCCAGGTCACGTAACTTCCTTGGGGGGTATGAACAAGAAGTTTTTCTTGTGGTTTATGCAACGAGGGTGGTTGTATGCACACGAGCGGGGAAGGAAAATGCCTACGACGCAGGAACCCCCGCCCCGCTTTGACTTGCGGTAGGGTTGGGGGGTTGGGGTGACTGTTCCGTCGTGAGGAAAAAATTTTTGTTCATACCCGCCAAGGAAGTGACGGCACCTGGGGGAATAGGGGTGCTGTGCGGGGTAGGCAGGGTTTAAGAGGGATATGGCTTCAAGATGTGAAAAAGACAACTTTCAAGCCCGTTTTATTCGCATTTTCTGCTCATATTTCCTTTTGACTATTTACCCCGCCCAGCACCCCTATTCACTCTTGATCCCGTAACGTCCTGGGGTGGGGGGGGGGGGGGGGGTGGTGAACAATTATTTTTTCTTGGAGTTTGTGGATCCAGTGGTGCTAGGCAAGTTTCTGAAAACAGTTTTTTCAAAAGCGTTCGGGAGGTAATCTGCAAATTTACCGAAAATTCGCTAACAGAACGCACCTACTGCGTCCAGATTTTTGTCTTATAAACGCATCATATTTCGATAAAAAAAATGCAAAAATGCATGCTTAACAAATTTGTCCTACGAAAATTAGCTAAAAAAATTATAGACCGTTAAACCATAAACTTCACTAAACCTACAAGTAAATATCCAAAAAAGTATCAACATAACTAAACTGACAGCCAAAGCATCAGAGAAAGGGTCTCTTTGAAATGAATATTCTGTAAATATTTTAGTAAAATGAAGGGCAATGACGGTTGAATCTGAAACTTAAGGGTTTGCAGAACACTCTTCTAGCAACATTTTCATTTCGCAATCGGTATTTGTTTCACATTCTTTGCCTAAACATTGCCAATTTTGACGTTTAAAATTGCAAGTTTGACGTTTTGAGGAAAACTCCAAAATTTGTTCCTTTAACTGCCCATAACTTCTTTGACTTTAAAACTAGTGACCTAAATTAACAAAGTTCACTCTTTATAATACAAACACGCGTGCCAAATTTGGTTGCCCTTACTTTGTTATTTATGGAGATATGATTTTTTTTAGGAAGAAAACACAAAATTTTCCGGGAAAACCTGGTCCGATTTTCCTGGCTAACGAACTTATTCAAGCCACTTGCAAAAGGAAGGTACTCACCAAATTTGATCAAGATCGGTCCATTATTTTCTGAGTTACCGATCGGAGATATATATATATATATATATATATATATATATATATATATATATATATATATATATATATATATATATATATATATATATATATATATATATATAAATATAAACACAGATCTCCTCATTAGCGATTTTTTTTAATTCGCTAATATAAAAAAGTTCTGGACGCAGCAAGTGCGTTATGATAGTGAATTAAATGCTTTAAATTTGAATAACTCAATTTTCTATAAAGATAGAAAGTTGAATTTTGGTATGTAGTAAGGTCCTCCGCAAGGCAACATATCCACCGAATTTCATTAGAATACCTATGTAATTTTCGAGAAAAAAAAGTTTTTCGAAAGAAAACTCAACTGCCTGTGGCCTGTATACCTGACAAAAGGCTGTATTATATCTTATTGCTTGATTCTTCGGCGGCTTGGTAATCATTTTATTTGCATTTGACATAATATGAAAGCGCCTGTGCAAAATGTTGCAATTGTTTGAATATGTAATAAGGACAATAGAATACAGGAAGTTACATGTTATATACTTATACTGGGGAGTGGTGCCACCTAACCGGTTTAACATAATATACTTACACTAAGTATCCATTCGCATATTTACATTCGTAATTGAGCTTGATAGTAATTTTGCAATGGCGATCCGACTTGCAAAATTTATAAGAAGCTTTTCACATTATATCAGTTATGAATTAAATAAAGCTTCAACAGAGATAATACATAATAACTTATTTAGTTATCTACAGATTATACAGCTTGATCATTTATTATGTTATAAAGTCCTGTGTAGTGCATGGAATGGTAGGTTTTTAAAAAGCCACTTCATAATTAAAAATGGCGACGCAGTAAGTACGTTATGGTAGCGAATTTTCATAAAGATATTTTGACTTAATGTCAAAAAAGATGCCTTTTTGTATAAAATAATGGCTTTTTTGTACAAAAGATTAAATTTGGTGGATACTATAACATTTATGGTAGAAAATATGTACCATATTTCATTAAAATAACTTTATTGTTTGAATAAATGCAAGACATTATCTGTCTCACCAGTTTTTTCGGTAAAATTGTAAGTCCATATTTTCCTGACCAACAGACTAATTCAGGCAATTTACACAAAAACCACACCTGCCAAGATATAATTATTGCCAAAAAATTTTGTGACAAACATTTTCTCGATATTTAATTCTCGAATTTTTTTTCCAAAAATTCGATTATGTAATGTTATACCAAAATTATACAAGGTGATTTATTAGCTGTCACCACCAAATTGAGACAATTAAAGTGTGAGCTAATTTCAAAAACTTCATATAATCATATGTCCGACTTTAGCGAATTTTTCGTAAAACTAAAAATTCACTAATGAGGAGATCTGTGTTTATATATATATATATATATATATATATATATATATATATATATATATATATATATATATATATATATATATATATATATATATATATATATATATATATATATATATATATATATATATATAATATAGATATATCATGATTATTACTGGAAACACATACTAGTTTCGCTCTTATTTGAGCTCATCACTCTGTTATACCAGCAATAATCAAAACATATCTAAATTAATTGGCTTAACGTTGCCAAAATCTAAACGAAACGTGAGATGTCAGTAGCTTATATATATATATATATATATATATATATATATATATATATATATATATATATATATATATATATATATATATATATATATATATATATATATATATCACACCGATAACTCTCAAAAAATAATGGGCCGATTTTGGTGAACTTTGGTGCGTACCTTCCTTTTATAAGTGGCTTGGATAAGTTCGTTTTCCAGGAAAATTTAACTCGTTTTTCCGGAAAAATTTAGGATTTTCTTTCGGAAAATGTTTGTATCTCCGAAAATAACAAAGCTATGACAACCAAATTTGGCATATACGTTTTCACTAACAAACTTACCCTACATGCCAAAATTCAGATCTCTATGTTAAAAGGAAAAAGAGTCTGGACGCATAAAGTGCGTTATGGTAGCGAATTTTCTTTAAAATATTTTTAATAGCAACTGTCTTTCTTTGATGAAAGCAGGCATCAAACTTGCTTGCTTGAGTTATTGAAATTTGAAGGATTTAATGAAAATTCGGTAAATTTGCAGATTAGCTCCTGAACGCTTTTCAAAAAATTGTTTTCAGAAACATTACTCGGACTCCACCTGGATGCACAAACCACAAGAAAAATTTCTTGTTCACTCCCCCCCCAAGGAAGTTACTGGGGGGGTGTGACTGGGAGTGAATAGGGGTGCTGGGCGGGGTAGGTAGCAAAAAGGAAATATGAGCAGAAAATGAAAAGAAAACTGCTTGAAAGCTGTATTTTTGAAGCCATATCCCCATTAAATCCTGCCTACCCCGCACAGCACCCCTATTTGCCCTAGGTCACGTAACTTCCTTGGGGGGGTGTGAACAAGAAATTTTTCTTGTGGTTTATGCAACGAGTGTGGTTATATGCACACGAAGGGGGAGGGAAAATGCCTACGACGAGGCAGATCCCCCCCGTTCGACTTGCGGCATCGGCGGGGGGTTGGGGGGTGGCTGCTTTGTCGTGGGGATTTTCCTTCCCCCTCGCGTGCATACAACCACCCTCGCTGCACAAACCACAAGGAAAATGTCTTATTCTTACCCACCAAGGAAGTTACGGCAACTGGGGGGGGGTATAGGGGTGCTCTGCGGGGTAGGCAGGGTTTAAGGGAGATATGGCTTCAAGATGTGAAAAGGACAGCTTTCAAGCCCGTTTTATTCGCATTTTCTGCTCATATTTCCTTTTTACTACCTACCCCGCCCAGCACCCCTACTCACTCCTGGTCCCGTAACTTCCCTGGGGAGGGGTGTGAACAAAAAGTGTTTCTTGGGGTTTGTGGATCCAGGGGGGGGGGATGCAGGTTTCTGAAAACAGTTTTTTGAAAAGCGTTCGGGAGCTAAACCGCAAATTTACCGAAAATTCGCTACCAAAACGCACTTACTGCGTCCAGATTTTTTTTCTTGCAAACGCATCATATTTCGATAAAAAATGCAAAAATGCATTAACGAATTTGTTCTACGAAAATTACCTAAAAAAATATAGACCGTTCAACCATAAACTTCACTAAACCTGCAGCGAAAGCATCAACTTAACTAAACCGACAGCCAAAGCATCAGAGAAAGGGTCTATTTGAAATGAATTTTCTATAAATATTTTAGTAAAATGAAGGGCTGTGACGGTTGAATCTGAAACTTAAGGGTGTGCAGAACACTCTTCTTGCAACATTGTCTTTTCACAATCGGTATTTGTTTCACATTCTTTGCCTAAACATTGCCAATTTTGACGTTCAAAATTGCAAGTTTGACGTTTTGAGGAAAACTCCAAAATTTGTTTCTTTAACTGCCCATAACTTCCTTGTCTTTAAAGCTAGAGACCTAAATTGGTACAGAGTTCACACAGATCTCCTCATTAGCGAATTTGTTTTTTAATTCGCTAAAACTGGCGACGCAGTAAGTACGTTGTGGTAGCAAATTTTCATAAAAATATTAGGACTTAATGTCAAAAAATATGCCTTTTTTGCATAAAATAATGTCTTTTTTGTATAAAAGTGTGGATACTATAACATTTATGGTAGAAAATATGTACGGTATTTCATCACAATAACTTTATTGTTTGAATAAGTACAAACCATTCTCTGAAAATATGGACTTACAATTTTACGGAAACAACTGGTCCAACTTTCCTGACCAACGGACTTATTCAAGCAATTTACAAAAAACCACATCTGTCAAGATAAAATTATTGACAAAAAGCTTTGTGGAAAAAATTACAAAAAATTGTGTCGATATTTATTTCTCAAAAATTCGCAATTTTTTCTAAAAATTCGCTTATGTAATGTTATAACAAAATTATACAGGGTGATTTATTAGCTGTCACCACCAAATTGCGACAATTAAAGGGCGAGGTCATTTCAAGAAGAAAACTTCATATAATCATATGTCCGATTTTAGCGAATTTTCCGTAAAACTAAAAATTCACTAATGAGAAGATCTGTGTTTATATATATATATATATATATATATATATATATATATATATATATATATATATATATATATATATATATATATATATATATATATATATATATATATATATATATATATATATATAACACCGATAACTCAAAAAATAATGGGCCGATTTTGGCGAAATTTGGTACGTACCTTCCTTTTGTAAGTGGCTTGAATAAGTTCGTTATACAGGAAAATTGGACTAGTTTTTCCGGACAAATTTTGGATTTTCTTTTGGAAAATTTTTGGTTATGGTAGCGAAACAACTCTTGCGTCATCGTCGTTTCAAGGGCACGCTTGAGGTATGTATATGTCTATTTATAGAACATTACAAATACCCTGAATTTATTTGCAATTCACTTACCCTTAAGTTGTACGATGTACGAGCTATTTCTGCTATTTAATTTAGAAGACTTTTCCAAGTAAATTGCTGAAGACTATGGATTTTAAACAACGAAAATTATTTAATTAACCCCATTATATGCTTTTATGCAAATTTGGGCTGCAACGCAAGTACTTCAAGTTGTACGATATACATATTTCTCATATTTAATTTAGGAACTTTTTTAAACACGGCGTCTATTTAAAAATAATTTGCTAGAGACTATGGATTTTAAACAACGCAAATTATTGAATTAACCCCATTATATTCTTTTATTTAAATTTGGACATTTGTGTTTAAGTTGCCCCTCACTATCCTAGAAATTTTACCAAACCCCTGCTTTTCTGTAAGGAAGATAGTGTTCTTTAACGTGCCCGACATCGCCTTGAAACGCGACCGACGGCTTTACGCCCCCTGCGAAGGGCGGAATGTGCAGACACTCAACTCGCTCAAATACAATGCCAGCACCTCGGTTGATGTTCATGTTACGGTATGTACTGAAAAAGTGAAAGGAGAACACTGGGATCGAACCCAGTACCCTTCGGTTCAGAAGCACACTTTGTTATGAACCACCGAAGCTCTAAATTTGGACTGTAACGCAGCCAGTACACACATTCCATACAAATGAGTTGCTGAAGCTCTTTCTCAGGTCCAGCTAAAATGCTTTTTTGTATGTGCCGTCGGATTTGCTTGGCTGAGGTTTTATCACCATTTACAAATTTTGATATGCTTTTTGTGAGAAGAGTATTTTGTCTGGTGAGTTTCCAGGCGAGTCTAAAGGGTAATCATTTTGTCCTTGAAATATTTCACCATTTTCTTGGAAACATGACACGGTGCTGAATTTTGCTGAAAGATTGGTTCGTTAACTGCTTGAACTTTTTCCAGGTTTCTGGGCAAGCACGTTTCTAACATCTCTGCATATTTTTCACTGTTCATCGTGCCTTTGACAGGTATAAGTTTCCCTGTTTCCATATATGAGAAACAATACCAAAACTTCCTTTTGACTCGATATTTCACAGTCTGGACCAAGCTGCAGTTGACTTTTCGTCCACACCTTTTCGCACGACTTTTGATCGGTATCCATGCACCAAAAACGGTGTCTCATCTGAGAACCAGACATTTCTCCAGTGTTCTTCTGTCCAATGAACATATTTTTTGACCAAATCAGTCTTTTAGTGAATTTTCTTAGAAAAAATTCACTAATGAGGAGATCTCGACGATCTAACGAGGTTTTCCGGGAAAATTTTGAGTTTTCATTCGAAAAAAATTATTATCTCAAAAAGTAATTAGCCGATTTTAATATAATTTGGCATGTACCTTTCTTTTGTAAATAGCTTTGACAAGTTTGTTAGTCAGGAAAATCGGACGAGATTTTCCGGGAAAATTTTGAGTTTTCATTTGAAAAAAATTTTTATCTTAAAAAATCAAAAATCTATGATAACCAAATTTGGTAGGTAGGTTTACGATATAAAAAGCAAACTATATACCAAAATTTATATTTCTATGTTATAAGAAAAAAAAGTTATAAAATATTTTGTGCCAGATCATTTTTATGAAAATTCACTACCATAACGCACTTGCTGCGTCCAGGCTTTTTTCATCATAGCCTCCGTCAAAACCTGTTTATTTTGAGGTTTCATAGCATTTTTCCCATCTCCAAAAGACGTCTGCGAATTGTAAATTTTTACTCCAGCATGTTCTAAGCCTTGTTGAAGGTCATAATTTGTCTTTCGTCGTTTCAGCTTGCTATTTATCAAAATAAACGATTCATGTCAAAAAGTTGTCTTTCGTTTTCTCCCACACTTCCCCTTCTGATGAACTTTAACTGATTCAGTATCCCTTTTTTAGTAAATTTTTATTTAAAAAATCACTAATGGGGCGATCTGTGTATCTCCCTTTTGTAAGTGACTTGGGCAAGTTCGTTAGCCAGGAAAGTCGGACCAGTTTTTCCTGGAAAATGTTGAGTTTCCTTTTGGCAAATGTTTGTATCTCCGAAAATAACAAAGCTCTGGCAACCACATGTGGTACTCAGGTTTACACTATTAAACTTACCCCACATGCCAAAATTAAAATTTCTAAGTTGGAAGGAAAAATTATAGACATTTAAAAAGAAATTTGGGTTGCACTGATGACCAGATAAATGCACAAAACCAAAATGTTTTGGGCGGATAAGAAAATCTAGTGTGTATTACAGACAAAAATTAAGTTTTCTTGGCTCAAAAAGATCAGGTCAGGTCAAACAGAAAAATTACTTTAAAAATTTTGTAGTTTTTGTTCTGAAAATGTCAAAGTCGCGGTTTGAAAAGTCAAAATTTGCAATTTTTAGACGGAGAACCTGAAACAAATATGTGTTATGTAGAAGAAATGTCATCATAAATGTGTTTTAGAAAGCCTTAAGTTACAGCTTCAACCATCATTGTCCTTTTTTTTTAATCTTATTGGCTGCAGCATCTCAGGCCATTAGCACATTCTTTCCCATCATTCAATATTTTTTTAAATTTTCCAGACAGAGTCAAATTGGCTCGCCCGGGAATTGAACCCGGGACCTCTCGCTTAGCAGGCTGGCACCTAGCCACCTGCGCCACGAGGGTGTCGTCATTGTCCTTCATTTTACTAAAATATTTGCAGAAAATTCATTTCAAATAGACCCTTTCTATGATGATATGGCAGGAGTTCCAGTTATAGAGTTTGTGGTTTAATAGTCTATACTTTTTCGCGAATTTTCGTAGAAAAAATTCGTTATTGAGAAGACGAAGACAGCGACTATATAATTTTTAAAATATTTATTCAAAGGAGTGCGAACTAGCCACCCCCCCCCCCGGGGGTGTCAATTTCTGTTTTTACATATTTACATATATACAGGGTGGTGCATTTTTACTGTAAAGCTCAATATATCCGTTATTATACAAGATACGGAAAAATATTATAAAAGTTATTTATTATATGTTTTGAGCTGCATCTTATAAAATTATATTGACAATCACAGGCTGTTCCATAAGTCGTTGGTGAAATAAGTTTTTTTTTAACGGAACAGCCCTTTTATTGTAGCATTATTGTATTTTCCATCCAATTTTAATGCATGCTTGTAAGAAAAAAATTGATATCGCCCATCGTTTTGGAGTTATTTCAATTGTTTTGCAACTTTTCACGTCCTGGAACATATAAAAAATTGTGATACGCCGTTTTTGCCAATGTAAATCGGAGTCCCATGAAAATGACGCATTTAGGGAGGTTTTCAATTATATTATTCGTTAAAAAATCGAGATGCCATATACAGGACGCGCTCAAATTACTTTGTAAAAAAATGGCGAATTTTCATGAAACAGATTCTTTACTAATATTCATGCAAACATTTTTTAAATTTCTATCAAAAAGCTTCCTGTGAATAATTGTATCTTGGCTGGCGTAGTTTTTATGTAAATTACGTGGATAAGTTCGTTGGCCAGGAAAGTCAGCCTAGTTTTTTGGTACATTTTTAAATTTATCTTCGGAAAACTTTTTTCTATGGATGTAGATATTATATTATTATGATCTCATAAAAGCTGTCTTCAGCTGCGGGGGTGTCTGTTCCGCCACTGATGTGTGCTCATTAAGTGTAATTATCCTCTCTCTTTTCCTTGGGGTAATGTCCATGATGTCACAAACACGAAAAGCTAACTAAAACATGCTATTTCTCCCAAAACCACAAAACACGTGTAACTTAGTCACAATAACAACCAAAACGACTCAATAGACAATAACTTAAAAACAAATGACAGGTTATTGGATATGTCGAGAGATACCTGTCAGAAGTGTCACAGCAGTTACCAGGGTGAAAGAATACAGAAATTCCCAATGTTCACGTTAGTTCGCACCATGATACAAATAACGAGAGATATGATATTCAGACTACCCATTTTTAGACCTGTCACGCGCATGGTGTCAAGTGGTGAGTCCAATGCAACAAGAATATGCTGTCCTGCAGTGGGGTTTGACGTTTCATCACAACCTCTTAACAAATTACGTGTTTTACTAATATTTCAGTGCATACAGTTGGAAGTAATAAAAATGAAAAAGATTAAATTTGGTGCTGCGATCTATATTATCTGAAAAAGACAATATAGGCGTAACTTCAACCACATTAAACTGACGTATAAAAACTTTTTGATTGCGAATGACTTTGTTTTAAGTGTGTAGTTGGACTTTTATAACCTTACTCACCGCGTGACGTCATAGGAGGGGGCGGGGCAAATGCGCAATATCATATCTCTTCTAAGTCATTATATCATGAGTTCGCACAATACTGTATTGTATGTGATCTAGTTATTGAAATATGGCTAGGCTAGCTGAAAAGTACCCTGTGGATCACTGAAATGGCCCCCATCGTATACTTTCAATAGACCTGCCTAGATTTAATTAAAATAACTCATTAAAATCTTACTTAGTTTCAGTACTTTGGCACAAAGTAAACATGTTTGGGAAATATGTACACAATGTCTTGATTAATGTCTTGATTTGAATGCTCACGTACAATAGCGTGATGAGATTATCTATTACATAAATTCCATCCTGTTTGTTATAATTTATAATGAAATGTAAAATGTATAGACAACTTGCTACGTGAATTTTAAATTGCAAACATTTGGTCATTAATGTAGAACGATAGTGATCTGATATATGCATATTATACGCTTCGTCCTTAATTATTAAGTATATAAATATGTTCCCTAACGACCATGAAAGTTTAATACATTCTTTCTTGCAGCTGAGGTTTATTAGCCCGTCTATATACTACCTAATGAATGTCCAAGGGGAAGATTTTAACTGTGGACACTCGGTACAAACTTAATACTTAGTGAATTTTCGTAGAAAAAGTTCACTAATATGGAGATCCCGACTTTTGAATTTTGAAAAATTTTATGCAAATGAGCGCGAGCTAGGACCCCTAGAACCCATATCCAGGATCAGTTTCAATTTTAATATATATATATATATATATATATATATATATATATATATATATATATATATATATATATATATATATATATATATATATATATATATATATATATATATAATAATGGGCCGATTTTAATAAAATTTGACATTTACCTTACTTTTGTAAATGGCTTGGATCGTTAGTCGGGAAAATCGGACGAGGTTTTCCAGGAACATTTTGAGTTTTCATTAGAAAAAAAATTTTACCCCAAGAAAAAATAAATCTATGATAACCAAGTTTGGTAGGTAGGTTTACGATATAAAAGGTAAACTACACACCAAAACTTAGATTTCTGTGTTGTAAGAAAAAAAAAGTTATAATAAATTATTTTGTGCCAGATCATTTCCAGATTCGCTTCTACGACGTCGATACGGTCAGACCTGTTTCGGTGTGTGTGCAAAGTGATATTAATTTATTGTGATTTTAGGATAGTAATATCTATTTTAGAACCTTTGAAAATGTCATCGAGGAAAGAAAAAGAACCACCCGATAGGGCCAAATTAATAGATATGGATTTAGATGACTTAGAGACTGATATATCAAATGACTATGGTAATTCTAGCGGATCACGAACGTTGTCAGGTATCAATAATACTAAGACTGTAAGTAATACTCATATTTTAAATTCTTTACAACAATCAAAAGGAAATCAGGGTAATGAATTAGGAGAAATATTATTAAATAGATCAGAAATAAGCAATACGGGAATTTATTCACATAAAAGTGGAATGCAGATACATGATAAAACTATTATTGATAACAGAAAAGAAGAAAGTAAAAATATTTTACCTAAAGAGATAATTTTATACGATGAAAATGATACCGGTCCATTTAATATTTACATCGAGAATGAAAATAAAAATATAGGCCGATCACATATTATTGGCACTTCAAGACTAATACGTAATAGCGTTCCTCAAGCACACAATGATATTGTAAGTATAAATAGTATAGGTAGAAACAAGTTGAAAATAGAGCTGTCAACAAAAAATAGTGCTAATGCTCTGGTAACTTCTAAAATACTGTTAGAAAATGGGTACAATGTTTACATACCAAGGTACTTAGAAGACAAGGTGTAATCCGACAAGTAGATAGCCATATTTCAGAAACAGAATTAAGAGATTTAGTAAAACCAATGTACTTTGATAATTTTAAAATAATAGAAGTTCGTAGACTAAAACGGAAAGTAGTTGAAAATGATAAAGTCGATTACTTGCCCACACAGTCTGTTTTAGTTTCATTTAGAGGGCAAATATTACCGGAAAAAGTTTTAATTGAGAAAATTGTGTTTCCAGTCGAGCCATATATACAAAAAGTTATCCAGTGTCTCAAGTGTTTGAGATACGGACATATAAGTCAGCAGTGTAAGGGAAAAGAACGGTGTAAAAAATGCTCTCAAGAACACAATCACAGTATATGTCAATCCGAAAAAATCCTGTGTGCATCGTGTGGTGGCGAACATTTTGCTACAGACCGGAATGTTTGTTCGGAATTTGCCAAACAAAAAGCTGTTAAAAATATGATGGGACTAGAAAATATTTCATTTAAATCTGCCATAGAAAGGTATAACACAGGTTATGCCTATCCTCTTAAAACAAATAATATAATAGGTCAAAATACAACAACTCAAACACACAAAAATAGTTATTTTACAAAAATACAACCAAAACGTAAAAGAACAGAAGGCATATATTATAATCGGTCAGGTATGTCGCAACAGCACAGAGACATTGTATCTTTTCCAAAATTACCCTCTACATCCGTTATATCTCAGACATCGAATCCCTGTCACAGCAACCCTACTAGCCTAAAAGACTTGACTAGTATAGAAACAATGGCAGACAGAATTTATATATTTATAAAAGATAAAATGATAAATGTTAATAATAGCTTTGAGTTGATAGATAAAGACGTTAAGGACAGCATATTACAAATTTTAGGTGGTCGCAATGTATAATCTAAATATATTGCAATGGAATGCTAGATCAATAGTGTCTAATAAAGGACAGTTAGAAAAATTTTTGTATGATCATAGCATAGACATTGCTATTGTGAGCGAAACGTGGTTAAAAATAACAAATAATATTATCTTTTCGGGTTATAACTTACTGCGAAAAGATAGAGCTGACCGTTTTGGGGGAGTAGCACTTATAGTTAAAAATTCAATACTACATTTAGAAATAAGAGACATACCTCATATTGAGGGCTTAATGTGCGTGGGCGCCAGATTGTATTTGGGTACTGAAATGTCGAAATTAGATATATATTCAGTATATTCACCACCCAATAATATTATCTCGAGTAATCGATGGGAAACATTTCTTAGAAGTCTTAACTCACCTTTTATTTTAGCCGGCGACCTCAATGCTCATAGTCCTGCCTTTGGTAGTACTTGGAGCGATACAGCAGGTAGAAATTTGCTTCAGGCTATCGATAATAGCAGATTAATTTTTCATAATACGGGACATGAAACTTTACTGAATAAACCAAACTCAACTAATAAATCAGCAGTGGATTTGACATTGAGTTCCCCGGAAATAGGGCCAAGAATTGACAACTGGTATGTACACGAGACAACATTGGGATCAGATCATTACGCGATAACATATTCATATAAAACTATTCTGAATAGAGATACTTCAAGTGACAATTTCAATATTCAAACTAGTAATATTATTAACGAAAACAGTGCATATTCATTCTTGTTAGAAAACTACAAATATAAATGGGATTTAAGTAATGCAGAATGGGGTTGTTTTTCACATTTGTTTGATCAAGCAGTAGTGGTGATTGGGGAAACTATAAGTTATGAAAATTTATATTCTATTATATTAGACGTTAGTAGTCAAACCATCCCCATTAAAAGTAAAGTATTTAATAAAAAATTCAGAAAAATATGGTGGAATGAACAATGTAAAATAGCAATATACGACCAAAAGCAAGCCTTGAGAGAGTACAAAAGAAATCCTAGTGCTGCCAATTTTACAAATTACAATCGGGCAGTAGCTATAACAAAGAGAACAATAAAAAATAACAAAAGTCAATGCTGGAAAGATTACTGCAACCAGTTAAACAGAAATGTTTCCATAACAAATATATGGCAACAAATTAAAAAAATTTCTTGTACATTTCAGACTCCAAGAATAAGCCTTCAGCTAAACGAATGCATGGAGGAATTTTTTCACAAGTTAGCCCCACCATGGGTTCAAGAACAAATAACATTTAGGGACGAGGAAGAGGAACACATTTTGCTTAAAGATTTCACTCTGTTAGAATTGGAAAAGTGTTTAAAAAATAATAAAAATACTGCTCCAGGTATTGATAACATACACTACAAAATGTTATCAGAATTATCTAAAGAAGGAAAACTGACGCTGGTGCGTCTTTATAACAGCATATGGATAACAGAAGAAATTCCAGAAATCTGGAAGATATATATAGTTATTTCCATGCTGAAACCTGGAAAAGATCCCACAAAAAAAGAGTCTTATAGAGCGTTATCTTTGGCTTCATGTGTCCTGAAAATCTATGAAAATCTCATAAAAAATAGATTAGAGGCATGGTTAGAGCAGTGTGAGAAGATTCCGAAATCACAATTTGGCTTTAGGAAAGAACATTCAACCATAGGAAACATGTCACATCTGGTTTCAGATATTAATCTAGCTTTCTCACATAACAAGTCTTTGGTTGCGCTGTTTATTGATATAGAGAGCGCTTACGATAACATAAATTTAAATATTTTATACAAGAAAATGCTAGCCATAGGATTACCTTGTGCTTTCTCAAGAAAAATCATAAAATTGTACACTAATAGAATTAACTATTTTAAAGTACACAATAATTTGATTGGCCCCCGTAAAGTAAATAGAGGATTACCACAAGGCGGGAAACTTAGTCCTATTCTGTATATAATATACACCTTAGATATAGATGACAATATTAAAATACCAGGTGCAGATACTCTGTATTATGCTGATGACATATGTATTTATTCTAGTAACAATGACATTGAAAAGGCAATAGATCTAGTGAAAATAGTATTTAAGAAACTATCTTTGTGGTGTTTCCGCAATGGTTTGTCAGTCTCTATTGCTAAATCAGAATCGTGTATTTTTTCTAGGAAAAGAAGTATTGAACCGATATACATAGATATAGCGGGCACTATAATACCTATAAAACCATATGTTAAGTATTTAGGAATACTTTTAGACAGAAAATTATTGTGGAGACACCACATAGAATATCTTATAAAGCGTAGTGAGAAGGGCATCAATATACTAAGGTCAACTACACACACTACATGGGGAGCAGACGTGGAGGTAGCACTGTTGATGTATAGATCATATATAAGGTCCATTTTAGATTATGGGAGTATGCTGTACCAACAAGCGGCACGTACACATTTAAGTAAATTAGATGTAATTCAAAATAGGTGTATCAGAATATGTCTAGGGGCCTTTAGAAGTACTCCAATAGATAACATGCTGGCCGAATGTAACGAAATGCCGTTAGCTTACAGAAGGCAAATACTAGGTTGTCGTTTTATAGCAAAAATGTTTGCCAACAACAGTAGTCTTATTGACAAGGTCCATCAGCTGTTTTTGTTGGATCTGACAAATTTGTATTGGGTCAAAAAGAAATCCCCTGCTTTAGTCTCCTGTTATGAAGATTTTAAACAAACCGGTGAGAACATATACAGATCTAACATATGTCCAGTTTATCAGCTTTTTCCATCTGTTCTTCCAAATATTACAGTCACAATTTTGAGAGATTATTCCCAGTACCCGGCACAAATAAGAAACGCCATGTTTAATAGTGATATAGAGGAGTTTCATAAAACATCCTACCAGTTGTTTACAGATGCTTCTAAATCAAACGAGGGAACTGCCTGTGCTGTTTACGATCCTCAACTGAATAAAAATTTCAAATACCGTTTAGATTGTAAGATGAGTATTTTTTCAGCAGAGACAATAGCTATAATAGAAGCCTTAAAATATACAAAAAATATTGGAAATAAAAATATTCTAATTTTGACTGACAGCAAAAGCTGTGCGGATTCACTAAAGTACTTCTACTACAACTATAAAAACAATTATTTAATAATTCAGATTATCCGCATTTTAATAGAGTTAGAAGAGATGGAGATCGATGTTAGATTTGCATGGATCAAAGCTCATTGTGGGATTACAAATAACGAAACTGTGGACAGAATGGCTAAAGAAGCTTTAAATTGTGAAAACCTTTTAGAATATCCCTGTCCATGGACAGACATAAAAACTTTATTTTTTAGACAACAAAGACAGCTGTGGGAAACTGAATATCACAGAAACGATAAAGGTATATTTTATAAAAGAATTGTACCAAAGTTACCTTGCCAGCTATGGTTTGCTGGATATCCTAGAGGATTAGTAACTAGCATATGTCGTTTGCGATTTAACCACTCCTTGATACCTACCCATTTACACAAACTCAACCTTAAAAATGACCCATATTGCGAATGTGGTGAAGAAGGAAGCGCACAACATGTTTTACTAGAGTGCTCAATTGGATGGGATTACAGAAATGAATTCCTAAACAGAATACACAACTTAAAAGACGTTGAGCAACCCTTTAATTTGGGACAACTTCTACAAATGGAAAGTAATAAAAACATATATTTGCTTATATATAAGTTAATTAAAAAACTCCAACTAAAAATATGAAAAAAACTAGGCTTTAAGTTTATGTGTCATTTGTGTCTATCCTTTATATGTACCCATGACGTCAGTGGCCCTCCTGTATGTCAAAGAAAAAAGTTGCCATGATAGGCCCCATTGGCATGAAGAATATGTGTCCCTGTCTAAATCCCTTAAGTAGTATCTAGATCTTAAGTAGGCTTAAGTTAGAATAAAAAGCACCATTATTAATATTATTATACAAATAAATAAAATAAAAAATATCCAAAACTCCATGTTGGAACAAATTTCAATGCACCATGACAGAATGCATATGAACTGTTGAATTCACATACTAGTTGTAACAAAAGGCTTTTAAAATGTGCGAATGGTAACCATACCGCAGCCAGTGCAATCTGACGTCACACACACACAGATCATTTCAATGAAAATTCACTACCATAACGCACTTGCTGCGTCCAGGCTTTTTTAAAATATAGATAACTCTAAAAACATACGGTTTACAATTATAAAATAATAATAACAGTAACAAAATTTATTTTCCTGAACAAAATATTTTGTACAACTTATCAGCAGCAAAACAAAACAATAATAAGGTCCCTGTACCATATAAGGCCATGTTAAGGTTTAGGATTTTTTTACTGCAAGACTTTTATTAGAAAATGATACGAAACTAAGGGGGATTTATTGCTAGGTTTATTAGTATGTAAATTTAGTTTTATTTTTGTGGTAAATTTATTAACAAAGTTTAAAAAAATAAAAATGATCTAGTAATCATTGGCCCTAATAGGAATAGGGTGTTCATAATAAGGCCAACATATCAAAATAGTAAAAAAACAAAAAAAAAACTCTATTACAAAAATTATTGCTGTATTAAAACTGTATTAGAAAAATGAAAATAAATTAAAATAATTTAAAATGATAAATTAAAATTTAGTAATCATTGGCCTTAATAGGAATAGGGTGTTCATAATAAGGCCAATATTGTAGAATTGTAAAAAAATAAAAGAAACTGTATTACAACATTTGTTACAAAATAATAAACACATCACAGGGCAACAAAAGAATAATTGTTAGCGTACAAACAAAAACGATTAATCTATTGTGAACAGGTGGGACACACTCAACGCATTTTTCGTGCACATACCTGAAGCACGAAATGCAGCAGCGCATATCCAAGAGTTCATCTCTGTCACAAATGAAACAATACCAAGATTCTCCTTTTTTGGGCTTAGTTTTTTCAAGAGGTTGCTGCTTATTGGTCGTTTTACTTGTGTTTTTTCGGGTTGATGCTTGAACTGCATTTGTGTTAGGTTTTGCTTTTGCAAATAAGTATTTTCTAACTATTTGGGCTGATGAATTTAAAGCCTTGCGCTATGGCGTAGTCGAAGTTTTTATTTTGGGTGTTGGAAGTAAATTACTGAAGCTGTAAGACATTTCATTAGCTTCTGGTGAATTTTGTTGGTTATCAGACTTGTCTGAGCAAGGTTTAGGTAAGTTATGGTCGTTGTTTATCCCAAGACGTAATTCAGGAGACTTTTGGAGATAGCGTGAACAGCAAGGTGAATTTTCTCGAATGTTTGACTCGGGTGGCAACTCGGGTGAAGTTTGAGACAATCTTCCCCGTAACATTGCTAGTGGTACTATCTCGGAGCCTAACCAATCAGAATCTGATTCGTTGTGATTTATGCTCCCATTAGATACTTCATCTTTACTGTCATCGTCATCCTGTAGATTAGATTCTTGAGCAACCGCTTCCTGTAGAGGTCTTTCAGTCAATCTGCTAGGTGCGAACGCGGCTTCCGGTATCACATCTGGATTGAATGGGTATATCCCTGTGGCTCGGAATCCTGATATTAAGTTTGCTGGCGACATTGCTTTGGGCCAAATTGCACTAAGCATGATTCCAAATCTTTCTTAATCTTACGATCAGGTTGTTGCACCCAATACTTTAGAACTGCCTCGTCCCAAAAATGTTCAAATGAGCGAAACACACTTTTATCGAGCGGCTGCAGTTCATGTGTTGTGTTACGCGGGAGACAAAGAAGGGTCACATTATGTGCATCAGCAACTTCTACAATATTAGCATCTAAATGTGAACGTGCCCCATCAAATATCAACAAACAACGTCCAGCCGTTTTGTACCTAGCAAAATGGTCTCTAACCACTTGACAAATGTGGCTGCAGTCATACTTCCTCTCGCAGTCATTTCTATTGATGTACCTGGTGGCATTGAATCTATCCACTCCGGCTTCTGGCGCTTACCTTTGAAAATGATCATAGGAGGGATGGCCTGACCTAAAGCGTTTCCACATGCTACAACGGTAACGCTCTCTGCGTGTGCTTGCGCGATAAGATGGACCCTCTTGCTTCCTCTTCTGGCAAGAACTTATTGCTGATGATGGAGAGTGAGACGGCATCCTTTTTCGTCCATATTGTAAATAAATTGTGGCTGATTTACAAAATTTAAATCAATCAACACTTGTTTTTGCTTTTGAAAATAGTTATTTACAGTCGCCTTATTTACTTCTTGGGCCCTTGCTGGATTCATAGATTGAGCTTTTCTCTGAGCTACTTCGGGGTGCCTCTTGTAAAACAGGTTCATCCATTTGCGCCTTCCTAATCTAGTCTCTTGAGAAAAAACATGTTTCAAATTATTTTCTTCGGCGAATGTGAAAACAGTTCTTCGGAGGACTTTGCTTGTTAGCGGCATCCCTACTTCGGCTAGCCTGAAAATTCGTTGGCATAAATCCGCTTCTTGCTGTTTGCTCAAAATTTTTGTGCCCCCAGTCCTTATATGGTTTCTCAGTGTTGTGCGGGGAATGTTATATAGTCTGGATGCTGCAAGTACGGGCATCCCATCGCGGACATCTCGCAGTGCATGCTTCAATGCGTCCTCGGTCCACAAGGCCCGTTTTTAGCCATATTTGAAATATCCGAAGGATATAATAAAATGTTACAATATAAGGCCACTAGGTACTGCACTTAATAAGGCCACTTTATTATGTGGCTTTATTAAGAGCAGTATAATTTCATTAAATAAAGAATTCTTATTAAAAACTGCAAATGCATAATCATTGTTTATTTACCTCGTCGTCACTTTGCTGATAGTTATGGCACTCTTTGACAACAAAACTAATTGTGATTCTCCCTTATAAACAAACGAACTCATAACACGTTCTAACCTCTAACCTTATACTGCGCAACCGCCGATAATATAGATTCGTGTACCGCCATCTAGCGATCATTCTAGAAACTTTAAAATATTGTCAGGCATAGTACTGCAGATGTCTTCACATATAAAGTAGCTGAATAGATAATTCGGTTTAAAACGTGACTAAAAAAGGTTGCTGGATTTATTAAGTACATGGCCTTATATGGTATAGAGACCTTACGTGATCTTTGTACTCATTTCAGATCCGTTGAGAAATCAAGGCTAACTGTGATCCTTTTTAAGATATTTGGAAAAAGCGAAAATGTAGAGAATTTGTTTTTGTGTCGTAGCTGACTTTAGACCTGACCTGACCTGACCTGACCTGACCTGACAACGTAGTGCCTTATCAAATTTTCTTCTTACTTTTTTTGTGAGAATTTTCTAGACTGGAGAAAATGCCAATCATGAGATGAAAAACAATACTAGAAATTATTTGACCATTGAAGCATAAACTGTTGAAAATTTCTTCAAATGAGCGCGAATTAGGGCCTCTGGAATCCATTTCCATGGTCAGTTAAAATGTTGATATATATATATATATATATATATATATATATATATATATATATATATATATATATATATATATATATATATATATATATATATATATATATATATATATATATATATATATATATATATATATATATATATATATATATATATATATATATATATATATATGTATGTATGTATGTATGTATGTATCCAACAGATAGTTCAACAAAAAAATACTTAACTGATTTGGACCAAATTTGGGAATTACCCTTATTTTACTAATGGCTTGGATGAGTTCGTTCATCAAATCTTAGCGGCCAATTTTTCTTAGTAAAAAATTAAAAAATATTTTTTAACACGCAATATCTCTCTAATTGTTATTGAAACGAATATTTACAGCTTAAAAGAACATAGACAGACGTGGTTGTGTACCAATTTTGATCGTTTGATCAAAGGAAAATAAATTTACTCGAAATTAATAATAAAATAATCCTCGACATCACTTCAGATACTGTAATGCAATATCTACAATGTTGGACAAAGACAGATGACGTTATCTGTACCGCTAAGCTATTTAAATAGATGGTGGATAAAAATGTTAACAATGGAGGTTGTCGCAGGTTATCAGCCTGGAGAACGTTGAGAGATGCGACAGGGACGCCATGTCGGTGCAGGACCACGTAGTATGTTGCTCTAGTTTACACAAAATTTTATAGATAGAGCTGTACAATCAACTAAGAATTGTGTAATGTCAGCCATGAGCCACTTATTTCCTAATACCAGGACAAAGTTTGCGGTCAAAAGTGCTTAATTTTAGCATGGGAATGTATACTATAAATAAAAAATTTCGGGAAGCAGCAAGTGCGTTATAGTAGTGAATTTGCATAAGAATTGTACACTATTAGTAAGATATACTAATAGTCCAAGTTAGCGATTATTTGAAAAAAAAAAGTTTTATATGGAGCTAGAAAATTAAAATTTTGTCTTAGATATAATATGTAAGTACTGCAAGTTCAGCAAAAAATTATTATTTACAAAGGGAATGTACCTGTCAAATTATAAATATGACAGGTATTTTTCCTTATTAATTGCTTGGATGGTTTTGTTTTAGTCAACCCATTCAGATTTTGGAAACAAGAAACAACAAAAGTCTGGACGCAGCAAGTGCGTTATGGTAATAAATTTTCATTAAAATGTTGTTAATAGCAAATATGTGTTTTTTTAAGGAAGCAGGCATCAAATTTGGTTACCAGTATGTCCAATATAGTAGAAACAAGGTGCCATGTTTTACCAACATAACATTATTGTTTGAAAATGTACAACAATTTCCGAAAGTAAACTTAAAGTGTTCCCGAAAAGACTGGTGTCTTGAAATTGAGCTATTCAAATTTGAAGCATTTAAAGAAAATTATCTAGCATAACGCATTTGCTGCATCCCGAATTTCTTTTCATACAAACATGCATTATATTTCGATAGAAAATGCAAAAATGCAATAACATAAGGCGTGTTCGATAAAAAAAAAAGAATTTGTATCACCAACGACTTATGGGCCAGCCTGTGATTGTAGAAATATTTTTAAGATGTAGCTCAAGACACCCTATAATTAATGTATACAATTCTTTTCGTATTTTGTATAATAACGGATATATTGAGCTTTATTGATTTTTTAGGAAAATTCGATAAGAAATATACACCATTAACCGATAAACTCTATAGCTAAGACTACTGCCCAAACATCTATTTGAAATGAATTTTCTGGAAATATTTGAGTAAAATGAAGGACAATGATGGTTGAAGCTAAGACTTCAGGCTTTGTAAAACATTTTTCTTGTGACATTCTCTTTCCATAGAGCTCGTACTAGTTTCAGATTCTTTGGCTAAATGTTGCCAATTTTGACGTTTTAAATCGCGACTTTGACGTTTTGAGGAAAACCTCAATTTTTTTTTTAAATGCCCATAACTTTTTTGTCTTTCAACTTACAGAGCTAAATTTTGGTAGGTAATTTACAAATAATAATGTAAACCGGCGCACCAAATTTGGCTGCCTTTACTTTGTTACTTCCGGAGATATCAATTTTTTTCGAAAGAAAACACAAAATTTTCAGGGAAAACTTTCGCCGATTTTCCTGGCTAACGAACTTATCCAAGCCAATTGCAAAAGGAAGGTATTCACCAAAATTAATCAAAATTTGCCATTTACTTTTTGAGTTATCGGTGTGGTACATACATACATACATACATACATACATACATACATACATACATATATATATATATATATATATATATATATATATATATATATATATCTATATATATATATATATATATATATATATATATATATATATATATATATATATATATATATATATATATATATTTATATAACTTGTGGTAAAAAATTTTCGTAAAAATCTTTCAAATCCGATAGCTCAATAAATTTCCCATTAAGCTAGAATCTTCAATCTTGAACCATAGTAACACCTATGTAAACGCACGTGGGTACTAAGTTAAAGAAAAATAACATAATGAGCTTCGCGGATAACTAAAAATTTGTTCAAAAAAACCTTTCTTGTTGTTTATTGTTTGCAAAAACTGGATGGGTTGAGTAAAAGAAAACCACCCAAGCAATTAATATGGAAAATACTTGTCATATTTATAATTTGACAGGTACATTCCTTTTGTAAATAATTAATTTTGTTCTGAAAAACTTTTGTAACTTTAATGAAATTTGCAACACATTTTTAAAGACACTTGCAGTACTTAGATATTATATCTAAGACCCAATTTTAATTTTTTACCTCCATATAAAATATAATTTTTTTCAAATAATCGCTAACTGGGACTCTAAAACCGATCTCCAAGGTCCATTTAAATTTAAAGAATTAGTTTTAATAATATATCTTACTAATAGTGTACAATTCTTATGAAAGATCACTACTTGCTGCGTCCCAAATATTTTTTTATTAGTTTCAAAATGATCTGGGTTGACTTTGACGTGTCAGTTAGTATTATTTTTTTTAATGCGCTAAAACTCTCCTTGTCAGTCTTACAATTTTCAACTTGCAAGATTTATAGGTAATCTTCAAATTGGGACACACCCTATACGTATGTAAATAGGAACTGGTACATACACATAAGAAGAAAATTCCGTTTGATGCATTTTAAAGATTTATCGTTAATATATTTCAGTTTTCCGAAATTTTAAGTAGGTGGCAATAAAGTTTAATTAAATGAAAATAAGCTCTCCTATGCTAGGTTTAAACAATTGCATAATATAGGCGTATTAAAAGTAAAAATTATTTATTGTCACTATTATTTTTAGCAGTTATAAAATTAAATTTTGCTATATTTCTATAATGTCAATTCAGGCGGCCTGCCTATTGTAAAAATATTTAAATCATGACTCTTACATTTATAATAAAAAAATTAAAAAATACGTGTGTCTGTATCAACCAATGAATCCATGAACTGATACATATTTTTCCATATAAAATTCCAACTTTACCTGGGGTTTCTATGAAAATTCTAATGCCGGCCGCTTAGGGGGTGAGTGGCATATTTCTATGAACGTAGACCACTACCCTAAGAATTTCCCGCCCGTTTCATGATGGCTGCGGAGTGGGGGCCAATAAGGTTGAAGCGCGGGAGAACATAAGGGGAATCAGGGGAAGTATTAGGGTCGTTACCCTTAGCAGGGAGTACGCAGGGTGAAAGTGAACTTAAGTAGTCAGATACGGAGTAAGGATCAAAGTATTGGGCCTATCTTAACACAGGCAATTTTTTTCGTTGATTTTCAGTGACCCTGTTCGAAATATAATTAAAAGAAAAATCAGTTTAATATTTTTTACGGCGGGAGGTCTGTGGTAATAATATATGTAACAGAAAAATCAAAAACTACATAAACTTTCATATGAAATATTTATATAAGCTTGTCCTGTAAATTTATTGGTTATTAACAATAGTCTATACATTATTTTTAGTGTTTGAAAGAAAAAATGGTGTTAAATTACTAATGATCTCAGAGTGAGCTTTTTGTCTTGAACATGCTTACAACCAGCCCTGTATACATAAACCATGAGCGAAATAATGTAGTCAACCCTCAAGAAAGTCACGGGGCCTCAGAGCAAATAGGGGTGCTGGGTGGGGAAGAAGACTAAAAGGAAATATGAATGCAAAATGCGAAAGAAAGCAGCTTATTTGAGCTGCTATAAGCTGCTGCTTTTACATTTTGTCATATTTCCTTTTAATTTTGTTTACCCCGCACAGCACCCCTATTCGCCCTGGGTTCCGTAATTTTCTTGAGGGTTGAAACCACAACGTTTCTCTCGTGGTTTATGCATACAGAGGTGGTTTTAAGCATGATTCAGAAAAAATTTAGAGAGCGGATGCCCCGTCATTTCTCCCCCAAACGACCCCCGATTTGCTCAAATAACAAGCTAAATTAAGCTAAAACCACACCAGAATGCACTTCCGCAGAAGTTTCCTGGGAGGAGAAGCACGAGCATATGTTTCAAAAAAATAATCAGAAAGTCAATGCCATATTTCCCCGAATCACCTCCGATTTATCTTTTTTTTAAATATATTTCAACAACACACCACGAGTGATTACAGCCTATATACTATCGTACCGTGGGTGTCGACAAGGAGGAAAGAGGCAACTTGTTAATTCTGGACTTAAAGGTTTGGAGGTTCAGAGGAGAAGGAAAACATGTGCCGGCAGGGAATTCCACAACTTGGAAGTCCTCGGGACAAAAGAGCGGACATAACAAGATGTTCTATGTCTGGTGACATGGACAGTAAAAGGGTGCATTCGCTCTGTTCCCCTGATAGATCTGTTGGCGGCAGCAGGTGAAGGAACTATGGAATAAAGCGCCTCTGAGCAGTGCCCGTGCAGATATCTATAAAAGAGAGAGAGATCACCAACGACACGTCGGTGGGCAAGGAATAGCAGCCTTTGGGTGAGGGTAGGGTCACCAGTGAGACGTATAGGTCTCTTCTGAGTAGTGTCCAGGATAGCGAGTGTAGAAGCGGCAGCGGCTTCCCACGCGTGGGACCAGTATTCGAGGTTTGGCCTTATTTGTGAAGTATATACGGTATAGAGATTAGCTGGTTAAAAGTATTTGCGAGCTCGGAACAGGAAACCTAATTTCTTAGCAGCCGCTTTTGCATTTGATGTGACATGTTGGTGCCAATTAAGATTTCGATCCACAGAAATGCCAACAAGTGAAAAGGACTCATTACTTTGAATAACTTGGTTGTTCATTGTGATGGGTCTAGGGCTGGTGTATATCTTATGAGATAGAAGGCAAGACTGAAATTTGCTGGAGTTGAATTGTACAAGATTTCTACTTCCACAGTCTAATATTTTTTTAGACAGAACCCTCCAGGCGTCTGCGATCCTCATCTAACTGGGCTAAAGAGACAGGCTTAGAATATTATATATTTGAGTGGAGGGTGCTGTCGTCCGCGTAGATGTGAACTGGGTTGGATGTGCTGGAGAGGAGGTCATTGCTGTGGAGAAGAAACAAAGTAGGGGCTAAAGCTGAACCTTGAGGGACTCCTGCATTAATTGGATACAGTTTAGAGGAATGGCCATCCACGATAACATAAATGCTCCGGTTGGAGAAGAAATTCGCTGTCCAGGTACAGAGTTTTGGTGGTAGGCCATAGGCCGAAAGTTTATTAAGCAGCGTTGCGTGCCAGACCTGGTCGAATGCTTTGGATATGTCTAGAGCGACAATCTGGGATTCACGGTGTCGTTCCATAGACTTGTTCCAAGAATGGGTGACAAAGGAAAGGAGGTCGGAAGTTGATCTGCGCTGACGGAATCCATACTGCCTGTCGTGGATCAGACTGTGCTTTCCAAGAAATTTTAAGTAATTCGGTGTTTATATACTTTTCCATCACTTTAGAGATGACTGAAATGAGAGAACTAGGCCTGTAGTTGCTAGGAAGCGTTTTGGACCCTTTCTTGGGGACGGGTTGTACTCCAGCAGTTTTCCAGTTACTAGGGAATATGCCTATATTGTAAGATCTTTGAAACAGACGAGCCAGGACAGGAGCAAGTTCTGGTGTGCATTTTTTTAGAGAACAATTGTTGGGATCTCGTCAAGACCAGAGGCTTTCCTGGTATTAAGAGAAGATAGCGTCTTTCGTACCTTTTTAGTTATGAAAATGATATCAGACATTTTATGCGCGACATTGGGGACTGTTGGTGGTTGAACATTTGGAGGTGTGTTGAGAGTAGAATTGCCGGCAAACAACGAGGCAAAAAGTTGTCTTTCCCAGGGCGGTAGAAACAATTTCATCCCCTCAAACAAAAGGTGGGAACGTGCTCTTGCAGAAATTATTCCCAATGGATTTAGCAAGAGGCCAGAAGGGTTTGCTGCCGTTGCAGCTTGAGAGAACTTTGTTTTTGATGTGGTTATTAAACGAGTCTTTTGCCCCAGAAAGAATGCGGACATAAGGGTTTCTTGCGTCGTTAAATGCTTGACGGTATTCTTGACTGGGATTGTGTAGAAGCGTTTTGTGAGCTTTGACCTTTTCAAGTCTGGCCTTGTCACAGGATTTAGAGAACTAGGGCTTTTGAGTGGCTAAAGAGGTTTTCTGTGTACGTGGAATAAATAATTCCATGCCAGCTTGGAAAATTTCGGTGACGTTTTGTGACATATCACAGGGGTCAGGATGAGATAAGTAGACAGACGCCCATGGAAATGAGGAAAAGTAATCCCGCATTTCGTCCTAGTTCGCAGAGTTTTAGTGCCAAACGATACGTGGGTGTGATGACTGTGTGACCTCGGGTTGCATTGCGCAGGAAGCAGTGACCATGCCGGGGTCTGGGCGACCAAGGGGGGCGGTGACTGATATCTTATAGCATTCAGGTTTTCTGATATCTTATAGCATTCAGGTTTTGTAGTAAGAAGGAGATCCAAGGGATTTGAGCTGTGTGTTGGGATGCGAGGAAAGTAAGTAGGTTGCTGAACCATATTGGCTAAAGAATTGCTGACTGCAAAGGCCTCCGCTGCTCTCATTGTGGATCGGTTTTTGAAGATCCTAGCCATTCCTGATTATGGAAATTGAAGTCACCAAGAATAGTGTCCTCGGAGGAAGGATATTCAGAAATCAGATGGTCGGTTTTTTCAAAAAGGTAGTCGAAGAGCTGGACAATTAAAAATAAAAAGCTAGAAGAAGGCAAAACCACTTTAAAATTCACGCCTGGGAAGCTCAGGGGAAGGAGAAATTGACTACCGAACGTCCCCAGCCTCGACTAATCACCTTACTCACTCCCAAGAAATAACCACAAAGGAAAATAATACCAACGTACATGTATGTAAGCTTTTTACTTTTTATCTAAAACTGACTTTGGGATACTCTGCAAAATAGCCCTATACTTTTTATGTTTTACAATATAAGCGAAAACAACCATCAGTATGGAGACCACCATTGCACTTCAGTCTTCAGTCAGGAAAGCTTTGTACGCTTTCCGCATTTGGCACAGCGACGTTGGATTTCTTGCGTATCTATCCAGTGGTCCATTCTGTCGATACTCTATTTCTATCGCAACTTGCTAATGTAATTTTGGTTTGACACCAACTGTGGTACAACGAGGTGGGTAAGTGAATATAGCTAGCAAAATGCGTTGTATAAATTCTACCAATTCTATACTGAAGCAACAGGTCTATAAAGGACTGAGGCTGGACACTTTGGCTGTAAACTGAAACAAGAAGCAGAATCATCCCAAAAACCACAAAAATAATATTTATGTGGTTTTTGGGGTGATTATGCTTTTTGCTTCATGTCTATAAAGCATCAAAATTTTCACCATTCACGCAAAATCGAAAAATAAGGGAATACCATTTTTCTGGACTAATTCTAGCTTTATGTAGTCCTCGCATTTAGTTACATCGATCCAAAAACCCATGCCTTTGTTGTAAAACTGTACTACTATTGATTGTTGACACAAATGCTTTCTCCTTTCTTGACCACCTTTTTCAAGCTCCTCTATTAGAAAATAGAAACTTCTCCCTTCTGTGGGTCTCTATGGCAATGTGGTTGTTATAGACGCCACGCTATAAATAATACAAGACCTGTGACGAACGGTCACATCTACTTTAGGTCTAAGGTTGAATACACTGAGATCGTAGAGACGATCTCCAGTGAGATTTGGGGAGTAGGCACATTCAGACCCCATAATCGAACTACGACAACCCAAACTACCCTTTTACACCGCTCTAAGGAGTAGGCACATCGAAGCCTTAGAGTTCATTTCCTCTCATATTACCTTAACGTCTTGAAAATGGCTCCAAAACAGGAGTCGAAACGTCGAGTTTAATAAAATCTAGACGTGGTTCAACCCGAGAACCGAGTAATAACTACGTTATTTTTTTTAAACGCTCGTCAATTAAGTTTTTAATTAGCCCACTTTATCATCAAATTCATTTCTTTTTTCATTGACGGCCATCAAGGATATGTCGTCATCGACATTTCTTTTTTTGAATTGCAATATGCGGGTTGTGTTACATCATTTGGAAGCTCTTATCGCGCACAGTATGCTCCTAAACTTGGCGCGATTCTATCATGAATTTTCAAAATGACAACCTATTTTTTTTTCAGAAAAAAATGTTTCATTGACTAAGATTAAATGACTAAATTCTGTGATTCGATTTCTTTAACGGTAATTATCGCACATGGTTTTAAATTATCAGTTGCACTATAGCAGAGTAGTATTAGCACTATTCTGTTAAATGAGAAAACATAAGAGGAATACAACCTAGAAAATATGTATGTCAAATGGAATTAAATAGATAAATACAAATTACAATAGGGATGTTCTATGCAGTAGAAACATCCCAATGTCCAGGGAGGTAAAATATCTTGGGGTCATATTGGACTCTAAGCTAACCTGGAATTATCACGTTGAAAAAATACTGCGTAAGGCAATTATGACCTTAGCTGTCACTAGGCGGCTATATGGAAAAACGTGGGGACTAAGACCTAGTATAAAGGGCTGCAGTGCTATCGGGGCGGAAAATCCGCGGACGAGCTCTGAGGGAGAAAAAAAAGGTGGTCAGATCATCGTTAACATACGCCGCACTGGTCTGGTGACCTAAGATGACACAATCCAGTGCCAAACAAAAACTAGACAAGATCCTAAGAATGGCTTGCCTCGGCATTACAGGGGCCATGACTTCAACCCCAACAGCCGCCATGGAGGTGTTGCTGGATCTGCCCCCCTTACACTTAGTTATCATGGGGGAGGCCAGGTTAGGACTATACAGACCACCCTGCAATCAACCCAGGCTGCAGGGCCACTGCATAACTCAGGAGATGAAGGAGCCCATGCTTGAAATGAGGTCACACTTCGCGAGCCCGGGAATCTGCAGGGAAAACAAGTTTACAGTGGAAATCCCAGACCGCAAGGCATGGCGGGGGGAGACACCGGGCATACCACGGGACGCGCTTGTCTGGTTCACGGACGGATCTGGCAGGGACCGTGGGACGGGGGTAGGTGTTTATTCGGAAGGACCGAGGGTAAGTCATAGTATTTCCCTCGGAGTCCATGCAACGGTCTTGCAGGCCAAAATGTACCCCCATCTTGCACTGGGTGCGAGAGAACAAGAGGAGGGGCTACACCAACAAGGGGATCCTCATAGCCACAGACAGCCAGGCAGCTCTTAAGGCCCTAAGTAACCCACGGGTAAATTCCAGGCTGGTAAGTGAATGCCGAGACGAGACGAGCGACCTGATTGGGTAGAATGAGGTCACCCTCATCTGGGTGCCGCGTCACGCAGAGTCAAAGACAATGAAGAAGCTGACAGTTTCGTGAAGAGAGGGTCAGGAAAACCATTTATGGGACCAGATGGGCGCGACGAAGAGCACTGCCAGGGGATCCATTAAGTCCTGGGTCAGAAACGAACATAAGGTGTACTGGGCAGACTGTCCAGCGCTCAGTCATGAGAAGTCAGTAATTGAGGAACCCAGTTCAAACAGAGCTGTGGAGCTGCTAAATCTCAGAGGACAGCTCAGGAACATATGGCTGCCAAGAAACACCTGCATAAAATGGGGCGGTTCGAGGGGGACCTGGCATGCAGACTCTGCGGCGAGGGGGAGGAATCAGCCCAGCACATCTTGTGCGAGTGTAAAGTTCTGGACCGCAAAAGGCAACTGATCTACGGACAGTCTAGACCGGAGACAGAGCAATATAAAACTTCACCCTACCAATTACTGTGCAGACTAGTTCAAGGCACAGTGATTTTGGAATGGGTGGAGTAGAAGAGACAAAGTGCACGCATAATAAGCCAAGGGCTGCGGTGTTATTGGTGCGGCAAAGACGCGGACGAGCCTAAGGGAGAAAAAGAAAATAGGGATGAACCCTTATTTAAATAAATAAATAAATAAATGGATAATTTATTTCAGTAAGGGCTGAAAGTGTTGTCCGTTAGCTACTCGACAATGCCCAAGTCTAGAAACAAACTCTTCTTGAACATTGTGTATTGTTTCGGGTAAAATTTTCTCATTTCCATGCTTATGCGGCACTTTAAGTCATCAATATTTCTTGGACGATTTAAAAACACTTTGGATTTTAAATAACCCCACAAAAAAGTCCGGAGGTGTCATATCAGGTGATCTGGCTGGTCATTCAACAGTACTTCGTCGACCAGTCCATTTTCTCGGAAATGCCAGATCAGGATAGCCTCGAACGTCTCTTGCATAGTGTGCAGGAGCACCATCTTGTTCTAGCCAAGTTTCTGGACTCGGCAAATCGGGATTATTTGAGTCAGGATAGAGTGTAACTAAGACTGGTAGAAGGTCGAATTGAAAAAAATCAGGTATCCTGTAAGATTTTCTTAAAAGAAAAATGGTCTTAGCACATTGTTTTTTAATAGCCTGTATATACATTAAGACGCTCGGGTGATTGGCTATGAGTTTATTCAATCGATCGTGGAATCTCTTTGGACCAGTATTTACAACGTTGCTTATTCACCGTTCCGTTAAGGTAACATGATCGAAACGCGTCGGGAGAAGGAATACAAAATTGTTTGGAAAGAAAAAATGCATCTTTTTGAAATAATCTGATTATTTTGAAATAAGTAACGTTATTTGTATTTTGGTTCAGATTTTAATACATAGGATAACACTTTGTCTGATTTTTGTTATAGTAAATAAAAACTCTGGTTTTAATACATAAGATAACACTTTGTCTGATTTTGTTACAGGAATTAAAAACTTTGCAACGATAAAATCAAAGACTGATTTTTATTCTCTAAATATAAATGTTTTTCTCATAAAATCTAGCCACTAATTTAAGGTGGTTTGCCTGGGATCAATTAGACTCTTAGTCCGTCTCTGTGTCTAAGTAAATGATAGAGAAAGTAAATTATCGAAGTAAAAGTGGGATCTCTGGACGGTTTTCCGAAACAAACATAATTTCTATACAGGCTGCATACCTGAAACAATCTTAGTTATTCATTCAATTAAGAACTTTATACTACAAACAGAAAGCTTAAAATACCATACCTACACGAAATATAGACGTACGCAGGCAGCTGCCCCGGCTAACTCAAGTTTCAAATTAATTCTCTTTTGTCTCCCAGACAAATCAATACTGCAACATTTGAATCCTTCAAATGTATAATTCGAATTTGACTGACCAATTACGAATCTTTCATCCACAGGTAGCTCTACTGGAAATGATGGAGATCAACATCTAATTTAGGTTCTATTATTAGGTGCTCAATGACAATTTAACGAATCGATAACCGTTTTATGTAGGTTGATAAGTGTAGGTAACGTAGCCATATTTTCAGGAAAAATGGGAGCACGCCGTATGAAAAAAAGTCAGGACGCAGCAAGTGCGTTATCGTAATGGATTTTCATAGTAATGTAAAAAACGTATTTTTTTTTTCAATTAAATGCTTATAAGTTTCTTTTCTTTTAACGTAGATATATAAATTTTGGTATGTAGTTTATTTTTTATAACGTAAACCTACGTACCAAATTTTGTTACCAGAGCTTTATTATTTTCTTAGATAAAAAAATTTGGAAAGAAAAACCAAAGTTTTCCTGGAAAACCTGGTCTGATTTTCCTGGCTAACGAACTTTTCCAAGTCATTTATACAAAAGGAAGGTAGCTGCCAAATTTTATCAAAATCGGCTCACTATTTTTTGACTCATCGGTGTGACACACACACACAAGTGCTCTCTAAATTGAATAACGCACTTAAAGAATAGAAATTACAATAAACTATGGCAACTAAGGTATATTTTCCTGCAAGTACGATTGAGTGATGGTGTAACATACTGGTAAGATATAAATCTAAATAATTTGTAAAAAAACATAGATTGCAATGATTTAAAAGGAACCTACTATCTAAAAATTCCTTTTTCAATGTTTACAGCTCTCGACCGTAAAAGCGTAATGTTAATAAATTAATATAAAATAAAAAAACTCGGGACGCAGCAAGTGCGTTATGGTAGTGAATTTTTATTAAATGCTTCAAATTTAAATAACTCAATTTTCTATAAACTTAGGGAGTTTAATTTTAATACGTAGTGAGGTTTTTCCTAAGGCAAGATATCCACAAAATTTCATTAAAATAACTTTGTAATTTTCGAAGAAAAAAATTTTTTTCGAAAGAAAATTTAAAATTTGAATAACTCAATTTTCTCTAAACTTAGAAAGTTGAATTTTGGTACGTAGTAAGGTTGAGGCAACATATATAGTAAATTTCATTGAAACAGCTTTGTTACTTTCGGAGAAAAAAAAATTTTTCGAAAGAAAACTCAAAATTTTTCCGGAAAACCCCGTCTGATTTTTCTGGATAACGAACTCATCCAAGCCATTAATAAAAGACAGGCACTTGCGAAGTTTCATCGAAATCGGTTAATTATTTTTTGAGTAATCATATATATATATATATATATATATATATATATATATATATATATATATATATATATATATATATATATATATATATATATATATATATATATACACATATAAAAATTAAACCTATTTACAAATGAACTTTAATAAGATATTATGCTGTGACAATACCTCTCTCAAGCACCCTAAAATATAATCAAAATGTGCACAGTTATATATGTTTTATTTCTTTTTCCCTTGTCTTAATACACTACATATTTTATGACAGTCGATTTAATTTACTTATTTGATTTCATAAATAGTCGGTTAATAGTGACTTGGAATGAAGTAGACACCACATCTTCAAACATATTAAGAGAATATGAGTAAATCAACAGCAACTGGGAATGAATTCGGTCAGTCGCCCAGCCACGTGGTTAAAAAACACTGTTTGTATGAGTGGTTACAACTCTAGCTCTAAATAAAAGGACTGTAACAGCGGCAGAAGCAGAAGTCAATGGAAGGTTTGTGTATTCGGAAAGAAACTATTGACTATTAATAACAACAATTGACTAAAAACGCTGCGAGTTGTAAGGCAAAAATAATTATACTACAGAGGTGATAAATGATAATACATTACAATAGGGTTATATATAATCGTAAATGCTTCCAATGATTAACAATCAGTGAATTCAGTATTATTGACATTTCTCGGAAACTTACAAATGAATCTCATGAGTCAATAAGAAAAGCATTGACTAACCAACAGCAACCACATACTTATGATTTAAACATAAATGTTTCAAATTTGAATAGCTCAATTTTCTGTAACCCTAGAAAGCTGAATTTTGGCACATAGTTAGGTATTTCCCAAAGCAATATGTAGACCAAATTTTATCAAAATTTTCGAAAAAAAAATTTTTTTTTGAAAGAAAACTCAAAATTTTTCCGGAAAAACCCGTCCGATTTTCCTGGCCAACGAACTCATCCAAGCCATTAATAAAAGAAAGGCACTTGCCGAGTTTCATCTAAATCGGTTAATTATTTTTTGAGTTATCAGACGGATACATATATATATATATATATATATATATATATATATATATATATATATATATATATATATATATATATATATATATATATATATATATATATATCATCAAAGTAACTTTATTGTTTGAAGAAGTTAAATAATTTTCGGAAAATAAACTTTAAATGTTACCGAAAAATCGTATAATTTTCCTGCGCCACGAACCTCTTCAAGCTATTTACACACCTGCTAAAATATAATTATCCACAAAAACCTTTTTGACAGACATTCAAAAAAAAATGTTTGCTGAAAATTTGCAAACAATTTCTTTAACGAAAATTGCCAATTGCTTTACAAAAATTGGTTAAAGTAAAGTTACAAGAAAATTATGTTTCTACGACAATTTGCTAAACAATTATTTTTCACGAAAAGGTGAAATATTTTTGTTACAATAACTTATGCATTTATTATTACCAACACTTCACAAAAAATCTTTCAACAATAATTTCTTGAAAAAAAAATAATTTAACATAATATTTTTTACACGAAAATTTGCTAAAAAATTCATAATATCGAAATTACATATATACTTAATATATATCTAAATTTTCGTGTATAATTCACATTCTATAATAGAAAGCTGCGCACCAAATTTGGTTGCCGTAGCTTTGTTATTTCCAGAAGGTATACAAATTTTCCGGAAGAAAACCTATATACAGTGTGTACCAAACTGGATGGGAATGTATTGCTATCTCCGTTATTTTTAGAGATAGGAGGACGGTTAATTCAGCAATGTTTTGTAGAATATCATGCTCGTTCCAAATATGACTTGTATTTTTTCCTGCCTCTTTTCGTTTTCGAGTTATTTTGAAAAAAAAACAAAATTTGTCGATTTCTTTATTCTTCAATATATAAGTAGGCGTTGATCTGACATGTCAAGGACTGGCACATTATGAGGACACTTTTTACAGCGTAATCTTTTTGTGCTATTCTCAACTTTGGATTGTCATTTGTTTTTTGAGTTACAGGTATCAACGTTTGTTTTTATTATGGCAGCCATATTGGATTTTTTGCCCATGTGATAGCCTGTAAAAAGAGCTTCCCAATGATGTAAAACCTGCTTGAGAAATCTTGTAATTGCACTGACAATTTTGAGAAAAACCGTTTTGAGGATAGTAAGCTATGAAATACAATTACCAGAAAACAAACGACAACAAAAAAGTGTTCAAAAAGCAGTAGGTCATGGAGTCTAACAATAGACTTCTACTTTTAACATAATTTTCCGTAATGAATTACGATAAAAAAATAGGAACTTTAATCACACCAATGAATCGGCTCATTATTGCAAATGATATTTTACATTACAACATTATCTTAAAAAATTATTATAATTTACTTATATAGGTAAACCTAGTAAATAACTAAATTTACTATCAGAGCTAAATAAAAAGCAGATTCATGGTTAACGAAGACGCTTTTGAAACTTGTTTGATTTTTAAACGTGTCAACTGAAAAACAACAGAAGAAAGGTTGCTATGGATATAACACTATCGCGACAATTAAGAATACTGCCATCTTAATTATCTGAACAATTTGAGGTGTATTTAAGATGTTGCTTAAAATTTTGTACTAAATAGTTTGTTTCCTGTTTATTTTAAATATTATTCAACAATATGTTCAGTAATGAAGAATATTTTGACATGTTGGAATGTTATATTCGTTCTAACCAAAATACTGAGGCAGCTGCAGATTCATATCAAAACAACTACCCAGAAAGACGACAACCAAACACCAAAATATTTTGCAGGATAGTGTTGAACGACGGTAGCTTTCACGCAAAGAAACTACTAATGCCTAGAAATGAAGAAAGAAATAATGGCGTCTTACAGGTTTCAAACGAAAACCCTCTGGAATCTGTTCGGTTTTATGGTGAACAAATTGACGTTCCAAAAAGTATGGTACACCGTGTATTAAAACAAAGTCATTACCATCCATACAAACCTACAATCGTACAAGGCTTAAATGTTGACGATTACCCTAAGCGACTTCAATTCTGCAGATGGTATCAAGGACAATGTCAGCAAAATGAAAATTTTCAATTGAAAATAATATGGACTGATGAATCCAGATTTACAAATTGTGGTGTGTATAATTGCCATAATAGGCATTATTGGGCAAATGAAAATCCACATCTAAAGGAAGAAAGACTGATTTGGTATTAATGTTTGGTGCGGCTTATTAGGTGAAATACTGTTATTTTTATTTGTAGATTAGACAGTTAATTTAAAAAGAAATCAGGTAACTTCATTGTTGGTCCGTTCTTTTTTGAAAATAATTTAACTGGGGAAAGGTATATTAATCTATTGAGAAATAATATCTTACCAACAATTAGAGGAGTTTATCATAATTTAGACGAGATTTGGTACCAACAAGTCGGTTGTCCAGCTCACATTGCCAGGATCGTCAAAGAATTTTTATACCAAAATTTTAATAATCGTGTCATTTGTAACAATGGACCGGTTCATTGGTGTGCTCGACGTCCTGATATAACACCCATGGATTTTGATTTTTGGGGCACTCTGAAGAATGATGTGTATAAATTCAATCCACCACAAAATATACATGAATTACGAAATAGAATCACGCAAGCTATAAATCATATTAACCAAAACACCCCCACCAGAGTTTGCAGGCATGTTTCAAAAAGGTGTATAAAGTGCATTGAACAAAACGGTGGCCATATTGAACAATTTTCTATTTAGTGTATTTTTAAGTTTCTATTTTATTATTTGTTGAGTTCCGTTTCTAATTGTGTTGTTTTGTGGAGTTTAAGTTTATATTTGCTATTGCCTGCTTTCGTTATTAAACTGTTTCACATAATATTACCTAGCATTATTAGGGGAAGTACGGCTGTGATGGCCCCCTTTTTTTTGATCACTTGTAACTTGCGTTAAATTTGTGATAATTAAGGTATATTTGCAGTTATATGTGTAATAAAGTGTTTACTAACTAATAATAAATAAATTATTTCTAAACATTTATGTAAACCGGGGAGAATTAAATTTATGTGAGTTGTGTGGTGTGCCATCATATCTGCACATGTTCAGATATGATGGCACACTAACAGCTTTCAATTAATTTAAATGATATGTTATTTGAAATTCATAATAAAACATTTTGTTAAAGTAAACCTGTTATATAATGTCATTTAAGGAAAAAATTCAGGAAATCATAAAAGTTATTGAAGATATAAAATCTGTTTTTGCACTAATATATTAAGAATACAATAAATAAACTGTCATTATGATATACTCGTCGAAAAAAATTAAATAATTTTCATATAAAACAATGTAATTTAAAATCATTGAAAACGGTAGGGAATTTAGTCACTGCATAATTCACAGATGAACATCTTAGTTTTTCTGTCGATACCTGCACATGCATTGTGGCACCACTTCTTGCAATGTTGGCACTGGATCCAGGGTTCCTTTGGCCTGGATAATGAAAATAAAGAATTGCAATATATGCAACCCACATCATCCTCTTCCTCGTCTGCTGGGAAAGGTTCTTCTGGTTCATCATCATCTTCCTGTATTTTCAACACTTTCTTTGCAGAGCGAGCAGCTTTTCGTTGTTCAACGATTTTCTTCTCATCGTGTCTTGCTTTTGCCATATCAATGTCAGGTGTTGTATTTAATACTCCTACCTCGCCGCCTTTTCTTTTTCGCTTTTGTCGAGAAGTTACTTGCGGAACAGGAGATATTTGTGATATTAGAACTGAACAATTAACATCTTCCTGTATATCACCTTCAGTTGTAGTTTTAGGTAACTCTTCATCTCTTTGAAAAGATTGTTCATCTTCAGCATGGTTAACTTGATTATTGCATGAAGTAGACGCTTTGGATTGTAGTGATGTTACTTCTTGCACTGAAGACTGTGATGGTTCTCCTGAAGTAGATGATAAATTGTCTTCTGCCACATTGGTTGTTTCTGAAGGAAGGAATTGCCAGTCAGGGAATATATCTTCATTAAATGGGCATATCCCTGTTTTTCGAAAGCCATTAACAGCATTGGCGACGGTAGCAGCTTGAGTATAGGCTTCTGCGAATAAGTGACCAACTTGAAAGTGAGTTACTGTTCGACCAGGATGAGTATGTAGCCACCTTCTAAGAGCCTGATTATAGTAAGTAGTTAGAGGGCCATAGAAGCTAACATCTAATGGCTGCACCCTATGGGTGCAGTGTGGTGGAAAGCAAAACAAAATTATATTATTTTGCTTTGCGAACTCTAGCACGTCTAGGTGTTTGTGGCTGGAATGGCCATCGAGAAGTAATAGAATCTTCTTTTCAGCTGAGGGTTTTGCAAATTTAATAAAATGTTTTAGCCAAAAAAAGAAAACTTGCCCAGTCATCCAACCACTTTCTTGAGGGAATCCAACGCACCCTGGGGGCGCATTATCCAACAACTCCTGTTTCATGTTTTTTCTCGGGAAAATTATAGCAGGAGGTATGTAATTTCCAAGGGCATTGATGGAGCATACAACAGTAAAATGTTGTCCTCTTTCTGCACTCGTTACCGACCCTACTTGTTTTCGTCCTTTTGAGGCCAAAATTTTATCCGTTCTTGATTGTACGGTCGATAATCCCGATTCATCCATATTATAAATCTGGTCAGGCTCAAACTTGTATTGATCTATAATAATTTTAAGGGTAGTAAAATACTTGCTTATTGTAACTTTATTAAAGGCTTGCGCCCGCGCTAGTGATGTGGCCTCAGGCTGCCTTAAACTAATCGACGGATTCCTTTTTACAAAAGCATGAAACCAGTCCCATCCAGCCATTCGCTTTTCTTGGTTAAAACTGTGTTTGCATTTCATCTTTTCAGCTAATTCAAATGCCAGTTTTCTTAAATCAGAACACGTCAAGCCAAAAAATCTAGATTCCAACGATTTTACGTGATTAACTAGTTGCATTTCAACTTCATCGGAGAAAACTTTAACACTTCCGCCTAAAAAACCCTTTTTGCTACCACGTAATACTTTATTTTTGTCCTCTGCTCTTCGCCTTAGAGTACTTTTCGGTACATTAAATGTTTTGGAAGCCAATTTCCATCCCATTTCTTTAGACCGGACAGCTTTGATTGCTTGGTTCATATTCTCCTCAGACCAGCTCTGCCTATCAATTTTTTGCTTTTTGTTGTTCATGATTTCAAGAGGGGGGGGGGGGTTAATGGCTGCAATACAACGATAATATCTTTTACTAAGCGAATTATATTTAATCAATAATGTTGATGGTTTGGCTATGATGGCACACTATGCCATCATAACCAATTATTGGTGTGCCATCATAGCCGAAATCCCTTTACTTTAGAAAATTGAATAGAGAACGGCAACCGTGTAAATAAATAACGTGCAAACATGCCACATTATAGGTTAGGCACAACGAAACAATTTAGTAGCTATAAAAGTATTTTACCTTTAAATTTAAGTGAATTATTAGTCATACTAGAACATACAAAAATGAACTTGAAGCTTACCAAAATATATTTTTTATTGTATAAAGTTTATGAGTTAAACTATGATGATTAAAATTACGCGGCGCAGCTTTCGCATCACACTACTCAAGTACAGTACACGTTTGTATCGCTGGCTGCATAAGAAGTGGTGAATATCAGAGGTGTGCCAACATAGCCGGTGTGCCATCACAGCCGTACTTCCCCTACCGAATTATGTATTGTAAATTAAATCACAATATTTTTTATCGTGAATCATTACGGAAAATTATGTTAAAAGTAGAAGTCTATTGTTATACTCAATGACCTACTGCTTTTTGAACACTTTTTTGTCATTTGTTCCCTGGTATTGGATTTTATAGCCTACTACCCTCAAAACGGTTTTTCTCAAAATTGTCAGTGCAATTACAAGGTTTCTCAAGCATGTTGTACACCATTGGAAAGCTCTTTTAACAGGCAATCACATGAGCAAAGAATCCAATATGGCTGCCATAATAAAAACAAACGTTAATACATGTAGCTCAAAAACAAATGACAATCCAAAATAGCACAAAAAGATTACTCTGTAAAAAGTGTTCTGATAATATGCAAGTCTTAGACATGTCAGATTAACGCCTACTTAGATAACGAAGAAAAAAGAAATCGACAAATTTTGTTTTTTTCAAAATAACTCGAAAACGAAAAGAGGGAGGGCAAGATACAAGTCATATTTGGAACGAGCATGAAATTCTACAAAACATTGCTAATTTAACCGTCTTATCTCTAATAATAACGGAGATAGCAATACATTCCCATCCAGTTTGGGACACACTGTATATATTATCTCGATGACTGTCGGTAGCTTTCCTACAAAACTAAAAAAAGTCTGGACGCAGTAAGTCGATTATGGTAGTGAATTTTCATAAAAATATTTTTAATGGCAAATATGTCTTTTTTTAAATAAAGGGCATGGAATTTGGTATAACCTACACATAGTATAAACAGTGTATTTTATTTCATTGATTGTTGTTGCCGTTACATGGTGACACTGGTCCATAGAGATCTTTGTTTGTAGTTGTCATGATTTCGTACTAATTCAATTTGTATCTGTCTGAGAATGCTGTTAAGCAGCGAAACTAGTCACAGAAACGTTGAAGAACATCCTAGAACATCCAGAATTCGTACGGGCCACTTGCTCCAGTTAGATTACGCGCTGGCTACGTCCTTCACATACAAAAACGAAAACCAACAGTGAAGCCAGAGAAGTAGTCTCCAATTCTGTATGTGGTGGTGGTGGTGGTGGTAAAAAAGATGGTATGGCCTCGACGGAATTGTCATTAGCCACAATTCTGTATGTAGTGTACCTTATTTCATGAAAATAACTTTATTGTTTGAAAAAGTTAAATAAATTTCCGAAAATAAACTTAAAATGTTACCGAAAAAACATCTGAACTCCCTGGGCAACGAACCTCTTCAAGCTATTTGCACACCTGCTAAAATATAATTATTATCCACAAAAGCTTTTTGACAAAAATTTTAAGAAAATGTTTGCTGAAAGTTTGCAAACAATTTCTTTAACGAAAATTTCCAATTGCTTTACAAAAATTGGTTAAATATTTTGTTACAATAACATATACAATTATTATTACCAACACTTCACAAAAAATCTTCCGACAATAATTTCTTCAAAAATACAAAAATAATTTTACATAATATTTTTTACACGAAAATTTTCTAAAAAATCCTAATCTACTTAAATATATACCTAATGTGTATCTAAATTTTCGTGTGTAATTCACATTCTATAATATAAAGCCGCGTACAAAATTTGGTTTCCATAGCTTTGTTATTTGTAGAGGTATACAAATTTTCAGGAAGATATATATATATATATATATATATATATATATATATATATATATATATATATATATATATATATATATATATATATATATATATATATTACAAATAAACCCATTCTCTGATGCTTTGGCAGTATTTTTCGTTATAGAGCTTATGCTTTAATAGTCTATAATTTTTAGGGAATTTCCGTAGAAAAAATTCGCTGTTGAGGAGACCGCGACTTTTGAACTTTGAATAGATTTTTTCAACTGAGCGCAAAGTAGCCCTCTAGAACCCATTTTTCCCCTCAGGGCTCGTCCGGGACTTTGCCGCTCCGATAGCACTGCAGCTTTTGGGTTATTGTGCATGCTCTTAGTCTCTTTACTCCACCCATTCCAAAATCACTGTGTCTTGAACTAGTCTGCACAGCGATTGGTAGGCTGAAGTTTTATATTGCTGTCTCCGATCTAGACTGACCGTAGATCAGTTGTCTTTTGCGGTCCAGAGCTTCACACTCGCACAAGATGTGCTGGGCCAATTCCTCCCCCTCGCCACAGAGTCTGCATGCGAGGTCCCCCTCGAAACGCTCCATTTTATGCAGCTGTTTCTTGACGGCCATGTGTCCCGTCAAGAGACCTGTTATGTTTCCGAGCTGTCCTCTGCTAAGATTTAGCAGCTCCACAGCTCTCTTTAAACGGGGTTCGTCAATTACTGACTTCCCATGTCTGAGCCCTGGACAGTCTGCCCTTGTGTTCGTTTCTGACCCAGGACTTAATGGCTCCCCTGGCCGTGCTTTTTGTCACGCCCAGAACCGGTTCTGGTCCCATAAATGGTTCTGCTGACCCTCTCTTCGCGAGACTGTCAGCTTCTTCATTGCCTTTGATCCCCAAGTGACCCGGCATCCAGATGAGGGTGACCTCATTCTGCCCAGCCAGGTCGCTCCTCTCGTCTCGGCACTCACTGAACAGCTAGGAATTTACCCGTGGACTACTTAGGGCCTTAAGGGCTGCCTAGCTCTCTGTGGCTATGAGGATCCGCTTGTTGGTGTAGCCCCTCCTCTTGTAGCGCCTCCGTGGCCGTGCGAGGAAGTCGATTCAGACTTACCAATACGGACTCGGGGGACGACAGTTCGAGACTCACCGGCGGCGGATGATTTTTCAAATCACTGTCGTCGTTGAGATCGAGCTCAAGGTGCAGGGTAGGTTAGTTTAGATGAGCAAAAAGGGTCAGCAATGTCCTAATTGTCAGTAAGCATATTACCTTTACCTTTTACCTCCTCTTGTTCTCCCGCACACAGTGCAGGATGGCGTACATTTCGGTCTGAAAGACCGTTGCATAGGCTTCGAGGGAAATACTATGACTTATCCTCGGTCCTTCCGAATAAACACCTGCCCCCGTCCCACGCTCCCCGCCGGATCCGTCTGTGAACCAGAAGAGCGCGTTCCGTTTTATGCACGGCGTCTCCTCCCGCCATGCCTCGCGGCCGGGGATTTCCACTGTAAAGTTGTTTTCCCTGCAGATTCGCAGGCTCGCGAAGTCTGACCTTATTTCAAGCATGGGCTCCTTCACGATCTCCTTAATTTTGCAGTGGACCCTGACGCCTGGGTTGATCTTCAATCTACCATTGCGAGCTAGTCTGTATAGTCCTAACCTGGTCTTCCCCATAATAACTAAGTGTGTGTGTGTGGGGAGGGGGGGAGAGATCCAGCAACACCTCCGTGGCGGTTGGGGTTAAAGACAATGCCCCTATGATCTGTGATGCCTAGGCAAGCCATCCTTTGGATCTTACCTAGTTTTTGTTTGGCACTGGATTGTGTCACCTTAAGCCACCAGACCAGTGCCACGTATGTCAACGATGGTCTGACCACCCTTGTTTACAGCCAGTGGGCCATACTAGGTCTTTTCCCACGTTTTCCATATAGCCATATAGCACTAGAACCCATACTCGGGTCAGTTTCAGTTTTTATCTGGTCTTATATATGCAGAGTGACGTATTTCTACTGTAAAGCTCAATATACCTATCCGTTATTAGCGGTACAAGGTACGAGAAAAAATTGTACCTATACGTTAATTATAATAGGGTGTCTTGAGCTGCATCTTATAAACTTATTTTGAGACTCATAGGGGCCCATACGTCACACCCCTTGCATTATTGCATGTTTGCATTTTTCATCGAATTATAATGCATGTTTGTAAGGAAAAAAAATGACGGTGTTATTTCACTCGTTTTGCAACTTTTCACATTTTCGGCACATGTCAAAAATTATGGCACGGCGTTTTTACCAACAGATAGCAGAGTCCAATGAAACCGACGCATTCAAAGAGTTTTTCTTTTGAAACAGCCTGTATTGGCGAATTTTTATTTTAAAAAATTCGCTAATAGAGAGGTATCGATGGTGATATGTATTAAACCGATAACTCACAAAGTAATTAGCCAATGCAAAAATTTTGATTAAAAAAAAAATTGTGTCTCAAAAATTAACAAAGCTATTTTGATGAAAATTGGTAGGTATGTTTCATTGGTAAAGACTTTACGACACACTAAAACTCAACTTTATAGCTTTGTAGAAAATTTAGTTATTCAAATTTGAAGCATTTAATGAAAATTCGCTTTCATATCGCACTTGCTGCGTCACGAAAATTTTTCGGTTTTAGAAGGGAAGGACATGGCCTCTGCTTCAAGTTTTGTACTATCCTCCCTATACCTACAGGCTCTAGTTTTGGAAATATTTACTTTTAGAATCGCATACCATGATTCGATCAGGTTATGTAATTATTTAGCGAATTTTCTATAAAAAAAAACTCTGGACGCAGCAAGTGCGTTATGGTAGTGAATTTTCATAAAAATGTTTTTAATTGCAAATATGTGTGTTTCCTTTTTAAGAAAGCAGGCATCAATTTTGGTTACCAGTATAACCTATATAGTAAAAACAATGTGCCATGTTTCATCAAAATAACTTTATTGTGTGAAAATGTACAAAAATTTCCAAAAGTAAACTTAAAGTGTTCCCGGAAAAACTCGTTTCTTGGTCAACCTTATAGGTTAATAGCAAATTGAGCTATTCAAATTTGAAGCATTTAATGAAAATTCGCTACCATAACGCATTTGCTGCGTCCCGAATTTTTTTTCTTACAAACATGCATCGCTGAAATATTCAAAAATGCAATAACATGAGGCGTGTTTGATTAAAAAAAAAGAAGAAAATTTGTATCACCAACGACTTATGGGCCATCCTGTGATTGTAGAAATATTTTTTAAGATGTAGCTCAAGACACCCTATAATTAATATATACAAATTTTCTTCATATCTTGTATAATAACGGATATATTGAGCTTTATTGATTTTTTACGAAAATTCGACAAAAATTATATACCATTAAACGATAAACTCTAAAGCTAAGGCTACTGCCAAGCATGAGAAAAAGGGTCTATTTGAAATGAATTTTCTGGAAACATTTTAGTAAAATGAAGGACAATGACGGTTGAAACTAAGACTTCAGAGTTTGTAAAACATCCTTCTTGAGACATTTGATTTCCATATCCCGTATTAGATTCAAGTTCTTTGCCTAAATGTTGCCGATTTTGACGTTTTAAATCGCAACTTTGACGTTTTGAGGAAAACCCCAATTTATTTTTCTTTAAATGCCTATAACTTTTTTGTCTTCTGACCTACATAGCTAAATTTTGGTAGGTAGCTTACCTATAAGGATATTAACTAGCGTACCAAATTTAGTTGCCCTTACTTTGTTAATTCCGGAGATATAAATTTTTTTCGAAAGAAAACACAAAATTTTCCGGGAAAACCTGGGCGGATTTTCCTGGCTAACGAACTTATCCAAGCCATTTGCAAAAGGAATTTTTCCACCAAATTTAGTCAAAATCGGCCTATTATTTTTTGAGTTATCGGTGTGATACATATATATATATATAAATATATATATATAAATATATATATATATATATATATATATATATATATATATATATATATATATATATATATATATATATATATATATATATATATATATATATATATATATATATATATATATATATATATATAAACATATAAAAATTGAAACTGACCCCGGATATGTGTTCTAGGGGGCCTAGTTCGCGGTCATTTGAAGAAATTTTTTCAAAATTCAAAAGTCGGGATCTCCTCATTAGTGAATTTTTTTAAGAAAATTCACTAAAAATATTTAAATTAACTTTCGTACAAAAAGGTAAGAAATAATTTATTTGATAAGATTATCTGCGTTTACATTTTCATAATATATAAATAGGTAGTTCATAAATTTTTTTCACAAATTTCAAATGAAACTTTGGCAGACTTTAATATTCTTATGTTTGGCAGATTGTGGCATAAAAATATTAGTATTGTTCCACTTATATGTTTCTTTATTTCTACTGGTTCAAATTTATGTTATGAGTTAAAGAAAAAAATTTACATTTTCTTTCTTTTTAATCTTAATTACAGATTAGGTATATATTTAATTTAAATTTTGTGTATTTTGTTGGCACTTTTTTTTGTAAAAAAATAGTTAGTCAGTTTTCGCAGAAATTTTTCTGTTTCCGTAGAAATAATTGTTTGTAAAATTTTTGTCAAATTTTGGTAATTAAAATGGTTTTGAAGTTTCGTGAAAAAATTGTTTGCAAATTTTCATGAAAATTTTGTTTTTGTAAGCTTCGTCGAAAAGCTTCTTGTGAATAAATATATCTTGGTAGATGAGCAGATAGCTTGAAGGGGTTCGTTGGACAGGAAAATCGGACCAGTTTTTTCGAGAACATTTTAAGTTCATTTTCGGAAAATTTTTATACTTTTTCATACAATAAAGTTATTTTGATGAAATATTGTACATTGTTTCTACTATACAGATGGCGCATTGAAAACGAAACACCGATTTGCGTCCAGAGAAAAATTTTTTTAAGAAACGCTGAAACTCGTCAATTTTAATATTGACGGGGACATGTGTTGACATAAAACTCAACTTTGTCACATCAACCCCTTAAGGGTGGTGATAACAACCCTTATATTTTAAATAGGGAACATGGGACGAGTGTTACATCATTTGAAAGCTCTTTCTTTTCTGAATTCAGCACACTAATTTTTTTGGAAGTTATATTAACTCGTTTAAAAATTATTCACAGTTAGATTTGCAAGAACGCATTTCATTCATTGTGATAAGAAATTCACTAATTAGTCAATTTTTCGTTAAAAAAAAACTAAAAAACAAAACCAAACGTCAAAAATGTTTATTCAGTTAAGTAAGTGTTGAAATTGTTGACCACCAGCTTCCATACAAAAGTACAAATTTTGTTGAAAACGAGTTCTGACATTCTAGAGCATTTATGGGGTTATTAGACGGCATTCTTTAACAATGCGTCGTCGTAATTCTTCCAGAGACTCCGGTTCTGTTGCGAAAATTCTACTCTTTAAATGGTCCCATAGAAAGAAGTCTAAAGGAGTTAAATCCGGTGATCTAAGGGGCCACTCAATAGCACCTCTACGCCCAATCCATTGCTCTGGAAACTCTCTGTTCAAAAAGTCCCTAACACGTTGTGAAAAATGCGGAGGAGCTCCATCTTGTTGAAACACTAATTGATTTTCTTGATAGCGATCATCATTTTCAACAATGTCAATTAGTAGAGGGTAAACGATATCTTCTAGTAACTCCAGATACGTTTCACCACTCAAATTGCCATCAAGAAAAATTGGTCCGATTAAACGGTCTCCAAAAATGCCAGTCCAGACATTCAATTTCTGTGGAGTTTGAGTGTGGACTTCGTGAAAATTTCTTGGAATATTATCTGCTCAATAACGACAATTATGACGATTGACTGTAGGGTTTAATAAAACCGCACACTCGTCTAAAAAACAGATATTGAACAGAAAGTTCCCGTTATCAGCTATGCGTGCAGTCATAACTTCACTAAACTCCAGCCGGCGATCCAAATCATATTAATTCAGTTGTTGTACAAGATGAATTTTATACGGGTGAAATTTATTATGCTTCAGTATTCGCTGAATAGTTCTTCTTTTGATGTTTGAAACAGTGGCCAATTTTCTCGTGCTCAAAGTTGGGTCTGCAGCAATTTGTCCTAAAACTTCAATCTCAGTAGTCTTATTTCTAACCGGAAATTCACGTTTAGGATCCGTTTTTTGTTGGCTACTGAACCACTTTATCGAAACTTTGCAACTAACTCCAAAATGTATTTTCTGTTAACATGTCTGTTCGGATGTCGTTCATTAAACAAATTTGCGGTACAGTTGGCACAGTCATCGTTTTTGAAAAAAATAGTAATTATTTCAACTCTTTCTTCTACAGAATACACCATTGTGAAATTAATTTTCGGTAGTACTATCAAGTATCAAACCCACCGATAAACTGAAATAATAAACCGCATTTCTCTCATTCCGATAAGAAATGTTCTGATAGTCAATTTTCTGTTTACAAACCAACAAAACATTGACTATCAGCACATTTCTTATCGGAATGAGTGAAATGCGTTTTTGCATCTTCAACTGTGAATAATTTTTAAACGAGTTGATATAACTTCCAAAAAAATTAGTGTGCTGAATTCAGAAAAGAAAGAGCTTTCAAATGATGTAACACTCGACCCATGTTCCCTATTTAAAATATAAGGGTTGTTATCACCACCCTTAAGGGATTGATGTGACAAAGTTGAGTTTTATGTCAAAACATGTCCACCTCAATATTAAAATTGACGTATTTCAGCGTTTCTTAAAAAAAATTCTCTGGACGCAAATCGGTCTGTTTCGTTTTCAATGCGCCAATGCTATATAGGTTATACTGGTAATAAAATTTCTAGCCCGCTTTCATTAAAAAAAGACATACCTAGGTATTTGCTATTAAAAACCTGTTTTATGAAAATTCACTATCAAAGCGCACTTGCTGCGTCCAGACTTTTTAATTTTAAAGAAGCCTTTTGTTGTTTTTAAAACTGTTATTTGTAACTAGACCCCCAAGTAGGTATGAGACATACAATTTTGGAATAATTACTAGCTATAGATTCATTCTTTTGGCGCTTAAAAATGGTAGGTAGTTAGGTACCTACAAAATGTCTTTCAACTTTGCAGTTTTTTCATCACCAAAGAAATACCTTAATTTTAGGTCTATACTTTTCTGGATGAATTTCAGTATGTACGTTTGCACATTTTTTTATTTTCTCTATAATATTCACAGTGACCTAGAACTCAACAGTTTATTTCAGGTGATGGTTAGAAACCTTGCCCACATGAACTTGCGTAATTTTTGTTCGTTACGAAGTAAACTAATCTGAGACGGCTTTTATTCATTTATATATAGATTATATTAATTAATTAGACATTTGAGAACATCTGTTAGTCAACATATTAATATAATGCCATTGGTTAACCAACAAATAGAAGAAATAGCCAATGTGCAAAAACTCGTCGTGTTACTGGTGTACGAATTGTACAATTACGCGCGCGTCCCCGCCCACAGAATATGCAACAGCCGCTCCTATACTGGATTAATCCACTCCGAATAAACACGTTTCGCACTTTTTATTACTAATATTCACAAGAAATTAGTAACAGGTCATCCAGTCTCAACTTACACCTTATAATGGCATTTTAAGTTATTTTTGTTTGAATCTCCATTTAATATAGCTGAATTTTTGCTTCTGTGTCTCGTTTTTTTTTTAGGCTATGCCCAAAAATTTTGTATGAGTTATTTTACAATTTACTTATAACCGCATGTACCTAGGTAAGCTGAAAAAATTTTTACTTCGCCGATGGGAAGACAAACGCTCTAAACTAAGTAACGGGTGTCTTAAATGTTTCGTCATCTTGGGAAAGCCGTCTAACATGACGCATTTGTAGCGAATTTTCGTAGAAAAAAATCGCATTTAAGGTTATCACAGCGAATATAATACTTTAAAAAAAATTCTTTAATTCAACGCGAACTAGGTCCCCGAGAACCCAAATCCGTGGTCAGTTTCAAATTTTATATGTTTATGTTTAAAAAAATACATCAGCCTTAATGTACTTAGGAGATTTTCGGAATGTATGTCTTGGCAGCGTCCTAATCATAAATTAAAATGTCTTCTAACTTCTAACGTTAATCAAAATCTGAGGTGTCACCGACCGAATCGTAATCGTTATTCTTCTTCTTAGGTCAGTTAAATCTCGTGGTTTAGTTTGGTATATCATACTTTTTACATAAGGTAGGTGTACACAATATTCCCATGCTGTATTATTCGCTTTTCTCTGACAGATGGCGCCAGAGATTCTACAGCGAAGCTAAATTCATATCATACTACGAGTGCCCCGTGGCATTTTAACCTCAAATTTCATTTGTGTTGTGACCCTGCCGCCAAAACCTTGTTCAGTAGAAGTGTATTATAAGCGGTCTTGAAATTTTGTTACGTTTAAACATAGAAAAATTCGGTATCTCATACAGTATAGTTTTATGTGATTGTGTTTCCATTTTAAAGAATTAATACTGGTAATACTAGTAAACAAACAAAGATAGACTAATAAATGTTGGCAATACTGCCAGCGTCACTGTGCGGCGATATCACCAGTGGCGATATTGCTAGACTTTCAAGCAATAATACCGATTTACAGCATACACTAATTCTTCGTTTTCAGAAACACTATGCCCAAAGAACGGAATCGAGGAATACGATGAAAGTGAAGCCAAGAAAATATGCAGGCAGCTATCACTGCCGTAGGCAGAATTCAGCTAGTAAACAGTTCTTGGTATCTCGTGGTACATTGAGGGACTATTTGAAAAAGAATCTGACGTCAAAATGTGGAATGGGCCGCAAAAATACTCCGACGAAAGAACAAGAAGAAGAATTGTCTTTAAGAATCATCAGATTAGCAGATGTAGGATATCCTCTCACTTCGAAGGTACTACGTAGATGCGTTTACAATTTTTGCGACGCAAACTTCATATGACATCCATTCAATAAAGAGAGAAAATTGGCAGGGCGTTTCCGGCTCAAAGGATTTCTTCACCGCAATCCTCAAATTAGAAAACGGAAGGCTCAGAGCATGAATCCTGCCAGGGCTCAAAACTGAACAGGTTTATAGTAAATGATCACTTCGAAAAAGTTCGTAACGTTTTGAATGACTTAAATCTTCTAGATAAACCTCAGTGCATCTACAATATGGATGAGAAAGGTTGCCGTTTAGCCCTACATCATCAGCAAGTTGTCCTAGTCAAAAAAAAGGGGACTAAAAGAGTCCGTCTTGTAGCTAATGAACATGAACAAAACGTAACAATAGTTTCTTATGGGAATGCTATGGGTTCTGCAGTCCCGCCCTCAATCTTATTCAAGGGGAAGCCAATGAAACAAGAATGTACCGATTCTTTACCAACTGGAAGCTTAGCATTAATGACACCTAAGGGCATGTCCGTTGAAACTTTCAAGCTATGGCTTAAACATTTTGCAAAGTAAAAAGATCATGGACCCTGTCTTTTGATTTTTGATGGTGCTAAGTGTCATTTGAACCACTCAATTGTCACTGTCGCTGAGGAGCTAGGCATCACCTTACACTGCTTGCCAAGCAATACAACACACGAGCTCCAACCAATGGACAAGGCAGTCTTCCGCTCATTTGAGCATTATTGGGACGACGAAATTCTCAAATACTGATCAAATCATAGAGACCGTTCTCTAACGAAACAACGTTTGGGGGCTATTTTTCCATTGTTTGGGATAAGGTCATGACCCCATCTAATATCAATCTGAGTTGCCGTTGACCGGTATCTTTACGTTTAACCCAGATATTCTACTAGTGGAGGCATTTGCACCAAGCAGCGTAACGAAGAATCCAGTACAGTGATCTCATCAGAATAGGGATAAGACGTCTTCTCCAGGTCCATCAAATACTACGACAGTGAGGGGAAAGCCTCCACTCTCAAGAAGGTCCATGAAACGAGATACGACACCTCCAGGTGCGTCAAGTACTGCGAAAATTAGGAATAAGAGGTCAACCCATTTAAGAATGTCCACCAAACGTTTGTTACCAGAATTTAGTAGCAGTGATGATTCTAAGAATGAATGCCATGAGATGCCCGAAAGTTCATCGGAAGATGAAACGAGCGAATCCCCTGAAAGCACTGACGAGAATGATGTGTAATTTACCAAAATGCCCAATAGGTACACCAGAAATCAAACAACATTCTGGCACAAGATGCAAGCAAACAGCTATTAACAGCAGAGCACAAGTGGTTACAAAGGACCTTTTCAATAAATATGTAGTCAGTGAGAAGCCTCCTAATCTGATGACCACATCTTTAAGAAAAAATGCACCGAACAAAAGGATTTTGGAACAGAAACAATGTGATGGTTGGTACTGCAAAGCATGCCGAGAAGACACAGTTTCCGATATGCGTTTGTGTGTAATGTGCAAATGTTACTTGCATGATGACTGCCTAGGACTAACAAAAGAAGACAAATTTGAAGGATGCATTTGTCCTTATTGTTCATAATTCATTTGATTTGTACTGATGTCAGCAATACAATTTTTTCGCCAAGAGCCAGCTTGCATTTTTTCTTGAAAACCAAAAATTTGTTGTTGGCGATATTGGTAGCCCCCTGATGACAATATCGCCAATTTGCAGAATAAAAAAATGTCAACAATTCCTGTATGTGTATTTGAAATGTTGTCATTCACTATGAAACTATTAATATACAGTAGTAGTAGCAGTGGTGGGGAGGCCAACGCCAAGCAAGTAGGCCACAATGGGCCCTTTTTGCCAACCCCAGCAACCCAGCAACCATGCTCTACTCTTCCTCGGTTCCGTCGCCAAACCACCTCGACCTCGAGATGAAGGCTGTGACGGTCTTCAATTGGACGGTACTTACCTGATTCCTCTGCAGAGTCCTCGATCCGAACAATTCTGCTCGAAGACTCCCAAAAGCCTCGCATTCACACAGGTAGTGGTAGGACGTTTCTTCATCCCCGCCGCATTCCTGGCAAATGGGATTCCTCTCTGCGTCTATCAATGTGAGGTGTCTTCTACGGGCGCAGTGGCCTGTCAGCACTCCAAGGATGCGGGGAAGCGTAGGTCGACTCCTTCCGAGTAGCCAGACAGCTTATCTCTGTCCGGCCCCTCCACGAAGTCCCTGGCTTGCCTGCAGCCACCAACCGATCCCCAGTGTCTCTCCATTGCTTCTTCGGTCCACCTGTCTAAGGCGACAGAGACTACCTTCCTACTTATGCCTATCGCAGGCTCCGGGCCACAGAACGGCCGCCGGGAACCAAGTCTTGCGAGATTATTCGCCACCTCATTCCCCGCTACGCCACAGTGTCCCGGAACCCACACCAGTTGCACCTCCTTCGTCCTGGCTAGTCCTCTGAGGGCGTCAGCGCACTCCTGAACCAGTGTTGACCTGATTCTGGCCGCGCAGACTGCCCGGCGGACCGCCTGGCTATCCGAACAGATGTACACACATTTCTCGGGACTCCTCTTCACATCTTGTCTATTGGCCACAGACAGAATAGCATAGAACTCTGTTTCGAATGCCGTGGTATATGCGCCAAGAGCATAGCTCTCGCGCACCCTCAGGCTCTTGAGGTATATTCCTGCCCCGGAGGATTGTTGGTCCTCCAGCCGCGATCCATCGGTGAAACAGACTAGGCTTGCGGGCTGGAATGCAACCTCATTTTCCCTCCACTGATCCCTACTGGGGATCCTGAGGGTGTATGGCCTAGTCAACCTAATATCGTCCTCGGCATCCCGCACCTTTATGGCGGAAATCGGAATTTCCTTTTCCACCTCCTTGCGACTCTTGCATGCCTTATTACTGCTCCCTCTCCGCACCAGTTTCCTGAGTCTCTAAGATGCGACGCCATAGCCCCCCTTCTGATACAGATGGGAAGCGGTGGCAGCATCAACAGGACCTCTAGCGCGCCTGAGGTTGTCGTCCTCATAGCGCCTGTGATACCCAGGATTGCCAGCCTTTGGAGTTTGGCCAGCTTCCTGCTGGTAGTTTGGTTCACACCACACCACCAGACCAACGCCTCATAGAGGATTCTCGTCCTGACTATCTCAGTGTAGATCCAATGAAGGATCCGAGGATTAAGTCCCCAGGTCCTCCCTATCATACAACTGAGGTAGTATGTTCCATGTATACTTTTCATGAAAAGGCTTATTACCTTACCGAAAAAAAATTAAAAGCTTAGTATGGCGATATTGTTGTGCATAATGGGAAGGCACTAATTGGGTATCCTTATTCAAAGGGAGCTGTGGAGCTGCCAAATCTTAGCAGAGGACAGCTCAGGAACATAACAGGACTCTTGACGGGACATATGGCTGTCACGAAACACCTGCATAAAATGGGGTGGTTCGAGGGGGACCTGTCATGCAGACTCTGCGGCGAGGGGGAGGAAACACCCCAGCACATCTTGTGAGAGTGTAAAGCTCTGGACCGCAAAAGACAACTGATCTACGGTCAGTCTAGACCGGAGACAGAGCAATATAAAACTTCACCCTACCAATTGCTGTACAGACTAGTTCAAGGCACAGTGATTTTGGAATGGGTGGAGTAAAAAAGACAAAGGGCATGCAACATAAGCCAAAGGCTGCGGTGCTATCGGGGCGCAAAGACGCGGACGAGCCCTAAGGGGAAAAATGACGCTATTGTATACACTTACGTTAATATCCCTTAAAATGATATCTTATAAGGTTAATCAACATCTGAAGCGTCACCGACCTAATCGTAATCGTTATTCTTCTTCTTAAGTCAGTTAAATCACATGGTTTAGTTTGGTATATCATACTTCTTACATAATATCCCATAAAAAGAAGTGTTCTAACGATAATCAATATCTGAGGCGTCACCGACCTAATCGTAATCGTTACTCTTCTTCTTAACTCAGTTAAATCGCGTGGTTTAGTTTGGTATATCATACTTTTTACATAATATCCCATAAAAAGAAGTCTAATAACGTAAGATCGGGTGATAGTGCTGGTCATTCTAATGATCCTCGCCTCCCTAACCACCGATCTGAAAATATAAGTCTAGGTACTGGACAAAAAAAATGCCGGATCGAATCAATGTCCGGTAGTTTTTTCCCTGACGGAAAAAAACTACCGGACATTGATTCGGTAATGTGCTGGTGCTCCATTCTGCTGGAACGATAACACATTTCTGGAACTTGTGGGTTTGCTCGATGAGGATATAAGTTTTCCGAAGTTGCCACGACATTATTTTGAAGCAGTGCTAAATAATTATCTCCATTCTAATTGCCATCAATGGAAAAGAGACCAATGACATGGTTTCCAACTATTTACGCCCAAACATTAACCTCTCCAGGTTATTGCGCATGTTCTTCTCTCATCCAGTGTGGATTTTCTTTAGACCAGTAGCGACAATTTTAACGATTAGCATGGTCGCGAAGTGTAAAACTGTACTCATCAGAAAACAAAATATGTTCTAGTTGATAACGTTGTTATCGAACATTTCCATCATTTGTCCACAAAAAGACCTTCATCTATCAAAATCGTCTTCTATGAGCTCCTGAGTTTGTATCAATTTATAGAGATGCATTTTATTTTGTTTTAAAATTGGAATAATCGATGAATGGCTAACATCCAATGTTGTGGTTGCTTGTCGACTCGAAGTATGTGGGTTTCCTCATCTCAATAAGTATTATATCTATATTGGTATAAATACCAACTCAGTGCATTAGAAGGTTTTAGCGAATTTTTCGTAAAACTAAAAATTCACTAATGAGGAGAAAATGTTGAGTTTTCTTTCGGAAAACTTTTGTATCTCCGAAAATCACAAAGCTATGACAACCAAATTTGGCATATACGTTTCTACTATTAAACTTACCCCACACGCCGAAATTCTCTAGTTTAAAAGTAAAAAAAGTTATAGGGATTTAAAGAAAAAAATGTTGGGTGCCGCTGATGATCAAAAGAAAGTACAAGAACAAAATATCTTGTGTGGTTAACCAATTGAATATTACATACAACGGTTAAGTTTCCTTGACGCAAAAAGGTCAAAAAGTGGCAGAAAAATTATTTTGAAAATTTTATAATTTTTTTTTAAAACCTCAAAGTCGCGATTTGAAACGTCAAAATTTGCAATTTTCAGGCAAATAATCTGAAACAAATACGGATTGTGCACAAGAAATGTCGTAATAGGTGTGTTTTACAAAGCCTTAAGTTTCAACTTCAACCATCATTGTCCTCCACTTTACGAAAATATTATCGAAAAATCCATTTCAAATAGTCCCTCTTTCTGATGTTTTGGCAGTGGTTTCAGCTATAGAGTTTATGGTTTTATAGTCTATGTTTTAGTAAATTTTCGTGGCCTTATGAATTTTGAAAATATTTCTTTAAAGGAGCGCGTACTAGAACCCCTAAAACCCATATACGAGGTAAGTTTCAGTTTTTGTCTGTTTACATATATACAGGGTGACGCATTTCTATGGTAAAACTCAATATTTTTGTTTATATAAAACGAGCAAAAATTATATACGTTAATTGCAAGGTGGTTTGAGCTGCATCTTATAAAATTATTTTGATGATCACAGCATGGCCCGTAAGTCGTTGGTGATACACACTTTCTTTTTTTAATAGAACATTATGTTATTACATTTTTGCATTTTCCATTGAATTATAATGCATGTTTGTGAGGAAAAAATTAATATCGTTCATCGTTTTTGAGTTATTTCAATTGGTTTGCAAATTTTCACGTTTTTGGCACATTGCACAAACACGTATCACAAATTGTAAAAATGCGTTTGTACCAATAGAGAGCTGAGCCCCATGGAAATGACGCATTCAGAGAGCTTTTTGTTTGTATTACCCGTCGAAAAAATCTAGCTGCCGTATACAGGCACTCTCAAATAGTGGCTGAATTTGAAAAGTTTTCGCAGAAATGTTTTTAGTGTTTCCGTATAGAAGTCATTTTTGTGGAATGGTGGTAATTAATAATAAATGTTTAGTAAGTCATTGTAAATAAAAGTTGTCGAATTTTGGTGAAAATATAGTATAGTGTAACATTACTGAAGCCAATTTTGGCCAAAAAATGGTGAATTTTTGTAAAAGAAATTTTTGCAAAATTTCTTAAATTTTCAATGATGGACTTTGTTTTTCTTAAATTCAGACTGCCACCTTGTAAAACTGCAAGTTAACCTAATTACATTTAGTGAACAAATCTGTTAAATAAACAATGTCTGGTTTCCATTTGATTAAGTTTTCTCTTGAAATGAGATTTTTCGCAGGCAAAATCCCTAAAACAGGCTCAAAAAGTGCAAAAAAATTGTTAAACATCTACCTTTTGACAACCAGCATTCTCCAGTGTGGAGTGATCGATGAAAGTTCCCGTCATTTTCTTTATACAACTGTACAAATAACCTAAAACTCAGCGCCTTGTTCTGAATCTTGTTTACTGCATTTATCACGAAATGAAGGGATTGATGCAATCTGCCACTCAGATTTTTAGCAACTAAATGTTGCCAATGGATGACCCAGCGAATTGCAAACAACAGGGTACATGTTGTTTTAAATGGCTTATAAAACTAGGTAATTTCCATATCTACTACTGAAAGTAACTATACTTGCATATACTGCCAGTACTCTCTCTTATAAGAGGAGTGCGGATACTTACTGCTGCTGAGTTTAGCATGAATACATTTGTAGAATGCTTTCGATCTTGACTAGTTGCTATGGCAATGAAGTAGTTATCGCAGGCCCTGGACAGCGAGCTAAAAAATCTGTGATGCCGGGAGTAGTCTTCATTACAATTAGATTGTGTAAAGCGTTGCCATGCGTTTCTCTTCAGTAGCAAAGCCTCCTTCCATAGATCCAGGGTTTACAAGACAGCAACAGTTAGAAGTGTAGTTGATTCAGTTAAGAATGATTGAAGGCGAACGGTGACGTCATCCCACATATTGCCAGGAGTTGTATCTTTGAAAAGTTCAATCCAACCCACACAGAGCCCATTTTTCAGGAAGGTAGTTCATAATTAGTGGATTTTAAAACTCTACAAGTCAGATTTAGTCAACGTCTAGTGCGAACTGAAGAGCGAACATTATGCAAACGTGGTCAGATTCGACTTTCCAATAGGAGGCTCAAAGTGCAGGGGTTTTCGGTATGCACAAGATCAAGGATTGAAAGAGTTTGGTTGATTCTGAAGCGAGTCGTTTCCTCGACGAGTTAGTGTAAGTTACTGGTTTTTTTTCTCGCTCGGGGCTCGTCCGCGGCCTCGCCGCCCCGATAGCGCTGCAACCTTTGGTTTATTGTTCATGCCCTTAGTCTTTTTACTCCACCCACTCCAAAATCACTGAACTAGTCTGCACAGCGATCGGTGGGGTGAAGTTTTATAATGCTATGTCTCCGGTCTAGACTGACCGTAGGTCAGTTGTCTTCTGCGGTCCAGAGCTTTACACTCGCACAAGATGTGCTGGGCTGATTTCTCCCCCTTGTCGCAGAGTCTGCATGCGAGGTCTCCCTCGAACCGCCCCATTTTATGCAGGTGTTTCTTGGCGGCCATGTGTCCTGTCAAGAGACCTGTTATGTTTCTGAGCTGTCCTCTGCTAAGATTTAGCAGCTCCACAGCTCTCTTTAAACTGGGTTCGTCAATGATTGACTTCCCATGTCTGAGCCTTGGACAGTCTGCCCAGTACACTTTTTGTTGGTTTCTGACCCAGGACTTAATGGCTCCCCTGGCAGTGCTCTTTGTCACGCCCAGAGCCGGTTCTGGTCCCATAAATGGTTCTGCTGACCTTCTGTTAGCGAGACTGTCAGCTTCTTCATTGCCTTTGACCCCCGAGTGACCCGGCACCCAGATGAGGGTGACCTCATTCTGCCCAGTCACGGCGCTCGTCTCGTCTCGGCACTCACTCACCAGCCAGGAATTTACCGTGGGCAACTTAGGGCCTTAAGGGCTGCCTGGCTGTCTGTGTCTATGAGGATCCACTTGTTGGTGTAGCCCCTCCTCTTGTTCTCCCGCACACAGTGCAGGATTGCGTACATTTCGGCCTGAAAGACCGTTGCATGGACTCCGAGGGAAATACTCTGACTTACCCTCGGTCCTTCCTGTAACGTTGTAGTTTCAGTTAATAACAACGTTTTACTAAGTTAATAAGTGATTTATTTTAACAAAATCATTATTCATAGTTCATAAACCAGAATGACAAGAAGGATAATTGCGTGTTGACAACGATAATAATAAATATGGCATATCGACAGGCTGAGAAACATAACTAGTGCCAACCAACCTGACATTAATACCAAATATAACTAAACAATAATATTCTTATGTTACATCTTCCCTTTTTACGGAGAACAAGAGAAATACCCAATTAAATATTACAATCCCCACTTAATAAGAAACATGTTAACAATTGAACATAGATGCCTTTACAGATCCAGCCTCTGAACAGGTCTAACAACACGACCAGCTCTAGTAACAATACGATCATCACTTGAATTATTAACAGGCACTGACACTGGTACACGTGTTGATTTAGGACTTTGTTGCAAGTTATCTTGAACTACTGCTTCTGTTCCATCTTTGGTGTTTTGAGTAGAAACAATCTCGGTGGGATTCGGGATGCTTGCTTCTGTTTTATGGAGATGAGCTAAATTTCTGCAATAAGTCGAACCATCTTTAAGCGTGACATTGTAAGATCTTTCATTTAGGGTTTCATCAACCACTCCTTCTTTCCAATTTCGCTTACCAATTTGCATTCTGATCCGATCTCCTTTGTTTAACGGTTTTGTTGGTTTTGAACATTTATCGGCATACTTTTTCTGTTTGTTTCGAGCAAATGATAAATTTACAGATACATTACGAACAACTTTAGGAGCCAATTGTTCGTTTGATATTGGAATTTGTGTTCTTGTAATTCTACTCATCAGTCTTTGAGCTGGTGAACCCAATTCTTCAGTTCGTGGGATATTTCTGTGATTTAATAAGGCAAGTTGCACGTCAGAGTTGTCAAGCTCACATTTTCTTAAGATTGATTTCGCAATGGCAACGCTTTTCTCTGCTAAGCCATTTGCACGTGGAAATCGAGGGCTTGAAGTAATGTGGTTGAAACCCCAAATTTTTGTAAACTTCTTAAATTCTTGAGAACAATACTGTGGACCATTGTCTGATTCGAAAACTTCCGGAATTCCATGCACTGAAAACCAGTCTTTTAAGTGTTTGATGATTTCTTGGGACGTTAAATTTTTAAGTCGTTTGAAGTCTAAATAACCGGAGTAACTATCAGTTATCACTATATAGTCACGATTAGAGTATGTAAACAAATCACTTGCGACTATTTGCCATGGCAAGTCTGGAATGGGTTTCGTCAAAATTGGTTGTTTTGGATTTGAACTTTGAGTCTGCTGACAAATACTGCACTTATTTACAAAGTTAGAAATATCTTCATGCATCCCTCTCCAATACAGTAGTTGTCTGGCTCTTCTTAAGCTGCTTTGAATTCCAAAATGACCAGCATGTATTTGTTTCAACATGTGGTGAATTTTTGACTGAGGAATTATGATTCGGTCATTCTTAAAAATTAGATTGTTGTAAATTGAGAGTTCTTCTCGAAAATTGAAATAGTGGCGAATAGTTTGTGGTAACTCCTTGATGCTATCTGGCCAACCATTTAGAATAAATCTCTTGAGAATTTTCAACTCTTCATCAGCTTCTGTAGCTGTTGTGATTTCAGATTGCGCAGTCTCAGACATGGCTAAGGCAATTACTACTTCCTCTTCATCTTTTTCTTCTTTGGTCACGATTTCTTGATTATTACAGTCACGGCTTAGAGCATCTGCAATAGGAATGTCACTTCCTTTGACATATTTTACTTCTGGCCTATAAGATGTTAGTTCGAGTAATATTTTTTGAAGTCTAGGAGGAGCACTTTGAATTGGTTTCTTGAAAATTGTTTCCAAAGGCTTATGGTCTGTTTCTACTAATAGCTTTTTGCCATAGATGTATTCGTGGAATTTTTTACACCCAAATTTGATAGCCACTGCTTCTTTTTCAATTTGTGGGTAATTCTGTTGGGCTGGCGTTAGTGCTTTCGATGCATAAGCAACTGGTTGATTTTCTTGCATTAAGACAGCTCCCAAACTATATGAACTTGCGTCTACTGACAGCGTTACGTCTTTATTTACATCATAGAACTTTAGGACTGGCGGCGAAGTTAGAAGTTCTTTAATTTTCTTGACTGCTACTTCTTGTTCCTGTTCCCAGTGCCATACGACATCTTTTTTTAATAATTCACGTAGTGGTTGCGTAATTTCTGACAGATTTGGAATAAACTTGATTAGATAGGTTACCATACCTAACAGTCTTTGAAGTTGTTTCTTATTTTCAGGAGTCTTCATTGTTTTAATCGCTGAAATCTTCTCGGGATCACTTTCAAGTCCTGTTTCTGTTATCACGTGACCCAGAAAATTGATTTTCTTCACTTCAAATTTGCATTTCTCCTTGTTGAGCTTTAATCCAGAATCTTGAATAACTTGCAATACTTTTTCAGTTATTTTTCTTAACTCTTCTTTGGATTTGGCATAAATTAAAATATCATCCATAGAGCATTCTACGTTTGAAATGTCCTTTAATAAATCAGACATGATTTTCTGAAATAGTTCTGGTGCTGAAGCGAGGCCAAATGGTAATCTTTTACATGAATATCTTCCCCATGGCGTTGCGAATGTCAAATACTGTTGGGTGCGCTTTGTAACTTTGATTTGCCAGAATCCTCTCTTACAATCTAACAATGTAAAATACTTTGAGTCCTTTAATTTAGCTGCAATTTCTTCCACTGTTGTTAAGGGAAACCTTCTTCTTAAAATATTTTTATTGACATCAGTCGGATCAAGGCAAAGTCTGATTTTATTATTTTTCTTGACAATAACCATTGGGCTGACCACTGGTGTTGGCTCACTGACTGGTTCGATCACATCCATTTTAACCATTGCATCCAGTTCACGTTTAACATCATTATGAAGTGAATGTGGTATTTTTCGAGGGGCCCTGATGTGGAAATTAGGATTTTCTACCAAATCAATATCATATTCAAAATTTTTGAGGCAACCCAGTCCTTTAAACAGATTCTCATTTGACTGTATGGAAACTGTTTGTACTCTTTGAATAAGGCCCAGTTTAGTAGAAGATTCTCTTCCTAGAATCGCAGGAACTTTCTTATCAACAATTTTGAAGTTAACAATTGCAGTTTGATTTTTAATAGTTGCTTCCAGATCGACTTCTCCCACAACTTGAAGTTTATTGTCGCCAAATGCTATGAGTCTTTTCACTTTCGATGGTTTCAACTCTTCATTAAAATACTTGACTATTTTCCAAGGCAAGACGTTACAATCAGCACATGAGTCTAGATAAATATGGAATTTTTTACTTTTAATTTCAATAATTTCAGTCCATCTATCTTCATCTAGTTCTGTGTTCAATGAATTTATGAACAGTTCTTCATCACTGCTTGATTCTTCATTCTCTACAGCGTTAACTTTCTTTTCTTGCTTCTTGTTGGCTTTTGATTTTGTTTTAGCCCAACACTGTGATGCAAAATGACCTTTTTTGGAGCAGTTGTCACAACTTTTATTGAATGCTGGACAATTTTGTCGTCGGTGTTTTTTTCCGCATCTTTTACAATCGAATTCTTCAGTCGTAACTTTGTTTTGCACGATTTTGTGTCTTGCTTCAGTTTTGAATTTATTAACTGTAATATCTTCACTTTTCAACTCAGCTAGCTGCTTTGTAGCTTGCTCACTAGCTCTACATATTGACAAACATTTATTCAACGTTAAGTTTTCTTCCGCAAACAACCTTTCTCGCACTTTATCGGAACGTATTCCAATTACAAGTTTATCCATTATCAAGCTATCATGAAGTGCTTGAAAATCACACGTTTTAGCTAAATTTCTGACCTTTGTCACGAATTCATCAAAGGATTCACCTTGTTCTTGACAAGCTTTATTGAATTTGTATCTTTCAAAAGCGATATTTGTTTTCGGTATGAAATGAGAATTGAACTTATCTTTCAATGTAGCTAAATCCTTTTGTGCCGCTGTCGTAAGATTGAAGCTGTTAAACACTGGGACGGCGTCTGATCCTAATGTTGCCATAAAAGTTGCAGCTTGAATTTCAGGTGCTTTTTTCCCCAATTGCGTAGCTGTAGCATACCACTCAAATTGCTGTAGCCATTGTTTCCAAGCGATAGAGAGATTTTCAGCCCCAAAATTGAACGCTTTCGGCGGTCGGACTCCCACGCTAGCCCTAGCAGCTCCTTCTTCGTCACTTGGCATTTTCTTTGCTGGTTATTTGAGATGAACAATGAACCACACCTGACACCATGTAACGTTGTAGTTTCAGTTAATAACAACGTTTTACTAAGTTAATAAGTGATTTATTTTAACAAAATCATTATTCATAGTTCATAAACCAGAATGACAAGAAGGATAATTGCGTGTTGACAACGATAATAATAAATATGGCATATCGACAGGCTGAGAAACATAACTAGTGCCAACCAACCTGACATTAATACCAAATATAACTAAACAATAATATTCTTATGTTACACTTCCGAATAAACACCGGCCCCCGTCCCACGCTCCCCGCCGAATCCGTCCGTGAACCAGACGAGCGCGTCCCGTGGTGTGCCCGGCGTCTCCTCCCGGTCGGGGATTTCCACTGTAAAGTTGTTTTCCCTGCAGATTCGCAGCCTCGCGAAGTCTGACATCATTTCAAGCATGGGCTCCTTCACGATCTCCTGAATTTTGCAGTGGCCCCTGAAGCCTGAGTTGATCTTCAGCCTACCACTGCAGGCTGGTCTGTATAGTGTTAGCCTGGCCTCCCCCATAATAACTAAGTGTAGGGGGGGCAGATCCAGCAACACCTCCATGGCGGCTGTTGGGGTTGAAAACATGGACCCTGTGATGCCTAAGCAAGCCATCTTTTCGATCTTGCCTGTTTGGCACTGGATTGTGTCACCTTAGGCCACCAGACCAGTGCTGCGTATGTTAACGATGGTTTGACCACCCTTGTGTACAGCCAGTGGGCCAGAATATGTCTTAGTCCCCACGTTTTCCCATATAGCCGCCTAGTGACGGCTAAGGTCATGACTGTCTTACGCAGTATTTTTTCAACGTGACCATTCCAGGTTAGCTTAGAGTCCAAACAACCCCAAGATATTTTACCTCCCTGGCCATTGGAATGTTCCTACCGTATAGAGTGAGAGTTCTGTGGCTCTCCCACTTCCTCCTCCTCATAAACGGTATCACGGTTGCTTACTCGGGGTTCACCCCGAGCCCTTGACCAACCGTCCACCCTTCCACCACTTTCAGTGCTGTCTGCATGCGCTCCTACACTGACTGTGTAACCTTTCCTCGGACTATGATGACAATGTCGTCCGCATAGCCGTGTACCTCATACCCCCTCCCGAGAGCCTCCCCAGCAGGCCGTCCACGACTAGGCACCAGAGCAAGGGAGACAGGACGCTCCCCTGCGGACACCCCGCCGCGACCCCCGCCAGCAGAGTCCCTCCCGCGAGTGAGGTGAACACCGAACTGTCTGAGCATGAAACCGATCCACCTGCAGCAGATCTCCTCTATCTCTAGGAAGGCCCCCAGCGCCACCTCCCTGTTCTCCAGCGTATTCTTCAGTTTCAGCACCAGTTGGTGCAGTGCTGTTTCTGTTGAGATTCTTGCTCTGTATGCATATTGTCCGCAGTGTAGGGGATATGCTTCCAGTACACCGCCTCTAATGTGCCGGTCGAGCAGTTTTTCCACTGTTTTTAGCAAGAAGGACATGAGACTTATTGGCCTCAGGGACTTTGCCTGGTCTGTTGGACGCCCAGGTTTAGGAATGAATACAACCCTGGCCAGTCTCCATGCCCTCGGAATGTACCCCAGAGCCAGGCTGGTCCTCATAATGAGCCCTCAGTCTTTTGTTATAGGTCGTTAAGGCCTGTCTATATTCATCCCATGCTCCCGGTTTTTAGCCGCGTTAAATAGCTTATGAACCTGCGTCCTCCTTTGCCTGAGATTCTCGTTTCACCACGGGGCGTTCCTGGTGGACGCCCTCATTTTCAGGGGGCAGTTGGCGTTATAGGCCGAGATGATTGCGTCTCGCAATCAAGCTGCCGCAATCTCGAGGTCTATTGAATTGTCTATGGTACTCTTGGGTGTCAGGGACAGGTCTGCGGCCGAAGTTACCCCCTGATCCCCCGTATCTACGTCGGTCGTGAGACCTCCAGCGTCCGATGCCGCTACCTGGCTCGTCTCCGTTTCCGGAATAGATTTAAGTCACAAGTCTGTAGCCGATGCCACTCCTCGAGCCTCATTGGTTTTGGTTTTATATGTATTTATTATCTTCATGTTGTTCCCACGAGAATGGGGAAATACTTTCCACACCATCAGAACCTCCTATGTGGTGCAAGGCGGCTTACTCTGGAGGGTTGCCCGGTACTTCAGAGGTTCCGTTCACGACACCATCGGCCTGGTGCCATCCATCCCTAGGCACGGGTCACGTGACACCGTAGATCGGGGGAGTTTGTTTCGATCTCCAGGTCTAGATCCGTCATGTTTAGTTATTAGCAGGGTGACCTCGTGCAGGATGCGGCTTTTCACCGCGCATGACGGTCTTGGGGAAAGCTTCATCGAAAGTTTATGTTGTTGTTTCCACTTCCTCAGCTTGACCCCTGGAGTCCTTTGGCCCGCCACTCCTTGACCCCTAAGTTACTGTTGATTATAGTTCAACTCAAAAGAGAAGCGAAGCTTGCGCCAGAGTAAGTGGCGGTTACTTGCAAACTTATATCAGGAGCATTGAAGTTACCGACCAAAAATAAGTTTTCGTGGGTTTGAACCAGACTGGCAACCTGTTCCAAGATTTCTTCAGCGCTGGGCGGGACGAGGACGGTAGACGCAACCGACAACAGATCTAAATTGTTGCAGATATCGAGAAAAATCTTGTCTATTCTTGGAGTTTAAGGGAGTAGTGAGTGACTAAACTGTTGGACAATATGATCTTTGAGATAAACACAGACGCCGTGTTAACCTGACAACCCACACAAACTATCTGGTACTGGAGGTTTGAGCCATATTTCTGAGATTAAAATAATATCAGGTTTGTTTACATGTTCAAATTTGAATGTGATCCTAAATTTTCCACCAGAAATTGCTTCGTTAATTCCTATTTTGAACTTTAAACTGTCTTGTTTGATGTAAAATTATTTCTGCTATATAACTTATAATGTAATCGTGCCTTTAAAGTTATAGCTGTTATGTTTATACTCATGTATTAGAATTTTGATTAACAGAATTAGAATTTTCTGTGTATTTCTGCTGTTTCTCGTTCCAGAAATCATTAAATGACGTATTAAATAAACCACATCTGAGAGACGACGCACCAGACTGGCCACATGTGCACCCCAAGATAGTTTCGTGCAACTCCCAGTAACCTTGTCCGCTGTATGCCTCCCCTATGCCTGTTTCGTAAATAAGTATCTTTGTCTTATTCTTATTTATCTTAAGGTTATTTGCCTTGAGCCCCTAATCAACTTCCTTCAAGTCTCTATCAGTTTTTTCATTTACTTCTGATGTTGCTGCGAGAATCAAGGTGGTGGTATCATCTGCGTACAGACAAACTGAACGCTTTTTTAAACAGTTTAACTGGCAAATCTACTGAGTTAGCACTCAATAACCTCGTCGAGAAGATCACACACTCCTTGGATAACGGGGAGGTGGCGGTGGCTGCAATTCTCGACATTGAAGGAGTATTCAACAATGCATTACCTATCTCCCTCTACGAAGCCACTATCGCTAGAGGGGTGGAACCTACCATTTGTGGCTGGATCGGAAGCATGCTCTACAATCGGACCGTTATTACCTCGCTGCAGGGGGAGGTGGTCGGCTTTAGGGCTGCGAGGGGTTGCCCTCGGGGGAGTTCTATCCCCCCTGCTGTGGTCTCTCTTTGTGGACGATTTGCTGGCTATCCTCGGACTGTGGGAGGTTGAGGTCCAGGCGTATGCTGATGATCTAGTCATAATGGTTAGGGGCAAATAGGAGGAGGAACTAGCAAGTATACTCTTCAGGACACACTAAATGTAGTGAATGAGTGAATGGTGCCGGAGGGAACAGATGTCTGTGAACCCCCGCAAAACGATCATTGTTCCATTTACCAGAAGAAGAAGGTTGGACAAATTAAAACCACCTATTTTAAGAGGGAAACGATTTCATTTTCGGAACAAGCAAAATATCTGGGGGTCACCCTAGATAAGAAGCTCAACTGGGACATACAGTTAGAGAATGTAATCCGCAGGGCTAAACTGTCCCTGTGGACATGCCGGAGAATATGTGGACACAACTGGGGAACAAACCCCCAACAGATGTACTGGCTCTATGTAGTGGTTATCAGACCAATGATAACATATGGAGCCATAGTTTGGTGGCCTAAGGCACTTCGTGGTATCGCGAGGGCCAAACTGGCTCATCTACAGAGACAAGCTTGTCTGATGATAACGGGAGCGATAAGCACCGCACCATCAGCCGCTCTTGAGGTTCTCCTTAATATTCCACCTCTTCACATATGGTTGGAGAGGGTGGCGAGGTGAACAACGTACAGACTAAAACAAACGGCCGACAGTATGCCGAAGGAAAACAGTCTGAGGGGGGGGGGGGTTCCCGGACTCCTCGATGACATTGAGGGTCACGGGATTCTGGGAATGGTCTCAGACTTGATGCCTACAAAGATCAGTAGAGATCTGTCTTTAAAGACCGTCCTCCCGGAAAGGGGGGACTGGGAGCGAAATCAAACGACCCTATTGAGAGCCGATCTCTGCTGGTACTGACGGCTCCAAAACCAATATGGGAGTAGGAGTCGGCGCATATGGGGGCAGCACCGATGCTAGACTATCAGCTAGCCTCGGTAAGTACGCAACCATACACCAGGCAGAAGTGTATGCCATCGAGATGTGTGCAAGGGAAAGTATAAAAAACCAGTGCACACACAAATCAATAAAGATATATGCAGATAGCCAAGCTGCAATAAAGGCTCTTGGTTCCTACCGGTGTAATTCAAAAACGGTATGGAGTTGTAAATCTGCCCTTAACGAACTGGGCAGCTGTAATGAGGTGTCGCTGGTCTGGATACCGGGTCACGCGGACCATGATGGCAATGTTGCGGCCGACGCGCTTGCCAGGAGTGGTGCCCAGAGAGACTTTGTCGGGCCAGAACTGGTGCTGGGGATAACATCATGTACAGCAAAACGCACCTTAAAGACCTGGACAGAAAGAGTGACAATCCAGTATTGGCAAAATCTTCCAGGATTAGCTCACTCTAAGGCCTTCATAAATGGCCTGTCTGAGTCAAGGGCTAAAAAACTTCTAGAGTTAAACAGACAACAACTGGGTACTTTAGTCGGCCTGTATACAGGACACTGCCGCTTGCGTCACCACATTCACCGTATTGGGGTCGGTCAGGAGACCGAGTGCCAGCTGTGTATGGAGAGTGACGAGACAGCAGAGCACGTACTGTGTTCCTGTCCCGCAGCGGACGGGACTAGATACCTGCTCTTTGGCAAGATAAAGCTTGCTCCGGAGGATCTGGATCAACTTTCGCCCACAAAGATTATCGACCTCTGCAGGAGGCTGGCTTTGTTGGGCGAAATATAGACTATTAGGCGTGAGCCACAATAGACCTTATGGTCGCGGTGGAGGGACCAATATGGCCCACTCACAATCAAACCTAACATTATCAACTGGCAGCTGTTTTATATCTACTGGCATCTTGTTATCAATCTTTAAACACATATAATTTAGGCTAGTTTGAGAACGTTTCATTTGGTGGTATGGTATTGTTAGATTATTACCGCCCCTGGTTCCATATGAGTGAAAGTCAGAGTTTGTTGGAAATTTATCTCCACTCTCATGTGCTTAAACAGCACAATCAAGTATGAAAACACAAGACAATGTTGGTATTCCCATCTTCTTAAATAGATCCGGGTAGCTAGCGCGACTAGGAAAGCTGCTAAGTATTCTTACTGCAGAAAAAAGTTCCTCCTTCTCAGGTGAGAAACCCCATATCAATATGGCAAAGGCTGCCACAGTATGAAAATTACCATACCAAGGCAGTATTAACTGTTGCTGCCTGCATCAGTCTCCTTATAAGATATAATGTTCTGGAGAGCTTGGGAACCATGAAATGGATGTGGGATGACCAGAGGAGATCCGCACGGAAGATGATACCTAGGAATTTTACCTCTGATACTTCGTTTGATTTTTTAGCTGAAAATGTGATTACTTTTGTTTTATCTTTGTCAAGTTTCATTTCATTATCTTTGAACCATGTTTCTGCTTGTCTAAATGTTAGCTGGTTTCTATCACTCACATCCTGAATGTTGGAGCTAATAGTAATAAAGGATGTATCATCAGCAAAAAGACAAACTTGATCAGTTGATATATTCTCTGGTAGATCATTTATGTATACGAGAAACAAAAGGGTCCCAAGGATTTAACCTTGGGGTATCTCTCTTTCCAGGCTCTTCATCATTCCATCAGATTTTGTGTTTTCTGTGTGTCACATATGAGACCAATAGTTTCTGTGGAGGTCCTCGTATGCCATAATATGTTTCTTCCATTATTCTACGAAACATTGAGTCGAATGCCTTTCCCAAGTCACAAAGCTGGCTACAATTGTCTCCTTTTCGTCAAATCCTGTAGCAATCATGTTAACAACATCAGCCAATGCTGTAACAGTGGAAAAGCCATGATGATGGTCACTAAAAAGTAGATATTTACCAAAAAAATATTCTATTATTACTTGATTATTGACTCGATAATGTTTGAGAGCACTGGAAGTATTGCCAGTTGTGTATAGTTTGTACATTGGTCTACATCACCTCCTTTAAACACACAGATCCCCAGAGCAAGCTTCATCCTATCTGGAAATTCATCCTCTTGAAAGCATCTGTTTATAATGTAACATCGGGGTTCTACAATGTATATTATAATGATTTTAATAAGTTTTACTGTAATTCCAAATACATCTGGGCTGGCAACATTTTTTGAGAAATATGTTACCCTTAAGAGTTCCTCAGAATTCACATCTGATAGAAAAAATGTTCGGGACACAGCAAGTATGTTATTGTAGTGAATTTTAATAAGAATATGTTATAATGATTTAGCCTTATATTTAAAAGTTATAAAACATTACTTTATTTAATTAGGAGCGGTAAAAAATAGGGTAACGAAGGGCCTGCAAAAACATGTCCTTTAACATAGTAGTAGTAGTAGCAGTGGTGGGGAGGCCAACCCCAAGCAAGTAGGCCACCATGGGCCCTTTTTGCCAACCCCAGCAACCATGCTCTACTCCTCCTCGGTTCCGTCGCCAAACCGCCTCGACCTCGAGATGAAGGCTGTGACGGTCTTCAATTGGACGGTACTTACCTGATTCCTCTGCAGAGTCCTCGAACCGAACAATTCTGCTTGAAGACTTCCAAATGCCTCGGACTCACACAGGTAGTGGTAGGACGTTTCCTCATCCCCGCCGCATTCTTGGCAAATGGGATCCCTCTCTACGCCTATCAATGTGAGGTGTCTTCTAAGGGCGCAGTGCCCTGTGAGCACCCCAAGGATGCGGCGAAGCGTAGGTCGTCTCCTTCCGAGTAGCCAGACAGCTTTATCTCTGTCCGGCCCCTCCACGAAGTCCCTCGCCTGCCTGCAGCCACCAACCGACCCCCAGTGCCTCTTCATTGCTTCCTCGGTCCACCTGTCAAGGTGACAGAGACTGTCTTCCTACTTATACCTATCGCCGGCGCCGATCCACAGAACGGCCGCCGGGAACCGAGCCTTGCGAGATTATTCGCCACCTCTAACATAAATATTTATACAGTAATTTGGATACAAAGCTCAAACAGAATAGTCGATAAACCTGAAATATACTCAACAGAAAATACACTAGAAGCGGAACATAAAAAAAAATTCCTGTGGTCCATGCACTGAGGGTGATTGTATGCATGCAGAAGGGGAAAAAGAACCCCCTGGACGAAGAGGGTAATGCCCTCTCACTAAAAAACACGGGGGGTTCTCCTCTCCTTGTGCATGCATAAAACTACCTTCAAAGCATAAAGCACAAGAAAAATTTGTTGGGAGCAACCCCTAAGAAAGTTACTGGACCTAGGCGAATATGGGTGCTGTGCGTGGCAGACAGGATTTAAAGGAAGTATTGCTGCAAAATGTGAAAAATGCATCTTTTCAAAGTCCGACAAAAATTTTTTTTAGCATCTTTCGCTCAGATTCCCTCCCCGTCCAGCACCCCTATTCATTCTTGGTCCCTTAACTTTCTTGGGGGTTGTTTGCAACAAATTCGCCTTGTGTCTTATGCATCGAAGGGGGGTTCTCGGCATGTTTATGAAAAAAAAATTTCTAAAAACCCTCCTTGCAGTAGACTGTAAATTTACCGAAATTACATTTCACATTGTTGCCTATAATGTCTTTCAGATAATATCGAATACAGCACTAAAGTAAATAAAGTCACTTGCTGTTTCACTCCTTTCTTATTTTTATATTACATATATAAGCACAAGATAAGTAAGTATAATAAAGGGGGGGCTTAATTACCATTGGGACTACACAAACTTAAAAGTAGAGAAGACATTTTGATCGTGTTAAAAACCATAAGTTTGATTTCATGTCATAGTAGTATTCTGATCATAAAAAAAATCTTCTAACTGTATGCACACAAAAATTAGTAAAATACATTTATAAAATCTAATAAAAAACAAGTTTTACGATATTGTTTTAAATAAATCAATAGGAATACGTTTCGCGTCGATTTCGCAATTTGCGAGTGTATGAACCTAGCTCCTCCAAGACTACACTGAAATCTGGTCAAACACAAGCAAGCAGTTTGTAAATTAACCTCGATAGGCTTGGACAGTTAACAAACGTAGGTATGTCTAATTTTAACAGAGAGACTGTACTTATTTGAGACATACAATATGAGAAATACAGAAGTACGCTTGAAAGTGCTATTTATTATAAAAATATTAACCAACTAACCTGTGAAATCATCGATAGTAAAAATGATAATTCTAGTTACTTATCTATCAGTACCCTTCTCATTTTGTAAGCAGGTTTTGATACTTGCAAAGAACATTGACGCCGATGGTACTAAATTTGATCCAATGAACCTAACAAATATTGTCTTCTGCATGGAGACAAACTATAAAAAAAAGTTCGGGAAGCAGCAAGTGCGTTATGGTAGTGAATTTTTATTAAATGCTTCAAGTTTGAATAACTTAATTTTCTATAAAGTTTAATTTTGGTATGTAGTAAGGTCTTTCCTAAGGCAAGATGTCTACCAAATTTCAATAAAATAACTTTGTAATTTTCGGAGAAAAAATTTATTTTCGAAATAAAATTCCAAATTTACATAACTCAATTTTCTATAAACTTAGAAAGTTGAATTTTGGTACGTAGTAAGGCCTCTCCCAAGGCAACATAGCTGTTAAATTTCATTAAAACAGCTTTGTAATTTTCGAAGAAAAAATTTTTTTTCGAAAGAAAACTCAAAATTTCCCCGGAAAACCCTGTTCGATTTTCCTGGCTAACAAACTCATCCAAGCCATTAATAAAAGAAAGGCACTTGCCGAGTTTCATCGAAATCAGTTGATTATTTATTTATTTATTTATACATATGTATATATATATATATATATATATATATATATATATATATATATATATATATATATATATATAAACATATAAAACTTGAAACTGACCCCGGATATGGGTTCTAGGGGTCCTAGTTCGCCATCATTTGAAAAAAATTTTGCAGTCTCACCATCGATACCTCTCTATTGAAATGAATTTTTATTTAAAAAAATTCACTAAAATGCTGATACTGTTACGATTACTACATAATGCATTAGTTATTTCCCCGGTTATACAATAATAATGTCTATGGGGTCCTGTGTTTGTGGCTGTTAACACTGATCTTAGAATATGATTTACTGATTTTCTATTTCACACAAAGTTGTAATGTTTTAAGTCATTAACTCACAATTTTCATTTATAATTGTAGTCCAATATTTATTTTCAATACTTAATATTTATATCGGTATTTTAAATATATTAGGTTAGTTAAAAGTCATTAACTCACAATTTTAATTTATAACCATTGTCCAATATTTATTTTCAATACTTAATATTTATATCCCTATTTTAAATATGTCAGGTTAGTTAAAAGTCAGTTGTAAACGGTACATAACAGAAGCTAGCGACAAAGCGTAGAAATAATGCGCTTGTCAAGCGTGTCTCCATCTATAACATTTTGTGGTAACTAGAGGAGTCGTGACGACATTAATACCTGGTTCCGCACCCAGATGGCGTCCCTGTCGTACATTTCACAATGTTATACGCTCTGACATCTTGCAATATTGATGATGTAACTTTCATTGTTTAGATTTTGATCTACCATTTATTTAAGTAGCATAGCAGTGCAGGTAACGTCATCTGTCTTTGTCCAACATTGTAGATATTGCATTACAGAATCTGAAGTGATGTCGAGGATTATTTTAATATTAATTTTGAATAACTTTATTTTCCCTTGATCAAAAGACTTGGTACACAACCACGTCTGCTGATGTTCTCTTAAGTTGTAAATTTTCGTTTCAATCACAAACAATTTGAGAGATATTGTGTTTTAAAAAATATTTTAAAATGTTTTGTTAAGATATGATGAATGAACTCATCCAAGCCATTAACAAAATAAGGGTAATTCCCAAATTTGGTCCAAATCAGTGAAGTATTTTTTAAGTTATGGGTTGAATACATACATACATACATACATACATACATACATATATATATATATATATATATATATATATATATATATATATATATATATATATATATATTAAACATTTTAACTGACCTGGGTTCCAGAGGTCCTAATTCGCGCTCATTTGAAGAAATTTTCCGAAAGTCTCACCATCGATACCTCTTTTGGGAATTTTCTTAATGAAAATTCACTACAGAGTGAAGAGAGACAGTAATTCAACTTATACCTAAAATATAAACCAAATTGCCAAAAAAAAAAGTTTGTCAATTTTTTTGCATCTAAATATCAAGGTATAAAAATAACACACTGTACACATTATTTACAATAAATATTCGTCAAATTTTATTGAGAAAGTTCAAAATTAAAATGAATGTACATCCAATACATTTTTGTACAAATTTTTACACTTTAAAAAACTAAAAAATAATATAAATATGTATATCCAAATGACACAAATGAAAATCAATATACAACCAACTTGATATACAGATTGATCGTTCAAAAGACAAGCATAATATTTACAGAGTAACAATTATAAAAATACTAATTGCAGTCTTGAGATTTGAAAGAAAACAAATGGACATTTTCTTTATTGAGATATTAATGGTGACATGCCCACTTGTCTAGGATCCGCTGTCCCTGGCGTTTCAAGGTTTTTAAGCAACTGAGAAAGCCAATGTTTTGTGGATTTGTCTTCTTGTAAGCATGCTGTAAAAGTGTTATCTCGCAACTGATCTGGTAGGCATTGGCGCAGCGCTTCTCTAGCCCTAAAAACATCAAAAATTACAAATAAAATCACACTTGCCAAAGCTACCTGTTAACCAATTACCAGTACGATGCATTTAGGAAGGAAAGAACCACTGGAGATGCGGGTACGGAATTAACGGGTCTGACGTACAATGCACTGGATAGTAAAAAGCGCTCCCCTTTTTTTTCTCCCCCAGGGCTCATCCGCGGCTTTTCCTCCCCGACAGCACTGCAACCTTTGGCTTATTGTGCATGCCCTTAAGTCTTTCTACTCCACCAATTCCAAAATCACTGTGCCTTGAACTAGTCTGCACAGTGATTGGTAGGGTGAAGTTTTATAATGCTCTGTCTTCAGTCTAGACTGACCATAGATCAATTGTCTTTTGCAGTCCAGAGCTTTACACTCGCACAAGATCTGCTGGGCTGATTCCTCCCCCTCGCCGCAGAGTCTGCATGCAAGGCCCCCCTCGAGCCGCCCCGTTTTATGCAGTTTTTTTTAATATTTCAACAACACACCACGAGGGCTTACAGCCTAAATATTAACGTACCGTGGGTGTCGACAAGGAGGAAAGAGGCAACTTATTAATTCTGGACTTGAAGGTTTGGGGGAGAAGGGAAAACATGTGCCGGCAAGGAATTCCACAACTTGGATGTCCTCGGGACAAAAGAGCGGGCATAACAAGATGTTCTATGTCTTGTGACCTGGACAGTTAAAGGCTGCATTCGCTCTGTTCCCTTGGTACATTTGTTGGAGGAAATATGGAAGAAAGCTCCTCTGAGCAGTGCCCGTGCAGATATCTATAAAAGAGAGAGAGGGGTCACCAACGGTACGTCAGTGGGCAAGGGATGGCTGCCTTTGGGTAAGGGTAGGGTCACCGATGAGACGTATAGCTCTCTTCTGAATGGAGTCCAGGATAGCGAGTGTAGAGGCGGCAGCAGCAGCACCCCAGATGTGGGAGCAGTATTCGAGGTTTGGTCTTATTTGTGAAGTATATAAGATATAGAGATTAGCTGGTGAAAAGTATTTAAGAGCCCGGAATAAGAAACCTAATTTCTTAGCAGCCGCTTCTGCAATTGATGTGACATGTTCGTGCCAATTGAGATTTCGATCCACAGAAATGCCAACAAGTGAAAAGGACTCATTACTTTGAATAACTTGGTTGTTTATTGTGATAGGTCTAGGGCTGGTGTATCTCTTATAAGAAAGAAAGCATGACTGATTTGGTGGGGTTGAATTGTACAAGATTTCTACTTCCCAGTCTAATATGTTTTGGTGATCCACGGAGACAGAACCCTCCATGAGTCTGCGATCCTCATCTAATTGGGCTAAAGAGATAGGCTTAGAATATTGTATATTTGAGTGGAGGGTGCTGTCGCCCGCGTAACTGTAAACTGGGTTGGATGTGCTAGAGAGGAGGTCATTGATGTGGAGAAGAAACAAAGTAGGGGCTAAAGCTGAACCTTGAGGAACTCCTGTATTAATTGGATACAGTTTAGAGGAATGGCCATCCACAAAAACACAAATGCTCCGGTTGGAGAGGAAATTTGCTGTCCACATACAGAGTTTTGGTGGTAGGCCATAGGCCGGTGGTTTATTAAGCAGCGCTGCGTGCCAGACCTGGTCGAATGCTTTGGATATTTCTAGAGCAACAATCTGGGATTCACCATGTAATTCCATAGACTTGTTCCAAGAATGGGTGACAAAGGAAAGGAGGTCGGCAGTTGATCTGCACTGACGGAAACCATACTGCCTGTCGTGGATTAGACTGTTTTTCAAGAAATTTTAGTAATTCGGTGTTTATATACTTTTCCATCACTTTAGAGACGACTCTCTTTGAACTGGGTTCGTCCATTATTGACTTCCCATGTCTGGACAATCTGCCCAACCTTGTGTTGGTTTCTGACCCAGGACTTAATGGCTTCCCTGGCAGTGCTCTTTGTCATGCCCAGAGCCGGTTCTCGTAACGTAAATGGTTCTGCTGACCCTCTCTTCGCGAGACTGTCAGCCTCTTCATTGCCTTTGACCCCCGAGTGACCTGGCACCCAGTTGAGGGTGAGCTCATTCTGCCCAGCCAGGTCGCTCGTCTCGTCTCAGCACTCACCTACCAGCCAGGAATTTACCTGTGGAAGGCGCTCCCTTACTGTGTATATACATTTAGAGAAAGCTTTTGACACTGTATGTCAGGACCTTGTTAGAGAAATTGTACACTTATGACATAAGGGGAACATGTTACAGACTGATTGAGGACTATCTGAATTACCGTTTTCAATGTGTGACTGTAGGTAACAATCATAGTGTTTTCAAAAGAGTGACTCACGGCGTCTCACAGGACAGTGTTCTAGGACCTTTACTTTTTATTGTCTATATTGACTCTTTATTTCAAATTCAGACTTCTGGACAATCCGGTGCTGTTCTATGAAAATGAATCTTGGGAAACATTGAATGTTCAGGCAGAAGAAGACTTTAAAAATATTAAGCTCTGGTTTGACAATAACCAACTTATAATTAATGAAACAAAAACCAGACATACGACATTTATGACATATCAGACATTTACGATGTATCAAAGCAACCTAACAGATTTTCAATGATTAAAAGTAAAAGGTGTACAAGAACTTCTGCTTCAAACGGTGGAATCTATTAAATATTTAGGAGTCATTGTGGACTGTCCCTTAAGGCATAAGCACACTGAATCTGTTTACATATTCAAGTAGCTCAGAAAATATCTAACATGGACAAAATGATCACTCTCTTGTGGCAAGTCATTTAAGATATTGGTTGGTGGCGTGGTGCAGCTGACTGTTACTTGAGTGGATTATTTAGAGTGAAAAAATGGTTTATAAAGATACTTTTGGGTAGTTAGCTTAGATTTTTAAAGAAAGCGGCATTGTGGATGTCAGCCAAATGTTCTGTATGATTATACAAAGAAATAGATTGAAACATAAGGCTACTTGTAAACATGACTGTCTGATGATGTGGTCAAACAACATTTTCATTAAATCTAGTTGATTTAGAGTGAACACGTTTATGATGTGTAAACTTCTGTCTGAGAGATGAAGGTGCTGCAGGGTCATTCACAATTTTATGTGTAAGAGCTCCCAAATGTAGTAGTCTTCTAGAGCTCATATTAAGACATCTGTCCTCTTGTACTTGATATGTAATTGGATCACGCTTTCTGACCCCATATATTAAACGGTAGCAGCTTTCTTGTGCTTTCTGCAATCTATCCTTATTAAATTGGGTTAGCCAAAAGCTATAAATGAAATCACAAAAGTCGAAGTGTGACAAGACAAGAGACTCGCATAACAACTTCCTCGCTTTCTGGTACAGGAAGAATCCGTTACAATAGGGAAGCCACAGGCTAGGGTATGCTCTCCCAAGTATGAGCTTTATATGATCTCCAAACCATAAGTCACTATTAAAAACAAGTCCCAGATTCCTGGCCTTGTTTGTGAAAGGAATTAGAACATTGTCAATATAAATTTTAAAATTTGCTGGGATTCAATATCAACTTATCTCTCAAGGTCTGATCTCGAACCGCTACCTGATCTTCATTAAGGTATTGACAAGCTTGTAAGTAGTCTCTTTTTAGGAAGTGATAATATACTTGAGAATCGTCCGCATAGTCTTGTATCTTGCATCGACTCGCTTAACTTAATATTTTATAAATATATATTATAAAAAGCAAGGGTCCCAGATGGATTCCTGAGGTATTCCAGAGAGGACATCTGTATAGGTTGAAAAACTGTTAATACCCACAATTTGCATTTTTCTATCAGCAAATATCACATGTTAAGCTCCACACACATACAATTATTGCTTTTGTGGTGTTTGTGTCTTATTTTTATTTTTTATCTTAAAAGCTAATGCTCTGTGTATTATATTGTATGAATATTGAAAAAATGAACATAATATTATTAAATATTCATAAAAGATAAAATAAAAATTACCTCGAGTTATCAGATAACCTTAAATAGCATCTCACAACGTGTTTTAAAAGCCTCGCTGAAGGTTCTTTTGCCAAGGAGATCACCATCTTCCCCTGTAAAATAACAATTTGAAATTAAAACGATGAAACATTTTCAAATCATGCAATTCATATTTGGAATATATTAATTTAGTAATTAAAGATAAATATTAATGGAGAGCATTGGGTTTCTGGTGTGACGATTCTCCCTTGCTAATTGCTGCTTCTTGTTTTTTTTTGTTTTTTTAATATTTCAACAACACACCACGAGGGCTTACAGCCTAAATACTATCGCATCGTGAGTGTTGACAAGGAGGAAAGAGGCAACTTGTTAATTCTGGACTTGAAGGTTCGGAGAAGGAAAAACATGTGCCAGCAAGGAATTCCACAACTTGGAAGTCCTCGGGACAAAAGAGCAGGCATAACAAGATGTTCCATGTCTGGTGACCTGGACAGTAAAAGGGTGCGTTCGCTCCGTTCCCCTGGTAGATCTGTTGGGGGCAGCAGGTGTAGGAACTATGGAAGAAAGCTCCTCTGAGCAGTGCCCGTGCAGATATCTATAAAAGAGAGAAAGGTCACCAACGGTGGGCAAGGGATGACAGCCTTTGGGTAAGGGTAGGGTCACTGATAAGACGTATAGCTCTCTTCTGAATGGAGTCCCGGATAGTGAGTGTAGAAACGGCAGCGGCACCCCAGATGTGGGAGCAGTATTCGAGGTTTGGCCTTATTTTTGAAGTATATAAGGTATAGAGATTAGCTGGTGAAAAGTAATTGCGAGCCCGGAAGAGGAAACCTAATTTCTTAGCAGCCGGTTCTGCAATTGATGTGACATGTTGGTGCCAATTGAGATTTCGATCCACAGAAATGCCAACCAGTGAAAAGGACTCATTACTTTCAATAACTTGGTTGTTTATTGTGATGGGTCTGGGGCTGGTGTATCTCTTATGAGAAAGAAAGCAAGACTGAGATTTGGTGGGGTTGAATTGTACAAGATTTCTACTTCCCCAGTCTAATATTTTTTGGAGATCCACAGAGACAGAACCCTCCATGAATCTGCGATCCTCATCTAACTGAGCTAAAGAGACAGGCTTAGAATATTGTATATTTGAGTGGAGGGTGCTGTCGTCCACGTAACTGTTAACTGGGTTGGATGTGCTAGAGGAGGTCATTGATGTGGAGAAGTAACAAAGTAGGGGCCATATTAGGGGAGTGTAAATAAATACGTAATATAGTCTTTAAAGCTCCACAATGTGCATTAAACAAAATACCAAAAGCTACATTAACATCTCCTGATCTTCATTCTTTGACCTACATCCAATATAAGTGATGTTAAATTATCAAACTATTTTTTTTACAATTACAATATTACTATTATTACAATTACAAGAACTACGTTTTATCTAATGGTTTTCCTAAAATTAATATAACTCACCAGAATCATTGCGACGTGACTGAATCTATCATATGTTTGGCAGATGTATGAAAGTCCACTATCGTCTAACAAAATCTTCTGTAGAATAAATGTTGCCACAGTCTTGCTAAGTTCAGACCCTGACTCCATTATTCTCAAACATAAAGGGATGATCTCCGTGGTCAAAAGAAATGTTATAACCTCCTGCTCATCCGTCTGCAAGATATATCAAAATAAGTAATGTATCTGTGATATTATATATATATATATATATATATATATATATATATATATATATATATATATATATATATATATATATATATATATATATATATTGGCTGCACAGATCTTCTTTATTTCTAGTATTATGCTCGTATGTACGTATACACTCCTTAAACAGTTAACTATGTTTCTTGATAAACATTACTGCATTCAAAATGTATAAACAAGCCACTTACAAAAGGAAAGTACGTACCAAATTTCATCAAAATCCTATTACTTTTTGTGTTATCGGTACAATATATATATATATATATATATATATATATATATATATATATATATATATATATATATATATATATATATGGATATGAGTTCTAGGGGATCTATCGTTACCTCTCTATTAGTGAATTTTCTTAATAAATATTTACTAATTATTGCTATTATTTGATCAAATTTCGTATACAAGTTTCAATCGTGATTTAAATGATACGTATTTATTTTGTCCAAGTCTTTTACCACATCTACCTACAACAAAAATGTAAGAATAAAAATCATACCTTAACAAGAGCACCTATAACACCAAGACTGGTCAATCTCAAGTACTCAAACGGTCGAGTTTTTGAAACTGTGTGCAAGAATGGATATAAAAACAATGGCACATGAGCCAGAAGAAACTGTGATCTTGTCTCAGGATGTGAAGCAACACATTGCAAAAGAGCCAAAGCATTACAAACTCTGTAACAAGAATTTTTACATGTTAACAATTTAAAATAAATAACTGGTACATAAGTAGTTAGTTTATCTATTTATCATATAAGAGGGTTCTACAAACACAGCTAAATTTACCTGACAAAAAATGAATGCTAGTTTTTTTTTTTTTAGTAAAACATAACTCTATTAAAAAAATTATTTAACCGAAACCTTTTTCAAATGAACATGTAACAAGTGAAAGGTTTGTTTTTGTACCGAAATAAATTATATGCATAGAAAATGATACTTGTAAAAGCAAATGAAGTTCCAAAAAAGGTTAATACTTTTGTGCTATACTGAGTGTACATTAAAACTTATAATCAAGTTAGTCATGGAACACAGACCATAATCAAGTATTTATTGTATTATGTGACATGTTCACTTGACATTAGTTTGGTTGTTTCTTCGGGAAATATCACGTGTGGACTGTATTTACTTGTGAATAAATTATCATCACAAATTATATCTACAAACATACTCTATTTCAATATAAACTATATCTCAGTAAGCAATGGAATTTGATACAGCCACAATTTGTAACGACTGCGTTTCGTTACTGCTTTAATTATTCAAAATAAACCCGTAAGAGACTTAATTAAGAGCCTACAATCCAATATCTGTAAGGCAATTTATGTTTTGATTTCATAATTATTTTCATGAAAAGTCGCTAAATCTTCAGGTACCGTAAACCCCTTTACTGCATTTCTAATTTGTACGTTAAAATTCAATATATGTTTGCCATGAGAAACTACCTCGCATTATTACTGAACAAATATTTCCAGAAACGAAATAAGCAATTAAAATATTATTTATCTGTAATTTTCCGGTAATCTCACCCAAGAAAGACTGTTGAAAACGTTGCAGAGAATTGACGGCAAAAACCTTCAACTGTGAACACGGGAGGTGCGACGTCGGGATTTCACCACCGATTGGATGTCTCGTTTTATCTCATTCGAAGAATGGAGGCTAGAAAGAGCTCACACACAGCCACCAACCGTCACAGTAAGAATTTTTGCGTGCAGTGACTAACAATTTGCAGAACCCGAGACATTAGCGGGGACTCTCTGCTGAGCCTTCATAGAGTGAACACCGTCAGTTTTCGGTGGCTATTAAATTATCTTAAAACGGGGTTGTAATGATCTTTCTGTTATCTGTACCACCTAGTAATTATTGTCAGTGATTGTTCGGAGTGATTCAAGTGATTTTCGAGTTTGATTAAACATCGTATTCAGCATAAAAACGCGAGCAAAATCCTGGTTCTTTGTTCCAAGCTGTTGACTTCTTGCCGTAATTAAAAAGAATTCCTGGTTATTATCGAACCTTAACTCAATTGGTAGTGAATTTTACTGAAGCAAATTCATGTTTTAATTGCGATTCGCAAAGTTTCCAACAAGCGAATTCAGAACATCGACATAGGTGTCAAATGGTCTTGTAGTATCGGAGCAGTAACATCTACCGGCCCAATAATCTCTGATGAGAAGTCCCAGTCGTTTTCCCCAGTTTTTCCGCTCTTAATGGAGTCTGGAATCTGTGTCAGGCACTCATGATTGATCCCACCTGGAAAGCATCTTCACAGGGTCATCAGGTAACCTAATACCGGAAGACTGGTGAGTCTAAACAAATCTTTTCTCTGAATCAGCAGAATTTTCATGCCGAAATCTAACATCTAAAGTTTTAATAACCTGAACTTTCCAAATCACGTAATCAAGTTTGAGCTTATACGATGTCAGAGAGGTGCTGTCAGCAAAACTATATATTTCCTGTTTAATCTCTAAGATTTTGTCAATTTTTGTAAATTTACTTCACTCAAAGAACTAGCCAGTTAATTCACTAGAAAATCTAGCAATTAAATGACAAACGTCAAGTAATTTACCTAATCATTTATGTTTATTTTTTAGCGATACCCTAAGTAATTAACAGTAACATTTTAGTAATACATAACTATCTTTATCTTATTGTCTTGGCATATGTATGTACATTAATAATTTCTTATTCTTGAAATTCTTGCTGTTTATTTGATTTCTATTTGTGTGCAATTAATGTTTATTTGAAATTTATCAATCTTTTATTTCATTATATTCGGTATTCCAAATTTATTTTATATGAATAAATTCAATATTTTGTTACATTAACATATCTGTTTAATTGAAGAGAAATTCCTCCCTAGTATCTACTTTTCTTTTGACGTCGGCGCAAACAATTTATTTTTACTATTATCTAAATATCTAAATTTCCATGTAACCTGGCACTAGTCTGGTGCGCCCATAAATATAGGACTCTGGACAGTGCGAAGCAAACAAAGGAAGAGAACGTGAGTATCAAATTACATCCAGATCTGTCAACCTCCCAAAAAGTGCTGCTAATCTTAATAAATTTGATAATCCAATAGATAGCTACTTTAGGGTAGGGTGTTATAGGCAATTGTGACCTCACCATTGAGCAGATCTATATCCACCTGAGGTCAATCACAACATACCACGGTTCTTGCACTTAAAGCTTTTCTTTGAAGGAGGTAACAAAACTCACAGTGCACAAATTTCATTCTTTTAAGTCAGCAATTATAAAGAAAGTGACTTATCTTTTGTACAAAAATTCTTCTTTTGTTGGATGGAATTAGCATTTATTAAAGTTAAAATTTACTTAGGAATTGGATTAGAAAATTCTCACAATAAACAATATTTTCAGGCAGTTAAGAAAAGGCCCTTAATGTCAAACTATAAGTTTGTAGCAATGTCTTACAAAGGTGATTACATATTTCCCATTTGGCAGTGGGAGTTTCCAACTTACAAAAATCTTATCTACAAATGAAAAATTAATTAAGAATCTAATAAATTACTCCCAATTGACTTGTTATAGCTAACTTTGTATATAAATGTACATGAATAGTATTTTGATGATGGTAATCTCGCATATTACCTCCCGAATGCTGTTTTGAAGAATTATAAAACATCCTTAAAAACCCCTTAGATCATGAATCAACAAGAAAAATTCCTTGTTCACACCTCGCCAGGGAAGTTACGGGACCAGGAGTGGACAGGGGTGCTGGACAGGAAGAGGAAATACTAGCAGGAAAATGCGAACAAAGAGCCTAGCATGTCTATATAAAGTTGTCCTTTTAACATTTCGAAGACCCCCTGCCAGTCCCTTACAACATTTTCAGCCGCCCTGGTCGAACACCACCAGAGAATATGCCCAAGGAAACATGCAGGTTGCTGACGCATCCAGATGGAGAAGGAAGATCCCCGGGGGCGGCCAACCCCGCCACGCCACCACCCAAGAAGCAGTGCGAGTGAGACGCAGCCGAGACCGCTAGTTGACCCCAGACGGGCAAGCTAGGCAGCCAAAAAACATTGAACCGAACAGAGCAAATGAAAAAAAAAATCATAAACTTACCGCAGTCAGCAGCGGACGGAGCCCAGCCCTGGGCACATGAGGCCTAGCCTCCAGCCAAGGCCACGTTGTCCAACAGCTGCGCACAAAACTGTATGTTTTTCATAAAACAGAATTCCCGTCGGCGAACTAGACAGTTTGTCCAGCCATAATCAGAGCTTGGAGCAGAGCGAAAAGAGCCTAGCACGTCCATAAAAAGTCGCCCTTTTAACATTTCGAAGCCCCCCTGTGCCCAAATCCCCTCACGAAATTTTCAGCCGCCCAAGGTCGCGGAACGCCACTGGAGACGATGCCCAAGGAAACGTGCAGGTTGCTGACGCATGCAGAAGGGGAAGGAAAATCCCCTGGGGCAGCCAGGCGTGAGTGAGCAGGATAGTAGCAAAGACAGCCCGAATGACTGAGACAGCAATCCCATGGTGCATCAAACTGTGAATTAAGACAGAGCCGGACTAAGGCAAGAAAGGAAAAGAGTGGAACTTTCCAAAAACTTTGAAAACAAATAACTCAGCAAAGGCAAGAGAAGAAAAGGTAATAATAGTGCCAGGGTACGTGTAAGAAACCAAACTTTATCTATCAGCAGTCGATTAATCAAAAATTGTTCAGGAGGTAATCTGCAAATTCACCTTTTAATCTTGTGGTAGGTTAGGTTAGGTTAGGTTTGAATGTGAGTGGTCCATATGGGTCCCTCCACTGCGACCATAAGGTCTATTGTGGCTCACGCCTAATGTCTATATTTCGCCCAACAAATCCAGCCTCCTACAGAGGTCGATAACCTTTGTGGGCGAAACTTGATCCAGATCCTCTGGAGCAAGCTTTACCTTGCCAAAGAGCAGGTGTCTAGTCCTGTCCGCTGCCGGACAGGAACACAGCACATGCTCTGCTGTTTCTTCATTCTCCATACACAGCCGGCACTCGGTCTCCTGACCGACCCCAATACGGTGCATGTGATGCTGCAAGCGGCAGTGTCCTGTACACAGGCCGACTAGAGTACTCAGTTGTTGTCTGTTCATCTCTAGAAGTTTCTTAGTCCTTGACTCAGACAGGCCATTTATGAAGGCCTTAGAGTGAGCTAATCCTGTAAGATTTTGCCAATATTGGATTGTCATTCTTTCTGTCCAGGTCTTTAAGGTGCGTTTTGCTGTGCAAGATGTTATTTCCAGCACCGGTTCTGGTCCGACAAAGTCACTCTGGGCACCACTCCTGGCAAGCGTGTCCGCCGCAATGTTGCCATCATGGTCCGAGTGACCCGGTATCCATACCAGCGACACCTCACTACAGCTGCCCAGTTCGTTAAGGGCAGATTTACAACTCCATACCGTCTTTGAATTACACCGGTAGGAACCAAGAGCCTTTATTGCAGCTTGGCTATCTGCATATATCTTTATCGATTTGTTTTTGCACAGGTTTTTTATACTTTCCCTTGCACACATCTCGATGGAATACACTTCTGCCTGGTGTATGGTTGCGTACTTGCCGAGGCTAGCTGATAGTCTAGCATCGGTGTTGCCCCCATATGCGCCAGCTCCTACCCCCAAATTGGTTTTGGAGCCGTTAGAGTACCAGCAGAGGTCCGCTCTCAACAGGGTCGTTTGGTTTCAGTCCCAGTCCTCCCTTTCCGGGAGGCCGATCTTGAAAGACAGATCTCTGCTGATCTTTGTAGGCATCAAGTCTGAGACCATTCCCAGAATCCTGTGACAATCACTGTCATCAAGGAGACCGGACCCTCTCAGACTGACTTCCCTCGGCATGCTATCTGCCGTTTGTTTTAATCTGTACGTTGTCCACCTCGCCACCCTCTCCAACCATATGTGAAGTGGGGGAATATTAAGGAGGACCTCCAGAGCGGCTGATGGTGCGGTGCTTATCGCTCCCGTTATCATCAGACAAGCTTGTCTCTGTAGACGAGCCAGTTTGGCCCTTGCGATACCACGAAGTACCTTAGACCACCAAACTATGGCTCCATATGTTATCATTGGCCTGATAACCACTACATAGAGCCAGTACATCTGTTGGGGGTTTGTTCCCCAGTTGTTACCACAGATTCTCCGGCAGGTCCACAGGGACATTTTAGCCCTGCGGATAACATTTTCTAACTGTATGTCCCAGTTGAGCTTCTTATCTAGGATAACTCCCAGATATTTTGCTTGGTCCGAAAATGGAATGGTTTCCCCCATAAGAATAGGTGGTTTTAATTTGTCCAACCTTCTTCTTCTGGTAAAAGGAACAATGATCGTTTTGCAGGGGTTCACAGACATCTGTTCCCTCCGGCACCAATCATTGATTACATTTAGTGCCTCTTGAAGAGTACTTGCCAGTTCCTCATCAGATTTGCCTCTAACCATTATGACAAAATGATCAGTATACGCCTGGACCTCAACCTCCCAGAGTCCGAGGATAGCCAGCAAATTGTCCACAAAGAGGGACCACAGCAGGGGGGATAGAACGCCCCCCTGAGGACACCCCCTCGCAGCCCTGACGCCGACCACCTCTCCCTGCAACGAGGTAATAATGGTCCGATTGTGCAGCATGTTTTCGATCCAGCCACAGATGGTAGGTTCCACCCCCCTAGCGATAGTGGCTTCGTAGAGAGAGATCGGTAATGCATTATTAAATGCTCCTTCGATGTCGAGAAATGCCGCCACCGCAACCTCTCCATTTTCCAGAGAGTGTGTGATCTTCTCGACGAGGTTATTGAGCGCAAACTCAGTTGAGTTGCCCGTTTGATAGGCATACTGGTGGGTATTTAGGGGGTTATTGGGTAAGATGTTCCCCCTAATGTGCCCGTCCAGTATTTTTTCCAATCCCTTCAGGAGGAATGATGTAATACTGAAAGGTCTCAGTGATGTAGGTAGGAGGTCCTTACGTCCCAATTTGGGAATGTAAACCCCCCTAACCACCGTCCAGCTGGATGGAATGTAGTTCCAGGCCAGACTGGCTCTGTACAGCCTGATAAGGTGAGGTAGGAGAATCTCCAGTCCCTTTTGTAGTAGGACCGGTACCACCCCATCCTCCCCTGGCGACTTGAATGGCTGGAAATGATTCACAGCACACTCCACTGCCGAGGCTGTAACTATTCGCCGAGCAACCCGCCAGTCCTCCCCATGAGTGCGTTTAAATCGACCCTCAGCCGGTAGGACCTCTCCGTTGCTCAGGATCAGACAATCTGGGAAGTGTGTGTGTGCTAAGAGCTCTAACGTTTCTTTCCGAGATTCAGTAAAGGAACCATCTGGTCGTTTTATCGATCCCAGCTCCTGAACACGGTCACGTGAGAGAATCCTGTGGATCCTGGGCTTGTGGTAAGAGATAAAATAAAGCTTATTAAAAGAGTATTGTTAAAGTAGTCTTTTACAAAGGATATAAATTTTTTTGCAAAGTCTAACCATCGATACCTCTTTTTCTTTTAATAAAAATTCGATAATAGAACAATAAACGCTTCCAGGGATGGGGTACTGTTTTTTTTTATACAATCATATACAACAGTATGCAAAACTACCTATAAGTTTAGAGGTAAATGTGTTGTACTTTCATTATTTACCTGTTAGATTGATGAGCAGTCAAGGTTGGAGGATTAATTGCAGGATAGATATTTATAATTTCTTGTAAAAGAGCGGCTATTGTACCAAAACTGTTCCACAACATTGGAGCTAAATCTGGCACAACTTCTCTCTTTTTCCTAGAACAAATGAGACTGTGTTAATAAAAGGCTACAAACGGTTGTGTTTCGCTTTATCAACTACAATGATTAGAAGGGGTGTGATGCATATTTTACTTTAAAGACAACTAATAGTGTCAAAACTAAAATCGAACACAACTGGAACCACATCTACATTTACTGCCGATATACTGACCAACATGATATATATTTTTGCAGTTACCAATATTTCTGATGGTACAAATTCACAAGGTAACCCGTACCCGTCTTCGGACTTACCCAAGCTCTAATAAGGTATTTTCTCTGGTTTCTGGATTTGACAGTTCCACAATCCATTGGCAAACCCTTTCTCTTTCCGGTTTTGCTGATTCAACATCAACTACCCATTGTCGGATTTTTTCATTTTGATTAGCTGGGCTTTGTTGTGAACTCATCTTGAAAATAATCACAGACTTGAAATATACTTGAGGGAGGAAACAAAATCCTAAGATAAAAATGAAACTTCTAACAGTGAACCTAACCCCTAAATTAGAGTGATGTACACCAATTTCAAATTATAAGTATTGTCTCCTCCACAAACGAGATCACGTTTTTATAACATATGCTAATAATTTACATGTAAAACAGAAATAATTTATTTATCTAATATATTATATATTTGTAAAATATCAAAATCCAACTACAACGACAATCACAGACAAATTTGACAGAGGAGAGAGGGAGAGAGAGAGAGACAAAATTCAACCAGAGCATAATACTGTGGCTGTGGTTACAGCATAATAAACTTTTAATATTGTTACGTTCTACGGGTTTCTGGATTTGCAGATAACAATACGCAGCTTTCCAAACTACTAATTTATTATTCCCAACTATTTTCCAGCACCAGTATCAACTAAAATATTTTTCTTCTCTATTATTAAGTGTCCATAGAACTATATTCCACAATTCGCCTTCTATGATCCCTTCTTCTACACCAACACTTACTGTTGACTCGCTTCCTACTCTATGATCGCTTCTTTTACACCACACTACTCAATACTGAACTAACTTACTCTGCGCACCGCTCGTCTATTTATACTGTCTATAGAGATTCTAGACGTTCTACACTATTCTACACCTGTCACTTCTGGTCTATTCTAGAAATGTCATTCCAGAGTGTTCGCTGTGACAATACGTACATCTTTTAAAGACCTGGTCATCGTTTCACTAACAAGAGTAACGTCATCGGTGGATGAAAAACACTAAACTACTTAACTACTACACATTACATTTATACCACGTGTAGGTAAAAGACCGAAAACCTAGAGAGGTATGAATCACAAGCAAACTTTCTGCGTCTCTTAATTATCGGAAGTCCTTTTTAAATCTCGTTATAACTGTATCTACCGAGTTTCGGAATCTTTTACATCAAAGAGGCAGTGTGACCAGCGAGCTATTGATCAGTGGCAGGGCATGGTTTAGACAAATTTTGCTGCTTGCGGCTTTAGAGATATAAATAGGCGTCTAATTTCACCGGAAGTCTAAACATTTTTGATAAGCTTCAGGTTACGTTTATCGGTGAGGTGATTATTATCCTGAATATGTTGAGCCACGCATGACATATGTCTATATACTACCGTATATCTTAACTATGCCAGATTATGTTCCTCATCCTTAAATCTTGTTTCGCTGGTTCGTCTAGTCTGCCCAACGTATCTGAGATTATAATCTTTACAACTTATCTCCTAGATAAAACTGCCATTACAGTGGCTATTTATCCTTATATTTTGTAATTAGCTAGCAAGTTATCTAAATTACTTTTAGAGCCTCGATGGTTCAGTGATAAGAACATGTGGGGTTCTATCCCAGGATACTCCTTTCACTTTTTCAGTACATACTGTACAATTAACATCAACCGAGGTTGTGGCATTGTATTTGAGCAAGTTGAATGTCTGTATTTTCGCCCGTCAGAAGAAGCGTAAAGCCGTCGGTCCCGTGTACATGCGATGTGGGGCACGTTAAAGATCCCTACCCTCCTTACAGAAAGGCAGGGGTTCGGTAAAATTTCCAGGATAGTGAGGTGAAACTGCTCCCTGGCGTCGGTGATTGGCGATAGTTGCGGAAATAGGCCGACGTTAAAGAAATAAAACATACAAATTATTTTTTGACGATAAAGTTAGCTGCAAATCAACTTTCTTAAAAATACTCTCCTTGTGATTCGCCGTTCAAATGTTAAGGAAACAAACTTTTTTCCTACTTTACCTTTTCTGAATGTCGTAGATTTCGCTTACATTTGCTTTCTTTTTTCAGTGTCTAATAATTAATTTTTCCACTAAGCAAACCGAGTATCCCTTATATTGAGCCACATTCTTAAGAAGATACCTACATAATTCAAATAATTATGTCGATGGGGCAACTGAGTTCACAGCACAGAGAAAAATTGCTGTGTTGAGATTAAGTCTAGTAAAAGGTATACATTTAAGAAGAAATAATATTTACGATCACTCAAATAAACGGTAAGTTATAACTTGTGGCCAATTGTCTGTGATAGTGATAAGCGTTGGGCACTGAATGACTAATTCCACTCACTGAGTCGACTCTCACCAATCAATCAAGTGAATTGACTCAGTTACTCCCAACTCCGACTCCGACTAACCGATTCACTCTCAGGACTCTTGAGCCGTTTTCTGCGCTCTAACTGGAGTTAACTGTTCCTAACTATTGACATTTCAGCCTTGATGGTTATGAATAGTTTGGCTAACTGCTTAACTTTTTAAAAAAGATAGTTAGAGCTACAGTTAATATTGCTATCTCTTTCCAATGCTATTCTTATTCTTGTTTTCAGTTTATAGTCAGCTGTGTGTAAACAAACGCATGCAGCCGTAATAGAAGTTATCCTTTTTTACGAATGTTTTAAAAGTGTGCCATTAAAGGAATCTGTTCAAGAACAGCGTGGCGTGATATCTTTGTTCTTTGTGTAAAATAGTAAAATTGATAGTTTAATTTAAGTGAAAACACGAATGACAGAGAATTTGCAATAGATGCATCAAAAGAATGATGTAACTTGTTATCATGTATCGATTTGACGTCAGTGGTTTCCCCAGATGCTTCATGCATCCTAAAAGAATGATGTATATTGTCATCTGCAATAAAATTCCAAAACAAAAATCAATTTGGAGTCTCAGCATTTCGCATTAGATGACATACGTCTGTCATATTACTTGACAGCTGTCAGTTATGGATGGTTAACTTTAAGATAACTGCGATTTGGAATAGTTTGAAAAGTTAGGGATAGTCAAAAAACGCCTTTGGTCACCGCTTTCGCTCATCGACTCACCGACTCCGATTCACTGATTCATCACATACCGACTCATCTCATGACTGAATCGGAATCGCAGATCTGAGACTGAGTGATATCGAAATCTTATTGGGCATTTCATGCCGATCTGACACGTTCAAATTTAAAGCGCAGTCGCATTCTAAAGTCAGGAATGAAATGTCGTGCTAACGGTCTTTTTATATTTTTCATCGACTAATCGACTACAATAATATTTTAACCAGCTGCTGCTTAGTGCGAGTTTACTAGGCGCCAGTAACTGACAGCAGCTGAATTGTTATGTCAAAAATGTTGACATTTGTCAACATGATTTCAACATTTTTCTACATTACATTCCGCTGCAGGCACCTGGCGAAGTTACCTATTGTTATGTCAAAAAAGGTCAGTTGCAACATTTTTTGACATAACAATTGAGCGCCGGGAGCAGCCGGTGTCTGGTTAACTCGTCCATTCACAACATTTTTTCACATAATATTCAACAGTTGGTCCTGCTGAACCATCAGTAATCTTCAGCTATCACCACTCCTAAACAGACAATAGACATATAGCCATAGGACAATAGGTCATAGAATGTTCCAAGTTCCAAAGTTATAAATGATAAATGGAAGAGAATATTATTAGTTTCAGGTTATCAACATCAACATATTATATTCATAATTAAATTAAACACTAAATAGTAGTTACTAAAAATGTCTCAGAAAGTAGATTGGGCAAAATATGTAGAAGAACAAGAAAAGTCCTTACCGACAGAAGTTAGTATGTTCATATATTTTTAACCGATTTTCTATTATAACCTATACATTGTAGCTTGCCAGTATTTCGGTCAGTGAAAAAGCCGATGATAAAAAAGCTGATGGTGAGAAAGCTAATAGTGAAAACGAAAAGCCCAACAAGGAAGATGAAGAAGCCCCAGAACAATTTAGTCCTGCCGAAGCTAGCCTCCTTCAAAAGATTATACGAAAGGGCTTAGTTGAGAGCAAAAATGATATTGAAGTTCAACGGCAAGACCCAAATTCACCATTGTATTCCGTGAAAACATTCGAAGCCCTAAATCTGTGAGTATTTCATATACTTTTTCTATAATTTACATCCCCAGAGATACAAGCTTATTTTCAAATAAACATTTGGTCGATATGTTTATATTGTATTATTAATCCTAGCGTACCTAAATGTGCAGTTAAGCAAAAAGTGTTCTTTCTCAGAAATTTCTTCCGAAATATGCTTAGAACAAGCCTATACGTATGCATTGTAAGTCATGTATTAACAGTTGATTTATTTAAAACTTACTTTTTGCTAAACTTTAAAATGATCAGTTCTAGTTATTATATTTGAAACCTAAACATATTAATCTTAAGGAATCTTCCTGGTAGCTTTAGACATAATGTAATTTGATTCATTTTTAGGAACCCAGATTTATTAAAGGGTGTGTATGAAATGGGATTTAATGCACCTTCTAAGATTCAAGAAACTGCGTTACCAACTTTACTAGCAGATCCACCACAAAATCTAATAGCTCAGTCTCAGTCGGGTACTGGTAAGACTGCTGCATTTGTTTTAGCCATGTTGAGTAGGGTCAACACTTCCAAAAATTATCCACAGGTATGTTATAGGCTGCTAACACCAAATACTGTAGTAACTATCTACAGGGTAGATAGTAATATATCACAAGAAAGAGTTGGCAATCCACTAATGCTTTAAAGGTTGAAGTTGGTAACTGCATAGTTTTGTATTGTTGAACCCAATGTGACATAGATTTTTAGCATTTTTAGTTCGTTTTTTTATTGTTTTTTTGTTGTTGTTTTCATAGCTTTCTATCATTAACTTATATAAATCTATGTATACATTATACAGGGCCTTCATTAATTCCCGAACCCCATGTGACCGGATTCTGTCTCTCTCTTAGTGGAATATGATTTATGAGTTGGCAGTCAAAAAGTAACCAACAAAAACCACTAGACTAGGGACCCCAAAGTTACTAAATCAATTGACAATTCGGTCCATTGGCGCTCATTTTCCTTTTGACGGTTATTTTGTATGTATATTGTGCATTTTCCAAGTTCGACCAGTGTTTACCTTCTTCAATTAATTTTCTTTCTGTTGGACAATAAAAATAAACAGTTTTTATCAAAACTTAGCATTTTCATTGCGTTTTTACATAAGTTAAACGTGTAGGTTTGTTAAGGTTATGTTCATTTATTATGACATCTATACAAAATAAAAGTAATATTTTATAATGTTTATAATTTATTTTTTAACAGTCAAAAACAGTAAACCATACATGAACAGACTTGCTGTTAAAAATACTAAATAATAAATACATTTAAGACATTTACTGTTTCACCTTATTATAATTTTTATATTTTTTATAAAACCCAAAAGGAAATATGAGATAAGACTGGCAAGTTAGGGATTTCATTTATTCAGGTTATACAACCGTGTATGCCGGGTTGCCTAACTTAAGCGATCACGTGGGGTTCGGGAATTAATGAAGGATCTGTATTATGTTCCATTGTGTCAGAAAGCAATAAATTTTACTCAAGTGATGTGGAATATCAGGATCCATCATTCAACTCTAATAATACATAACCTCAGACAAACAAGACTTGGGAGAATAAGACTACTGTATATGCATTTTTATGTGGACAACATATAAACTCAAAATAGCTAGAAACACACCAATTTTTAAAGAAGGAAGTAAACTTATGCCAAATAACTACAGGTTCATATCTAACCTCACGGTATTTAGCAAGATTTTTGAGAAAGTTATAGATACAAGACTAACAGACTACATAGAAAGTATTGGACTCATAACAAACTGTCAACATGGTTTCCAAAATCATAAATCTACAACAACTGCAATGTTAAACTTAATGAACTTTCTGCAGAGTGCTTTGGACGGAGGGGAATGCATAACAGGTCTGATCCTGGATTACCGTAAAGCCTTTGACACTATAGACATCGAAATAATGAATGCTAAACTTGAAAATATGGGAATAACAGGGAATGTGTTGAAGCTGCTAAAAAGTTATCTACAAAATAGAAAGCACTACACACAAATAGGAGATGTGAAAAGTGAACGAACTCATATGACCTGTGGCGTTCCTCAAGGGTCCATTCTAGGACCATACCTGTATATACTATACATAAACGAACTGAGCCTATACAAATTGAATGGGAAACAAATGATGTATGCAGATGACTTGGCAATTTTCTATGAAAATGTGGACGACAAGAACACCAAAGCTGAGATAAATGAAGATCTAGAACTACTAATGAAATGGACAAACACAAATCTTCTAACTATAAATGAAAAGAAATGCTACTTAATCCACATACAGAAAACTACTAAACGACAACAAATGAATATTACAATTAAAGGAAGAAGCATAAAAGAAGTAGACAGTGTAAAATATCTAGGCCTAAACATTGATAAAAACTTAAAATGGACTAAACACATAAATGAACTAAAATTGGAGATATCATATATAGCAATGGCTTATAAAGTCAAAAAATGTCTCCCAAAATCACAGAAGATAATGTTGTATGAGGCATATATAAAAAGTAAATTGATGTACATGATTCCTTTATGGGGAACTGGCAATTAAACAGATATATCTAGTATACAAAGGATACAAAATAAAAACCTAAAATTAATATATGATCTGAGTTATTGAACCCCAACAAATAAAGTTTTCAGAAAAACTAAACAATTGGACATTGCAGAACTAACAAATTATGAAACAATGAAAATCATCCACAAACTAAGACAGGGAGAAATAAATGAACCAGAACTGCAAATGAGACCCAGCAACGAAGTACATAGTTATGGTACAAGGAGACGTTTAGACATAAGAACAGTAGCTGCAAGAACAAACACAGGACAAAAAAGGATACTATTTAATGGTGTAAAACTATACAATGAAATACCTGAAGAAATGAAAAGATTAAAAACAAACAAATGGAAAAGTGAGATAAAGAAGTACTTGCTGAAGAGAACACTATGATAATAGAGACATTAATGTAGTATTGAACACTAGTTCCCAATTACACATGTTAAATTTATGTTTTTATTTATTATGTTGTCAGACATAACGCTTAAAGGGTTTTTATGATGTATTATTGAACTGAATAAAAATTGAAATTTGTTGAAGAAGACAAGAATTTGGTAATGTATTGTGCTGAACAAATGTACACAATTATTGGCAGTGACTGTGACAATGAAATGAAAGAGAATACATTCCTAAAGGTGAAAAACTCTGTCAATCCCTCAGGAGAAGGACGCTGGAAGGTGTAACCTGATAAAAATAGCTGAATTATTAAAGGAGCAAATAAGGTAATTGCTAAACAAAAAAGAAAAAAAAGAAAAGAAAAAGACACCTGATAACTAGAAATAAGAAGAAGTCTGGACGCAGCAAGTGCGTTATGGTAGTGAATTTCCATAGAAATGTCAAATGCATCAAATTTGGTTACCAGAATAACCTATATAGTAGAAACAATGTACCATATTTCATCAAAATAACTTTATTGTTTGAAAATGTACAAAAAAAATTCGAAAATAAACTTAAAATGTTCCCGAAAAACTAGTCTCCTGACCAACGAACCTCATAGGCTATTAGCAAATTGCGATTTTCAAATTTGAGGCATTTAATAAAAATTCACAACCGTAACGCACTTGCTGCGTCCCGAATTTATTTTCTTACAAACATGCATTATAATTTCGTGGTTGAAATTCGATACATTAAAGATCAGCTCAGAACTGGCACGGACCTGCAGAATTGGACTATCTAATTAAAACAATGCATTGTTTAATCTATTTAAACTGAACATATGTTCCTGGCTGACAAACTTATCCAAGTCACTTGCGAAAGTAAGGCACTCACCACGTTTTATCAAAATCGGCTCATTATTTTTTGAGTTATCAGTGTGACATATATATATATATATATATATATATATATATATATATATATATATATATATATATATATATATATATATATATATATATATATATATATATATATTATGTTCAGAAAGATTTCCGCGGTCTTTAATGTGAGACATACTTGGTTTTCGGGTTGAACCGCATCCAGTATTTATGAAAACTCGACGTTTCGGCTCCTGTTTTGGAGCCATTTTCAAGAGGTAAAGGAAATATGTAAGGACACTCTAAGGCCTCAATCTACCTACTCCTTAGGGTGGTGGACAAAAGTGGGTAAAGGAAATATTTAAGGACACTCTAAGACCTCAATCTGCCTACTCCTTAGAGTGGTGGACAAAGGTGGGTTGGATTGTTGTAGCTCGATTACGGGGCCTTCATCTGTCTACTCCCTAAATCTCGCCCGAGATCGTCTGTGAGGTCTCAGTGTGTTCAACCGTAGATCTCTCTGAGGCCTAGGGTTGAACACACTGAGACCTTACAGACGATCTCTGGTGAGATTTTGGGAGCAGGCAGATTGAGGCCTCGTAATCGAGCTACAACAACCCAACCCACCTTTGTGCACCGCTCTAAGGAGTAGGCAGATTGAGGCCTTAGAGTGTCCTTACATATTTCCTTTACCTCTTGAAAATGGCTCCAAAACAGGAACCGAAACGTCGAGTTTTCATAAATTCTGAACGTGGTTTAACCCGAGAACCAAGTATGTCTCATATATATATATATATATATATATATATATATATATATATATATATATATATATATATATATATATATATATATATATATATATATATATACATATATATATATATATATATATATATATATATATATATATATATATATATATATATATACATATACATATAACGTCTGAAGCCAACCTCGGACATTTGAAGAAATTTTTTTTCAAAATTCAAAAGATCTTATTAGTGATTTTTTTAAAAAGAAAAAAAGAGAAAAAGTCTGATAAAGATATAGTGGAATTCAAGGTTAATAGTCCAGCTATAAATGCTAATAAGAAGGCTACAGTTCAGATAGAAGCAAATAACCATAAAAACAGGCAGATAATGAATGAAATCATACATTTTCTAGATACAGGTGTCCCAAAATGGTGTTATGTCTTTATAAGTGTGTGTCAAGTGACGAAAGTTATTCAATATCGTTTTTAAAGGACCGAATAATCGTTCATTTGGTTTAATGAAGAACTTTTAGTTATTTTGTCATAAGATTATCTTAGAAAACTATTTTAGTGAATTTTCTTTAAAAAAATTCACTATGGAGGAGATCTTGACTTTTGAATTTTGAAAAAATTTCTTCAAATGAGCGCTAATTAGGCCCCCTGGAACACATATCCGGGGTCAGTTTCGATATTTTATATATATATATATATATATATATATATATATATATATATATATATATATATATATATATATATATATATATATATATATATATATATATGTATCACACCGATAACTCAAAAAATTATGGGCCGATTTTGACTAAATTTGGTGAATACCTTCCTTTTGCAAGTGGCTTGGATAAGTTCGTTATCCAGGAAAATCCGCCGAGGTTTTCTTGGAAAATTTTGTGTTTTCTTTCGAAAAAAATTTATATCTCCGAAATAACAAAGTAGGGGCAACCAAATTTGGTACGCGTGTTATAAATAGCGAACCATGTACCAAAATTTAGGTTTCTAAGTTTAAAGATGAAAAAGTTACAGGCAGTCAAAGAAAAATAAATTGGGAGTTTTCCTCAAAACTTCAAACTCGCAATTTTAAACATCAAAATTGGCAATGTTTATGGAAATAACGTGAAACAAATACGGCACACAGGTTTATATGGCTAGAGGTAAATTACCTACCAAAATTTAGCTCTGTAGGTCAAAAGACAAAGTTACAGGCATGTAAAGAAAAATAAATTGGGGTTTTCCTCAAAACGTCAAAGTCGCGATTTAAAACGTCAAAATTGGCAACATTTAGGCAAAGAACTTGAATCTAATATGGGCTATGGAAAGAAAATGTCTCAAGAGGAATGTTTTACAAACCCTGAAGTCTTAGTTTCAACCGTCACTGTCCTTCATTTTACTAAAATGTTTCCAGAAAATTCATTTCAAATAGACCCTTTCTCTGATGATTAGCAGTAGCCTTAGCTATAGAGTTTATCGTTTAATGGTATATAATTTTTGTAGAATTTTCGTAAAAAATCAATAAAGCTCAATATATCCGTTATTATACAAGATATGAAAAAAAAATGTAGATATTAATTATAGGGTCTCTTGAGCTACATCTTAAAAAATTATTACTACAATCACAGGATAGCCCATAAGTCGTTGGTGATACAATTTTTTGTTTTGTTTTGTCGAACACGCTTTATGTTATTGCATTTTTGCATTTTTCATCGAAATATAACGCATGTCTGTAGGAAAAGAAATTCTGGATGCAGCAAGTGCGTTATGGTAGCGAATTTTGATTAAATGCTTCATATTTGAAAAGCTCAATTTGCTATTAACCTATAAGATTGACCAAGAAATGGGTTTTTTCAGGAACACCTTAAGTTTAGTTTCGGAAATTTTTGTATGTTTTCAAACAATAAAGTTATTTTGATGAAACATGTCACATTGTTTTTACTATATAGGTTATACTAGTAACCAAATTTGATGCCTGCTTTCTTAAAAATAAAACATATTTGCTATTAAAAACATTTTTATGAAAATTCACTACCATAACGCACTTGCTGAGTCCAGAATTTTTTATTTATTGTAGTGTCTATCTAGTAGGCTTCTTAATTAAGAAGACCTAATTAAGAAGACTACTTAGTTGCTATCACAATCCCCAAGTGATAAGGTTGTATACTGATTGTTTTTAAGTTTAAGCATGTTTCAGGTTGATGTCTCAAAAAAAAAAAAACCGGACTGAATTGATTATTAATAAACGATTAAAAATACTTGATTGACCATTCGTCTCTTTAAAATGGGTAGTTCGGGTTTTAGGCCAAAATGTCCGGCTAAGTAGGTCGCCGAGTTCGGCTTTTATATTTTAGGACCTGGCAACCATACGTACATCTGAAACAGCATCAAATGATTAACTCCAGAAGGACTATATTTTCCTACAACTTTGAATCTCAAAAATTTCTGGACTGACTCAAGGCAAGACTTGAGAAGTATAATATGGAAAAAAATTAGTGTCTAATATTCAGGCCTGGCATTTACAAGTGAAAAATATAGTTTCCAAAGCCACTTTGTTATGGCAGTTTCTAATTATGAAGTCAAGCATACAAAGATCTGAACTTACTACTTGCTCTATGTATAAGTCGAAAGATAATTTGTTGTCAATGGTAATGCTGAGATCTCTTGTGCTGCTACATCTGGGGATCAATGGGGAATTGATATTGTAATTATATTAGGTGCAAGATATTCTCTTTGAAAAATGATACTACCCCACAATTTCACAAATTCTGCACAGTCTATTATTAACACACCACTCGGCGACTCTATTTATCGCACATTGAAGCCCTACACAATCATTAATACCACTTGCAGAAGAATAAATTTGAAGATCGTCGGCAAAAAGAAGGTGATTGGCCAGCCAAACAAAGCTCAAATCGTTAATGAAAAGTAAGAAGAGTAAAGGCCCAAGGTTGGATCCCTGGGGGACACCTGACGTTGAGTAATAATAAATGGAATCAAAACCAGCATAGGAGGCAAAATTTAGCCTGCTATTGGTTGTCTTTGTGGTTTGCTGATAAATTAGAAATTGGAAAAGTAAAGATTCTGCCAGAATGTTAAAAATATAGTAAAGTATGCAATCAATGCTTAACAATGTCAAGATGCCAATATTTTCCTTAAAAAGTGATTGCTCAATTTGTTATATTTCAACTAAAAACAATATGTTAATTATAATTAGACTAATAATGGAAAGATAATAATAAAAGCCCCTGTTTAGTTTAAAGAGAATTTTACTTATCTTTCTCTTTATCAAGATATGTTACTGTTTCTATATGTTTGTTAAAATTAACATTTACATTACTGATATTTCAGTTAATTGTGTATTGTTGTTTATCGTTCACCCGTGCAAATAGTTTATGTGTATGAACAATCAGTATATACAGGGCCTTCATTAATTCCCGAGTCCCACGTGACCGCTTAAGTTAGGCAACCAAACATTCACGGTTAAACAACCTGAATAAATGAAATCCCTAAGTTGCCAGTGGCATCTCTTATTCCTTTGTGGTTTTATAAAAATTATAATAAGGTGAAATAGTAAACGTCTTAAACTTTTAGTTTTCTTCAATTCTACTTCCACATTTACGCATTAGAGTGAAAATATTTTTCGCAGAGCAAAAAATATTTGTTTTGCTCAGATGAGATTAAAATTGACCTATCGCGATGCGATGCGTTAGCGGTATTCCGCTGATGATGTAATGTCATTTTTGAGGTTTCAAGGGTTAGGGAATTCAAATATAACATTGCTAATTTGAACATTAATAACCAGTTCGTAAGAACATTATAAAATATTACTTTTATTTTGTATAGATATTAAAATAAAACAAACAAAACTAGCATTATAAAAAACATTTTAGCTAGTGTTCAGTAAATAAAATAAGTTTTTAAAAAACTAGCTTATTTTATAAAAAGGGTTATTTAAACATCTAATTTACGGTTTTAGGAATGTGTATTGTGTAACACGTAACAAATATGTACCTGTTTGGGCAGATAACCGACAAACAGATTTGGTAGGGCTTCGTTTCATGCGATGTCGAATATCGTTAACAACATTCTCTGTTAGAATAGTGTGGCCTGCCTGTAGATTTGCCTTTGCAAATACAGTGCTTTTCCTCATATCGTTTAATAAGGACCAATCTGTGGATTTTAAAAATATCGTATGGAATGTTATCCTCGGGAAAAGCTTCAGAATATTGCTCGATGCATGATTGTAACGAATAAGACCAACTTCCATTTGGATTTCGTGTACCACTGCGAAAATGGTCCATTAAAATAAAGGCATTGTGCTCCGGTGTGAAAGGCATCTTTGGACTGAACTGTCAATTGTCAATTGATTTAGTAACTTTGGGGTCCGTAGTCTAGTTTTTTTTTTTTGCTTACTTTTTGACTGCCAACTCATAAAATCATATTCCACTAAGAGAGAGACAGAATCTGGTCACGTGGGACACTCGGGAATTAATGAAGGCCCAGAAGAAAAATATTGTGACATTCATATTTACTTAAAACTGTAAAATGCAATCCCTTATTATTTAGTTCCAGTTTATTTCATGTATTTTGAATATTTTTTGCAGGTCCTTTGTTTATCACCAACTTATGAGTTGGCAATACAAACTGGAGAAGTGGCTGCACACATGGCTAGGTTTTGTCCCGAGATCGAAATGAAATTTGCCGTTCGTGGAGAAGAAGGTAAAAAACAACTTCATTTCAAAATGTATTGTTCAGCAAGTGCATCTTTTCATACACTTCATCTATGTATGACGTGATCTACAACAAAGTGACTTAAATACTTATGATGTCAGCTAAAGCTGAAAAAAGATAGATGAGACAAGGGTGTACTGTGTACTCAAAGCAAAAATGCATCTTTTAATTAAATAAGCAGGGATACCATCCGCTTCATAATATAGTCTATCTGGTTTATACAGGTGTCCCAGCTAAAAGTAACTACTTGGGGATTTCGGAAACTATAAGGGTTGCAATTTTGGTGAAATGGGAAAAAAGTTCTATAGGGGTTTTCAAAATATCGAGCAAAAATAAAAAAAATTGTGTTTTTCGAAAAATTGAAATATCTTCGCCATCTTGTAAACAAATTTAATAAAATTTGGTAGTTTTGTATTAGCGACTACGGCCAATTGAATGATGCTAAACAATATTTTCTAGGCCTTCTAGTTTTTTACAACCAGAGCCAACTTTGTTATTTCTTATGGATTTATACGTCATTAAATAGAGCTTTTCACCAGTGATAACAAGCATATCTTTAGATGAAGGAAAATGTAAACTTAAAAAAAAAACAGTTATTTTTACTTACTTTGCTGTGAAACCCAACCAAACCTTTGGCCAAAAAATAATGCAATTTCTTAAAAACTATCTTTTATTTATGATACTGAAGTTAACAACTAAAACATGATTCATGATTAAACTCAAAACAAAACAAAAAACTAGAAACCGATGACAAAGCATTGAATTAAAGTAAATGAAAGTAAATGTTCCAAAAATCCACTGTTATTACTGCACGTCCTGCATCAATGAATTAGAGACATACATGTATCTTTAGCCATTTGTCCAGGCATTTTTTCTAGGGCTTAAACAACGGCTGCCTCAAGTTCTTCTACCGTATTATGAGTACAATAAACTTTATCCTTTAAGTATCCCCAAATGCAAAAATCAAGAGGTGTAAGGTCCGGTGAGCATGCAGACCAGGCAACCTGACCTCGACTGCCGATCCAGTTATTTCCATGTTGCTGATTCAAATAGTCGGTTACAACTCTTGCATTATGTAGAGGTGCTCCATCTTGCTGGAATCACATGTTCGCTACATCTGGAGCAAGAGAGCTGTTACTGTCACTAACCCAACACAAAATTCCATAGCTTAGCCTAGATAGAATAAAAGTAAATAAATAAAATAAATAAATAATTAAAAAAAATTAAAACCTCGGAGTCTACGTACAAAGGGATGATAAACAGGCAGATAACTTCCTAATATTGGTTGTCCAAGAGCAGTTACAATCAAAATAAACACCCAAAAATGTAGCAGATTTCTGTGGGTGTAAAGATTTTCCATTGAGCTTCATTGAGATGCTACAGTCGTGCTGTGAAAAATAATTATTGTTGGTTTATACTAATTCAGGAGCAGTCCATTTTTTGAGCACCAAGTCTGCATAGTGTTCATCGACTTCTGAACACCAAACAGCAGTACATTACACTTCACGCTACGATTAATAGCAGAAGTGTCGTCACCAAAAGAACCAATTTATCACCTCCCAACACCTAGAGCTAAGTTGTTAACAAAGAGAAGAAATAGAAGGGGTCCCAACATCCTACCCTGCATCACCCCAAAGTGCACTGTGAGAGCTTGACAACAAAATATAGCACCATCAATAGTATGAGTAACTGACTGGGTAAGATTTGTCAAATACGACTTGAACTATTGAAATGGTGTACCTCGTATGCCATATCTGAATATTTTCTAAAAGAAATAAGTGATTAACTACGTTTAAGGCCTTTGTTAGATCATACGAGACTCAGGCTGTTTTAAATTTGCAGTTAATGCCTTCAAGGACCAACGAATATAGGGCAACAAGTGCGTGGAATGTTTGTAAGGAAAACCATACTGACCAGGATGAGGATTTTATATTTTTCAACAAACTCCTACAAGCTTTTTAAATAGTTGTTCATATATTTTAGAGAAAATAAGCGTTACTATCCGGATTAAGTATATAATCATATCATTCTTTATTTATTTGGTTTAAAAAAAAACCAAAGTTCATTTTGTTTTCTTTTTGTTTATTTTATTTTGTCTATATAAATCCATTTAATGATGTATATGAAAAGATCCACTGGCTGATCTGTATTGTATGTTGTTAAAAATAATTTTAGAGCTTTATTCCGCATTTTACTTCTTGTGTTTGCATTGATGACTAAAATCTTAGACTCAGTAAACAACAAAAAACAAACATTGGGCATGTGCCTGGACCTGTCTGAGGCTTTTGACAGCGTAGATTATAAGAAATTGCTTGCGAGGCTTGAAGTGTATGGTGTTAGGGGTGTTGCTTTGGATATGCTCTCATTATACTTTGAAGGTAGAACTCAGGAAGTGGTAAAGTTTGATTCTCGTGGCAGTATGGTTCTCTCAAATACCGTAAGTGTAAAAAGGGGTGTATCCCAAAGGTCTATTCTCGGCCCTTTGCTTTACATTTTGTATACAAACGAGCTGCCAGATGTCACTGTGGAGATGACTGCTGTATGCTGATGACACCACACTCATTTCCAGCGAGGATACCTTGGAGGTACTCTCTGTGAAGGTAGGATGTTTATGGCGCTCTTGGTGGATACTTCTTTCATCTAACAACCTGCTATTAAATGTGTCAAAAACCCAGTGTCTTCTCTTTGGAAACCGAGTACTAAACAACTTTAGTTTTTTATACAATAATGAACTAGTAACATCTGTCGAAAGTGTTTCTTTCCTGGGAGTTGACATTGTTCAAAGGTTGGATTGACGCTGCACATTGATGGCATCGCGACCAGGGTGGCCCGCTATTGTTATGCTCTCAGGATTGTAGCGGTTACAGTTGGTATTGGTGCTGCTGTGACAGCCTATCATCCATTTATTAACTCCCGTATTAAATATGGACTGACAACTGGGGCATCTCATCTGAAATGTGTAGAATATTTGTCCTCCAGAAGCGGTGTTTGCCGTTGATTTTTGGTATGAAGCAAGAATAATCATGTAAAAGAACTTTTATTGATAATATTTTAACTGTTAATTCTCTATATATTTTGGATTGTGTACTATTATAGATAATAGCGATCTGTTTGAGGACTCTCATCTAACTCATAATTATCCTACAAGAAATAATGTTGAGTTCTCTATGGTAAGGATCTTTAACTGCATTCCTGTAAGTGTTCGAGGATATTTTAGAATTAGGTTGAAACATGTACTGAAGAATTTTCTAAGTAAGAATGCTTTCTACTCCGTAGAATAATTTATGTCCTGTGATATGAGAAATAAGCCCTTCTTCACAGAGTAAGTAACTAGTTTAACAGACGGAGACTCAGAAGCAGCCTCGTTCTCTGGCACACACAGTTTGTAGCACTTAAATGGGAACGAGGGACAGCCTTGTTCTATGGTTTCCAACACATCGCTGCTATGGGCAGTGATTGCCCAATGCTCACGGGGCGACGAGGGAATCGAATGGATTGAGTGAATTACACTATAGCATGGTCATTGATGACATGGGGCCTTATAATTCCGAAGTCTTCCCGGTTCTAGGGGTCAAGAAGGGGTAGGCGGCCTGTTTAACCAATCAGACAGCCATTCGAGAATATTCTCACGGCTCTGATTGGCCAAAAATAAATCTCCAGGGTGATACCTTCGGGTTGACCAAATCTCCAGGGTGACACCATTGCTTGACGTGCTCAGGGTGACCAACTCTATTTTGGTGTCCATAGTCGGCACGTGCATGTGGCAAAAAGGGGTCGAAAATAACGACAGAACAGTTTATCTATCTATAATTTTAAATAGCTGTAAAGTTTTGTTGGTTTAATTTTATTGAATTATCTTTTTATTTTATTTTTCAGTGCCTAGGAATGCAAAACTGACTGAACATATTATAATTGGAACTCCAGGGAAAGTTTTGGATTGGGGGGTCAAGTTTAAAGTATTCGATTTGAAGAAAATAAATGTGTTTGTGTTAGATGAAGCCGACGTAATGATTGCGACACAAGGTCATCAAGATCAGTGTGTTAGAATTCATAAGTAGGTTCAGTTATTTTTTTTTTTTTTTGGTATAAAACTACAGGAAGCAGTTAATTTAATAGTTTCAAAAGATAAAGTAACATCTCTAATAAAGAGGTTATGTGGAATCTAGGGAAAAAAATGTTTGAAAAAATCGAATTAATTTGAAACGTCTATTTTTGACATATTTTGAATAACTCAATTTTCTAAAAATGTAGAAAGTTGAATTTTAGTGTGTAGTAAGGTCTTTTACAAGGCAACATATCCACCAAATTTCATTAAAGAACCTTTGTAATTTTCTGAGAGATTTTTTTTTGAAACAAAACTCAAAATTTTCCCGGAAAACGTTATCCGCTTTTCCTGACTAACGAACTCATCCAAGCCATTAATAAAAGAAAGGCACTTGCCGAGTTTCATCGAAATCAGTTGTTTATTTTTTGAGTTATCCGTTGGATATATATATATATATATATATATATATATATATATATATATATATATATATATATATATATATATATATATATTGAAACTGACCCCGGCTATGGGTTCTAGGGGTCCTAGTTCGCGCTCATTTGAAAACAAATTTGCAAAGTCTCCATCGATACCTCTTTATTAGTGAATTTTTAAAAATAAAAATTCACTAAAAATGAAGGGCTCGCCTAGTTTTCCCCGAAAATGTATTATAAAGAAACCTACTTACTAAACTTAATAATTATTAACTACTTATCAAGTTTTCCTCTAGTTAGTTATACGTTACAGTAGTTAAAAAGTCCCTTAAAAAGTTAAGCTTTAAATTTAAAATATCCACTGAATTAATCACAGTATCACAATTATTTTGGCCACTTATTAAGCAACCCGAAGTAGTAACCATAATAATAATAATAATTGTCTTGTTAGAACATGTAAACAACAACGAAATGATCTAATTAAAAATCAATCCGATGCGAAGACGAAAATTACTACGTAGTAAGGTACACACGCTCTGCCAAAAGTCCACTACAAACTGGAAGTGTCTAATTTTATAGCGCACAACAGGTTGCTTATACGGTCGTTTTCGACGAAGATCATCAAGATTTGGCGATCATTTCGCACTGAAGTATCGCATTTTGTGAGAGCACCGAAAAATACACACTGCCGTCCGACTGCTTTATATGGATATGGATGTATATAACGTCTGCAACGATTAACACTATACTTAGTCTGATTCTGTATTCTGTATTAATGGCTGCCGACTCTCTGCGGTCCTCGATATACTAATTTTGTTTGTTGAATGCAGGAGGTAAAAAAGTAAATAAAAATTCAATAAAATATAGCATAGCAAAAATACTGTTTTTTCCACGGCAGGCGGCACTGCGTGCAGCCGGGCGCAGTTATTGAGAAGCCGCCCCTGGAGCAGCAAAAAACTTGATCTGGGCCCCTGACATACACATAGTGTTCTGCAATGCTCCAATATGGTTCAAGTTAACAACCATACTCATAGATGGCACCACTTTTGAAAAACTTGACCAGAGGGATCTACTAACATATAGAAAACTATTAAATGGATAGAGCTCTGCAGATATGCTAACAAAATTATAATTTTCATGTATTTAATTGAATACGCCATGACCGAAAGGGTTAAATGAGAACCTTGGTTGGATGTATTAAACTGCCAAGATGACAAGTCTGCAAGTATTTTTGTTGCAAAATTTATTACATGTGTTGAAAATAACACACACACACACAAAAACTATAGACATCAGAAAAAATAAAATTAAAAGAACTCCATGTATAACAAACGGATTAATGAAGTCAATAGCCACAAATAAGTTATATCGATTAATGAAAAGATATCCTACTGTGGTCAATGTAAATAGGTACAAACATTATCGTAATTATTTAAACAGTTTGATAAAAAAACAAAATTGATTCTCATCAAAAACAAATGAATGTCCACAAAAATAATTCCAAAATACTATGGTCTTGCATCAAGGAAATAAGTCGGAGCTCAAAAAAAAACATAAAAATATAAGTGAAATCACTCACGAGACTAATTGGTGTATAGGGGTGATAAAAATGTAGCTGATGATTTTGTTAGGTATTAGTCCGGTAGGTAAAAACTTTCAAGGAGTATAAAACATTGTAACATTGGTGGGTCTAGAAGACAAAGAAACAAACAAATATCAAATTGTTTGTTCTTAACACCAACTGACAACTGAAGTTATTGGAAAAATTAATGATCTAAAAAAATAATAAGCCACCTGGTTATGATGGAATAACTCCTGAGACTTTAAAATTAGTCACAAATCAAATAGCTTTACTGCTTGCCCATGTAATAAATAGATAATTCCAAAGCGGAATTTGCCCAAATGTCTTAAAAAAAACATAGTCACCCCACTATTTAAAAATGGTGAACTGACTAACTATAGGCCAATTTCTCTGATATCCAGTTTCACCAAGAATTCTGAGAAAATATTAAAAAGTCGAATCACCAAATTTCTTGAGGTTAATGATGTTGTCATCAAAACAATTTCGCTTTACGGAAGCAAGGACAACCAAGGACGAAATAGTTTATCTTACATCAAACATTTGTAAATCCTTAGACTGAAGAGAACCACCAATAGCGGTGTTTCTTGGCCTGGCAAAAGCATTTGATACAGTCGATCACGCTCAGATGCTTCAGGTCTTGGAAAATATGGATTTTAGAGGTATCACATAATCTTGTTAAAGACTACTTATCACAAAGAACTCGACAGGTGAGGGTGAGGAATAGTCTAAGTAAAGCATGTGTTGTGGATTGTGGAGTCCCTCAAGGGACAGTACTGGGTCCCTTGTTTGATGTATATCTGAATGACTTGTTTTCATTGGATGCGTGTGGTGACATGGTGAGCTTTGCTGATGATACTGTCATATTTTACAGTGATGTAAGTTGGCAAAGTGTAATGGCTAATGATATCAAGCATTCCATTAATTACTTCCACGATAAGTTACTTAGTAAAAATTTTAACAAGACTTGCTACATTGCATTTACATCACAGACTGTGAATTTACCACCTTTGGACAGACTCGATGTACCTGGCTCTTGTGGATGTTCTACCTTTTACATAGCTGGTGCAACCAAAATAAAATACCTTGGGTCTCCATTGACTCTCATTTGAGTTGGGACTATCATATAAATTATCTGACAAAAAAGATAAGAGGTTTACTTGGAAAATTAAAATATTTAACTTAGCACAGTTGAAAATTCTGTATCGTGCTTTGATTGAGCCGTACCTGACATATGGGATAGTAACTTGGGGTGGAGATATAAAAAATTACTTAGACCTCCTGGAAAAAGTACAAAAATGGGTTCTTAAAATTATATATCAGAAAGATTTACTTATCCTCCAGAGTTACTTTTTGCGGATCCAGACCTATTTGATATGAGGCAGCTTTTTGTTACTCTACAGGGTGGTGACCAAAAATGAAACCCCATGTTCTTTGAACAATTTTAGAGAGGGTATGTCCTATAAAAAATTTCCCAAATTTTTAAAAAGTAGTACATATATTTTACTGAAACTTCGCATGTGTAGGCTGTTATGGAAGGCGCGTATTCTACCATAACAATTGAATCGGCTAATCCAGCAGTGGCGCGCGTACCCACATGTCATTGGTTATCCCTCAAGAAAAAAACGGGTATGCCAATGATATTTTTTTTATTTTTTATTTTTTGAATCTTACTTTCATTCGTGAACAAAATGACTCTCTTGATAATTTTCTGTACAACGCTCATTTGTCGAGTAAGCAATGAATCAGGTAAGTGTTTTAGAGCATAGTTCATGATTTTTAACCAGTCGTTGTTTGGTAAAAATGGCAATGATACACTTTTATGCCTCCATTGGCCTGAATACACGCACAACATCTTTTTGATATGGAAAATTTAATGTCTTGATAATTTTTTGTACGACGATTATCTCTGTTGTATTTTAGTAAGTAGTAGTCTGGTTTGCCAAAGTTGTCATTAAGTGTCACTTGACGTTTAGGTTAACAAGTTATTATTTTGAATAGGTGCAAGTGGTAAACTTTATAAAATTGCAAAATTTTCTACTCTTTTACTTCTTATAATGGAGTACACCTCAGAAGAGTATGCAGATATAATTTTTATCTACGGATATGCTGATTGAAATGCTCTATCTGTTTGTCGGGAATATCAACGTAGGTTTCCCACTCGCCGTAGGTTTCCCACTCGCCGTCAACCTACACCAAGGGTTTTTTCTCGATCGTTTTCAAGACTTCGGCAGTGCGGTATTGGACAACGTCCTGACGCTAGAGCTAATGGTAGAAGACAACATCAACTTGAAGACGAAGAGTGGATGCAGTGATGGATCAACCTTCTACAAGTACTCGGAGGAATGCCACACGCAGTTATAATATTCTCAAAGCTTTGTTTGGAGAACTTAACATCGAGAAGCCTTACATCTATATCATCGACAGAATGTTCATTGCCTTCTACCTGGAGATAATGTGCATCGACGAGTCTTTTGTAAATGGATGTTGGAAATGAACAATCAAAATATCTTATTCCCTAATCTAATCTTCTGGTCTGACGAATCAACATTTACAAGAAATGGTATTTATAATTCTCATAATGAGCATGTCTGGTCATTGGAAAATCCACATGCAACAAGGACTCGCATATTTCAACATTGATTTTCCATTAATTTATGGTGTGGTATTTTTAACGGCTCACTGTTCATGGAAGTCCTGCCACAAAGTTTAAATGGATCTTCGTACTTAGCGCTCCTAGAAAACCGTGTAGAAAACATTCTAGATGACATTCCACTAGCAACAAGAGGTATAATGTGTTACCAGTATATGAACATTATAATGAAAGATGGATTGGCAGAACTGGACCAATACATTGGCCTGCAAGATCACCGGACTTAATCCCACTTGACTTCTATCTTTGGGGTGATGTAGAGCGACTGGTCTACAGTGAACAAATAAATACACCAGAGCAGCTACAACAACTGATAAATAATGCTTTTCGTCATATTCAAGCAACAATGAATCCTCAAGACATTAAATTTTCCATATTAAAAAGATGTCGTGCGTGTATTCAGGCCAATGGAGGCATTTTTGAACATTTATTGTAATAAATAAATTACTATAAGCCTGATAAAAGTGTATCATTGCGATTTTCTACCAAACAACGACTGGTTAAAAATCATGAACTGTGCTCTAAAACACTTACCTGATTCATTGCTTACTCGTAAAATAAGCGTCGTACAGAAAATTATCAGGAGAGTCATTTTGTTCACGAATGAAAGTAAGATTCAAAAAATTTAAAAAAATATCATTGGCGTACCCGTTTTTTTCTTAAGGGATAACCAATGATATGTGGGTACGCGCGCCACTGCTGGATTAGCCGATTCAATTGTTATGGTAGAATACGCGCCTTACATAGCAGCCTACACATGCGAAGTTTCAGCAAAATATATGTACTACTTTTTAAAAAATTGGGAAATTTTATTTTTTGAAATTCAACTTCAACACCCTGTATCTTTTTAATGAAGCATTGTAGGAATTTTTTTTATAGAACATACCCTCTCTAAAATTGTTCAAAGAACATGGGGTTTCATTTTTGGTCACCACTTATGAATCACCCTGTATATTGGTCAGACAACTGAGGTGATCTTTTAGGAATGAAATACATTTATTGTACTAGAAGTAGTAGCTTATGTACCCAAATTTGAAAAAAAAAAACTGTAAATTCAGAAGCCTCAACAATGTGACCTCTATTAGTGAATTTTCTTAATAAAAATGTACTAAAAAAGCAAATGGAAGAGAATATTTTAAATATATTTTCTCTTTGTAGGCAACTGAGTTCTACATGTCAGATGATGTTCTTCTCTGCAACGTACGATCAAGAAATCATGGATTTCGCAGAAGTTATTGTTAAGAATCCAATTGTGATAAGACTGAAGAGGGAGGAAGAAAGTTTAGATAATATACAGCAATATTATGTGAGATGCGGAAATCAAGAAGAAAAATATCAGGCTGTTACAAATATTTATGGTGTGGTTGGTGTTGGACAGGCGATTATATTCTGTCATGTATGATATTAGCTTTATTTTTAGGTAAATGTAATTTTGTTGTAATTATTATCAATTACAGACAAGAAGAACTGCAAATTGGCTTGCAGAAAAAATGTCTAAGGAAGGACATGCTGTTGCAGTCTTAAATGGAGATTTAACCGTGGAGCAACGGATAAATGTGTTGGATAGGTTCCGGTCAGGCCAGGAAAAAGTACTTATAACCACTAATGTTTTGTCTAGAGGTAAGTACATTTTTTTATTTTATATATTTAAATCCGGTTTCAGCTGAGATGCGTTAGTATAGACAAATCATACATGGCGCAACATATTTGGGATAGTAATCACCACATAGATAAAGAAAACATGCAACTTATCAAAAATGTTAGGCAACCAGTGAAATTAGACACATGAGAGTATTTACATCTCCAAGGCCATAAACAGCAACATTTCCTTGAACCGATCTCCGCCACTGATTAATAGTTCGCTGTTCACGCTGCCTCTTTGATATAAAAGCACAGCATAAGAAAGGATGTTAATTATGCTGTGATAAATTATATTCCGAAACTCAGCAGGTACAGTTGTAACGGGATTCTAGAAAGGACCTCCGGCAATTAGAATATAAATCGCAGAAAATTTTCCAGAGATTCTTCCTTCCTTGTATCAGTCTTTTACCTAACACGTAGTATAAATAGATTGTGTAGTAGTTAAGAATTTGAGAATTTTTAACCTCTGATGGTGCTAACTTTGTTAGTGAAATGATCGTCGGGTCTTTAAAAGATGTATTATGGTGATTTGGGTCCTCAAAGTGTACTTTTTACTTCTTTTTGTCCAAGATTACAACCTTATTGTCTTTATCTGCTTTAACATAAAAACAATCATTCTCCCGCAATCGTTTAACTATTTTCATTTGATTATAATTTTTGTTTTTAATGGACTTATTTACTTCCAAATTTTTTGAGATTTCCTTTACATGCTTCCCGAATAAAGTTTTTTGGAGATTCGGGTAATTTTTTAATTCCACACCACAAAGGCTTACAGCCTAAATACTATTGTACTGTGGGTTCTGGACTTGAAGGTTTGGAGGTTCGGAGGAGAAGGAAAGACATGTGCCGGCAAGGAATTCCACAACTTGGAAGTCCTCGGGACAAAACAGCCGACATAACAAGATGTTCTATGTCTGGTGACCTGGACAGTAAAAGGATGCATTCGCTCTGTTCCCCTGGTAAGATCTGTTGGGGGCAGCAGGTGGAGGAACTATGGAAGAAAGCTCCTCTGAGCAGTGCCCGTGCAGATATCTATAAAAGAGAGAGACGTCACGTTGGTGGGCAAGGGATGGCAGCCTTTGGGTGAGGGTAGGGTTACCGATGAGACGTATAGCTCTCTTCTGAATGGAGTCCAGGATAGCGAATGTAGAAGCGGCAACAGCACCCCAGATGTGTGTGTGTTTTGTTTCTTTAACGTCGGCCTATTTCCGCGACTATGGCCAATCACCGACGCCAGGGAGCAGTTTCACCTCACTATCCTGGAAATTTTGCCGAACCCCTGCCTTTCTGTAAGGAGGGTAGGGATCTTTAACGTGCCCAACATCACATGGACACGGGACCGACGGCATTACGCCCACTCCGAAGGGCGGAACGTGCAGACATTCAACTTGCTCAAATACAATGCCAGAATCTCGGTTGATGTTAATTTTACAGTTTGTACTGAAAAAGTGAAAGGAGTACCCTGGTATCGAACCCAGTACCCTTCGGTTCAGAGGCACACGTTCTTACCCCTGAACCACCGAGGTTATAGCACCCCAGATGTGATGTGGGAGCAGTATTCGAGGTTTGGCCTTATTTGTGAAGTATATAAGGTACAGAGATTAGCTAGTGAAAAGTATTTGCGAGCCCGGAAGAGGAAACCTAATTTCTTAGCAGCCGTTTCTGCAATTGTTGTGTCATGTTGGTGCCAATTGAGATTTTCATCCACAGAAATGCCAACAAGTGAAAAGGACTCATTACTTTGAATAATTTGGTTGTTCACTGTGATGGGTCTAGGGCTGGTGTATCTCTTATGAGAAAGAAAGCAAGACTGTGATTTGGTGGGGCTGAAATGTACAAGATTTTTACTTCCCCAGTCTAATATTTTTTGGAGATCCACAGAGACAGAACCCACCATAAGTCTGCGATCCTCATCTAATTGGACTAAAGAGACAGGCTTAGAATATTGTATATTTGAGTGGAGGGTGCTGTCATCCGCATAACTGTGAACTGGGGTAGATGTGCTAGAGAGGAGGTCATTGATGTGGAGAAGAAACAAAGAAGGGGCTAAAGCTGAACCTTGAGGGACTCCTGCATTAATTGGATGCAATTTAGAGGAATGGCCATCCACGACAACAGAAATGCTCTGGTTGGAGAGGAAATTTGCTGTCCAGGTACAGAGTTTTGGTGGTAGGCCATAGACCGGAAGTTTATTAAGTAGTGCTGCGTGCCAGACCTGGTCGAATGCTTTGGATATGTCTAGAGCAACAATCTGGAATTCACCGTATAGTTCCATAGGCTTGTTCCAAGAATGGGTGACAAAGAAAAGGAGGTTATCAGTTGATCTGCGCTAATGGAATCCATACTGCCTGTAGTGGATTAGACCGTGTTTTCAAGAAATTTTAGTAATTCGATGTTTATATGCTTTTCCATCATTTTAGAGACGACTGAAAGTAGAGAAATAGGCCTGTAGTTGCTAGGAAGCGCTTTGGATCCTTTCTTGGGGACGGGTTGTACTCGAGCAGTTTTCCAGTTACCAGGGAATATGCCTCTATTGTAAGATGTCTGAAACAGACGAGTCAGGACAGGAGCAAGTTCTGGTGCGCGTTTTTTTGAGAACAATTGCTGTTTCAATACTAGCAATGATGTCTAAAAGTTCGTCTTTTTATGACTGCAAACCGAATTTTAACCTCCTTTTCAAGAGGTTAATCTTTTTTTTTGTTAAACGACTGCGAAAAAAGATAAGAAATTTCTTATAAAGGATGCATTCTAAATAAAACTGTCAAAAATGATTAACGTTAACTGTCACTTTACAAATTTGGTCATATCTTGCTCTAATTATATTTTTTTCATCACTAACATTTCTTCATTGTAAACAAACTACAGTCCATCCATATTTACTTCCAAAAAACCTTTAAATGTTAAAATTCTTGCAACTATAATTTTGACAGGGACTATACGTTTTGAAACACGCCCATTTTTACATTAATCATTATTCTTATATGATCATTCATTAGTCAAGGAAATTTGCCCACATAAACCGACATCATCAGTTTTGTCCATAGACTTATGTTTATTCCATGTCAGAACTACATGCATGAGAACATTTTGAAATCCTTACGGATGGCTATAGCGTGTGCCTGTTGATAACAAAGCCTATATAAACACCAGAAGATTAATTTATAGTGGCGTGCAGTCCATGAAAGCAAGGGAAGCATTGCTTCCCTTAAAATAACGACTACATACTTATTTGAAAATAATTTATATTAAACCGCATTATTTAAAATCCCTTTTGTATTTTAAATATTAAATTTCAAATTCTGAATCTAATTTAGTTATAAAAATTTTTAATTCGCAAACTCACACACATAATTATTTATTATGCATCATACTGTACTTGTATATGCGCTCTTAGCAATGACATCGTCCCAGTAAATGTGACCGCCAACCAACAGCATGAACCTGATACTATGAGTGGATGCAATGACTTCAGTTAAATACACGTAGCCAGCAGGCCACTTGATGAGAAACCCTGTGTCGACGCGATGTACGTGTATTTTTAGAACGTGTTTGAGGTTTAAGAGAAGAAGTCCGCAGCAGGGAGAGAACAGTATACCGGTAAGCAGAGACATTAGCGAGGCCGTCGATTCACGAGGCCGCCGCCGCAGCGTTTAGTGAGCACCGTCGCCAGAGAGTACCCCAGGTAGGTGAAAGCCTAATACTATTTAGCGAGCCCGTGGTGGAAATGTTGAACGCTCCGCAATGACACTGGGAACCTTAGAGGGTACCGTTTCTTCCATGTCTCCGTTGGCGGGCTGCTCGGGGAGTTAGGGACTGCATTCAGAAGTTGCAGTTCTAATACCTAACATATTCTTAAGGGACTTTGCAGTCTCTGTTTGTCTGCAATGCCAAAGGTTTTTGAAAAAATGGTTGTCGCTTATGTTAGTTAAGTTCATTTAAAAATATCATTGTCGAGTAACAACATGGATTTGTTAGAGGACGATCTACAGTGACTTTGTGACCAATCTTTTTGTATATGTAAATTTGATTGATGCATCCATGGATGGAGGTCATGAGGTTCATGTTGTGTATAGTGATCCTAAGAAGGCTTTTGACCTTGTTAACATTGACATTCTACTGGATAAACTCTCACAGTATGGTCTGTGTGAACCAATTCTGGCGGGGATGTAATCATATTGGAGGGATCGTACGCAGCAGGTGAGACTCATAGGATACCTTTTGAATATATACAGTGTAACATCAGAAGTGCCTCAGGGATCTCATCTGGGTCCAATCCTGTTCACCATCTTTGTGAATGATATAGGCTTTAGTTCGACTCAGGATATTATTGAAACTGATGATGGCCACAAATTGTAGACAGACCTGAATTTATCGGAGTGGTGTGCTTAGAATAAATTGTACTTAAATATAGAGAAGTGTTCGTATATAATTTTTAGAAGATCATATCATGCAACTAACTATCACTACCTGAGTAGCGGTACCAACTTGACGCGGTTGAAGGTTGTTGGAGACCTAGGCATCCATTTAAATGCTGGACTTCCGATTCCATAATCATTACGAACAGATTATTGCAGGGGCTCGCAGACCACTGGTCCTGATTGTCAGAATTGGTAGTGAATTTGAAAGTAATGACATATTGAGAACACTATGCTTCTTTTGTAAGGACGATCTTAGAATATGGGTGTACCATTTGGTCTCCATACTTTGAAACACATAGGAAGAGAATGGAGTCTGTACAGAACAGGTTCATTTAACAAGTGAACTATCTGCTTGTAAAGAATGGTTTAATGTTAAATCACAATCAAGTATAAGAATTCATCAACTTGTCCAACCTTTCGAGGCGAATGATTGTTCATATGGTTTTTTTTTCAAATTGGTTAAGGGTTTGATCGACTCTCCGATGTTATGAGTAAATTCAATTTCAATATACCTTCTAGATATTCCAGGAAGCCCCCCACTTCTTAGAATGGACTCATGCAATACCGTTTACTACCAAAATTCCCCAAAGAACAGAATAGGTAGAAAAGTCAATATGGTGTGTGTTAGCGTAGATTTATTTGATACTCCTGGCTTGCATAGTTTTAGAAAAAAGGTGAAATGGTATGAGATTGGAATATTATTATCTAGTTAGTTGAATTTTCATTGGTATATGTGAGTTGCATTTTGTGTTTTAATTTTTTTCCAAATATTGTACCTGATTTTGTGTTTCTCATTGTAAAATGACGTCTGCCTAAATAAAGCATTATTATTATTATTATGTCTGTTTATGTATGACCTGTCACCTGTACTATTTGTACCTGAAGTGATTAATTACCTATTATTATTATGATCACTATGAGTTTAATAATATCAGTATTGGTAACAAGTAACAAAAAAAAAAACTGGTGTGTACAAAATTTAATTAAAATTAGCATATGATATCTAGTAAGTGATGTAAGTTTTTCGGGAAAAGTTTTTAAAATGTTTCAAATTTAATAAAGCAATATAATTTGATTGCAGCTCTGAAACGTATTCTTTAATTTCAGGGATCGATGTAGAACAGGTGACAATTGTGGTGAATTTTGATTTACCGGTGGATATGAAAGGAAGAGCCGATTGTGATACTTACCTTCACAGGATTGGTCGAACCGGTAGGTTTGGAAAACAAGGAATTGCGATTAATTTGGTAGACTCTCAGGAAGCAATGAGTATATGTCACGCAATAGAAAAGCACTTTAACAGAAAAATAAAGTATCTAAATGCAGAAGACTCTGACGAAATTGAAAAAATTGGAGCTTAATCTTTAAGAGATATGATTTGTAATGATGTTACACAATTTTTTATTTTTTTATGATGCAGTTATTATTTTGGTTAGTGAGTTAATCAGTCTGTAAGGTAAAATGTAAAACATACAATTTTGTTCTAACCACTTTTATTAATGTATAAATATTTTAGAATTTTTCAGGAATAAAATTTAAAAAAGCTTATTCTTCATTTTATTGACTTATAAAGGTGGTGTTCGCTTATGGTGTATGTATATATAAAAAAAATAATAGTAGATAATAAATAAAAACTCTGGACGCAGCAAGTGCGTTATGGTAGTGAATTTTCATAAAAATGTTTTTATAGCAAACATGTGTGTTTTCTTTTTATTTAAGAAAGCAGGCATCAATTTTGGTTACCAGTATAACCTATATAGTAAAAACAATGTGCCATGTTTCATAAAAATAACTTTATTGTGTGAAAATGTACAAAAATTTCCAAAAGTAAACTTAAAAGTGTTCCCGGAAAAACTCGTTTCTTGGTCAACCTTATAGGTTAATAGCAAATTGGGCTATTCCAATATGAAGCATTTGATCAAAATTCGCTACCATAACGCACTTGTTGTATCCAGAATTTCTTTTCTTACAAACATGCATTATATTTCGATGGAAAATGCAAAAATGCAATAACATAAGGCGTGTTTGATTAAAAAAAAAAAAGAAAATTTGTATCACCAACGACTTATGGGCCACCTGTGATTGTAGAAATATTTTCTAAGATGTAGCTCAAGACACCCTATAATTAATGTATAAAGATTTTTTTCATATATTGTATAATAATGGATATATTGAGCTTTATTGATTTTTTTCGAAAATTTGACAAAAATTATATACCATTAAACGATAAACTCTATAGCTAAGGCTACTGCCAATCATCAGAGAAAGGGTCTATTTGAAATTAATTTTCTGGAAAGATTTTAGTAAAATGAAGGACAATGACGGTTGAAACTAAGACTTCAGGGTTTGTAAAACATCTTTTTTCAGACATTTAATTTCCATAGCCCGTATTAGATTCAAGTTATTTGCCTAAATGCTGCAGATTTTGACGTTTTAAATCGCAACTTTGACGTTTTGAGGAAAACCCTAATTTATTTTTCTTTAAATGCCTATAACTTTTTTATCTTTTGACCTACATAGCTAAATTTTGGTAGGTAACTTACCTATAAGGATGTGAACCCGCGTACTTTGTTAATTTTGGAGATATAATTTTTTTCGAAAGAAAACACCAAATTTTTCGGGAAAACCTGAGCAGATTTTCCTGGCTAACGAACTTATCCAAACCATTTGCAAAATGAATTTATTCGCCAAATTTAGTCAAAATCGGCCCATTATTTTTTGTGTTATCGGTGTGATACATTATATATATATATATATATATATATATATATATATATATATATATATATATATATATATATATATATATACAGGGTCGCTGATAAGTCTGGAAACGGTCGATTATCCGGGAAAATATACAAGGTGTCGAAAAAAGTTTTATACAAAAGTTTTTGGGTTCTTCAATGTCTACTAGGCGGTGATAATTTTATTTATACAGGGTTGGTCATACAGGCGTGGCACACCAATATTAATTTTTTTTTAATGGAACACCCTATATATTATTCGATATTTCAATCCTTCTCTTAATTTTGAGCAACATTTATGAGAAGCATAATGTACCTAAACTCAATCGTTTCCGGGTAAAAAAATAAATAAAAATAAACGCTATTGTTTTTAAAATCTATTGGATGAAGAACAAAAATAAATGAAAAGTAGAATATCTCTTGAAAACAATCTGTGAGTGTGAAAAGAACCGGTTGCGATGTTTTTAACATTGTTTGGAATCCCAAGATAAGATAAGATGCCCATAAGAAACGCAGTATTATTCTTTTGTTTTAAAATGTTTCCAGGACAACGAATGTCAAACATTCATTCAGTGTCAACAGTTTTGAAACATTAGTAATTTAGTGTCAACAGTTTTTGTGCAAAATGGCAAGTTTAAGTGAAACCGAACGTATCGAAATTTTAATGATGATAGGGTACGGTGATAGAACACGAAGTTTTGCTCAAGTGGTGATTATGTTCAATGAGTTGCATCCTGAGCGGGAATCGATCTCCAAATCCACAGTTTCGAAAACTTTGCATCGTTTTCACGAAACTGGCGGTATCAAGGATAAACCTAGAACTGGAAGGCCAGTAACCGTTACAAATGAAGAAAATTCTTTGAATGTAATATTGGATGTGGTGGAAAATCCGAAAACTTCGGCACAGCAATTGGCTTTAAATCACAATATGAGTCGATATTCAATTCAAAAGATTACGAAGCGGGAAAAGTTCCGTCCATATAAAATTCATTTATTGCAAGAACTGAGTGAAGACGATTTTGATCGCAGAATCGAGTTCTGTGAACTTATTATGGAGAAGTTACGCCAAAATTTTAACTTTGCCAACCACATTTTGTTTTCCGACGAATCTACATTTTGTTTGAATGGACAAGTCAACCGACACAACTGTAGGTACTGGTCAGACGAAAACCCACATTGGATGGAACAAATTCACACCCAAAGACCGCAAAAAGTAAATGTTTGGTGTGCTATTATTGGTGGACATATCATAGGACCTTATTTTATACACGGTAATTTGAACTCTGCTCGATATTTGACACTTTTGCAAGAATCAATTGTTCCAGACGTAAGTCGATTATTTCCGAACAATAACGACCCAAATCTACCAGCGGAAGAAATATGGTTTCAGCAGGATGGGGCACCCCCTCATTTTGGAATTGAGGTACGGGAATATCTGAATCAAACCTTTCCTGGCAGATGGATAGGGCGCAGGGGAACTATTGAATGGCCAGCTAGGTCTCCCGACATGACGCCGCTTGACTTTTTTTTGTGGGGTCATGTAAAAAATTTAATTTACCAAAATAGACCGCAGAATATTGAAGAGTTGCAAGCAAGGATTGTGCATGAAATTAATAACATTCCTCAAAACGCTCTTGTAAATGCAGTGCAATGTTTTGTTAAGCGAATTCATTATTGTCAGGAGGTCAATGGAGAACACTTTGAACATCTTATAAAATAGGATTCCAAACAATGTTAAAAACATCGCAACCGGTTCTTTTCACACTCACAGATTGTTTTCAAGAGATATTCTACTTTTCATTTATTTTTGTTCTTCATCCAATAGATTTTAAAAACAATAGCGTTTATTTTTATTTATTTTTTTACCCGGAAACGATTGAGTTTATGTACATCATGCTTCTGATAAATGTTGCTCAAAATTAAGAGAAGGATTGAAATATCGAATAATATATAGGGTGTTCCATTAAAAAAAAATTAATATTGGTGTGCCACGCCTGTATGACCAACCCTGTATAAATGAAATTATCACCGCCTAGTAGACATTGAAGAACCCAAAAACTTTTGTATAAAACTTTTTTCGACACCTTGTATATTTTCCCGGATAATCGACCGTTTCCAGACTTATCAGCGACCCTATATATATATATATATATATATATATATATATATATATATATATATATATATATATATATATATATATATATATATATATATATATATATATATATATATATATATATATATATATATATATGTATATATACATATATATATATATATATATATATATATATATATATATATATATATATATATATATATATATATATATGAACATATAAAAATTGAAACTGACCCCGGATATGTGTTCTGGGGGGCCTAATTAGCGCTTATTTGAAGAAATTTTTTCAAAATTCAAAAGTCGGGATCTCCTAATTAGTGAATTTTTTTGAAGAAAATTCACTAATAGTACATTAAACAAGTTTAGAAAAGTTTGTGACGCAGCAAGTGCGTTATGTTAGCGAAATTTCATTAAATGTTTTAAATTTGAATAACTAAATTTTCTATAAACCTAGAAAGTTTAATTTTAGTGCATAGTAAGGTCCTTCTCAAGCAACATATGCACTGAATTTCATCAAAATAGCTTTGTAATTTACAGGAAAACTTTTTTTTCCCAAAGAAAACTAAATTTTCCTGGAAAACCTTGTCTGATTTTCCTGGCTTACGAATTCATCCACGCTATTAATAAAAGAAAGGTACTTGCCGAGTTTTCAAAATCGGTTAATTACTTTATATATATATATATATATATATATATATATATATATATATATATATATATATATATATATATATATATATATATATATATATATATATATATATATATATATATATATATATATATATATATATATATATAATGTTAAAACCGACCCTGGATACTAAACCGCGCTCATTTGAAAATTTTTTTGTAAAATCTCACCGTCGATACCTCTCTATTAGTGCATTTTTAAAAATAAAAATTCACTAAAAAGCAAATTTTACTAAACGAATATCGCTTTTGATTACGAGCGAGTAACTTAAAAGGTATATGAGCATAGAAAAACTGCTTTTCTTACTAGGTTGTTTTATATTATTTTTCGCATCTTGTGTTAGTAATTATAAGCAAATAATCATGGATATAAAAGGATTATAAAGTTGAAAATTTTAAAAATTTCATAGGAGATACCAGTGTAGGATAGCCCTAACCCAATAACCTGACACGGCTTTGTTTATTTACATAAAAATAGTCAACAAGCTTCAGTTTTGTGACTCGAATTGAGTTAAGTTAAAAAGAAATTATTTAAAAACATGAGCGTTGCTACTGAAAACAATTTAGAAAATTATAAGTACACTTGGAGAACCCAAATCACCACAACACGTTTAAAAAACACCTGCCGATCGTTCCACTCACCGCGTTAACGTCATCAGCGGATGGATATAATTTATCCTCTGATGACTCTTATGTTATAAACGCTTTTGTTTAATGTGTTGTACGCTAACTTGTTTAGTGAAACGATCGTCCGGTTTTTTAAAATGTGGTGATTTGGGTTCTCCAAGTGTACTTATCAGTGCTCATTGCATGCTCCATTCTTCACTTGGTGAATTTAGTACATTGTTCTGAACACATTTTAAATGCCGCTCGAAAAGCGGCTTCGAGCTTACTTCCTTTTCAAGGAAAATAATGTTTCAAATACTTAATTCCTTCTTGCAACCGTTTATTCACCTTTTTATTTTTCGAACTGACCTGAGTAGATATTAGATATAGTGATGGGTCGTTATTTAACTGTCAGCTATTTTTAAGCGGTTACCGAGCCGTAACGGTAACCACCAGTTATCGATTTATAAAAATAACGTCTTAAAAAGTAACGCTTTTTACACTAACCTAGAATTCGGAGTTGTGTCTGTTTCAATTCTACTGCAACTAGGTTCGATGAATAAACATCGGTTTTCATCGGCAACTGTTATTTAACCATTTAACGGGATGAATAGCCTTGAGATTGGGAATGCTCGCTCTCGCTCACAGCTTTAGGGACGTACGATCTTCGGTACCATAAAACGGTCGTTTTAATTTTAACTTTAACCGGTTGTTGATGGGTAGACGGCATACCGACACTACTACACAGAGTTATTTTGTTAAACTGAGAAGCTGTTATTTTTGAAACAGTTGAGTTTCCCACTAGTATGTAAAGCCAAATATTTAATAATCAAAAATGTTGGGTAAAAAGATGAATTTCTGTAAAAACGTGTTATTACTTTCACTATAGACAACGCAAAATAGGGTTATTTCACGTGAAATTAAAGTACTTATTTATTTAAATTTATATACATTACCTAAGAAAACAGTTAACACGTAATTTTCGTTTGTCTGATAATAGTTATCAAATTGATTAAAAAAATATAATGATACAACATTTTTTAATATCTATATACCTACATTTCAATATAAAAAATTAAATGAATATATATATATATATATATATATATATATATATATATATATATATATATATATACAGGATGATTCTTTGGCGAAAAATAAAGGGTGTCTTTTTATTAAGTTTTTCTTAAAACCCCTTCTCCTCCAAGTTACAGCCCTTTGAAATTTTTGAAACTAATTTTAAAACAACGAATATTAAAATAAGTAAATAAACAATTAATACTATATATCTTCCAATTTTTTTTAAAACTCAAACTCAATTTTTTATACTGTTTCTTTACCGAAATTTTATTAGCTGCGTTATGTTACAGAGTTTTTAGAATCACTCCCTGTGTAGCAATAAAAGTTCTAACGTCTAACGTCCCAAGGCGTGATAAATAATGATATTTATTGATTCTTGCTGTGGCATTGACATTTACGTAAAGACCCTGATAAAATAAATTTGTGAGAAATGACTAATTTATAATTCCTAAAACATCTAAGTAAATTCTTATAGAAGACTCCTTTCTGATTTCTAAAACTTTCACTTCAGAGTGGCAAAATATTTACGACACGCTTATTATAATTTCTTAACCCTTTGCTTCCTTTTCATATCGACAAAATTTGAGATTTATACACTACGTGAAATAACGGGGTAAAAATACAATGCATTTATACTAGTGTGCTCGCTATCGCTCACAGCTTTGGGAATGTAGGATACTATCGATCGACTATCCAGTTTAAAATGACTGAAGCCGTTATTTTCAGCGGTTCTTATTAACTATGTGAAAACTGGAACCTGTGATGAGCACTAATAAGTACACTTGGAGAACACCCAAATCATCACAACACATATTTCAGAGACCTTACGATCGTTTCGTTGACCAAGTCAACATCTTCAGAGGAAGAAAAATTCTAACATAAAAAACTAGATCCCGTATATTTATATCGCGTCAAAGAAAACGAACTAGTCCGAAGGAAAGTTGTCGTACAAGAACGATCGTTAGTTTATTGCGCAGTGAAACAGGTCGGAGACCTGCTTTAATCTTTTGGTCGACAAATTTATGACCCTTATCTAATATAGGTTTAAAAAGGACCGGCGTTCTTTAAAGAGAACAGCACGTTTCCTTTCGATCTAGAACTTTACAATGTGGATATTGGTTTATGCCGATAAAGACATCTGCTGAGATAAACAACATAAACTCAAATAATCTCTTTTAAAAATAGAAAACTAAAACCCAGATGTCTGTCTCACCGTGTTAACTTTAACAAAGGAAAAATAGTTCAACTAAAATACTACACAAAAACTAAATATTGATTTTAATTCTACGTGAAAATATTTATATTGACTACATAGATACAAAAACCGAATAGGTATTTAAATCAAGACAAACATAGTGATTAGTATATGTATAAACCGGTCGAGTTATTGACCATAATTTATTATTCTACCAGACTAATTATGAGTATTTAAGCGGTCAAATGCAAAGAGCAAACAATGGGCTAGAGATTACAGGTGGCGCACGATTTAATGAAGTTTTGTTCTTAATAGACCTTAATATAAAAATACTTTCTAATGAATCAAGCATAGTTTGATGTCTGACATTTTTGACAAGTTTCAAATTTTCTTTGTCAATGTGGTGGTTATTATCCCACATATGTTGTGCCACACAAGATTTGTCTACCGTACCATATCGTAACTGTGCGAGATGTTCACGAAATCTGGTGGCTATGTTTCTCCTAGTTTGGCCCACGTATTTAAGATCACAATCTTTGCAACTAATCTCATAAATTCCGGACATTTCAGTGACTTTGTCTTTGTCTTTCGTATTACCCAACAAATTTTTTAAATTACTTTTCGTCGAAAACGTCAAATGTAAATCGGCTTTCTTAAAAATACTTTCCAAACCCTTTGTGATTCGTGGTTCATAAGGTAAACATACAAATTTTTTCTCGATTTTATCATTCTTAAATGTCGTACATTCAGATATCAACTTCTTTGTTCTGTGTTTGTTAACTAATTTGTCTATTAAACCATCCGAGTAACCGTTATATCTCGCCACATGTTTTATGTATTTTAATTCTGTATTAAATCTATTTTTACTCAACGGAAAATTTATCAATCTATTTACTAAGAAATTTAAACTAGCCGTTTTTTGTGCAAACGCATGGTGTGAGTCATTAGGAATATAATTAATAGTAGCCGTTTCCTTCCTATAGACATCAAATTCAAGCGAGCCTTTATTTTTATTTTTAATAACTAGTACATCTAGGAACGAAAGTTTATTGTTAATTTCTATTTCGTGGGTAAATTTTATTGAATCAAATTGACTATTTAGTTTTTCAGTAAATTCTTCAACCTTACATGTATTTGTGTCAAACACTGCAAAAATATCATCGTATTTCCCTAGAGTTTGGTTGCGTTATGTCGATGATATTTTTGCAGTGTTTGACACAAATACATGTAAGGTTGAAGAATTTACTGAAAAACTAAATAGTCAATTTGATTCAATAAAATTTACCCACGAAATAGAAATTAACAATAAACTTTCGTTCCTAGATGTACTAGTTATTAAAAATAAAAATAAAGGCTCGCTTGAATTTGATGTCTATAGGAAGGAAACGGCTACTATTAATTATATTCCTAATGACTCACACCATGCGTTTGCACAAAAAACGGCTAGTTTAAATTTCTTAGTAAATAGATTGATAAATTTTCCGTTGAGTAAAAATAGATTTAATACAGAATTAAAATACATAAAACATGTGGCGAGATATAACGGTTACTCGGATGGTTTAATAGACAAATTAGTTAACAAACACAGAACAAAGAAGTTGATATCTGAATGTACGACATTTAAGAATGATAAAATCGAGAAAAAATTTGTATGTTTACCTTATGAACCACGAATCACAAAGGGTTTGGAAAGTATTTTTAAGAAAGCCGATTTACATTTGACGTTTTCGACGAAAAGTAATTTAAAAAATTTGTTGGGTAATACGAAAGACAAAGACAAAGTCACTGAAATGTCCGGAATTTATGAGATTAGTTGCAAAGATTGTGATCTTAAATACGTGGGCCAAACTAGGAGAAACATAGCCACCAGATTTCGTGAACATCTCGCACAGTTACGATATGGTACGGTAGACAAATCTTGTGTGGCACAACATATGTGGGATAATAACCACCACATTGACAAAGAAAATTTGAAACTTGTCAAAAATGTCAGACATCAAACTATGCTTGATTCATTAGAAAGTATTTTTATATTAAGGTCTATTAAGAACAAAACTTCATTAAATCGTGCGCCACCTGTAATCTCTAGCCCATTGTTTGCTCTTTGCATTTGACCGCTTAAATACTCATAATTAGTCTGGTAGAATAATAAATTATGGTCAATAACTCGACCGGTTTATACATATACTAATCACTATGTTTGTCTTGATTTAAATACCTATTCGGTTTTTGTATCTATGTAGTCAATATAAATATTTTCACGTAGAATTAAAATCAATATTTAGTTTTTGTGTAGTATTTTAGTTGAACTATTTTTCCTTTGTTAAAGTTAACACGGTGAGACAGACATCTGGGTTTTAGTTTTCTATTTTTAAAAGAGATTATTTGAGTTTATGTTGTTTATCTCAGCAGATGTCTTTATCGGCATAAACCAATATCCACATTGTAAAGTTCTAGATCGAAAGGAAACGTGCTGTTCTCTTTAAAGAACGCCGGTCCTTTTTAAACCTATATTAGATAAGGGTCATAAATTTGTCGACCAAAAGATTAAAGCAGGTCTCCGACCTGTTTCACTGCGCAATAAACTAACGATCGTTCTTGTACGACAACTTTCCTTCGGACTAGTTCGTTTTCTTTGACGCGATATAAATATACGGGATCTAGTTTTTTATGTTAGAATTTTTCTTCCTCTGAAGATGTTGACTTGGTCAACGAAACGATCGTAAGGTCTCTGAAATATGTGTTGTGATGATTTGGGTGTTCTCCAAGTGTACTTATTGGTTCTTATTAATTAAGGTTAACGGCTTCAGCTGTTAACAGAAAATAACTGTTTTTCCCATCACTAATAGATATGGGCACCCTGGCTGCCCCCCTCCACTTTTCATTTTTCCAGACATCATCAAAGATATCCTCTGACAGTTGTCAGTTTGAATCTATCGACTATTGTTATCGTTTCTATGGCTGTGACGTTTGTCTATTGTATATACCATCATCAGTTTGATCTTAGTGACTTTTTTAAAATCAAACGAATTTTCTAGTGAGTTGGTTCTTGGTCCATCTACTTGCGAAATTGGTGTCACGTTGCTGCACTCGCTGTGTAATATTATTGAGAGTGTTTCCATTCGTGTTGTGTACGAAGCGTCCTCTATAGTTCTGGAATTTGTGTGTTGCGTTGGAAGATGTGTCATCATGATACAAATAACGAGATATGCTAATGAGACTACCTATTTTTAGAACTGTCACGCGCATGGCGTCATGTAGTGAGTCCAATGCGACAATAATATGCTGCCATACAGTGAAGTTTGACGTTTCATCACAACCTCTTAACAAATTATGTGTTTTACTAATATTTATAAGTGCATACAGTTGGAAGTAATTTTTTAAGATCAGAATACTATACTGTGATTATGTGACATGATGATCAAATCAAGTTTATCATATATTTAAAGAGAGAGGTGAATATCCTTATCTTGAAAATATTATATGTTCTGTAGGAGAAAGAAACACACAAATCCAATGCATTAATTTATAACAAATGGGAACTTATTTTAATGTTTGCAATAAAAAAGCCTTCATGAAAAACAAACAACCTATTTAAATGTATTATGTTTGTCATAAGACATAGTTTTATTACAAACATTAGTTTTATTAAAGTAGGATATATAATCCTTATCTACAGAATCGTTGTTACAATTAATGTATAAGAGAGAGAGAGAAGCTTACACGTAACTACTGACATGGCTTCTGCCTTCTGAATATTTAATATCATTATATTACTCCAACCAATTATAGCATTTTTGCAAATCTGCATTAATTTACAATTCTACTTCACTTCTGTCTTTGCCTGTAACACATATCGTCTGCGAAGATTTGATAGTTACAATAATCAAGAACGCTGTCGATATATCATTTATATACAACAGAAATAAAACTGGACCCAGTATGCTTACTCGCGGAACTCCAATTTCAGCCTTTATTGATTAGGACTCCTTTGTATCTGACCTGACTTTCTGTAAGTCATCAGCTAAATAACTTCTAAACCAATCCAAAACAACCTATTTCAATCCCGATGCGACTAGTTTTTTCAATTACATCTCTAAACATCCTGTTTGAAATATTCATTTAAATCTAAATAAATTGCCGCTATAGCATTTTCTTCATCTATTTGCAAATTTCCATGCATTTAATTAATATCGTAGCATCAGTTTCTTTCTCATTATGATAACTGTTCACAATATAACAATTTCTTTCAAATTTAGTCATGTTTCTAATATATTAAACACTTGCAAAATTAACAGTGAATCTCTTAGAATATGAATAGAACAGCTGTTGTGTATATCTCGTTGTTGCATTATCTCATTATTGGTGGCGCTAGTTGTCAATGTGCATGCTTCATAAAATGACCTTATTTCTGAGTGTGCGAGAGAGATAACCTCTCCTTTTATTGTAGATCTCACTTATCCCTCAGAAAAAGCTATTATCTTCCTGTGTGTCCATTTCAAACTCTATGGGGAACAAAATCACTGCCAATCAGATGATGACAACTACACTCGCCTCAATGTTTTTATTGTGTGTCACTTTTGACAGCATTCAAATTTCAAGCACAAAAATAAAGTGATGTGGCTGTTGCTGCAATCTGCAATATTTTATTGAATAATTCTTGTGTCCGCCGATTATTGAAGTACAATGAATGAAAGACGCTGGCATGTTTAACAAACATTGCTAAACAGCTGTACATTTTCCATTAGATTTAGTTATATTTGAGTATAGTTTGGTTAGGTTCTTAAGATGGCAAAAACAAACAGATTTATTATTTGTGCTTTAGGAATATTCTTTTCCTATTTTTATTATGCAATCTTACAAGAAAAAATCACCAAAGGAAAATATCCAGTGGAAGTGGTCAAAGAAGACGGAAAGAAAGAACATGAGAATGAAAAGTTTACATATACTTTATCATTGGTTTTTGTGCAGTGTCTAATCAATTATTTAATTACTAAAATCGTTTTATATATTTGGCCGCAGGGGGAAGACAAGACACCAACTTTTTATTATGCTAGTCTCTCAATGACATACCTCTTGGGTATGGTTTCCTCAAATATGGCTTTACAGTGGATCAATTATCCTACGCAAGTTATTGGCAAAGCAGCTAAACCAATTCCTGTAATGCTTCTAGGTGTGCTTCTAGGGAAGAAATCCTATGTTCTAAAAAAATATGTATTTATTTGCCTCATTGTTATGGGAGTTGTGTTATTCATGTATAAAGACAAGACTCCCACTAAACAAGAAACTTCCTTTGGCCTCGGGGAGGTTCTGCTCATTTTGTCTTTGACCATGGATGGCCTGACTGGGGCAGTACAGGTGAGAAATGCTATATCTTTTATTAATTGCTGATTTTACAAACTTGGGAGATGATTAAGTAGACGGGTCCCGTCCATGCATCGAGAGAGCGGGCATTGCCGGACTGTGCTTATAGCTCTAGGGTCCATCCTGATCTGACCTTCCAGACCTACAGGGCTGGCCTGCCCTGTAGGTCAGTTCAGGCAGGCCCCTAGAGCAATAAGCACCGTCTGGCAATGTCGCTCTCACAATGCATGAAATGACGGGACCTGTCTACTTAAGGATCGCCCAAACTTGTTTCTAATTTACCTACTAAATTCTTATTTTTTTTTACATTTACATTTTAGTGAATTTTTATTAAAAAAAATTCACTAATAGAGAGATGGTGAGACTGCAAAAATTTTTGCAAATGAGCGCGAACTAGGACCCCTAGAACCCATTTCCGGGGTCAGTTTCAATTTTTATATGTTTATATATATATATATATATATATATATATATATATATATATATATATATATATATATATATATATATATATATATATATATATATATATATATATCCGTCTGATAACTCAAACAATAATTAACCGATTTCCATGAAATTTGACAAGTGGTTTTCTTTTATTAATGGCTTGGATGAGTTCGTTGGCCAGAAAAATCGGACGGGGTTTTCCGGGAAAATTTTGAGTTTTCTTTCGAAAAAAATTTTTTTCTCCGAAAGTAACAAAGCTGTTTTAATGAAATTTACTATATATGTTGCCTTGGGAGAGATCTTACTACGTACTGAAATTCAACTTTCTAAGTTTATAAAAAAATGATTTATTCAAATTTTAAATTTTCTTTCGAAAATTTTTTTTTCTCCGAAAATTACAAAGTTATTTTAATGAAATTTGGTAGATATCTTGCGTTAGGAGAGACCTTACTACACACCAAAATTAAACTCTCTAAGTTTATAGAAAATTGAGTTATTCAAATTTGAAGCATTTAATATTTATTTAACATGAAGTTTTTACCACAGAAATCGTAGAAACGACGAGACGATTTTCACGTCTCTAGTATCAGGATCACATGAGAGGATAGGCAGTGGCATGTTTAAAACTAATGTATATGCTAGTTTGTTATTCTGCAGATGATGTTTTCAATATATGGTGAATGTAACAGAATAGTTGAGACAACAGTTCGAACATTTAACAACAGATTCCTTTATTTGGCTCCAATGAATATAGCAAAATTTAGCAGAATTAAAAGTAAGTCGTCAAGTCATGGAATAATACTGACACGACGAGTTGTTAAACGTTTCAAAATTGAAGACAATGAAATGAATGAAATTATAGTTCTTGCATATTTTGACGCATGTCTACAAAGTTCGTTAAGAAGTAGGTCTCAAGATTTGGGTTTATCTATCTGGGCAATACACAGAATATTGAGAAAGCTTAATATGCATAATTAGTGAATTTTTATTTAAAAAAATTCACTAATAGAGAGGTATCGATGGTGAGACTTTGCAAAAATTCTTTCAAATGAGTGCGAACTAGGACCCCTAGAACCCATATCCGGGGTCAGTTTCAATTTTTATATGTTTATATATATATATATATATATATATATATATATATATATATATATATATATATATATATATATATATATATGTGTGTATATATATATAATATATATATATATATATATATATATATATATATATATATATATATATATATATATATATATATATATATATATATATATCCGTCTGATAACAAACAATAATTAACCGATTTCGATGAAACTTGCAAGTGCCTTTCTTTTATAAATGGCTTGGATGAGTTCGTTAGCCAGAAAAATCGGACGGGGTTTTCCGGGAAAATTTTGAGTTTTCTTTCGAAAAAAATTTTTTCTCCGAAAGTAACGAAGCTGTTTAAATGAAATGTAGTATATAAAGTGCCTCAGGAGAGATCTTACTATGTACCAAAATTCAACTTTCTAAGTTTAGAGAAAATTGAGATTCAAATTTTAAATTTTCTTTCGAGAAAAATTTTTTCTCCGAAAATTACAAAGTTATTTTAATGAAATTTTGTGGATATCTTGCCTTAGGAAAGAGCTTACTACATATTAAAATTAAACTCTCTAAGTTTATATTTTTACATTTACACAGTATGTATTACAAATAAATGAGTACATACCGAGGAATATATTGTGATTGGCCATAGTCGCGGAAATAGACAGACGTTAAAGAAACAAAAACACACACGACTATGTATACGTGCTGTATCCGTCATAGCAACTAAAACACTATTTTAAAAACATTTCAGGAAAGGATGAGGGCTGAATCTGCCCCAACTGGATATCAAATGATGAAAACGTCAAACGCCTGGTCATCCCTTTATGTACTTGTACCACTTCTCTTATCAGGAGAGGTCTTTCAGTTTGCAGAGTTTGCTGGTCGTCATCCTTTCATTATTTGGAATATCTTAATATTCGGGTTGACTCAAGCTGTAGGACAATTATTTTTATTTTCAATGGTAAGTATTTTGTTTCTAGACTGTTTTTTCTTCATTTTGTTTTTGTATGTTTAATTTTATGTATAAGTGTCAATTAATGGTGAATTTGCAGTTTAGTCCATGGAAAGTTTTAGATAAAGTTTGGCATCTTACATGCACCATCTTTACCTTTTGCTTACTTGTCTTTGCTGAGTTATATACATTACAACTCTTATACATTTCACGCTACTTCAACAATTTCCAGTACGGTTCTGTTCCATGACACCCCTTCCCCTCCTGTACATTAAAATTTGATGTAAACTTAACAGTGTGCTTCACAGGAAGATCCCGGATCAAGCAGTTCTTCTTTGGACTATTGGCTTGTATCTTCTATTCCTAGATCGCTTTTGGTAGGCGTATCGGGATCATCTGGTTCTTAATTATTTGTGTGTTTCCAGACAATATTTCTGAAGTTGTGCATTGTGTACCTTCTTTTTTAATGACCATTATAATTAGTGTTGCAGCAGTTGAAGCGTGTATGTGTCGCGATTTCGTGATCCATGACATATTATTTCTTTCCTACCTTGTTTTTGTGATGGGGAAAATTTACCCTTCTTTTTTAAATTTCGAGCGATTGACAGTATTGCTATGATATGTGCTTTTTTAGTTGTACAAACTAGGGTACTTATATTGTAACATGGGTTTTCCTTGACCTATGGTTTTTTTTTGTTGTTGATATATTTATTAAATCAAAAAGCTCCCATGCAGCCACAACGGTATTACAATATATACAAGGTGAGAAAGATAAATGCCAATCTAAAGTGATTCCTATTAGTAACTCCTAAAGGTATCTTATTCTACAGTATACATGGGTATCTTAACTTCAGATTAGTAGTGATTACAAGGCAAATAATAAACAACACATCACAGAAACAGCATCACAGTCTTTTATTCATATAGTAGTTTTTCACTGCATCACAGAAGGTCTTTATATGCTTTATGGTTTGGATGGAAGATCATTAAACCAGATTGCTGCTTGATGAGTTATCTTTCTTCTACCCATGTTTGTGGCTGCTGGCAAAAGATGTATATGCTGATTCGTCCTGGTTTTATAATCATGTATGTTACAATTATATTGGAGGTTCTAGGCAGTATTATCGATTATATTATTTTTTATTTTATATATTATTTTAACACTATCTTGTTGTATAATTTCGTTGACAGTTTAGGATTTTGAGGTCGTTATATAATGTTACTGTACTCTGCCTGAAGTTTTTTTTTGAAAAGGAGTCTTAACTGTCCTATTTTGTGCAATTTGAAGGCTTTCCAGAATAGTTTTATTGGCTTGTCCCCAGAAAGCAGCCATGTAGTTTAAGTGTGAGTGTACATATGAGTAGTAGATTTTGTACTTTGTTTCCAGACTTAGATATTTTGCATTCCGATAAATATGATATGTAAATGTGTTAAGTTTCCTGATAATATTGTCAATATGGTTCGAGTAGTTTAGTTTATAGTCTATTGTAATACCCAGATACTTAATACCGTTAGTTTCAGTTAGATTCTTCACAGATAGTCAGAGCTGTCAAAATATTTATTAAAAGTACTTCAAGTTCAATTACCAAGTATTTACATTTTTAAGAAGTACTTCAAGTACAAGTACAATTTAAAAAAAAATGTACTTCAAGTTTCAAGTACATATGAAATATACTTCAATTATTGCTAAGTAATTTACTTGCAGTAAATAACTGTTAATTGAAGTATCGAAATATTTCAAGTACGTAGAAATACTTGAAGTATCGAAATATTTCAATTACATAGAAATACTTGAAGTATCGAAATACTTCAAGTACGTAGAAATATTCGAAGTATTAGAATATGTAAAGAAAGTTTCAGATAATTATTATTTATTTGAGTATCGATTAGAAAAAGTATTGCTTTAAATACACATACCTAATGCAAATTAAAGAGCAGTATCACTAAATTTAAATGTTTAATCAAAACATTAAATATTTAAAATAAGGTAATTGAAATAAAAGAATTAAAATAAAAACAGAAAAAATAATTATTTATTATTAAAAAATACATAAATAAAATAACCATTTCAGTTAACTAATATTAACATAAAATAAACACCAGCATAAATATTACAAAATGTTGAACATAAACTATGCTGAATCTGAATATTGCATCCAATTTGATTTTAGAATAACAAGTTGTTCAAAATGTAAATCGGATAAAGCATGTCTTCGAGGTGCATTAATTATTTGTGCAAAAGAAAACAAACGTTCCACAGGTGCGGATGATGGAAGGCATGTATTATATTTGAAAAATAATTCTTTTATTGTGGGATACCTATCTAAAGATTGAATTTCTATACCTGGGTCGTTTATGTATTGTAATATTTCGAGCTCTAATTTACTTTTTAAATTTGAACTGGGTTTAGTATATTCCAGTTCAAAGAACTCATCAATTTCTGTCGCTTTTGTTTGGTATTCTGTATCTATTATTTTCTCAGAAAAATTTAGTTTCTCTGTCATTTCGAGCACAATTTTGGGAACCATTTCATTAAGCTCGGATAGGTTATAAATACCATCAAAATTTTTAATCCATCTTAATTTAAATTGAGGTACACTAAACGTTGCTACAATAGCATCTCTTGCTTCTGAACTTGTTAAATCAAAAAACTTTGAAAATCGTTTAAGAAGTGCTGTTCGACATGCTTCTAAGATAATTTGTATACCAGTCGACCCAGTTGTGTTTAACTTCTCTGACTTTAATCTTTCAAATTTTTTGTAAAGGGATCCTAATGTAGGTAATAGAAATCCATAGAATGTGGTTTTATCACCTTGTAATATATCTAAGGCATTCGCAAGAGGTTTAAGTATTTCACAATAATCATTTAAATATTGTACCTCATTTTCCTTCAGCATTTGATTTTCTATATTGAGTTCTTTAAAAAGTGTTGGTAATTTATCTTTGTCTCTTAAAATTTGAGACACAGCGTCGTAAAAAGAGTTCCACCGTGTGGCACCAGGATAACTTAAAGTATGACCTAATATATTTTGAATGATTTCGCAACTTTTAGGTCGACCTGCCATTTTCCATAAGACGTTGCATTTAGCGATAACATTCGTGTGTCTAGTTCTCAGATTAACATTTTTTTGAATTGCATTGTTTACATCTGTCGTGGCGATCAAATTCAATGTATGGCTAGCACATCTTACATGGTTGGGTAGTTCTAGAGAGTAATCCGGTATTTCAATAAATTCAACAGTATCATCTTCTGGCTCATCTGCTATATTTTCTTCGGTTCCTTCGTCCTCTCTTTGAAAGAATGATGCGTTTACTCCAAATTCCTTAAAGGCTTTTACAAAATTCGAACCATTGTCGGATACTGTAGCAACTAGTTTCCCATTTAAGTTAAATTTTGTATGAATTTCCTCGAGGAATTCGGCGATCTTATCATGAGTGTGACTACCCACAAACCTCCTGCAGGACAAAGCTGCAGAATACCTCTCAAAATTTTTGTTTAACCAGTGACACGTAAGACCAAAGAAACTTCTTCTTTTAGAGGACCATATGTCTGCAGTTGTGCATACATAATCGGCTTGAGCTAAATCATTTTTAATTTTTGCCACCACTTCTCTATACATGACGTCAATTTTCTTCATTGCCGTGTTTCTTGAAAACAAATTAACCCCCATACCATCAAAAAGACGAACAAATGATGGATTATCAATAATGGATACCGCAGACATTGTATTTACTATAAAATATATAACCCTCTTTTCAAAAGCATGTTGTTCTACCTTTGCTATCGTATTGTTTGAAAAACTGTCCGTAATTTTCTTCTGCTTTTTTTGTTGCCCTTGCGCTTGTCCTTGTTTCAATATCTCTTCTGTTGAAGTACCCTGGTCCTCGAACAATTCATGATGTTGCCTTTTAAGCACCTTGTATGACGAGTATGACTGCATTGCGTTTATGTTGCCATGAGCATTTTTGAGGTGTTTTAAAAAGTTTGTTGATACACCTAAAGCACCTTTTACTGACACTTTTGCAGGAAGGCATAACTGACAATCTGCCTGTATTTTATTTTCAAGGGAACTAGTTACTTTGAAAAATTTGCCATCTAGGTATGGACATTTTTCTATTTTTGACTTCATTTTTTGTGTTAGTGGTGTTGTTGACTGTGGTAAATAACTAGTGTTCTTATTTGCACCAACCGCCGAAAATGATGAAGATGAAGATGTTACTTGCTTCTGTACCCTTATGGATTTTACATTAAAATAATCTGGGATGTTTCTTTTATCTTCTGATGCCTCCCTGGCCTCCCATTCCGGTGTATATGTCGGATCTTCTACATCAGAAACATCTATGGAAACTAGAGAAGATATGGAATCTTCTTTACTTTCAGATAATATTTCATCCGCCATATTCTTTCTGAAAAAGTGTTTAACATCCTTCAATATCTATAATTATAAAAAAAATTGCAAATTTTTCAAATTTGATATAAATATCAAATTAGTATAATAAACACCGGCCTTTTATAAATATCTAGTATTTTATATAAATATCTCTATTCTAAAGAATTCATGTGATAAGAAAGTTTAAGCAATTTTTTTCACATTTCTTATTTGATTTGGATTTTTTTGTAATTCTATATTTGGCGTTATAAAATCTAAAGATAAAGATACCATATGATTATTTCATACACCATTCTATCTTTAGTTGCAAATATCTACAAAATTAAGACGCGAATCAAACAAATCATTTTTTTAATCTTTAAATAAATTAAAATCTGTAATAAAAAATTGTAATAAAACCGTCATTATAATACAATATTCTTTTCTAACCGTGTAGTCTTATAGCAAACTCAGTAGCCAAATAAAAAGGCTAATACAAAAATATAAGGGAACACAAGGCTGGTAATGCTGGTATGCATAGTCGTTCGCCAGCGCGCTGCAGATTTTTCAATGCTAAAGATCTTGGGAACATTTGTTTAAGGATTACCTTATAATCCACAATAGTACTAATAAGTCCTAGCTCTGGATATAAACCAGATATTTTCAGCAGTACAAAAAAAATGATGTACTGCTACTGCTACAAGGTTAATCGTTGATGACCGACTACAGAACGCATATCAGCCGATAATTTGAAAAGTTAACACTGCGTTTGAACCTTGCAAGTAAATCTTATTAAATAATTTTATGATTTAGAAAAATTATAATAATGTTATTTTAGATGTAAATATTATAATGGTCTTTTTTTTTGTTAACTTTAGTGTTGTAAATTGCAAGCATCGATTTTTGCCGGTAATTTCCTTTATTAATGAGGGGTAGGTAAATGTAAAATTGAGTAAAACATCGACCAATGGGCTATGGGCTAAATACATCATACATGATAGTTCATTTCAATGTTTTGATAAAATAACTTACTTGTAACTTAAAATTGTTGCTTGTTGTTGCTTTTTGTATGGTAAGATGAAACCAAAAGCTACAGAACATCCACGAAAGCTAAAGCTACGAACTAGTTCCAAAGTTGTTTTCATGTTATTTTTAGGTTAAGAACATGTACTTATTTGTCAGCATGGTGGTCAATTTAAATACATAATTCTACAACTTTTTTTATTATTTGATAGGTACCAATTCCCAATATACCAATTTCTACGTAGAGGTAGATGATTACTTGTTGTAAACGCGTAATATTACGAATCGACGTAATTTTTATGGTGAAATTACCGAATTACGAATTACGACCACTCACAACTCAAAACTCACCACTGTTGATACTACTACAGCTCTCAACTTACCTTAAAATTTAATTAGTCAAACAATTAGCACAAACGGACGGGACACGACGCATATTATTTCGGCTACGGACGCATATTATTTCGGCTACGCAACACTACTGCGGACTGCGCCGTATGCTGCACCTGGGTGGGCCGACTCGTATCTTACAAGTTTTGACAAGTAAAATATAATTGAAAAAAATAATTTTACTTCAAATAAGTTATTTGCAAATATCATTAAAACAATTTACTTGAAGCAACCAAAATTACTTCAAGTACAGTAGGTACTTGAAGTATTGTAAATGTACTTGAAGTATATTGTGATATTTGAAGTGCTGTTAAAAGTATTTGAAGTAAATTATTTGACAAAATCAAGTAAATATTCAAGTATTTTTATACAAATACTTCAAATACAAGTACAAATATCTATTCAGAAAAGTACTTCAAGTAAAGTATTTCAAGTAAAATAAATACTTCAAATACATTTTCAAGTAAATTACTTCAAATATTGACAGCTCTGCAGATAGTTTTAGTTGGTATATGTTGCTATCTGAGTTATAAAAAAATACAAACTTACATTTTTCTACATTGAGTCTTATTTTATTAGTGTTAGTCCACTTTTGAATTACTTGGAGATCCATTTGAGCTTTATTAATTACTTCTGTTTTGCTGTCACCGACATAGAGAATCGTCGTGTCATCTGCATATAACACCAGTGAACCACTTATTTCACATTTACTGAGGTCGTTTATAAATATTACAAACAACAGAGGGCCAATAATGGAACCTTGTGGAACGCCCGTCACCACTTCAGTTTTTTCACTCGCCGCCCCTCCTATAACTTGGAAAAAGTGGAGGGGGGGGGGGTGCGCTTTGTCATGGGGGTTTTCCTTTCACTCTCCATGTTTACAATCAGCCTCTTTGCATAAACCACAAGACAAATATCTTGTGAGCAACCCTCAATAAAGTTACGGGACCTGGGCGAATAGGTGTGCCGTGCAGGGTAGGCAGGGTTTAAGGTGGGTATGGCTTCAAAATGTGAAAAGGGCGGCGTTTCGAAGTCCGATTAGGCTGTTGTTTTTGCATTTTCTGCTTATATTAGTTTTTTATTTTCTCTCACGCCCCAATTCACTCCTGGTCCCATAACTTTTTTGGGGGGTGTTAGCAAGACATTTTTCTTGTTTCTGCATCCAAGGGGGGTTCTAACCATGTTTTTGGAAAACATTTTTCTAAAAACCCTTCGTAGACTAAACTGCAAATTCACCCAATTAATATTTACTATGCAAGATAATGCTAATTGTTCTTAATAATTAACCAAAATTTGTGTTTTTTTATCGAAATAATTAGGCTGTAGCTCAATCTTTTAAACATACTTACTGGATGCTTTAGTTTGTATTATATGACCAATTTGTTACTAGAAAAATTGTTTTTGATTCAGTTTTACATTAATAAGTGGGCAATTATTAGTGAATTTTTATTTTAAAAATTCACTAATAGAAAGGTATCGATGGTGAGACTTTGCAAAAAAATTTTCAAATGAGCGTGAACTAGTTTCAGTTTTGATATGTTTGTTATATATATATATATATATATATATATATATATATATATATATATATATATATATATATATGTATCCATCCGATAACTCAAAAAATAATTAACCGATTTCGATGAAACTATGCAAGTGACTTTCTTTTATTAATGGCTTGGATGAGTTCGTTAGCCATGAAAATCGGACGGGGTTTTCCGGGAAAATGTTTAGTTTTCTTTTGAAAAACCAATTTTTCTTCGAAAATTACAAAGTTGTTCTAATGAACTTCAACTGATATATTGCCTTAGGAGAGACCTTACTACGTACCAAAATTCAACTTTCTAAGTGTATAGAAAATTGAGTTATTCAAATTTTAGATTTTCCTAAAAAAAAATTTTTTCTCATAAAATTACAAACTTATTTTAATGAAATTTGGTGGATATCTTGCCTTAGGAAAGACCTTACTACATACCAAAATTAAACTTTCTAAGTTTATAGAAAATTGAGTTATTCACATTTGAAGCATTTAGTAACAATTCTCTACCCTAACCCACTTGCTGCGTCCCGAACTTTTTTAAAAACATTTTCATAAAAAAAATGTTTTGAAATGGTTAGATCACAACTTTTAAAGTTTAAAAAAAGCCCATCAAATAAGCGCGATTTACGAACCAATGAGAAACTCCCTAGGATGCATTTAGTTTAATTGAAATTTTATAAATTTAGGAAAATAATATGAATATCTAAGCTTATTTACCTCAAGTTTGGCATTTAGTTGTTCGTATCTACTTGATCCGATGATTTCTTTCCTATAACCGTTATCCACGTTCCAGATTTTAACATTGTTATCACAATTAATCAAATTGAAAGCATCCTCTGGTTTCAGTTCATCTAAAATTGACTCCATCGCTCTCTTAACCTGTTATAACTTACCATCAGACATACTGCCACTTGTATCCAATATAAACACCACCTGTTTGGACATGGGTTGTAGCCCGTCCAGTGCAAAAAAGTGTACAAAATAGCAATATTTAATCAAGACCTTAAATGTAGAAAAGCAATGTAAGAAAGTGGCTTGACTCTAGTTGCTACTAAAACATAATTTTTTTTACAAAAGGCACATGAAACTTTAGACTCTTAGACGCAATGTTTGGGTTTGGTATCAGTCACAGAAATTTCAAAAAAATGTCGCTTAAACGTCGTAATAAGTGTCAAAACATATAAAAAGTCTGAACGCAGCAAGTGCATTATGGTAGTGAATTTTCATTTAAATCTTTTTACTAGCAAATATGTGTTTTTTTTTATTTAAAGAAAGCAGTAATCAAATTTGGTTACCAGTATAACCAATGTAGTAGAAACAATGTGCAATGTTTCAGCAAAATATTTTTCTAAATATTCTAGATAAATGGGAATTTGATTTATCAGTATTTGAAATATTTTATGAGAATGCTCTACCACAACACACTTGCTGCATCCAGACTTTTTATTATTTTTGCTCTACAGTATTATTTACACAATCAATGTTATGTAACTAAGGATGTTTTTCATATTTTATTAGGTTTTATCTATATTCTTATCTATTTCCTTGTATTGCTTTGTTTTATTTCCTTGATAGATTTAATCTTTATTTTTTTTTATCTTTCTTACTTGTGATGCATTATTTATACAGTGTGATCATAAGGTTTGGTACATAATTCATAAATGCATTATTTAATTTTTTTAAGAAAAACGCTCGAACAATTTGATTTTATTTTTTAATTTGCCAACTTATGAAGTAAAAATTACATTTATGACGTCACATATTTCCGAATTATGACGTTATCATGATTTTTTTAAACGACAACCATATTATTTTACTGTTTTTCCATAGACCTCCTTACGGCTTAAATGATGATGAAAAAAATTGGTACCTACCCAACTAACAAAAATTCTGCATTTCATGACTAAAATGTTTTATTGTTATTTTTTAATTGTATAAAATTTGTCTTTTTGTACTACATTAAAGCATCACCTACCACTCTTTGGATTTTGGTGACAATTTTGCGGTTTTGAGATGTTTTAAGAACATTCTAACAGCAAAAATATAAATTTAATTTTATAAAGCTTTTCTGAAAGCTTGAGACTAAACCTTTCTAAAACCAGAACGCTTCTTTTAAGCGAGGTTACTGTATAGGTATTACATAAATGCTTTTACAGATAATTAATAAAACTTTTATACAGCACTTTAATTGTTATATTGATGTCTTAACTAAGTCAAGATAAAAGCTTCTATACAGTCAAATTACAAAACTTTTATGCTTCAAGTTGCTCTCAACAGCATTTTAAAAAAGATGTTACAATATGGGTCCTTTAAAGTAACAAAGGGGATCCCTAAAAAGATTTTCTGATGTAAAAAATACTTTTATGCAACATTGAGTGCTACTTGTTGCAACTGAATAACTATTTTAGAGTAACTATCCTTAACCCAACAAATTTTAGACGACACATCCTCCGAGGTCACTATTCTTGGTGATTTCAATGTCCATAATAAGGAATGGCTAGGATTTTCAAAAACCGATCCACAAGGGAGAGCAGCGGAGGCCTTCGCAGTCAGCAATTCTTTAGCCAATATGGTTCAGCAACCTACCTACTTTCCTCGCATCCCAACACACAGCTCAAATCCCTTGGATCTCCTTCTTACTACAAAACCTGAATGCTATAAAATATCAGTCACCGCCCCCCTTGGTCGCTCAGACCATGGCATGGTCACTGCTTCCTGCTCAATGCAACCCGAGGTCACACAGTCATCACACCCACATATCGTTTGGCACTACAGATTGTCAGTCTAGACATATCCAAAACATTCACCCAGGTCTGGCACGTAGCTCTGCTTAATTAACTTCCGGCCTATGGTCTACCACCAAAACTCTGTACCTGGACAGCAAATTTCCTCTCCAACCGGAGCATTTCTGTTGTTGTGGATGGCCGTTCCTCTAAACTGTATCCAATTAATGCAGGAGTCCCTCAAGGTTCAGCTTTAGCCCCTACTTGTTTCTTCTCCACATCAATGACCTCCTCTCTAGCACATCCGACCCAGTTCACAGTTACGCGGACGACAGCGCCCTCCACTCAAATATACAATATTATAAGCCTGTCTCTTTAGCCCAATTAGATGAGAATCACAGACTCATGGAGGGTTCTGTCTCTGTGGATCTCCAAAAAATATTAGCTTAGGGAAGTAGAAATCTTGTACAATTCAACTCTACCAAATCTCATTCTTGCTTTCTATCTCATAAGAGATACACCAGCCATAGACCCATCACAATCAACAACCAAGTTATTCAAAGTAATGAGTCCTTTTCACTTGTTGGCATTTCTGTGGATCGAAATCTCAATTGGCATCAACATGTCACATCAATTGCAGAAGCGACTGCTAAGAAATTATTTCCTCTTCCGGGCTCGCAATTACTTTTCACCAGATAATCTTTATACCCTATATACTTCACAAATAGGGCCAAAAATCGAATACTGCTCCCACATCTGGGGTGCCGCTGCCGCTTCTACACTCGCCATCCTGGACTCCATTCAAAAGAGAGCTATATGTCTCATCAGTGACCCTACCCTCATCCAAAGGCTGCCATCCCTTGCCCACCGACGTGCCGTTGGTGACCTCTCTCTCTCTTTCTTTTATAGATATCTGCACGGCACTGCTCAGAGGAGCTTTCTTCCATAGTTCCTCCACCTGCTGCCCCCAACAGATCTACCAGGGGAACAGAGCGAATGCACCTTTTTACTGTCCAGGTCACCAGACATAGAACATCTTGTTATGCCCGCTCTTTTGTCCCGACGACTTCCAAGTTGTGTAATTCCTTTCCGGCACATGTTTTTCCTTCTCCTCCAAACCTTCAAGTCCACAATTAACAAGTTGCCTCTTTCCTCCTTGTCGTCACCCACAGTACGATAGTATTTAGGCTGTAAGCCCTCGTGGTGTGTTGTTGAAATATTAAAAAAAAAATAAGCCCCTGCTTCCTGTTTGGGGGTTGTAACTGTCACTCGGAAGGCAGTTGAATGGGGGTGAAGTTTTCATGTTCCATTATGTCATTTTTTTATTTAAAATTGACGTGTTTCGGGATTTCTTATAAAGATGCACTATAATTGGGATACTGAACCTATTCCATTTTTAAATACTTTACAGATTATATAAAATGCAATGTTTAATTTTTTATTTCGTCCTATTTAGAATTATTGTGAAATTCATTTTAAGTAATAGTAACTAGTCTCGTTAGAAGGGATATTGGAGAAAATTTATTGATTAAAAATTTGTTTCAGGTGTCTGAATTCGGACCGTTAGCTGTTTCAATTGTGACGACCACACGCAAATTCTTCACTGTTTTAGCATCAGTGGTAATATTTGGAAATGCTTTATCAAGCAGGCAATGGATAGGTGCTGTGATGGTTTTTGCTGGTCTCTTTCTGGACGCATACTTTTCCAAAAGTTCCCCAAAGAAAAAGTGAATCTACTCTATTCCATTTTAGAAACAATCAAACATATTCCACTTATCATGTAATAATAAATAAATTACATGGACAAAGTGTCTATTTTTTACAATAATTTTAATCTAACATGTTTATTTTGTTTTAGAGATCAAGTACATTACAATATGTATAATACTTGGGAAAATATAAGAGCTGTATAAAAAGCAGCTAGTTAAGAAATTTTATATGTACAAATTTATATAAATATATTGTTAAAAATTCAATTATACTCGAGACTTATTTATTAAAAATGTTTTCAAATTATTTAAAAATGTCAAATGTAATAAAATAAACTGTGACTGATATATGTGTTTTTATTCCTTTAAACTTTGAAAATCATCGTCACAGTCCAGAGGCCTCGTCGCCTCGATGACTATGTCTCCAGCAGATATTTTTATTTTATTGTATCTTCCGCACTTTATCTATTGTACCAAATTTTCCACAACTTTTCCTTTTAGTGAATTTTCTTTTAAAAAAGTCACTAATGAGGTGATCCCGACTTTTGAATTTTGAAAAAATTTATTTAAATTAGAGTGAACTAGGCCCCCTAGAACCCGTACCCAGGGTCGGTTTCAATTTTTATATGTTTATATATATTTGTATACGTATATATGTATATATATATATATATATATATATATATATATATATATATATATATATATATATATATATATATATCCAGGGTCGGTTTCAATCTTTATGTTTATATATATATTTATATATGTATATAAATATATATAAACATATAAAAATTGAAACCGACCCTGGATACGGGTTCTAGGGGGCCTAGTTCACCCTAATTTAAATACATTTTTTCAAAATTCAAAGGTCAGGATCACATATATATATATATATATATATATATATATATATATATATATATATATATATATATATATATATATATATATATATATATATATACACATACATACATACGTATATAAATATATATAAACATATAAAGATTGAAACCAACCCTGGATATGGGTTCTAGGGGGCCTAGTTCACCCTAATTTAAATACATTTTTTCAAAATTCAAAAGTCGGGATCACCTCATTAGTGACTTTTTTTAAAGAAAATTCACTAAAAGGAAAAGTTGTGGAAAATTTGGCACAATTGATAAAGTGTGGAAGAAGATACAAAGAAATGAAAATAGCTATCCAGGGTCGGCTTCAATTTTTATATGTTTATATATATTTATATACGTATATACGTATATATGTGTATATATATATATATATATATATATATATATATATATATATATATATATATATATATATATATATATATATATCTGCAAGTCGAATTTGAAGGGACCAGAAAAAAAATTCAAGGTAAGGAAACTTCGAGTTACAGAATAATAGAAATACCAATACCCATATTAGAAAGAGGTTTTACGCAAATAAGCTTTTGGTGCCCTAGCTGATGCAATGGAGTATTTTCAGACAAAATTTTAAAATGTTATTTATAGTTGACTTGCGTCACATTACGGTTAAAAAAAAACAAGAATTATTAAGATCTCACCATATTTTTTAAATCTTGTAAATTTTCTAAAAAAGCCTTTAATCTTTCCCTGTAATTTGCGGTTAAATTTGTACTTTACACCAAATGTTTCCACTGAAAGTACACTTAAACTAATAAAGATTGTAACGATTACGTTTCGTAACTGCTTTAACTATTCAAAATAAACCCGTAAGAGACTTAATTAAGAGTCGGCAATTCATGTTTTGGTTTCAAAATTATTTTTATGAAAAGTCGCTAAATCTTCAAGCACCGTAAACCCCTTTACTGCATTTCCAATTTGTAGGTTATAATTCATTATATGTTTGCCATGGAAAACTACCGCGCGTTATTACTGAACAAATATTTCTAGGAACGAAATAAGCATTTAAAACATACGTTAGGAATATTCGAGAACAATATATATATATATATATATATATATATATATATATATATATATATATATATATATATATATATATACACTGGAGCCTCACTCAAGAACTGGCCAGTTAGTTCACTAGAAAACCTAGTAATTGATTGACAAACGTCAAGTAACGTACCTAATCATTTGTGTTTTTTTTTTGAGCGATAATTAACAGTAACATTTTAGTAATATACAACTATCTTTATCCTATTGTTTTAGTACATGTATGTAAATTAATAATTTCTTGCTCTTGAGATTCTTTTGCTACTTATCTGATTGTCATTTGTGTGCAATTCATGTTTATATGAGATTTGCCAACCATTTTTATTTCATTTTATTCGCTATTCCAAATTTTTGAGCTTTACCGTAGAAATGCGCCACCCTATATATGCGTAAACAGACAAAAACCGAAACTGAATCCATATATGGGTTCTAGTTCGCGCTTATTTGAAATCTTTTTAAAAATGATAAGCGCGGCTTTGCAAATTTTGACGTTTCAAATCGCGAGTTTGACATTTTAAGAAAAACTATAAAATTTTCAAAGTAGTTTTTCTGTTATTTCTTGACCCTTTTTCGTCAAGAAAACCTAATATTTGTCTGAAATATACAATAGATCTTGTTATCCACACAAAATATTTCGGTTTTGTGCATTTCTGTGGTCATCAGTGGCACCCAATTTTTTTTCCTTTCTCAAGAGATCTGTATATATATATATATATATATATATATATATATATATATATATATATATATATTATATATATATATATATATATATATGTTCAGAAAGATTTCCGCGGTCTTTAATGTGAGACATACTTGTTTCTCGGGTTGAACCGCGTCCAGAATTTATGAAAACTCGACGTTTCGGCTCCTGTTTTGGAGCCATTTTCAACAGGTAAAGGAGATATGTAAGGACACTCTAAGGCCTCAATCTGCCTACTCCTTAGAACGAAGGATAAAAGTGGGTTGGGTTGTTGTAGCTCGATTACGGGGCCTCAATCTGTCTACTCCCCAAATCTTGCCGGAGATCGTCTGTGAGGTCTCAGTGTGTTCAACCCTAGGCCTCAGAGAGATCTGGCAGTTTGTTGCAAGTCTTGTCTTATATATGTCGTTCTGTCTACCTGCTTCGTTATCAGTGAAAGTAGTAGGGTCACCGTCAATTAAGTGGGGGTCACTGTACTTAGAGGATGATGAGGACTAAGAGGGTCACCGGAATTTGTTGAGACAGATAATGGGGAAATAAAATCGCCTGTGGAATTTATTTTCTTTTTGTGTGTTTGGAATGAAGATATAATAGGTTTCCAAGAGGTTTCAAGATGGTCTTCGCCTGCAGACTACTATTATATCTTCATTACAAACACACAAAAAGAAAATAGACTCCACAGGCAATTTTATTTCCCCATTTTTGTCTCAACAAATGCCGGTGGCCCTCTTAATCCTCTAAGTACCGTGACCAAAGCCCCCCACTTAATTGACGGTGACCCTACTACTTTCACTGATAACGAAGCAGGTAGACGGAACGACATATATAAGACGAGACTTCCAACGAACTGCCAGATCTCTCTGAGGCCTAGGGTGGAACACACTGAGACCTCACAGACGATCTCCGGCGAGATTTGGGGAGTAGGCAGATTGAGGCCCCGTAATCGAGCTACAACGACCCAACCCACCTTTATCCTTCGCTCTAAGGAGTAGGCAGACTGAGGCCTTAGAGTTTCCTTACATATCTCCTTTACCTCTTAAAAATGGCTCCAAAACAGGAGCCGAAACGTCGAGTTTTCATAAATTCTGGACGCGGTTCAACCCGAGAACCAAGTATGGCTTATATATATATATATATATATATATATATATATATATATATATAAGAAATCATAATGGTCCCAAAAGAGAACCCTGTGACACACCACTTTTGATTTCCCTTCGGTTAGATGCTTTAACATCAGACCTAATACTGATTTTTATTGTAAAACTTTGGTATGTTAATAATCAGCGTGCTTTGGACGAAAAAAAATCAGTGTACAGTACCAAAAACTTTATTGAACTAAACACGAATACAAACATTTAAAAACGAAAGGTAATACATGTAAAAATTATGATAAAAGATATTCACTGGTTATAATAAATAACAAAGGAAACCACTGTACTACTACCTGAACATAAGCTATGATTTTCAACACATATTTTTTAACACAGACTTTTAACATCAATGTAGCAACATGCGAATTTTTTTTAATTTGAATTTTAATAGTTTAATTTTTATTGCAGCTAAGCTAAATTTAAATTTATCAGTGACGAGATGAAAAGGACACAAAGTTGATGGCTTATTTGCATTTAATCTTATATATGTACATATGTAAACGTAAAATAATTTATTCACAATATAAAGTTAGGTTAAAATAAAAATGTGTGAAAGGCGTTTAAAATTCAGCAGCAACTATCGGTAAATAAAAACGACTGAATTCAGATTAAGCAGCATCCTCAATGAGGAAGAAAAGTTTAAAGTTACAGCAAATTACAACTTACCAAAGTTTAATGATGTTTTCAATATAGTTAATAGAAAACATTGCAACATTTTCAGGCTCTTGAGATTAACAAGTCTACAATATACAAGGTCTGTTCAATTGAAAGCTAACCCTAACAGGTTAGTCCTGGAAATAATTAAGGAGCTTAGAATCAAAATGACGACCACAAAAAATTTAATCAAGAGTAGGACATCCAGCTGGTAGTTTGAGTGTACATTCTCATTGGTTTTTAAAATATTTTTTACACATACTGTCAAAATTTTACGTAGCTTAGATCATGCCGAGCTCACCGTAATAAAATCTCAACAAGCTTTATCAAGCAATAAGACAAAAACGCTCAGCTAAGCTTTCAATTGATGTTATTGTGCTTCAATGTTCGACTTTATGTCGCCAATGGAGTAAAAGAAAATATCCAACAACAAAAATGGAGCATTTTAAAGTGTCCACCCTACATACCAGATTTATCGCCTTGTGATTTCTACATTTTTGGGTCTCTGTAAAAAGCCTTAGAAGGTGGGTGTTATGAGTCAAACCCAGAAGTACAAAACACCGTGGAAGAGTTATTCAATCACTAGTTAGAATAATTTGATGAACAGTGTATCCTTCGGTTGGTGAAACAATGGGATAAGTGTGTTCATTTTGCTGGTAATTACATTTCCAAATCTATTTTCACGGACCAAAGATGGGTTCCAATTGAACACACCTCATGAATGCTACTGGTATATGGAACTTAATGGTAAGCTTAAAAATGCATCCCACTATTTAAAATTACATTTAAAATGTATCTGAAAGACCAAAACTCATTTAATCTGCAATCTTTTAAAAGAATACTTAATACAGTTCTCATAATGCGAATATTTTTGCAAAAATGTTCACTTTAAAATTTATATAACAAAATTGTGCTCTATGGATTTAATGAGTTTTGATCTTTTGTTGAAACTGTATAAAAATTAGGAGAAAACGACTATAAATCCATAATTTACCAACTAACACAGACAAATATATGAACCTCATAAAAAACTTGTTTAACATATATGGAAAGGTAGAAATATCTAATGTAAATGATAAAAACTATACATGTGTTAAAAATATTATACAATTGGCCTTTGCATTTTGTTGAGAACCTTTCATATAATTTTAAGTAAACCAAGAACCCATTTTATTTCCCTTCTCTTGGATTCTATGCAAAAAATTGATATAAATGATACAGGGTCTCAAAAAAAGTTTATATTTGTTTTACTTACTGCGTGAACACAACGAATCCGAGGGTATCAGAGAGTATGTCGACTGATAGCCTGGCTCTTGGGAATTCAGTCGCAATAAGGCATTTTTCAGGAGGGCATTGTGCATTGTGCGTGCGAGAGTTTTACAAAAACGGTGATTCGGCGACTGTAGCGCGTAGAAGATTCTGCAATATTAGAGGTTTTCGCCATTTAAATCATGTGTCAAGCATACTTCTCATTCGAAAATGGGTTGAAAAGTTTGAAGAGACCGGTACAACACAGGAAAAACCAAAATCCGGGCGATCAAGGTCAGGTCAGGTTGAATTGAAAGATTCGGAAGCATCACGAACAGACTGATTAATACTCTCTACGTTTTCTACTGTTCTTGATGACCTTGGTGGCCCGGATGTTGTTTTTTCCAGTGTTATACCAGTCTCTTCAAGCTTTTTGACCCATTTTCGAATGAGAGGAATGCTTAGCGCATCATTTAAATGGCGAAAACCTCTAATATTGCAGAATCTTCTACACGGCACTGTCGCCGAATACACGGCACTGTCGCCGAATCACAGTTTTTGTAAAATTCTCACACGCACAATGCACGGTCCGCTACTGAGACACGCTCCATTGCGGGCTAAATTCCCAAGAGCCAGGCTACCGATTGACATACTCCACGCTCCCCTCGGGTTCGTTGTGTTCACGCAGTAAGTGAAACAAATATAAAGTTTCTTTTGAGACACCTGTATATCGGTTCTAAATAATTACTCCTTAAAAGTATGGAACTTTTCAAATACCAAGAAAAAGGGTGTGTCAATAGGAATTTAAAATATCATCCAAATAGCCAAAGAAAATTACAGTAGGTCATTCTCTTGGTATACTAAAAAATACTGTAGATGGTAATATGCAGTTCCAATGAAAAATCAGTGATAATGGGTACACTAACGCCCTGGCGGTTGCGACGAGCATTTTTAGTGGTTGTATAAGTGAATGTATTAATTTCACTTTACATTTCAACATCACGGTCTGCAGACATGTAGTTCAGTAAGTTGTGACTGCTTAAAAGACGTTGTAGTGATGCACATTTGGTCTTATCTTAAGTAGTTTGAAGCATTTAATGAAAATTCGTTACCATAACACAATTGCTGCGTCCCAAATTTCTTTTCTTAAAAACATGCAATATATTTCGATGGAAAGTGCAAAAATGCAATAACATAAGGTGTGTTCGATTAAAAAAAAAAAAAGAAAATTTGTATCACCAACAACTTATGGGCCATCCTGTGATTGTAGAAATAATTTTTCAAGATGTAGCTCAAGACACCCCATAATTAATGTATACAATTTTTTCACATCTTGTGTAATAACGGAAATTTCGACAAAAATTATATACCAAATATAAACTTGGACGTTTTGAGGAAAACTCCAATTTATTTTTCTTTAAATGCCTCTAACTTTTTTGTCTTTTAACTGACAGAGCTGAATTTTGGCGGGTAATTTATAAACCCGTGTACCAAATTTGGTTGCCCTTACTTTGCTATTTCTGGAGGTACAATTTTTTTCGAAAGAAAACATAATTTCCGGGAAAACCTGGGCCGATTTTCCTTGCTAACGAACTTATCCAAGCCACTTGTAAAAGGAAGGTATTCACTAAATTTAATCAAAATCGCCCCTTTATTTTTTGAGTTATCGGTGTTAGAAAGGTTTAAGGGCAAAGCCGCAAGGAGACAGCCTGAAACACGTGTTTGCAGTTGTCTCCTTGCGGCTTTGCCCTTAAACCTTTCTCCTTGTATAGTACATAAATGCCGTGTTATCAATCCTGTTTTAATATATATATATATATATATATATATATATATATATATATATATATATATATATATATATATATATATATATATATATATATATATATATAAACATATAAAAATTGAAACTGACCCCGGATGTGGGTTCTAGGGAGCCTAATTAGCGCTCATTTGACGAAATTTTTTCAAAATTCATAAGTTGGGATCTCCTCAGTAGTGAATTTTTTAAAAGAAAATTCAGCAAAAGTGAAAATTACATTTTAAAGTTACAATTAGGCTTTGAACGTGTTACATATAATGATTTGGTAGTTCTTGCCTCTAACCACCAGGGGGCGCAGTTTTATAGTGACTGCCGATTGAATGTATGAAAACTGTCAAGATCTGCATGTATTACCTTCTAGAGTATTTGATATTATTAATGAGATAATTGTTTTAGTTGAATACATTAACTTTTCCTTCTTTGAAACCTTTGAAGTTTGCACATTTTCTATTTGACCGTCCTAATTAAAACTAGGTAATAAGTGTATAATCTTTCTCAACATCCTGATATCCTAAGAAAGTATGAAAAGTGGATATTGGTTATTCGCTAAATTTCCAATATAATCCAAATACGACAAAAGTTTATTTATTATTTATAAGTAGACAAAATAAGCAGTGATATTTAAAGAGTTGTTTTGACATTTGTTCTTCTGTAAGTACACTTGGAGAACGCAAATCATCACAACACATTTTTTTTAAAGACCTGACTACCGTTTTCTCTGATGACGCTAACTTTATTAGTGAAACGATCGTCAGGTCTTTAAAAATATGTGTTGTGGTGATTTGGGTTCTCCAAGTGTACTTATCAGTGCTCATTGCAGGTTCCAATCTTCACTTCGTGAATTAGTTTTCGGACTTTTGACTTTTTAAATGGTCTTTTGCAAAAACACAAGTTTATGCTCATTTGTATGATGCCCTGTATAATTTAATGCCCATACATTATAATTATTATTAAATTTGTCATGACTTCTGTTGCAACTTCTAGAGTCCCTGTTCGAATTAGTAGACTCGGCAGCAAAATTCTGAACATGCTAATTTACAATCTGATTATTTTAATATATCGTAAATTTCTTGGTTGAATGGTAGGCCACCAGCAATACTAGGGTGTTATGCTTGTAACTGTAATATTTGTCCATGTTTAAACACTTTCAACCTAAAATATCCAGAACCGGTCCTGGGCGTATTGAAAGGCGCGGCCAGGGGTGAGCGTATCGAAAGGCACGGCCAGGGGAACCATCAAGTCCTGGATCGGGGACCAGCATCAGGTATACTGAGTAGATTGTCCAGGGCTCAAACACGGGAAGTCATTAGTTGGGCAACCCAGTTCAAAGAGAGCTGCTAAATCTTAGCAGAGGTCAGCTCAAGAACATAACAGGACTCTTGACGGGACACATGGCCGTAAAATGGGGCGGTTTGAGGGGTACCTGGCATTCAGACTCTGCAGCGAGGGAAAGGGATCAGCTCAGCACATATTGTGCGAGTGTAAAGCTCTGGACCGCAAAAGACAACTGATCTACTGTCAACCTAGACCGGAGACAGAGCAATATAAAACTTCACCCTACCAATCGCTGTGCAGACTAGTTCAAGGCACAGTGATTTTGGAATGGGTGGAGTAGAGACAAAGGGAATGCACAATAAGCCAAAGGCTGCGGTGCTATCGGGGCGGCAAAGACGCAGACGAGCCTTGAGGGAAAAAACCCCTAAAATATCATTTTAAAATGAGCATTGGGATGATTTGAGTGGTTCTGAAAGTGTGGTGAACTGCTGTTGTTCTTATTTTGGTTTTGCATATATTCAGAAATATCTCAGCAAACGTAAGTATGCTACACCTGATAACAATAATTTTTCTTCACTAATGCACCAGTATTGATTAAGAAAAACATTTTTCCCATAAGAAAACTTTTTTGTTTGGACAAGATCAAAGATCCTACTGAGGGAAAAATTACTGAAATTAAAGTCATCAGTCAAAAAAATAAGCGAAAAATTGGCTTCCGGACAGCCTTCGACACAAGAAAAGAAGGGTAGATGTGGTAGAAGAAAAAACCGGATTACTCTGAGAGGCCAAGGGATTTTAAGGACAATTGGTCTTGAAAATAGAGACCAGTCATATGAAAATATAAGGAATAAATTTGAAAAAGCCGGTTGTAAAATGTCAAAAATAACCATTCTGCTAAAACTTTATGAAATAGACAGACAAGCTGTCAAAAAACCAAAACCGACCCCAAAAATGGACAAGGCCAACTTAGAGTGGGTAAAATCATATAAAAATTCTCCTATATAAGACTGGAATGCAGAACCCCAACCTTTATGCAGGGTACCCAGCAGAAATCAAAAATCAAATTCCCTGACATTTCCAGACCCCTGGAGTACATTTTTCATAATACTCTAAATAAAAAACACACATACCTGAAAACCTTGTTTAGAAACTTTGAAAAAAAGACTTACATAATCAAAAACATAAGTATGCTTAACTCCGTTAAATTTATAATATATAGCATTTTCGAGAAGAAAATTTGCAATTTTTTCATGGAATAACTTGACTTTCATAACTGGTCGACGAACTTAGCCCCCGGAAAGCATTTTCCAGTGTGATGGAACAAACCAGAAGTCTCTAGGTGGTGTAGAAACTTTGCAAACCATGTTCTTATATATATATATATATATATATATATATATATATATATATATATATATATATATATATATATATATATATATATATATATATATATATTCCAGTGTGATGGAACAAACCAGAAGTCTCTAGGTGGTGTAGAAACTTTGCAAACCATGTTCTTATATATATATATATATATATATATATATATATATATATATATATATATATATATATATATATATATATTGGATAAGCCTCAGAAATGGGTTCCAAAAGCTCAGATTCGTGCTCATTAATTATTTTTTTAAATTCTAAAGTCGTTACCTCTCTAAAAGCGAAATTTTATTCATGAAAATGCGCTGAAAAAATGAAACAAATATACTGTTTACATACGTCCTATACAAATGCCAAATATTTTGCAACTTTCAACATGATCAAAAAGGGTAAAAAAGAATAAACACATTCACAGCACAGCTCTACCCAGGCGATACCTACAACGCATTTTGCATTTTATGCATTCAAGGAAGAACATTCCAAGTGAGATGTACATATGAGCCATGTTTGAGGTAGATGAAGGAAACGCTATTTATCTCGGCACATGTGGCATACGCTGCGTTCATTGGCGGATTTAAGTGATATTGGTACCCAAGGTAAGACGCATTGTTATCAAGATATATTTTCCTAGCTATGAGAAAACTATTCACGTGATAAAATTCATATAATATCTATGAAATCATAAAAAAATGCATCTGCTAGTGACGAAATTTTACAAACATATAATTTCCAGGTCTACTGAACGATTTCCATGACATTTGAGTAAAATCACAAATTTCCCTGACGTTTTAGGGGGTATTTCACATTCCCTGATTTTTCCAGGTCGCTGGGTACCCTATTTATGCCATTACTTATTTTTCTAAAAATTTGTTTTCTTTATTGCATGCAGGTTTGCTTCAGTGATGAATTGACAGTTCAGATATTGTGTGTGTCCACTATAAATCTGTTAAGCACTCCACATCAGTCATGATATGGTCAGTGATCAGTTCTAAAGGCTTGGGTAAACTTTATGTCCTACAGGGGACAATGCGACAACCAGTACTTGTGCACCATAGAAGCCAAACTTTTACACCAAGTAAGGGAGTGGTTTTCAGATGGTAAAGTTATGTTTATGCAAGACTCAGCACCTTCCTACACAGCTAAAACGACAATAAAGTACCTTGCAGGTAAGAAAAATTCCTTTACTTCGCTGGCCTGAGAATTCACCTGACCAGAATCTGATTGAAAATGTTTGGGCGTGTCTTAAACGGGAACTGAGGAAAGATTACTACAAAGGTGCAATGTACCACTGGAATCATAATGAAAAATTAAAACATATTGCCAAGAGTATCGAAAGTATGCCCCGAAGGATTCAAGCAAGACGCGAAACAGGGACAAGCAAAATATTAATAATTGTTAAATATAATTAATATTTCATTGTAAATTATATTTTGTACATTCCTAACTATTGTTACACCTAACTCTACCTTATGCAAGTATTTTTTGTATTCATAAGTATTTGTTGTACGACTATCTGACAAAAACTGAACAATTTTGGGTGAGTCTAATATAGTGAACAGGGACTGTATATTGGAAAAAATAAGTGATACTTACATTTAGCTTTTGATAGTTTTAATTTGAATGATTTAATTACTTTATTACACATAAATAAGTTTATAAGTATGAAGTACAGTAGAAACTCGATAACGTGAACATGTGTAAATGTGAACAGCTCAGTAATGTGAACATCAAATTATTTACATTGACATCTCTGTAACGTGAACAGCATGCACTGTCGATATCGTAAACAATACTTATTCAAAGTATGGCATACTGTGGTTATACTACACATAGCAGCATTAGTTCATCCAGTTCTCTTCTGCAGATTTGATTGTAGGAAGCATTTACATACATATTCTTCAACTGTGGTGCTTCAAGCATAGCTTCATAAAAGTGTGCCAAAATAAGAAAGCTAATTAATGGCTAAACGCAAAGTGCTTGTCATTACACGAAAAGGCTACCATATTAGAAGAACATAACAATGGTTTAAGTGTCAGTGCTTTGGCTCCAAAATATGGAGTAGCAAAATCTACCATTTGCTCAATAAAATCAAAAAGAGACACAATCATATGTGGTCAGCAAAACCTTACGCCCTACAAAAAAGAGAACTTTACGAAAGGCAGAATATCCAGCAGTTGAAAGGGCAGTCTACAAGTGGTTCCTTACCCAACGCCGAAACAACATGCCAGTAAGTGGAGACATGCTAAAATACAAGGCACTAGGTGTATATGCAGATCTATAAGAGAACAGAGGTCAGGTCAGGTGCCACCAGTGACGGATGACTGCAGCCATTTAAGTCTAGATTTGGTATATGATTTTTGAAAATTACTGGAGAGAAGTTGTCTTCTCAGCCTGAACTTGTAGATCCATTCCAAATAGAACTCAAGAGTTATTGACGAATTCGACTTATGCGATCATCAGATCTACAATGCAGACGAAATGGGGTTATATTGGCAGCTTTTACCAGATGAAAGTTACGTTTCAACATCCGAGAAAACTGCCCCTGGTATGAAAACAGCAAAGCGACGGATCACATTTCTCAGCTGTACAAATGCCTTAGGATCTCACAAATTAATATTTGTAATAGGGAAGGCTAGAAACCCGACGTGTTTTAAAAACTTTCATTGTCCAGTGGTATAAAAAAACACTAAAAATGCATGGATGACTTCGGAAATTTTTAAAAATTGTTTTTTCCAGCAGTTTGTTCTTGAGGTTTGTAAACTTGCAGTACATGTGGATGTGTAATCATTTTTTCCATATCATTACACTATTCCAGGTGAAATCTTTTTTGAGAAGTCAGAATCTTCCTGAAAAGGAATTATCATAGACAATGCTCCATCACACCCGCCCAAGGAAGAATTATTATTATTATTATTACCTTTATTGCTTAAAATTATACAACATGTTTATTCAATAAGTCTAAGACTTGTGGTGAATATTAACATAATTTTATACATAGTTGCATACAAAACTGCTTGAGAACACTCCAAATTCAACAACCTTAAAATTTTGACATTCCAAAAAATTTATTTCCTCTTCCATTTCGTTCTTCTAATGTTTCACCTGATACCTCCATTTACAATTAATACTAATCACTCCATAATACTTTTCCAACTGCAAACCTTTCTCAACTACCCATATTTTTGCCGAAAATGTAAATTTTGTATGAGACCAATAATGACATTTTTTTTAAATTAAGAACTACAAATGGGACAATATTCACAATGTTTATGCCGCCGAATGTAACTCCCCTAATTCAACCGCTTGACCAAAATGTTTTAAGATTAGCTATGCTCCATTACCGGAGGAGTTGATTTGTTGCCAGAACAGAAAATTTGGGAAGTTCTCTAAAAAGTTTGACACTAAGAGATGCAGTGTTAAGTCTAAAGGCAGCATGCGACCAACTAAAACCAACAATGATATCAAAATGTAGAAATTTATTGAATAGGAAAGATGATGATGAAGACCAACTTCCTTTGGCCGTTTTGAAACAAATATTGAACCAGACTGCTATTAGCCCCAGACAGTAATAGCAAATACTGTTGCCTTGCTAAAAGCACCTAATCTTGTAAGCGTAAATAATGGATACACATAAAACTGATTGATTGTATGTATTCCTTTATGTTATTTAGGGTACATTTACGGCAGATGATATCGAATAATGGAATAAAGATGCTAATCCTACAACTGAAGATGAAAGTCTGTCACAACAGTAACTGATGTAGATGACGAAGTATCAGAGGCAAGTAATCCTGAAACCGTTGAAGAGCAATCCAAAAAAAATACATATAGGGACGCAGTTGAAGCTTTAAACATTTCCATAAAATGGGCCGAACAAAATCACAAAATCAAATAGATATTTCTCACATTTTAAATCTGAAACGTGTGCAAGAGAAAGCTCTGTTAGCAAGCATGTCTGTAAAGATAGTACAAAGAAGCATCACATCATACTTTCAACAAAATAACCACTAAAACATATTATGTTCATGTTTATACTGCCAAACTGTTATTTTGAGTATATATAAACATAGTACATATGCACATAATATGTATACATAAATACTTACACAAAATATGTACACATGTTACATACATAATACATGTGAAAGTATTTCTCTTTGTTTTTGTTAATTTATTGTATAAGATTTATGTCCACTAAAAATAAATTCTGTTTTATTTTAATATGAAACAAAAATTTCACTTTTATGTGCCTTAAGCATACAAATTTGCAATAAAAATCAGACCCCCCATTCACATTCGTTAGGTCAAACACTCCTGGTTTTTTCTGTTCACGTTATCGAACTTCTCCTGTATCCACTATTTGCTGAATATACCAGATTTGAAATTTTATCAAATATCTATAACATGAAGAGAAAACACAAGAATATTACAATTTTCATAATTTGCCTCTTCAACATAAACACCCATAGAAAAGATTTGTTGGTTATAAAAAGTTGAATTAAAAAAAAAAAACTATACTAAGTCGATAAGTTTCATATTCTCAACTAAACCATAAAAACCACTTGGCAAAACGGTCAATACATAAATGTGTAACACAACAGCCTTAATGAACTATATTTGATCAGTCAATGCTTACAAATAATATACTTTTTATTTATAAGTGTATCACAGTCAGTTAAAACATCTGACAAAACTAGATAAAAATGAGGAGTGTGCCTATTCCATAGCATATAGCCTCGTCCACTCTTTCGCTTTGAGGATAGCTTCTTGCTCGCGGGTTTTCCACATATTAGCTACGTCATTCGCCAAAGGATCATCCGGATTGGGACTACTCAATAATGCTTGGACAGACAGTAATACTGTTCTTACTTGCAATGCAGGGGACCACTGGTCTTTCAATATATCGAGACATATTCTGCCTAGTTTATCTATATTCGGATGATAGATTTTCGTAAGGAAACGTACATTGGGTGGGGACAGTGGGTAGTTTTCCGGTAGGAATAACTCTAACTTAAACAGACCACCTTCGTATGGCGAACCGTTGGGGCCTGCCATCACAACGTGAAAATATCTGCAGTTACCTTCATCTGGAGTCGCACTGATTCCCGGTGGAGGGTCTTTGGATAAGTTTTTGGTCTCGACCATAATTCTTCTAGTAGTTCCGCCTGCCATAACCTACAAATCCACCCAATAATTACGATTCTTGCTCTTTATTTAAATGGCTGAGGTCTAAAAAACCATACTTACTATGGAAAAACTAATACGGTTTGGGGCTGGAGAAACAGATACGACAAATGTAACGAAAATTGGGGAATGTTTGAGTTGTCTTTTAAAATCTTTATTTTACTTGGTGCAAAACCGAATCACAACGAAAACCGCTAGCACAGCATAACTGGGTTGTCACTACGTGTCAACTGTCAGCAAAAACGAATAAAATCTTAGATTATAAAATAATATGGGATACCAATCCTGTAAACAGGCACAGAGTAATTATTAATTATGCAGGTGTACCAGTAGCCGCAAATAAAGTCTAGTACATCAGCAGTTTATCGATTTTTGGCGAATTTTTCGAAAACGAAAAAATCATTAATGGATGATCTGTGTTTATATAGATACCTAACTACTTGAAGGTGCTTATCGTAGTCAGAGGCATTACGGAGAAGAGCATTTGGGTGAGAAGCCGCTTTTGCGAACTCACTGGTGGATAGTAGTGTTATAAAGTCAAGTATCGCAGGCATTTTTAGATGAGAGTGAATCTGATTGTTTCCCACAAATCATGGCACTCCGGTAACCATTCTCAGAATTTTATTCTGGATGATTTGAAGGGTCTCGATGTGTGTGACTGACTCCGTGGCCTAAGTAGGGGATGCTTAAGTCAAGGCTGGCCGGATTATGACTTTGTACATGAGCAGTTTATTATTATTTTTTTAATTTCAACAACACACCACGAGGGCTTATAGCCTAAATACTATTGTACCGTGGGTGGTGACAAGGAAGAAAGAGGCAGCTTGTTAATTCTGGACTTGAAGGTTTGGAGGTTCGGAGGAGAAGGAAAAATATGTGCCGGCAAGGAATTCCACAATTTGGAAGTCCTCGGGACAAAAGAGCGGGCATAACAAGATGTTCTATGTCTGGTGACCTGGACAGTAAAAGGGTGCATTCGCTCTGTTCCCCTGGTAGATCTGTTGGGGGCAGCAGGTGGGGGAACTATGGAGGAAAGCTCCTCTGAGCAATGCATGTGCAGATATCTATAAAAGACAGAGAGGTCACCAACGGCACGTCGGTGGGCAAGGGATGGCAGCCTTTGGGTGAGGGTGGGGTCACCGATGAGACGTATAGCTCTCTTTTGAATGGATTCCAGAATGGCGAGTGTAGAAGCGGCAGCGGCACGCCAGATGTGGGAGCAGTATTCGAGGTTTGACCTTATTTGTGAAGTATATAATGTATAGAGATTAGCTGGTGAAAAGTATTTGCGAGCCCGGAAGAGGAAACCTAATTTCTTAGCAGCTGCTTCTGCAATTGATGTGACATGTTGGTGCCAATTAAGATTTCGATCCACAGAAATGCCAACAAGAGAAAAGGACTCATTACTTTGAATAACTTGGTTGTTCATTGTGATGGGTCTAGGGCTGGTGTATCTCTTGTGAGAAAGAAAGCAAGACTTAGTTTTGGGGGTTGAATTGTACAAGATTTCTACTTTCCCAGTCTAATATTTTTTGGAGATCCACGGAGACAGAACCCTCCATGAGTTTGCGATCCTCATCTAATTGGGCTAAAGAGACAGGCTTAGAATATTGTATATTTGAATGGAGGGTGCTGTCGTCCGCGTAGCTGTGAACTGGGTTGGATGTGCTCGAGAGGAGGTCATTGATGTGGAGAAGAAACAAAGTAGGGGCTAAAGCTGAACCTTGAGGGACTCCTGCATTAATTGGATACAGTTTAGAGGAATGGCCATCCACAACAACAGAAATGCTTCGGTTGGAGAGGAAATTTGCTGTCCACATACAGAGTTTTGGTGGTAGGCCATAGGCTGGAAGTTTATTAAGCAGCGCTGCGTGCCAGACCTGATCAAATGCTCTGGATATGTCTGGAGCAACAATCTGGGATTCACCGTGTTGTTCCATGGACTTGTTCCAAGAATGGGTGACAAAGGAAAGGGGTCGGCAGTCGATCTGCGCTGACGGAATCCATACTGCCTGTCGTGGATTAGACTGTGTTTTTCAAGAAATTTTAGTAATTCGGTGTTTATATACTTTTCCATCACTTTAGAGACGACTGAAAGGAGAGAAATAGGCCTGTAGTTGCTGGGAAGCGCTTTGGATCCTTTCTTGGGGACGGGTTGTACTCGAGCAGTTTTCCAGTTACTAGGGAATATGCCTTTATTATAAGATATCTGAAACAGACGAGTCAGGACAGGAGCAAGCTCTGGTGCGCATTTTTTGAGAACAATTGCTGGGATCTCGTCAAGACCAGAGGCTTTCCTTGTATTAAGAGAAGAGAGCATCTTTTGTACCTTTTTAGTTTTGAAAATGATATCCGTCATTTTATACGCGACATTGGGGACTGTTGGTGGTTGAACATTTGGAGGTGGGTTGAGAGTAGAATTGCCGGCGAACAACGAAGCAAAAAGTTCAGCCTTTGCCCAGGGCGGTAGAAACAATTTCATCCCCTGAGGCAAGAGGTGGGAACGTGCTTCTGCAGAAATTATTCCCAATAGATTTAGCAAGAGTCCAGAAGGGTTTGCCGCCGTTGGAGCTTAAGAGGACTTTGTTTTTGATGTGGTTATTAAACGAGTTTTTTGCCTCAGAAAGAATGTGGACATAGCGGTTTCTTGCGTCGTTAAATGCTTGACGATTTTCTTGACTGGGATTGTGTAGAAGCGTTTTGTGAGCTTTGACCTGTTAATGGACAATTTGGAATTTCTGTTAAGAAGTTAAAGTTAGTTAAAATGGATTAGATGGCCTCGGAAGCTCAAGTCCATTAGCCACAGATTTTTCTAATTCAGTTTTGAAAATACTATCCCATCGTTCTTCGTTGTCGGTTATAATGAAACATAGAAAATCAGAGAGAGGTGTGACTTTTACAGTGAAAACTGATATTCGATATACATGTTTCCCTACATATTTATGTTTTCTTATGTATACACACATACATATATACATAATATATACACACACATATATATTTTTAATTATTATTATTAATTTTTGTTTGTTAAGAAGTTAAAAGAAATTCGAGATGAACATTGAAGCTTTCCGTCAGGTATGTTGGACATGGGGGCGCCATGTTAAGCGTTTGTCAAGGAAAACCCGGAGGTATTTGCGGGGGGGTATATATATATATATATATATATATATATATATATATATATATATATATATATATATAACTGCTTTTCTTAGGAGTTTTACTATTTTTTAGAAAAAAAATGTATAAACAAACCTCCTAAGAAAAGCAGTTTAGACAAGGTCAGACAGATATCTCAGGGTTACGCTGCAATTGCAAACAAATGCTCCAAATCAAACTTCAAACGAACAGGTTACAAAATATGTCACAATACACAATCAGCGGGGTTGCCATTCGCCGAAACTGTCATCTGAATCTGAAGTTATCAGAAAAATATAAAGTAATAGATAAAATGTTTAATGAACGTGATTCAATTTGTTTAAAGGCAATCTAGAATTACGTTTTATTATGTATCAATATTAAGCTTCCCATTCTTCACGGTATTTAAAAGCCATCTCCATATCCTAGTTTAATCTGACAACTGTTAGCTATTAGTCATTTGTTATGACAGCAGGGGGAAGCCGAATTCGAGTTATCTTCTTCTTCTTTGTTTACTGACGTCATAAACAAAGAAGAAGAAGGTAACTTCTAAATCGACTCTGCTAATCTCTTAGAATCTTAGAATAAGGTACTTAATGTTTAGTTTTAGTTTTTATTTACTCTTCATATAGTGTATGGAGAATTTGAGCTGAATGAAACTACATAATATCATACAGTAGTTTCAATTATACCTATTTTATTTTAAATTATACATATGTCCATGGTCAATTATTAAAATTTTAATTTCAAAATTTTGTATCATTTACATTTATTTATTTGATTTTCAAAAAGTATGGATACACCAATAAAAAATAAGTGTTGAAAAGATTTTAGGTGCAGCAAGTGCGTTATGGTAGCGAATTTTCGTCAAAATATTTCAAATGGCAATAATTCAAATGCCCATTAAACTAGAATATTCAGTTTTGATACATACTAAAACCCATATAAAAGCAGCGTGGGTACTAAATTTAAAAAATAACACAATGAGCTTCACAGGCAACGACAAATTTGTTTTACTACATACAGACTTGGAGACTACTTCTCTGGCTTCACTGTTGGTTTTCGTTTTTTGTAGGTGAAGGACGTAGCCAGCGCGTGAGCTAACTGGAGCAAGTGGCCCTTCGAATTCTCGATGTTCTAGGATGTTCTTTAACGTTTCTGTGACTATAGTTTCGCTGCTTGACAGCATTCTCAGACAGATCAAAATTGAATTAGTACGAAATCATGACAACTACAAATAAAGATCTGTTGCTATGTTATGATATGATGTATCAAAAAATTTTTATCAAATTGAAAATAAAATGAAACACAGATGACAGATGAGGCTTTCAAAATGTCTATGTGATGTATGTCAATATTTAACATAAAAATAGAACTAGTCTATGATAACTATGATAACAGTTACAACAATAAAATAACTAAACAATAACAGTATGATTTCGTACTAATTCAATTTTGATCTGTCTGAGAATGCTGTCAAGCACTATATGCCAATGAAACCTGTAAAAAGAGGGTTTAAAATCTGGGCGTGCGCCGATAAAGAAGGTTATCTAAGTAATTTTGAATTATATACAGGAAAGCAACAAGATAAATCTGAGAAAGGTTTAGGTGAACGGGTAGTGCTTGACATGACTAAGGGTCTCGAAGGCAAAGGACACCACGCTTACTTTGATAACTATTTCACAACAACTGACCTTTTACTTTCTTTACAAGAAAATAAAATCTACGCGTGTGGAACTGTACGTGCTTTCATCAACTGACACTTCTTTTGATGAGCAATAATATTTCTGGAAGTTTTTCTTTAGGAGTTCAATGTCTGGTCTGATTTTAAACAATTGATCAAAACCAGGCTCCCCTTTTTTTGCCATTGTGGCATTGTCATTGCAATGGAGGCTAGTTAGCAGGGAGCCAAAACGGTTTACGCCTATTTTTGATGCTATGAAATCATCACGTAGTTCTGGACGCGAAGACCAGTAATCGCGAAAGGACGGAGACTTTTTTATACCCATGAGCAAATTTACCGCTATAAAAATTTTCATTTCCTCCTCAGTTGTCGGAATAAAGTTTCTTTTTTCCTAGGTGGCATACAAGTTTGTTTGTTCTGTAACCAGACGAATAGCATCGCCAAAAATAAGCAAGAAGAAATCTATAGGTTTTGTGATATCAGGTGGTACTTCAGAGCTGGGACCAGTTAGTTGCTGAAAATGATTTAGATTCGGAACAATTTCTTGTTTTCTCCAGGTCACAAAGTGGATAAGTGGTATATCATCTTCTAAATCGCCTGGGTCGTCATCTATATCGCTCCCAATTGCCAAATCGTCGTCACTCAAAATAGTGTCCTGAGCAATCGCCTCGATAGTTTCATTATTTTCAATGATGTCTTCAATCATTTCTTCCTCTTCTTCCTCATATTCGCTTATTACTGACTCTCCATCAGAAGAATTTCATCAAGCAGAGCGTAAGCTTCATCCGAGGTTAGTTTTGACAAATCGATTTGTTTTTTCATCACTTGCGACAAATCAATTTGATTTTCCATCCTAACCTAAACAAATTTACTTTAGTGCATTGCACGTGCACTGGATTCGCAGCGAAACCATATCCGGTCAACAAAAACAAATTTACTGCAAGCACACTGGTTTCGCCGCAAAACCATATCCGATTGACAAAGTAAAAACAATAAACTATGTAAAACAAGTATTCTTACCTTTCTATTAGTGCCTCAGTAACACAATTGTCCAAAAAAAACGGAGTAGTTAGATAAAAAACGAAATCATTCATAAAACGTGGTTTCTTTGACAAATTCTAACGAATACTAGCAATACAGTGTTCGCCAATTGCAAACTTGCGATGGAGATCAATAGATGGCACACCAATACCCAAGTAGGAAGTGTGGTTTCACTGTAAAACCAGTCTACATATAGAAAAAAAAACATTAGGTAAGTGGTTTCTGTGTGAAACCACTTTGCTTCAAAGGGTTAAAGAAAAATAACATAATGAGCTTCGCGGATAACTATACCAATTGGTTTTAAAAAACCTTTTTTGTTGGTTTGTTTGCAAAAACTAGTTTGATTGGATTGACTAAAACAAAACCATCCAAGCAATTAAAAGTCAAAATGCCAGCCATATTTATGATTTGGCAGGTAAATTCCCTTTGTAAATAATAATTTTTTTTCTGGAAAACTTTTGTGACTTTAATGACATTTGTAACGCTTTTTTTTTAAGAGACTTGCAGTACTTACACATATCTCTGGCAAATTATAATTTTCTAGGTCCGTAGAAAATATAAATTTTTTCAAACCACCGCTAACTGCGACTTCTAAAACTGACCTCCTAGTCTCCTAGGTCCATTTAAATTTAAAGAATTAGTTTTAATAATACACATTACTATAATAGTAAACAATTCTTATGAAAATTCACTACTATAATGCACTTGCTGCGTCCCGAACATTTATTTTTTTACAAATAATTTTACAGCCCGGTACATTAAGATTAGGACGCATTGGAAAAGCTCCCGGCTACTCAGCGATTTCTAGGCAAGAAGATCTGGGGTATGTTAAAAAAATGTCGAGTCACGTATGCAATAATTCTAAAACGATATAATAAAAAGTAGGTAAAACATATCATTCAGTTAATTAAATATATATTTTTCTTATTTTAATTGACTCTCGCTCAAGTAAATGATATTTATAAAAAATCCTTCTATGGGTTTATGAATATTCTTAATTGCTTTGCAAGAGTCTACTGATTATTAATTATAACAGGTTGTTCGAGTTAATGCTCCAATTGCAAAACTCCTAAGAGATAATGTCTTTGTCTATACAGACCGCCTGATGAGCATAACTGATAATTTAAAAATTGCACGCTTCTCTCCGTGACTTGATACAATTATCTTATTTACATGAAATAGATAGGCATACATTTTTATATCTATATCTATATATGCATTAGCAATTCATATTATACCATTTACATGTAATAAGTAATATATGATGTTTCAGTTCAAAGACATATCAGTCTTTAGAGGCCCGTTAATCCTAAGGATACGATTCCGAACGAATCCTACGGAGTTTACGAAATTCCTTGCTCTAAATGTTCCCGAAGTTATGTAGGACAAACGAATAGACGTATCCACATTAGAATATATGAACAGCGAGAATTCAGATGTACATGACTTCCAGAATTGAATAAGTAATAGCCACTATGTGAAAACTTGAACCTGTGATGAACACTAATAAGCACACTTGGAGAAACCCAAATCACCACAACACTTATTTCCGAAACCTTACGATCGTTTCGTTGACAAAGTTTGTCTCGACTTAAAGATCTGTTCGTTTTGTTTGTATCTATGAAGTCAATATAAATACTGTTACGAAGAATTAACATCAATATAAATATGGTTTTTATGTAGTATATTAGTTGAATTATTTATCTTTTGTTAGAGTGTTAACAGGTTGAGCCAAATACCCGGTATTAGTTTTCGATTTAAAAAAGATGAGCGGAGTTGATGTTGTTTATTTCGCCAGATGTTTGTCGGCTTGATCCAATATCCACATAGTAAATTTCTAGATCGAAAGGGAACGTGCAGATTCCTTAAATAACTCGGTTCCTTTAAACCTATTATCCGTATATTAGATAAGGGCTCATAAATTTGTCGACCAGAAGATTAAAGCAGGTCTTCGACCTCGTAGTTTCACTACACAATAAACAAAGGATCGTTCTTGGACGACAATTTTACTTCGGACTAGTTCGTTTACCTTGACGCGATATAAATACACGGTAACTAGTTGTTTAGTTTATAATTTATCTTCCTCTGAAGATGTTGACTTTGTCAACGAAACGATCGTAAGGTCTCTGTGTTCAGAGAACAGGAGATGTTGGCAGAAGGGCCGTAATATAGGTAGAAACATAATTGGTAAAAAAACTAAAATAATAATTAAAAGTAGTTCTTTACAGCAAGGAATGTAAATATTTCGATTAATTAGAGGACAGAGTTGTATCGATTGGCATTGAAAATATCACATTCAGTAGGTAAACAGTAAACAAGTAAATTTGCAAGATATGCAGGAATGTTGCAGTCAACAATTCGGAAGGTCGTAAAACTAATTAAGAATCAATGTAAGTATTATTGTTTTGTAAATATAAAAGGAGATTAATTGTAGTAAGTGAAGAATGAGTGAATTAAATACGTTTCTACAATGTAGACGGTTAATATTAGATTGCTTCAGATATAACGACGCGATACCTTATAATTTAATTATGTAAACATAACTACTGTTGAATTAATATTCACCATGTCACAATCTACGTAAGTTCAATCATTTCTTATTAAATCATGTTAAGTTTGTGAGTTTAATATAGTTTAAATTATCCCATTACCTATGTCTATATTTGCCTAGTTCAGCGATTAATCCTATAAATTATCCTCCGCTTCCTGAACACTCTGAAATAAGTGTTGTGGTGATTTGGGTTTCTCCAAGTGTACTTATAAGTAATAGCAAATCATACGATGCTTTTTTGCCCTTCATGCATTGCGGGCTTTTTAAAATACCTTTGGAGGAGATCAGTTTTAAGTCATCTTATCTATCACCTTGTTTCCTCCTAATCTTAAAAATTCAGAGTAAACCCACATTTCAACAAAAAGCTAAAGCACATATTGTGTGGGCTTTATCTGGAGAGTGGAGTGGAATCTAAATACCTATATACTCGTAGATTAATACCTTATACTCGTAGATTTATACCTACTTTATCATACTCAAAATTTTGCTGAATTTCTGCCTTTGATTGAGACGGCAGAAATTTAAGTAATTCATACAACTGTTTAGTTTGGATACTTTATTATTTTATTAGATTTTAGTGAATTTTCTTTAAAAAAATTCACTAACAAGGATGTCAAAATTGACAATTCTGGTAGTCGTGCATTAGTAAGCATTAGCGCTTTGTGGGTTGAAAATACGGCTCGAAATGACTAACAACCTCCTAGATCTGTGTCTCAGTCGCCATTTCCCTTCATTTCGTTAAAATATGAGAAAAAAATCAATGTTAAACAAAAATTGTATGGTGTAGATAATCAAGACGTTAAAAAATTAATATACTAGAGTATATACCTGTTAGTACATACATCTGTCATGTCGACAATGGCCGAGAGGTGGCGGAAGCAGTGTGGAGTTTTCCTTTCGACATTATCTTAGATGGAAGATAACATCATATTCATCCATTTCGAAAACATCATATTCATATTCATAATATGATGTTTTCGAAATGGATGAATATGATGTTATCTTCCATCTAAGATAATATCGAAAAGAAAACTCACTGACCTGCGACGACGATCTTGTTACTCCATCAACCACTATAGTTAATGCTTCGCAATAATTTGCAAGGTTTTAAAAATTCAATTTCAATTATTGACACATTGAAAGTAGTTTATCTTGTTTATATTAAATGGAACAGCCTGTATTTTGTTGATCCATCTTATATAAAAAGTAATTCCCTTCCATATGACACCAGAGTTACCTACACGCAAGTATAATGGTTTTCATACTAATCATACTTTTATGATTGTAAATGCCATTTTCACATTAAAACGAAAATCTTTCAACGTAATAAAAACATTTAATTTCAAAACTAAGCCAACTTAATTAAACATGAAATTAACGAAATGGCAGAGGTGATAAACAAAACAAAAAAAAAAACAAAAAAACACATCAAAAACTATCAAAAGGCCAAAAGATATAAACTATAAAAGATGCTCTATATGTTTGTCATCTTGCTCTATACAAAGAGCAATTCTATCTTCAAAAGATTTTTTTGTGCATATTTCAGAATGTTTGGTGTAATTGAGGAAAAAGCGTTCGCTATTCTCAATTTTATATCTTCTGGAGCGGAGGGGGGGGGGGGTTAGTGTATACAATATTTTTTTATAACTGTTACATCATATTCATCCAAAAATCAAGATATCTGACGAACGGTAATATATAGGTATAGAGATCTTCCACGAAAGTGGGCCTTATTTTTTCCGCAGAGTTCCAAACCGTTATCAAATATATGGTGTTACATACGAAAAAGCATAACTTTTGAGGTGTCACACTTTATTGGACCACCTTGTATATTAGAAAATAATTTTAAATTCTACCCCATCTTGACGTCCATAATCCTCCGTCATTAAAAAATCGATATAATAAAATATGTAGACGTGATACTCCGTGCCGTTAGTCGTGGGACACTGTATTATATATATATATATATATATATATATATATATATATATATATATATATATATATATATATTGTGTGTGTGTGTGTGTTCGAAAAGGTTTCCGTGGTCATTAGTGAGAGAGTTGCTTACCGGGTTGAACTGCCCCTAGAGTTTAATAAATCTCGACGTTTCGGTTTCTGTTTTGGAGCCATTTTGAAGAGGTTAAGGGTATATGAAAGGAAACGAACTGTAAGACCTCAATCTATCTACTCTCCAAAACTCCCTGGAGATCGTCTCTAAGGGCTCATGTGTTCAACCCTAGAGCCGAGATATCAACATTTTCTTATTTATTTTATTTATTTATGTATTATTAAAGTTATATAATGCATCTCACAATTTTGTTAAACATCCTCTTTCCAAATTTCTTCTATCCAAATGATTTTAATGAATGTAACTTTTTAATTTTTCTTCTTCTGATATCGACACTCCCACTTCACTTCTATTTAATCATTAACATTAATTTTAAGTCAATCTCTTCAAAAACTTCAAAAATCTCCAGCACGAAAATTTTGACATTTCTACTTGACAGTTATATTATATATATATATATATATATATATATATATATATATATATATATATATATATATATATATATATATATATATATATATATATATATATATATATATATATATATATATATATATATATATATATATATATATATATATACATACATATGTTTACAGGGAGGCTGGTAAGTGGTTGCATTCCTTTGAGACAGTGATAGTACATCTCTTTTCCAACATAATAAACCGTATATCACATTATACAAAGTCCTCAGGTTTTCGAGTTATTTCACTTTTAATCATTTTTCGAAAACTCATCATGTGTTGCTACTAATATTCAAATTTTAGAAAAAGTGGTAAGCACTTCCTCAATTTTTTCTTCCTTCAGATAGTGAGGACATCAACTCACGTTGTGCAATCATTACTATGTTGAACAGGATAATAGTAAAGAAATGTGAGGGCAAAAATTATCAGTATCGTAAAAAAAAATTAAATCAATTAAACATTTCAAAGACGTTTATTTTGAAAATTTGATAACAAAAAATTGCTACAAATACTGTAAAAAACTTCACCGGTTCTCTAGCTTTCTTGTGATGTGCGAATTGTTAATTGTCTACTAGTTACATAGATATCTCACATGCAATGATGCGACATAGGTACATATTATTTACTCGCCATATAGTTTGCAAGTTAAGGATATAGTTTGCAAGTTATTTAAGGTTGCTATGAAAATAATAGCAAAATGTCAATTATAATTTACTGAGACATTTGTCACATTTGATTGTTAACGCGTGTGATACTTACGTGAAAAAGTTGTTTGATTTGATGATGGCAACATTTACGAATGCTGAATATGCAGATATTTTATTCATTTACGGTTTGTATAATGGAAATGTGGCTGAAGCTCAACGTGAATATGTACGGCGCTTTCCAGATAGGCAGTACCTCAGACGGATTCGTGAAACTGGCTCCGTTAATAAAATTCATCGTGAAGTTTCAACCTCGAGGCTCAATTATAGGGTAGATGGTAGATGAGGACATTTTGGACTCTTTTGAAGAATATCCCACGACAAGCACTAGGAAAGTTTCCTCTTCTCTGGGCGTATCGCAGTGGAAAGTATGGTCAGTTCTGTGTCGGGAAAGACAGCACCCTTACCATTACATGCCAGTTCAAGGATTGCAGATAGGTGATCCAACAAGAAGGCTACAATTTGGCATTTTCTGTTGGACGCTGTTAATGAAGATAGAAATTTCCTCTCTAGAATTATGTGGACCGACGAGTCAAAATTCACTAAGGAAGCAATATTTAATTGTCATAATTCTCATTACTGGTCTATGGAGAACCCCAGATTAACTAAGGTAACAAGTTATCAAAGACGATTCAGTGTGAATGTTTGGATTGGTGTGATTGGTAACAATCTGGTAGGCCCTCATTTCTTTCCAGATAACCTAAATGGTAAAGATTATGAAAATTCCTTATCACATGATTTTATGGAGTTACTGGATGACATACCACTAGCAAACAGATGCGATATGATTTTCCAGCAAGACGGATGTCCGGCGCACTATTGTCATAACGTGAGGGCGCTATTAGATCGCTGGTTTCCAAACAAGTGGATTGGGAGGGAGGGACCAATAACGTGGCCGCCAAGGAGCCCCGATTTAACTCCAATAGATTTCTATGCATGGGGTCATAAGAAACAAATCGTTTACGAGGTGAAGATTCACACACGAGAGCAACTGATTTACAGCAGCAGGACAAATCAAAAGCAATTTTTCTAGTAGGATTACTAAAACAGAAATTTGCAAACGAGCTCGTGCGTGTATAAGAAATGGAGGTAACCATTTTGAGAATAGTTTGTGCGACTTTTTTAGTTAAGTTAAGCTTTTTACAGTATTTGTTGAAATTTTTTGTTATCAAATTTTCAAAATAAACGTCTTTGAAATGTTAAATTGATTTGAATTTTTCACGATACAGATAAGTTTTGCCCTCACATTTCTTTACTATTATCCTATTCAATATAGCAATGATTGCACAGCGTGAGTTAATGTCTACACTAGGTATCTGAAAGAAAAACAAATTTTGGAAGTGCTTACCACTTCTTCTAAAATTTGATTAGTAGCAACACACGATGAATTTTTGAAAAATTATAAAAAGTAAAATAACTCGAAAACCAGAGGACTTTGTTTAATGTGATATATGATTTATTATGTTGTAAAAGAGATGTAATATCACTGTCTCAAAGTAATGCAACCACTTACCAGCCACCATGGATATATATATATATATATATATATATATATATATATATATATATATATATATATATATATATATATATATATATATATATATATATATATATGTAATACTTGATTTTTGGGTTGAACCGAGTCTAAAATTGTTTCAAACTGGACGATCTCGTTTTGATGATATTTTCACGGGATATTGGGGCTCTCGTATTTCGATTCGGGAGTTTTAATCTGCCTCCTTCCAAAATCTCTAGTGAATCTTTATTTAAAAAAATTAACTAATAGAGAGGTATCGATGGTGAGACTTGCAAAATTTATTTCAAATGAGCGCGAATTAGGACCTCTAGAACCCATATCCGGGGTCAGTTTGAATTTTTATATGTTTATATATATATATATATATATATATATATATATATATATATATATATATATATATATATATATATATATATATATATATATATATATATATCCGTCTGATAACTCAAAAAATAATTAACCGATTTCGATGAAACTCGGCAAGTGCCTTTCTTTTATTAATGGCTTGGATGAGTTCGTTGGCCAGGAAAATCGGACGGGGTTTTCCGGGAAAATTTTGAGTTTTCTTTATAAAAAAAAATCCGAAAATTTCGATAAAATTTGGTCTACATATTGCTTTGGGAGAGACCTGACTATGTACCAAAATTCAGATTTCTAGGGTTACAGAAAATTGAGCTATTCATATTTGAAACATTTATGTTTAAATCATAGATCAAGTATGTGGTTGCTGTTGGTTAGTCAATGACAGCTGCTATTATTGTCATTGACTCATAAAATTCATTTTTAAGTTTGAGAGAAATGCCAATAATACTGAATTCACTGATTGTTAATCATTGGCAGCATTTATGATTATATATAACCCTATTGTAATTTATCATCATTTATCACCTCTGTAGTATAATTATTTTTTTCCTTACAACTCGCATCGTTTTTAGTCAATTGTTGTTATTAATATTCAATAGTTTCTTCCATAAATTTGCTCTTACCGAACACACACGGCTTCCATTGACTTCTGCTTCTGCGGCTGTTACAGTCCTTTTAGAGGTCCAGTTGTAACCACTCATCCAGCCAGTGTTGCCAGTTTAAGTATAAATAGTGTAGTACCTTTTAGTTTGTGTACACTCCATTTACTTTTTATATTTCTTCTTTGCTGCACATATCAAGACAAATTATGTTGTTAGTTTGTATACAGTGTGGTCTAGAAGTAATTGTACACAGAGCAGCAGTGGAAATTCAACCAAATTTACCTCAGTCCAAAAGTCAACATTAAAAGAGATATGGGATATATCTTTTAGTGAATTTTTATTTAAAAAAATTCACTAATAGAGAGGTATCGATGGTGAGACTTTGCAAAAATTCTTTTAAATGAGTGCGAACTAGTACCCCTAGAACCCATATCCATGTCAGTTTCAATTTTTATATGTTTATATATATATATATATATATATATATATATATATATATATATATATATATATATGTATATATATATATGTATATATATATATATATATATATATATATATATATATATATATATATATATATATATATATGTATCCAACCGCTAACTAAAAAAATAAATAACCGATTTCGATGAAACTTGGCAAGTGCCTTTCTTTTATTAATGGCTTAGATGAGTTCGTTAGTCAGAAAAATCGGACGGGGTTTTCCGGGGAAATTTTGAGTTCTTTTCGAAAAAAAATTTTTTCTCCGAAAGTAACAAATCTGTTTTAATGAAATTTAGTATATATATTACCTCAGGAGAGATCTTACTACGTACCAAAATTCAACTTTCTAAGTTAAGAGAAAATTGGGTTATTAAAATTTTAATTTTTCTTTCGAAAAAAATTTTTTTCTCCGAAAATTACAAAGTTATTTTAATGAAATTTTGTGGATATCTTGCTTTAGAAAAGACCTTACTACGTATTAAAATTAAACTCTCTAAGTTTATAGAAAATTGAGTTATTTAAATTTGAAGCATTTAATAAAAATTCACTACCATAACGCACTTGCTGCGTCCCGAGTTTTTTTTAAATCTAAACACTCTGTAGGCGTCAGAGAGTTTATTATCAGTAATCTGGATAAAGGAAATAAAAATATTTATTTCCGGTATGTTAATAAAAAGAAATTACTTCAGATTGTATAAAATAAGTTATAAAATTGTAATAACATTCAACGGTTAATTAAATTTGTGAAATTTTTTAATTAATAAAAGAGAATCTTGACAGGTATGAATAATTTTAACGTACACTTGTTACACTTTAAAATTTATGAAATCCGTTAATTCATATATACAATTTTCATGAACATTAAACCATATATATTATAAGTGGCGATTATTATCCAGATCTTATTAGAAAATAAATGTTAAGAAGTATTATAAATCAACCTTATGTAAACATATAGAGAGTTTCATTTTAAAATTCAAACAGATCGCGCACATGCCACAGAAAAACTAATGACTTCATTAAAAACTGACAGCAAAGTTTGGAAATATATTACTACTTTCACTGGAAAATATGAACGTGTAAGCAGAAAAATTATTAATTCACGTGGTAAAACTAATTACCAATTGTAATGTAATAAGTGTAGATGCATATCTTTACTATATCCACCTACCTTCAAAAAATGTAACCACCTGTCATGTTACTTTTCATCATGTAAGATTGATTTATATTACATATTTGGTAATAAATTAATTTCCAAAAAGTCTGGACGCAGCAAGTGCGTTATGAAAGTGAATTTTCATAAATATGTTCTCAATAGCAAATATCTCTCTAATCAGGCATCAATCTGGTCACCGGTATAGCCTATATAGTAGAAACAATATACCATATTTTATCAAAATAACTCATTGTTTGAAAATGTACAAAAATTCTCCGAAAATAAACTTAAAATGTTTCCGAAAAAACTGGTTTCCTAGCCAACAAACCTTAGGTTAATAGCAAATTGAGTTATTGGCATTTGAAGCATTTAATGAGAATTCGTTACCGAAACGCACTTACTGCTTCTCGTTTTTTTTCATACAAAGATGCATCATATTTCGACAAAAAATGCAAAAATGTAGTAATAAAAGGGTGTTCGAAAAAAATTTGTAGCGATCACCAACGACTTATGGGCGACCCTGTGATTGTCAAAATAATTTTATAAGAAGTGGCTCAAGACACTCTATAGTTAACTTATACCATTTTTTCTTGCATTTTGTATAATAACAATTATATTGAGCTTTACCGTAGAAATGCGTCACCTTAATTTCCCGGGGTATGAGCTCCATACTTCTTTTAGATTGCATGGAGGCGTGTGTGCGTACATCCGTAACAATCTACCCTGCACCAGACTCCCCAATTTAGAAGCTGGAAGAAAATACATACTATGGATAAAACTCTCTCTCAGGGCTGTAACTAAATTCATCTGTTGCATTTATAGATCACCTTCTGACAACAACTTTGTCCAGCTCTTTGCCTACCTTTCTGAAAAAACCGATCATCTGATTTCTGAATATCCTTCCTCCGAGATCACCATTCTTGGTGACTTCAATGTCCATAATAAGGAATGGCTAGGATCTTCAAAAACCGATCCACAAGGAAGAGCAGCGGAGGCCTTTGCAGTCAGCAATTCTCTAGCCAATATGGTTCAGCAACCTACTTACTTTCCTCGCATCCCAACACACAGCTCAAATCTATTGGATCTCCTTCTTACTACAAATCCTGACTGCTATAAGATATCAGTCACCGCCCCCCTGGGTCGCTCAGACCACGGCATGGTCACTGCTTCCTGCGCAATGCAACCCGAGGTCACACAGTCATCACACCCACGTATTATTTGGCACTACAACTTCGCGAACTGGAACAAAATGCGTGATTACTTTTCCTCATTTCCATGGGCGCCTGTCTGCTTCTCTCATCCTGACCCCTCTGATATCTCACAAAACGTCACCGAAATTATCCAAGCTGGCATGTAATTATTTATTCCACGTACACAGAAAACCTCTGCAGCCACTCAAAAGCCCTGGTTCTCTAAATCCTGTGACAAGGCCAGACTTGAAAAGGTCAAACCTCGCAAAAAACTTCTACACAATCCCAGTCAAGAAAACCGCCAAGCATTTAACGACGCAAGAAACCGCTATGTCCGCATTCTTTCTGAGGCAAAAAACTCGTTTAATAACCACATCAAAAACAAAGTCCTCTTAAGCTCCAGCGGCAGCAAACCCTTCTGGATTCTTGCTAAATCTATTGGGAATAATTTCTGCAAGAGCACGTTCCCACCTCTTGTCTCAGGGGATGAAATTGTTTCTACCGCGCTGGACAAGGCTGAACTTTTTGCCTCGTTGTTCGCCGGCAATTCTACTCTCAACCCACGTCCAAATGTTCAACCACCAACAGTCCCCAATGTTGCGCATAAAATGACTGATATCATTTTCAAAACTAGAAAGGTACGAAAGATGCTCTCTTCTCTTAATACTAGGAAAGCCTCTGGCCTTGACAAGATCCCAGCAATTGTTCTCAAAAAATGCGCACCAGAACTTGCTCCTGTCCTGACTCGCCTGTTTCAGACATCTTACAATAGAGGCATATTCCCTAGTAACTGGAAAACTGCTCGAGTACAACCCGTCTCCAAGAAAGGATCGAAAGCGCTTTCTAGCAACTACAAGCCTATTTCTCTCCTTTCAGTCATCTCTAAAGTGATGAAAAAGTATATAAACACCGAATTACTAAAATTTCTTGAAAAACACAGTCTAATCCACGACAGGCAGTATGGATTCCGTCAGCGCAGATCAACTGCCGACCTCCTTTCTTTTGTCACCCATTCTTGGAACAAGTCTATGGAACTACACGGTGAGTCCCAGATTGTCGCTCTAGACATATCCAAAGCATTCGACCAGGTCTGGCAGGCAGCGCTGCTTAATAAACTACCGGCCTATGGCCTACCACCAAAACTCTGTACGTGGACAGCAAATTTCCTCTCCAACCGGAGCATTTCTGTTGTCGTGGATGGCCATTCCTCTAAACGGTATCCAGTTAATGCAGGAGTTCCTCAAAGTTCAGCTTTAGCCCCTACTTTGTTTCTTCTCCACATCAATGAAAAAATAAAATAAAAAAAACCCGTATATACGTAAACAGATAAACACTCAATGTAAACCCGGATATGGATTCTAGGGGCCTTAGTTTGCGGTCATTTGAAGAAATAATTTTAAAATTCAAAAGTCGCGGTCACCCCAATAACGAATTTTTCCTACAAAAATTAACCGAAAATTATAGACCGTTGAACCATTAACATAACTAAAACTACTGCCAAAGCATCAGAGTAAGGGTCTATTTGAAAATAATTTTCTGTAAATATTTTAGTAAAAGGAAGTACAATGACGGTTGAAACTGAAACTTCAAGGTTTGTAAACACTCTTCTTGCGACACTTTGTTTACAGAATCCGTATTGGTTTCAGGTTCTTTGCCTAAATGTTGCCAATTTTGACGTTTCTAATCGCGACTTTGACGTTTTGTGGAAAACTGCAATTTTAGTGAATTTTCGTAGAAAAAATTCACTAAAGAGGAGATCCCGACTTTTGAATTTTGAAAAATTTTTGCAAATGAGCGCAAACTGGAACCCCTAGAACCCATATCCGGAGTCAGTTTAAATTTTTATATATATATATATATATATATATATATATATATATATATATATATATATATATATATATATATATATATATATATATATATATGTATATATATATATATATATATATATATATATATATATATATATATATATATATATATATATATATAACTCAAAAAATAATGAGCCGATTTTGATAAAATTTGGCATGTACCTGCCTTTTGTAAATGGCTTGGATAAGTTCGTTAGTCAGGAAAATCTTACGAGGTTTTCCTGGAAAAAATTTTGTTCATTCAAAAAATTTTTTTATCTTAAAAAATAAAAAAGCTATGATAACCAAATTTGGTGGGTAGGTTTATGATATAAAAAGTAAACTACAAACCAAAATATAGATTTCTATGTCACAAGAAAAAAAAGTTATAATAAAATATTTTGTGCCAGATCATTTCTATGACAATTCACTACCATAAGGCACTTGCTGCGTCCAGGCTTTCTTTTATTGTGTTCTAGCAAAGCTCGTTAATCAGACTGAGTTATTTTTTACTGTTAATGTTTGCAATAAATTTTAAAACCATAGCATTTGTGAATAGAGAATCAGGAAATCTTTCAAATGAAGTATAGCAAGCCACTACTTCCGATTTAAAAATTTGGCGGTTACAACTCTTACTCAAAAGGGATCAAATGTAGGAGTGAAGTTTTCACGTTGCAGGATGTCATTTTAGTGAATTTTCCTAGAAAAAATTCACTAATGCGGAGATTCCGACTTTTGAATTTTGAAAAGACTTTTGCAAATGAGTGCGAACTAGGACCCATAGAACCCGTATCCGGGGTCAGTTTCAATTATAATATGTTTATATATATATATATATATATATATATATATATATATATATATATATATATATATATATATATATATATATATATATATATATATATATATATATATATATATATATATATATGTTCAGAAAGATTTTCGCGGTCTTTAATGTAAGACATATTTGGTTCTCGGGTTGAACCGCGTCCAGAATTTAGGAAAACTCGACGTTTCGGCTCCTGTTTTGGAGCCATTTTAAATAGGTAAAGGAAATATGTAAAGACATTCTAAGGCCTCAATCTGCCTACTCTTTAGAGTGGTGGACAAAGGTGGATAAAGGAAATATGTAAGGACACTCTAAGGCCTCAATCTGCCTACTCCTTAGAGTGGTGGACAAAGGTGGGTAAAGGAAATATGTAAGGACACTCTAAGGCCTCAATCTGCCTACTCCTTAGAGTGGTGGACAAAGGTGGGTAAAGGAAATATGTAAGGACACTCTAAGGCCTCAATCTGCCTACTCCTTAGAGGGGTGGACAAAGGTGGGTAAAGGAAATATGTAAGGACATTCTAAGGCCTCAATATGCCTACTCTTTAGAGTGGTGGACAAAGGTGGGTAAAGAAAATATGTAAGGACACTCTAAGGCTTCAATCTGCCTACTCCTTAGAGTGGTGGACAAAGGTGGGTAAAGGAAATATGTAAGGACACTCTAAGGCCTCAATCTGCCTACTCCTGAGAGTGGTGGACAAAGGTGGGTAAAGAAAATATGTAAGGACATTCTAAGGCCTCAATATGCCTACTCTTTAGAGTGGTGGACAAAGGTGGGTAAAGAAAATATGTAAGGATACTCTAAGGCCTCAATCTCCCTACTCCTTAGAGTGGTGGACAAAGGTGGGTAAAGGAAATATGTAAGGACACTCTAAGGCCTCAATCTGCCTACTCCTTAGAGCGGTGGACAAAGGTGGGTTGGGTTGTTGTAGCTCGATTATGGGGCCTCAATCTGCTTACTCGCCGGAGATCGTCTGTGAGGTCTCAGTGTGTTCAACCCTAGGCCTCCCTCTGAGAAATTGATGCCTGCTTGCATTAAAAAGATATATTTGCTATTAAAAATATTTTTATGAAAATTCACTTCCATAACGCACTTGCTGAGTCCAGTTTTTTTTCTTCGATAATCTGATGAAAGCTTAGCCGAGTTCAGCTTACCCAACACCGCAATCATTATGACAACATAAACTTAAACAATAATCAACATAATATTTTAGAAATAGTAAATTTAAGGTAACTTTTTGTGAATAAAATAGCTGTGCCTTCTTATTTATTTTTAGATCAATTTCTTTACGTGAAGTGGCTCTAGGTTTGAATATATCGTAGACACTATAAGATATTCATGTCAGTCAACATTTACAACCAGGCGGGATACCATCAGACGACGGAGGTATTGCAACTGGTTGACAGAAAATTTAAATGAAAATGAAAATTTCCTAAATATAATAATTTGATCAAATGAGTCTAAGTTCACAAATTGTAAAATATTTAATAAAAACAATAAGCCATTACTGGTCAGTGGAAAATCCGAGGCAAAATGGGAAAAGGAGACCACAATGTCGTTTTGCACAAAATATTTAGATGGGTATGATAGTAAACCGCTTTGGTTGGAATAGTTTTGTATGAAGAAACATTACACAACGAAAGAAACCTCAATCTTCTTCGTACATATGTCCCAGAGATTTTAGATAACATTCCTTTAGACCAAGTTAGACATGTACGGTGGTAGCAGGCTGGTATAACGGCTTACAATACGGTAACCGTGGGAACTACTTACATCAAGAATATCCAAATCACTAGATCGGAAAATGCGGAGTGGTAGACTGCCCTGCAAGATATCCAGACTTCAATCCACTTCATTGAAATTTACCAAAGATATATTCCAGCAAACATGGAGGAACTAAGTGCAAGATTCCACAATGCATTCAATACAATTCCCAGGAGGAAATCACTCAAATTTGAAGGGGGCAGTAAACCTAAAAAATGTCTTAAAGGTATATATATATATATATATATATATATATATATATATATATATATATATATATATATATATATATATATATATATATATATATATATACATAAACATATAAAATATTAACCTGACGTCGGATATTGGTTTTAGGTGTCCCAGTTCTTCTCAAAAGCCGCGATTCTCTCAATATAGTTTTTTCTACCAAATTTTGCTAAAGCTACTACCTAACTAAAGGAGCCGCTGAAGACCGCGCAGAATCATGGTTCTGCAACAAGGCTACATCGCCTTTGGGCTGAAATGATGATGGCGAGGAATATTTATTGTGTATTTGGATCATTAAGGCACAAAGCGTGCGGAAAATATCACTAAACTTTTCCACAAAATTAAAATATGTTAGAATAAACTGCACCATGTGTGGAGCAAATGAATCATTGAGTTCTTGTTATTAATTAGATGGCACTCCTGAATCATATTCAAATTGTGTTAAAAGCCTTGCTTCACTTTCTTCTCGACCACGACTATTTTCTTCACATTCGATTGTTTTCTAAGATAACGCCTGAAAAAATACAGCAACATCCAGAGTGGGGAATTAAAAAGTTTCATTATAAGAGATGTGATGTTAGCGGTCGCGCCTTCAGTGAGTCTAGGCACTGAAAATTAACTCGAGAAACTATTAGATTTTCTAACGGTGTAAAAATCAGTGAACGTTTCAGATATATGAAAATTAATTTTGTTATCTACACACAATCGGTAATTAGTGAGCTTGAAGGAAATTAATGGTCTTTAGTTGCAACAAGTGACTTGGAACAGTTACAATAAAATATATTCGTGCCGCTAAATAATTTAAACTTCAGTGTAATATTTTATTTGTGGAAACTTGAATAGTGGATATACCTATTTAATAATAGTTGAAAATGTAAGTAATTGAAAAGCATTTTGATTTAATTTATATGCGAGTTAAATTTAACATTTCCTGCATGGGGACGTATGTTTTTAGTGAATTTTTATTAAAAAAATTCACTAATAGAGAGGTATCGATGGTGAGACTTTGCAAAAATTCTTTCAAATGAGCGCGAATTAGGACCCTTAGAACCCATATCCGGGGTCAGTTTGAATTTTTATATGTTTATATATATATATATATATATATATATATATATATATATATATATATATATATATATATATATATATATATATATATATATACAAAATTTACAATTTCGGCAAAAATATGGGTAGTTGAGAAAGGTTTGCAGTTGGAAAAGTATTATGGAGTGATTAGTATTAATTGTAAATGGAGGTATCAGGTGAAACATTAGAAGAACGAAATGGAAGAGAAAATAAATTTTTTGGAATGTCAAAATTTTAAGGTTGTTGAATTTGGAGTGTTGTCAAGCAGTTTTGGATGCAACTATGTATAAAATTATGTTAATATTCACCACAAGTCTTAGACTTATTGAATAAACATGTTGTAAAATTTTAAGCAATAAAGGTAATAATATATATATATATATATATATATATATATATATATATATATATATATATATATATATATATATATATATATATATATATATATATATATGTATCCGTCTGATAACTCAAAAAATAATTAACCGATTTAGATGAAACTCGGCAAGTGCCTTTCTTTTATTAATGGCTTGGATGAGTTCGTTGGCCAGGAAAATCGGACGGGGTTTTCCGGAAAAATTTTGAGTTTTCTTTCGAAAAAAATTTTTTTTTCCGAAAATTTCGATAAAATTTGGTCTACATATTGCTTTGGGAAATACTTAACTATGTGCCAAAATTCAGCTTTCTCGGGTTACAGAAAATTGAGCTATTCAAATTTGAAACATTTATGTTTAAATCATAAGTATGTGGTTGCTGTTGGTTAGTCAATGCTTTTCTTATTGACTCATGAAATTCATTTGTAAGTTTCCGAGAAATGTCAATAATACTGAATTCACTGATTGTTAATCATTGGAAGCATTTACGATTATATATAACCCTATTGTAATGTATTATCATTTATCACCTCTGTAGTATAATTATTTTTGCCTTACAACTCGCAGCGTTTTTAGTCAATTGTTGTTATTAATAGTCAATAGTTTCTTTCCGAATACACAAACCTTCCATTGACTTCTGCTTCTGCCGCTGTTACAGTCCTTTTATTTAGAGCTAGAGTTGTAACCACTCATACAAACAGTGTTTTTTAACCACGTGGCTGGGCGACTGACCGAATTCATTCCCAGTTGCTGTTGATTAGTGATGGGAAAAACTGTTATATTGCTTTAACAGGTCGCACCTGTTACTGTTATTTAGAAATAACAGTTAAATATAACAGGTTGAAATTAACAGTATGAACTATGAATTATTAAGAATTCCACGTAGACGTAGTAACAGTAGCTGAACCTGTCCGGTGGTGTAGTTGGGTAATGTTTAAAATAAAAAATATTCTTGTATTATGTTTAAAACAATTAATAACTTTTTTATTAAAAAAATGATGGAGGTTTTTTTTGGGTATTCATCACTAATAATAATTTGGTAAAAAATTCAACAATGCAGAATTTCTTTCGAATTTTCTTAACTAATTAAGTATTAGTTAAGCATTGAGCTTGAAAACCTCTATAGCCATCTTTTCCTTGAAAATGAGAGCTATATGAAATAAATGAATTATTGTAAGCAAAAAATAAAATAAATAATTAAAAAAAAATTAAAACTAATTTTTTTCTCTCTACCTATAGAGCGAAGTGTGTCTGGTTTCAACTATACCGGGTACAGGGAATATTTTTATAATTTCATTAAAATTGAAACTGTTTCTGAGATTTTTTAAGTTTCAGGGATTTTTTATTTTGCAGTAGTAATAAAAAAAAGATGTTTAAAATCGGACCTATTTCTTAGATTTCCAAAGTGAAAAGTAAAAAGGAATATTGATTTATTAGTTACATAAGGCAAAGAAGAATGAGCAAAAAACTACCTAATATAATATAATACCTAAGGACTCACGTTAAAGCATAACTGTACGTTTGTATACATATAAGTTTTTTCTTAAAACAAAAATGCCATCAGCATATCGAGTTATCTAATGAAGATTGAGTTTACGTCAACGTCTATGTGATTATTTTTTTATATACGCGGTGACCTGATTTTATTTTTACAGTGATATAGTTCATTTTTAATAATTTTCACTTGCTACATATACAGCCTTTTTATTTACATTTTTCATATTTTGTGTTTGTTTATAAATTGTAAATATATGTGTGTGTCTTGTGTGAATCAACAACCTGTCAAAATTTAAGAGTTTCATTGTACCCACGACCCTACGTTCCCAAAGCTGTGAGCACACTAGTATAAAGTAGTATGTTATGAAGTAAAGTCCGCTCTATACTCTATACCCCATTCCCAGTCTCATGTCCATTCATCCTGTTATAACAGTTGCGGATGAAAACAGTATTATGTTATGAAGTAAAGTCCGCTCTATACCCCATTCCCAGTCTCATGTCCATTCATCCTGTTATAACAGTTGCGGATGAAAACAGAAGCTGCTTCATCGTAGCAGTGCAACAGAAACAGATACGACAACAGAAACAGATACGACTCACTGCGCAACAGCATCCCCTCCACTGTACCTGTTATTTGTATATATCCATAACAGGTTGTTACTGCAGCGGCTCGACAACAGTTAAAATATAACAGACTGTTAAATATCAACCCATCACTACTGTTGATTTACTCATATTCTCTTAATATGTTTGAAGATGTGGTGTCTACTTCATTCCAAGTCACTATTAACCGACTATTTATGAAATCAAATAAGTAAATTAAATCGATTGTCATAAAATATGTAGTGTATTAAGACAAGGGAAAAAGAAATAAAACATATATAACTGTGCACATTTTGATTATATTTTAGGGTGCTTGAGAGAGGTATTGTCACAGCATAATATCTTATTAAAGTTCATTTGTAAATAGGTTTAATTTCTATATGTTTATATATATATATATATATATATATATATATATATATATATATATATATATATATATATATATATATATATATATATATATGATAACTCAAAAAATAATTAACCGATTTCGATGAAATTTGGCAAGTGCCTGTCTTTTATTAATGGCTCGGATGAGTTCGTTATCCAGAAAAATCAGACGGGGTTTTCCGGAAAAATTTTGAGTTTTCTTTCGAAAAAATTTTTTTTCTCCGAAAGTAACAAGGCTGTTTCAATGAAATTTACTATATATGTTGCCTCAACCTTACTACGTACCAAAATTCAACTTTCTAAGTTTAGAGAAAATTGAGTTATTCAAATTTTAAATTTTCTTTCGAAAAAAATTTTTTTCTCCGAAAATTACAAAGTTATTTTAATGAAATTTTGTGGATATCTTGCCTTAGGAAAAACCTTACTACGTATTGAAATTAAACTCTCTAGGTTTATAGAAAATTGAGTTATTTAAATTTGAAGCATTTAATAAAAATTCACTACCATAACGCACTTGCTGCGTCCCGAGTTTTTTTTTACTTTGGGGAATGGTAGTGCTAGTCCCACCAAATCTTTCAAACGCCCTGCTGAACACTCCATGATATATGGCTGACGTCGATCGGGAAAACTGCTCTTTGCTATGTATACGACGATCATCCCCATTGCAGTAGCCATTATCAGAAAGCATTTATGCGCATTCTTCATTAGAAAAAAGAAAATTGAGAAGCAGCAAGTCCGTTATGGTAGCGAATTTTCATTAACTGCTTCAAATTTCAATAGCTTAATTTGCTATTAACCTATAAGGTTGACCAAGAAACGAGTTTTTCGGGAACACTTTAAGTTGACTTTCAGAAATTTTTGTACATTTTCAGATAATAAAGTTATTTTGATGAAAGTTGACACATTGTTTCTGGTTTGTTGGTATACTGGTAATCAAGTTTGATGCCTGCTTTCTTAAAAAAAAAAACACATATTTTAATGAAAATTCACTACCATAAAGCAGTTGCTGCGTCCAGACTTTTTAAAATCGAAACTTAAAAATTAATAAAGAATATATAAACCTTGGATAAATAATCACTTCAAGCTAACAACTGTAGCACGTTGGAAAAACCGGAAAACTAAGATCTAAATAAACATAATGTAGAAGCCTGAGGCTGGAACATTGTAAACAAAAGCTTAATTTTAGTACACTTAGAAACTTTTTGTAAATATTTTTTGTAATTTAAATCAGTAAAGGTTTATGTTATGTTATCTATGATTCTCGTGCGATTATTCAAGTTAAGCAACCTCAGGCGTGGTCAGTGCTTGGATGGGTGACCGCCTGGGAGCATCGTGTGCTCTTACCTCTTTTTTTAGGTAGTCACATTTCTGTTTTATTCTTATTAGCGAATTTTTATTTAAAAAAATGAAGCCTTTTTTATTTAAAAAAATTCGCTAATAGAGAGGTATCGATGGTGAAACTGCAAAAATTTAAAAAAATATTTTTTTTTGAAAAAAAATTGTATCTAAAAAATAAGCAAGTTATTTTATTAAAATTTGGCTCATATTTTGCCCTCGTAAACAGCTTACTCCACCAAAACTCAACTTTCTAGGTTTATAGAGAATTGAGTTATACAAATTTGAAGCATTTAATGATAATTCGCTACCATAACGCACTTGCTGCGTCCAGACTTTTCTGATATCTACAGATTCAGATTAGGCTTCTCGTAAATAGCAACTCCTGATTGTTTATTGTGTCATACTTTCGTAACCTGTCCGTTTAAAACTTAATTTGGAGATTTTGTTTGCAATGGCAGCGTAACTCTGCTTTATCTGCCTGACCTTGTCTAACATTATAGGCACCCATTTAGAGGTAATTTCAGGTCATATCGTAGATTACTGATTTTTTATTTAGTTATAACTCACGATCTAGTAAACCAATTGAGTTCAAATTTGGTAGGTAGGACCACTTGTACAATGTGTACGTGCTTGTCAAGTTTCAGTTTAATATTTCTAGTAATTAGAAATATATTGCGTTTTCAAGCAGTTTTTTGCAGTTTTTGCTAAAAGTATTTGATTGTCAAAACTGTCTAACGAACTCATCCAAGCTATTAACAAAATAAAGGGAATTGACAAATTTGGTTGCGATTGGTTAAGTATTTTTTGAGTTATCGGTTGGATACACACACAAATATATATGTATATATATATATATATATATATATATATATATATATATATATATATATATATATATATATATATAAGCTTTTTAAATTACCTTGCATTTGGGTTCTAGGGGCCCTAATTCGCGCTCATTTGAAGAAATTTTCCAAAAGTATCACCATCGATACCTCTCTGCATAATTTTGTTGATTTTTCTTTCACAAACATGAAACATCAACAAATAATAAATGACACTTAAGTTGCCATGGCTTTGTTTGTCTTTGCCATGTTGAAGTCATGGCACTCTTTTGAAACTTCGTTTATTTTATACCGAATATTGTTGTCCTAAAGAGTCGTAAGAAGGACGAAACCGGTCTGTGTCTCCTGCTTAACATCTCACCACAAGCCTCGGTAGTACTGAAGTGACTGTGGCTCGCGAGTGAAGTAATTCAATATATATATATATATATATATATATATATATATATATATATATATATATATATATATATATATATATATATATATATATATATATATATATATATATATATATATATATATATATACAGTGTGATGATACAGTTTGGAAAATAATGCATGAGAAAAACGCTCAGACAGGTCAATTGTATCTTTTCAATTGCCAACTTATGACGTAAAATTACATTTATGCCGGCACCCATTTCTGAATAATGACTTCGTCATAAGTTTTAGTGAATTTTCTTAAAAAAAATTCACTAATGAGGAGATCCCGACTTTTGAATTTTGAAAAAATTTCTTCAAATAAGCGCTAATTAGGCCCCCCAGAACCCATATCCGGGGTCGGTTTCAATTTTTATATGTATATATATATATATATATATATATATATATATATATATATATATATATATATATATATATATATATATATATATATATATATATATATATATATATATATATATATATATATATATATATATATATATATATATATATATATATATATATATATATATGTATCACACCGATAACTCAAAAAATAATGGGCCGATTTTGATCAAATTTGGTGAATACCTTCCTTTTGCAAATGGCTTGGATAAGTTTGTTAGTCAGGAAAATCGGTCCAGGTTTTCCCGGAAAATTTTGGGTTTTCCTTCAAAAAAAAAATTATATCTCCGGAATTAACAAAGTAAGGGCAACCAAATTTGGTACGCTGATTTACGTCATTATAGGTGAGGCGCCTACCAAAATTTAGCTCTATAGGTCAAAAGACAAAAAAGTTATGGGCATTTAAAGAAAAATAATTTGGGGTTTTCCTCAAAACGTCAAAGTGACAATTGAAAACGTCAAAATTCGCAACATTTAGGCAAAGAACTTGAATCTAATACGAGCTATGGAAAGAAAATGTCTTAAGAAGAATGTTTTACAAACCCTGAAGTCTTAGTTTCAACCGTCATCGTCCTTCATTTTACTAAAATGTTTTTAGAAAATTCATTTCAAATAGACCCTTTCTCTGATGCTTGGCAGTAGCCTTAGCTATAGAATTTATCGTTTAATGGTATATAATTTTTGTAGAATTTTCGTAAAAAATCAATAAAGCTCAATATATCCGTTATTATACAAGATATGAAAGATATTGTATACATTAATTATACGGTGTCTTGAGCTACACCTTAAAAAATTATTGCTACCATCACAGGCTGGCCCATAAGTGGTTGGTGATACAAATAATTTTTTTTTGTGGAAAACGCCTTATGTTTTTGCATTTTCCATCGAAATATAATGCATGTTTGTAAGTTAAGAAATTCTGGACGCAGCAAGTGCGTTATGGTAGCGAATTTTGATTAAATGCTTCATATTTGAAAAGCTCAATTTGCTATTAACCTATAAGGTTGACCAAGAAACGGATTTTTTCGGTTACATTTTAAGTTTACTTTCGGAAATTTCTGTACGTTTTCAAACAATAAAGTTATTTTGATGAAATATGGCACATTGTTTTTACTATATAGGTTATACTGGTAACCAAATTTGATGCCTGCTTTCTGAAAAAAAAAACACATATTTGCTATTAAAAACATTTGAATGAAAATTCACTACCATAACGCACTTGCTGCGTCCAGAATTTTTTAAATGATAACCTTATTTTTTGCTCTTTTTCCATAGACCTACTTATTACTTAAAGTACGCATTAGCGCTTTGTGAGTTAAAAATACGGCTCTAAATGACTAACAGGCTCCTAGATCTGTGTTTCAGCCGTCATTTTCTTCATTTCCTTAAAATATGAGAAAAAAATTTATTCTTAAACAAAAATTGTATGCTGTAAATAATCAAGACGTTAGAAAAGAAATATACCGGTTAGCAGATACATCTTACATGTCGAGAATGGCCGAGAGGTAAAGGCAGCATTGTTGATTTAATGATGGACTCGCCACATAACCCGGAAAGCTATAGATTGATAAGCCTGTTAAATACCTTGGGTAAAATAGCAGAAATGGTAATCGCAACCAGGCTAGATAAAATTGAAAGTTCCACCTATCCGACAATAAATACCCAGTTCGGTTTTAGAAAAAAGCATAGTACAACACAACAAATAGCACGGATTGTTAACGACATATGCGTAAATTTTAATAAAGATAAATCTACAGTCATGACAACACTGGACATTGAAAAGGCGTTCGACACAGTATGGCATCATGGCCTAATTTACAAACTGATCAAGGCTAACTACCCAAAACATCTAATACTCCTGCTATACTCTTATTTAAAGGGTAGAACATTTAGAGTTAGAATTAATACTACTTTATCAAGTGCTAGAATTATAAATGCAGGAGTACCACAAGGCTCCATAATCGGCCCAAAATTATTTAATATATATCTAAACGATATTCCACATTTTGAAAAAACACAAATGGCACTTTTTGCTGATGACACGGCCATATACGCTCATTCCTTTAGTCCAATAGTTGCATCAAAGCAAATCCAAATCCACCTAAATATTCTGGCTAAGTATTTTCAAGACTGGAAAATTAAAGTAAATTCTAATAAATGCGAGGCTATAATATTTAGCAAAAAATATAAAAACAACAAAATATTTCAGCCTATCAAACTTTAGTAAGACAGTTAAATATCTAGGTGTTTCTCTCGACGAAAAGCTAACATTTAAAAATCATATTGACAAAACAATCCAAAAGGCTTATGGTGTCATGAAAACACTATATCCCCTAATTAACAAAAAAAGCCTGGACGCAGCAAGTGCGTTATGGTAGTGAATTTTCATAGAAATGATCTGGCACAAAATATTTTATAACTTTTTTTTCTTGTAACATAGAAATCTAAATTTTGGTATATAGTTTGATTTTTATATCGTAAACCTACCTACCAAATTTGGTTATCATAAATTTTTTATTTTTTTAGATAAAAAATTTTTTCAAATGAAAACTCAAAATTTTCCCCGAAAACCTCATCCGATTTTTTTGATTAACGAACTTGTCAAAGCCTTTTACAAAAGGAAGGTACGTGCCAAATTTTATCAAAATCGGCGTATTATTCTTTAAGATAAAAATTTTTTTCGAATGAAAACTCAAAACTTTCCCGGAAAACCTCGTCTGATTTTTCTGACTAACAAATTTGTCAAATCTATTTACAAAAGAAAGGTACATGCCAAATTTTATTAAAATCGGCTAATTACTTTTTGAGATAATAATTTTTTTCGAATGAAAACTCAAAATTTTCCCGGAAAACCTAGTCCGATTTTCCTGACTAACGAACTTATCCAAGCTATTTACAAAAGAAAAGTACATGCCAAATTTTATCAAAATCGGCCCATTATTTTTTGAGTTATCGGTGTGATACATATATATATATATATATATATATATATATATATATATATATATATATATATATATATATATATATATATATATATATATATATATATATATAAACATATAAAAATTGAAACTGACCCCGGATATGGGTTCTAGGGGTCCTAGATCGCGCTCATGTGAAGAAATTTTTTCAAAATTCAAAAGTCGAGATCTCCTCATTAGTGAATTTTTTCTAAGAAAATTCACTAAAAAGTAAGGTGTCTGTTAATAATAAAATTATTATATACAAATCCATAATGCGACCCATGCTCATTTATGCAGCACCCATATGGTGCGGCGCGGCAAAAACTCACACCAAAAAATTACAAATATATCAAAATAAATGCCTGAGATTAATCCTAAATAAAACTAGATATACAAGAATTAGCGAATTACATAAAATTACTAACATGCCACTTATCATTGATAAAATCAAAGAACAAGCAGAAAAATTTTACTCCACACAACTAGATAAGAACATTGTGCTGCAAGACATTGCAAAATACAAGCAAAACACCATAGGTTTTCGCCTAAAACATAAACTTCCATATCAAGAAAGATCGTTCTTTCTGAATTAGTTCTAAAAACGCAAATAATATTAATAATAAATTCTAGCACTTGCTATATCATAATCACACTTTGTAAATACAGCAATTAATAGATTAAACATAGCTTATTATATTTAGTCTTAATATAAGAGAACTATTGTTAATATAAGTCCCAGATATATTATAGTAAAACTAAAACATCTTTGTGTAGATGAAAATGAAAAAAAAAAACGCAAACGAAAACAAGGTTTTTTTTTACAATAGCTTTTTCCCTGTATTATAATAATAATAAATAAAATAAACATAGATAATGTTAGACCCTAAGTAATTAGGAAACTACCTCATAAGGAAATTTTACTAGACTAAGTTAGACGACAGTGTATAAGCTTTATAGCTGAAGCATTGTAACATATTTTATTTAAACTTGTAGATATTTTTGTATTTAAACTATATTAGATAATAAAGCTTGTTGAATTTGAAAAAAAATAATGATGGACTCCTATAACACGCGTTCTAATCTCAGTTAGTGACTTCACCGGTTTTTAATTTTTTTAGTCTTATTTCATTTTACCATTATCTGATCAGATTGTGTAATTCTGCTGAATCTCTTAGTACGTTTTTGGATGACAAATTCAATTAGGACGGGATGAAAACTTTTAAGACTTAATTCAATTTGAATAGCACATTTGGTTGCTTGTTATTTCCCTAACTTAGTGAAACCGTTCCATAATTAATACAGCCGTAGACTTTTCCCGTGGCTTCACAAGTGCTTGTTCTTTTCTGCAACCGATTTCAATTTTAACTGGACGCAGTAAGTGCATTATGGTAGCGAATTTTCATTAAAGTTTCAAATTTCAATAGCTCAATTTGCTATTAACCTAACATTCCTTGACCAGGAACTAGTTTTTTCGGGAACATTTAGAGTTTATTTTTGGAAAAGTGTTGTACGTTTTCAAACAATAAAGTCGTTTTCATGAAATATGGTACATTGTTTCTACTATATAGGTTATACTGGTAACCAAATTTCATGCCTGCTTTCGTTAAAAAAATACATATTTGTTATTAAAAACATTTTTTATGAAAATTCACTACCATAACGCTCTTACTGCGTCCACTATACACCAACATTTTGATTTCTACGTTACAAGAGAAAAAGTTATAATAAAATATTTGGTGCCAGATCATTTCTATCAACATTCACTACCATCACGCACTTGCTGCGTCCAGACTTTTAGTGAATTTTCTTAGAAAAAATTCACTAATGAGGAGATCTCGACTTTTGAATTTTGAAAAAATTTCTTCAAATGAGCGCGATCTAGGACCCCTAAAACCCATATCCGGGGTCAGTTTCAATTTTTATATGTATATATATATATATATATATATATATATATATATATATATATATATATATATATATATATATATATATATATATATATATATATATATATATATATATATATATATATATATATATATATATATATATATATATATATATATATATATATATATATATATATATATATATATATATATATATATATATATATATATATATATATATATATATATATATATATATATATATATATATATATATATATATATATATATATATATATATATATATATATATATATATATATATGTATCACACCGATAACTCAAAAAATAATGGGCCGATTTTGATAAAATTTGGCATGTACCTTTCTTTTGTAAATGGCTTGGATAAGTTCGTTAGCCAGGAAAATCGGACGAGGTTTTCCGGGAAAATTTTGAGTTTTCATTTGAAAAAAAATTCTTATCTCAAAAAGTAATAAGCCGATTTTAATAAAATTTGGCGTGTACCTTTATTTTGTAAATGGCTTTGACAAGTTTGTTAGTCAAGAAAATCGGACATGGTTTTCCGGGAAAATTTTGAGTTTTCATTCGAAAAAAACTTTTATCTCAAAGAATAATAGGCCGATTTTGATAAAATTTGGCATGTACCTTCCTTTTGTAAATGACTTTGACAAGTTCGTTAATCAAAAAAATCTGACGAGGTTTTCCGGGAAAATTTTGAGTTTTAATTTGAAAAAATATTTTATCTTAAAAAATAAGAAATCTAATGATAACCAAATTTGGTAGGTAGGTTTACGATATAAAAAGTAAACTATACACCAAAATTTAGATTTCTATGTTACAAGAAAAAAAAGTTATAATAAAATATTTTTTGATTTGTAGTTAAATCATTTAAAGCTTAATGAATATTTATTTTAAGGATTACCTGTAATCTTCCTTTGCACTTTAAAGTTAACAAATCAACAGCTTGTATGGAATGTTTAAAATCTTTGTTATTTTACTAAACTCATTTCCCGTTAAAGTCGAAAATAAGTTTTAAATTTCACTTTTAAAATGATTAGAAAATGATTTTTTGTCACCTGTCATTTTATACATAAAGCTATTTATATCCAAGGTTTACCTTCAAAGTTTTATTTTACTCTCTGATGTAAGACATCAACTGTTAGTGAATTTTCGTAGAAAAAATTAACTAATGGGGAGAACCCGACTTTTGAGTTTTGAAAAAAAATTTGCAAATGAGCGCGAACTACGACCCTTAAACCCATATCCGGGGTCAGTTTAAATTTTTATATGTTTATATATATATATATATATATATATATATATATATATATATATATATATATATATATATATATATATATATATATACATCTATATATATCACACCGATAACTCAAAAAATAAAAAGGCTATGATAACCAAATTTGGTAGGTAGATTTACGATATAAAAAGTCAACTATACACCAAAATTTATATTTCTATGTTACAAGAAAAAAAAGGTGTAATAAAATATTTGATGCCAGATCATTTCTATGAAAATTCACTACCCTAACGCACTTGCTGCGTCCAGGCTTTTTTTTTCATTTGCCAAGTGGCATACTTGTTTCGTAGGTAATTTTTTGATGATTTGTCGTAATCGTAGCAACATATGTAAAATAAAAGAAATATATCTATATAATCAGATAATTAACAGTTTTTCAATATGGAATAAATTAGTTTATTTTACTGTATTACAGTTTCTCACGTGAGAAATAACTACATAATTAAGTAATTGTTATTTTCTAGTTAAATTATATTATAGCTGTATAATCTCCAATTATTTGTGCTAATAAGACATGCATATCAGCTATAACTCGTAAACTTTAAGAAGCAGATATATAATCTATATCCAGTTATGAATATCTAAAACACGTTAATTATTTACACATCATAAACTTTTGATTCTTGCAATAATAATTGCACTTTATGACCACTTGTTGTTGGGTGAATGAACTTAGTTTTAGTGAATTAAAAAAAAAATCACTAATGAGGGGATCGTGACTTTTGAATATTGAAAAAATTTCTTCAAATGAGCGCAAACTAGGATTCCCTAGAACCCATACCCGGGGTCAGTTTAAATTTTTAGTGAATTTTCTTAAAAAAAATTCACTAATGAGGAGATCTCGACTTTTGAAAAAATTTCTTCAAATGAGCACTATTTAGGCCCCCCGGAACCCAAATCCGAGGTCAGTTTCAGACTTGATATATATATATATATATATATATATATATATATATATATATATATATATATATATATATATATATATATATATATATATATATATATATATATATATATATATATATATATATATATTTATGTGTCACACCTATAACTTAAAAAATAATGGACCGATTTTGATAAAACTTAGTGAGTACCTCCCTTTCGCAAATGGCTTGGATAAGTTCGTTAGCCAGGAAAATCCGCCAAAGTTTTCCCGGAAAATTTTGTGTTTTCTTTCGAAAAAAATCGATTTTTTTATATTTTCAAAATTAACTAAGTAAGGGCAACCAAATTTCATACGTGGGTTTATATCATTATAGGCAAGTTGCATACCAAAATTTAGCTTCGTAGGTTAAAGGACAAAAAAGTTACAGGCATTCAAAGAAAAATAAATTTGGGTTCTCCTCAAAACGTCAAAATCGCGATTTTAAACGTCAAAATTGGTGAGTACCTTCGTTTTGCAAGTGGCTTGGATATGTTCGTTATCCAAGAAAATCCAACGAGGTTTTCCCGGAAAATTTTGTGTTTTCTTTCGAAAAAATTTATATCTCCAAAATTAACAAAGTAAGGGCAACCAAATTTTATACGCGGGTTTATATCATTATAGGCAAGTTACCTACCAAAATTTAGCTCTGTAGGTCAAAAGACAAAAAAGTTAGAGGCATTTAAACAAAAATAAATTGGGGTTTTTCACAAAACGTCAAAGTTGCGATTTAAACGTCAAAATGGCAACATTTAGGAAAAGAACTTGAATCTAATACGGGCTATGGAAATAAAATCTCTCAAGAAGAATGTTTTACAAACCCTGAAGTCTTAGTTTCAACCGTCATTGTCCTTCATTTTAATAAAATGTTTCCAGAAAATTCATTTCAAATAGACCCTTTCTCTGACGCTTGTCAGTAGTCTTAGCTATAGAGTTTATCGTTAATGGTATATAATTTTTGTAGAATTTTCGTTAAAAAAAATCAATAAAGCTCAATATATCTGTTATTACACAAGATATAAAAAAAAATTGTATATATTAATTATAGGGTGTCTTGAGCTACATCTTAAAAAACTATTTCTACAATCACAGGTGGCCCATAAGTCGTTGGTGATACTAATTTTCTTTTTTTTTTTTAAATCAAACACGCCTTATGTTATTGCATTTTTGCATTTTCCATCGAAATATAATGCATGTTTGATAGAACAAAAATTCTGGACGCAGTAAGTGCGTTATGGTAGCGAATTTTGATCAAATGCTTAATATTTGAGTAGCTCAATTTGCTATTAACCTATAAGGTTGACCAAAAAACGAGTTTTTTCGGGAACACTTTAAATTTACTTTCGGAATTTTTTTTACATTTTCAAAGAATAAAGTTATTTTGATGAAACATGGCACATTGTTTTTACTATATAGATTATACTGGTAACCAAATGTGATGGCTGCTTTCTTAAAAAAAAAACACATAATTGCTATTAAAAAATAGTTTTATGAAAATTCACTACCATAACGCACTTGCTGCGTCCAGAGTTTTATTTATATTTATATATATATATACAGTGGCGGATTTGCAATCTTGGCCGCCCTAGGCCCCAGGCCATATAGTAAGTACAAGCTGCCCCTTTCTCAACACCCAACTTTTATCGAAATCGATTCAGAAATTTAGTTGACTATAACAGCTGCTAGTTTGTAATATTTTCCGAGGTTTCAGGGATAATTGCACATTTAAATAAATAAGTTAAAACGGTTTTAGGTTTTATTTATTTAACTACAGGTTTATTCTCATACAAGATAAGATATAATATGTGTTTTGCAATGTGCTACAAAACTCGTCTGCACTTAAGCGCAGCAAAATCATTAATTAAATCTGCGCAATCCAATTTCCTTAAAAAATCAACTTCTATGTTAAGCAAAGCAAGATCATTTAACCGTTGCTCCGTCATTGTTGTTCGTAAATAATGTTTAACTCGTCGCAAACAAGAAAACGATCGCTCTCCAGAACAGTTACTGGCGAGTAGTGATGGGTCGTTATTTAACTGTCAGCTATTTTTAAACGGTTACCGAGCCGTAACGGTAACCACCAGTTATGGATTTATAAAAATAACGGCTTAAAAAGTAACCCTTTTTACACTAACCTAGAATTCGAAGTCGTGTCTGTTTCAGTTCTACTGCAACTAGGTTCGATGAATAAACATCGGTTTTCATCGGCAACTGTTATTTAACCATTTAACGGGATGAATAGCCTTGAGATTGGGAATGCTGAATGCTCGCTCTCGCTCATAGCTTTAGGGACGTACGATCTTCGGTACAATAAAACGGTTTAATTTTAATTTTAACTTTAACCGGTTGTTGATGGGGATACGGCATACGGACACTACTACACAGAGTTATTCCGTTAAACTGAGAAGCTGTTATTTTTCAAACAGTTGAGTTTCCCACTAGTATGTAAAGCCAAATATTTAATAATAAAAAATGTTCGGTGAAAAGATGAATTTCTGTAAAAACGTGTTATTACTTTCACTATAGACAACGCAAAATAGGGTTATTTCACGTGAAATTAAAGTACCTACTTATTTATTTAAATTTATATACATTTAAATATAAAAAATTAAATGAATATATATATATATATATATATATATATATATATATATATATATATATATATATATATATATATATATATATATATATATATATATATATATATATATATATATAGGGTGTTTCCAAATTGATGCGAAAAATTTTACAGGATGATTCTTTGGAGAAAAATAAGGGGTGTCTTTTTATTAAGTTTTTCTTGAAACCCCTTCTCCTCCAAGTTACAGCCCTTTGAAATTTTTGAAACTAATTTTAAAACAACGAATATTAAAATAAATAAATAAACAATTAATACTATATATCTTCCAATTTTTTTTAAAACTCAAACTCAAACTGAATTTTATATACTGTTGTTTGCACAGTTTTTAAAAGTGGACTGATAAAGATGAGCAGTGAACCGAAAATGTAACTAGAGATAGAGATCTTTCTAAGAAAGAATAAAAGCATAATGTAATAACAAACCATATGTACACAATAAAGGCAAATTTCTTTACCGAAATTTTATGAGCTGCGTTATGTTATGGAGTTCTTAGAATCACTCCCTGTGTAGCAATAAAAGTTCTAACGTCTAACGTCCCAAGACGTGATAAATAATGATATTTATTGATTCTTGCTGTGGCACTGACATTTACGTAAAGACCCCTCATAAAATAAATTTGTTAGAAATGACTAGTTTATAATTCCTAAAACATCTAAGTAAATACTAATATAAGACTCCTTTCTGATTTCTAAAAGTTTCACTTCAGAGTGGCAAAAGATTTACGACACGCTTATTATAATTTCTTAACCCTTTGTTTACTTTTCATATCGACAAAATTTGAGATTTATACACTACGTGAAATAACGGGGTAAAAATACAATGCATTTATACTAGTGTGCTCGCTCTCGCTCACAGCTTTGGGAATGTAGGATACTATCGATCGACTATCCAGTTTAAAATAACTGAAGCCGTTATTTTCAACGGTTATTATTAAATAACGTTAACGGCTTCAACTGTTAACAGAAAATAACCGTTTTTCCCATCACTACTGGCGAGGGTACACACACACATACGAAGAGTAATATCCAAGTTTGGGTAAATGGTTTGAAGACCTTCAGTTCATAACCATTTCAATAAACTAACAGCACTGCTCCAATACTCATTTTAGTGAATTTTCGTAGAAAAAATTCACTAATGGAGAGATCCCGACTTTTGAATTTTGAAAAAATTTTTGCAAATGAGCGCGAACTAGGACCCCTAGAACCCATATCCGGGGGGTCACTTTCAATTTTTATATGTTTGAGTTTTCATTCGAAAAAAATTCTTATCTCAAAAAGTAATAAGCCGATTTTAACAAAATTTGTCATGTACCTTCCTTTTGTAAATGGCTTTGACAAGTTTGTTAGTCAGGAAAATCTGACGAGGTTTTCCAGGAAAATTTTGAGTTTTCATTCGAAATTTTTTTTATCTCAAAGAATAATGGGTCGATTTTGATAAAATTTGGCATGTACCTTCCTTTTGTAAATGGCTTTGATAAGTTCGTTAATCAAAAAAATCGGACGGGGTTTTCCGGAAAAATTTTGGGTTTTCATTTGAAAAAAAAATTACCTTAAAAAATAAAAAATCTATGATAACCAAATTTGGTAGGTAGGTTTACGATATAAAAAGTAAACTATACACCAAAATTTAGATTTCTATGTTACAAGAAAAAAAAGTAATAATAAAATATTTTGTGCCAGATCATTTCTATGAAAATTCACTACCATAACGCACTTGCTGCGTCCCGAACTTTTTTATACTGCAGTGATCACGAAAATGGAGACATTATTCTGAAAAATTGTCTCCTAAGTCGGTAGAATAAACCATTTGCAATGCTTTGGTCTTTTCTTCGACTTCCGGTGCGCTTAGTTTCGTCAGGCTAGTAATAAAATTAAATTTATTTAAAAGAAATTTATAAGCATCCCGTAGTTTTTTGAGCTTTTCTGACAATGTATCGATTATTACCAAAAACGTAGTGATTCTGAAATTTTCGCGACCATTCTTTTGTTGCATCTATTCACCTGTATTAGTCTCACCAGGAAGCAGCTTGCGCTTTCGATTGCGTCGAAGATCTCTTTCATTTGCCTGTACAAAGACAGTTTTTGACTTTGTGTTGGAAATCATCGAATTTATCTCGTGTTTCGCCAAAAAAAAAGTATTAGTGCCTCATAGAGTTCTATAACCATGGTAATGTCAATTTCCACACTCTAAAGTTTTGTACTTATGGCGTTAATGCGATCCAGTAAACGTCCACAAAAAACAGTCATGACGGCCGTTTCAAAACGTACCAGTTTCAAAGGAATACCTCTTGCTTCGCAGATAATGGCTCTCCTCTGTTGTGTGGATACTAACGCATTATGGATTTCATTCCACGATTTGCGTAAACTTTTGCATGCGTCTGCACGAGCTGACCAAAGAGTCGTTGATAGACTTTTGACCGTGAAATGGGCTTGCGGTGCAGACTACATCGTGCACTGCGGCCCGCTATACGCCATAATGTGTTTTTTTTCCACGATTGGCCGCCCCTAATATCTGGCCGCCCTAGGCCCGGGCCTACTGAGCCTTAGGGTAAATCCGCCAGTATATATATATATATATATATATATATATATATATATATATATATATATATATATATATATATATATATATATATGTCTTTTCCAATCAAATGTAAAAAGGCCGGATTCTGATGAGTTATGGGGTATCCTTTGTGTATAGATTTATGTAAACTTCTTCCGCACAAATCATTGACTTATGGATGCGGAGCTTGCCTACTGTGTTGTTATTATTATTATTATTATTATTATTATTATTATTATTATTATTATTATTATTATTATTATTATTATTATTATTATTATTATTATTATATATAAGTATCACATCGAAAGCTCAAAAAAATAATGGGCCGTTTTCCTCAAACGTCAAATTCCCGATTTAAAACGTCAAAATTTGCAACATTTAGGCAAATAACTTGAAACTAATACGGGTTATGTAAAGAAATTGTCGCAAGAAGAGTGTTTTACAAACGCTGAAGTCTTAACTTCAACCATCATTGTCTTTCATTTTACAAAAAATATTTTCAGAAAGTTCATTTCAAATACACCCTTTCTCTGATACTTTGGCAGTAGTTTTAGCTATAATGGTGTATCATTTTTGGAGAATTTTAAAGCACTTGCTGCGTCCAGACTTTTGAATATCTGAGTTATAATGCTTTGGTATTTCCTATTATATTTTAAATACTATCGGTATAGTATTTATTAAAGTTTTCAGCAATTTTTTGTTTGTTTGTGTATAATACACTATCGAAACTTATCATTTTTATAATACCGACGAATCACAACTAGTTTTTTTTTGGATACAGGAGGGAGAGATGCCTCATGCAGACCTCATTCACAACACCGTAATGCCGTGGGATATCGAGGTACTGTGAGACTCTTACTCTTAGTACACCTACTCACTAAAACTCCCTCCCAAAGGAGTACCGGACCTTAGTCCATACCTCCGTCGGAAAGAATACACACAATGACTTTTTGGATATGAATGTCTCCATTCTGTTTTTGCCGCGGGGGCGTTAGCGGGTAAGCATAAGCTTTGGACGTTTATGCTTATGTGGAAGTTGCTCGTCATAGTCGGTGGCACTACGGAGAAGAGCATTTGGGTGAGAAGCGGCTTTTGCGAACTGAGTTGTGGATAGTTCAGTTATGAACTCAAGTATCGAAGGTATTTCCAGATCAGAGTGAATCTGACTGTTTCGGACAAACCATGGCGCTCCGGTAACCATTCTCAGAATTTTGTTCTGGATGATTTGAAGGGTCTTGATGTGTGTTGCGGCCGCGGTGGTCCATGCAGGTGATGCATATGTCAAGGCTGGCCGGATAATGACTTTGTACATGAGCAACTTATTGTTCAAGGACAATTTGGAATTTCTATTTAGAAGTGGGAACAGCTTCGCGATGAACATCGAGGCATTTTTTTCGGGCGTGATCGACATGGGGGCGCCATGTTAAGTGTTTGTCGAGGAAAACCCCGAAGTATTTGGCGGAATCTTGCCAGGTAATTAGACGGTTGTCTAATGAAACGTGTTCGTGAGGTGTGTGTCTCCTCTTGGAAAATAGGACAACTGAACATTTATGGGGTTTATGGCTAGAAGGGATTTCCTATACCATGCTTGCAGCTCTACTACGGCAGTCTGAAGTCGTTCGGTTTTAATCCTCGGCTGAGTGGAGCTGCTGAGGATGGTCGTGTCGTCTGCGTACAGTGCGTAAGTCACGTTTAGGGAGGCTGTCGGAATGTTTGCGACAAATATATTGTACAGCAGAGGGGAGATAGCAGAACCCTGCGGGAGACCAGCCGTGGCTGGGTACGTTCTAGATCTGGCTCCCAGGTGTTTGACCTGGTACTTCCTCTGTTGCACGTATAACCTGATTAGCAGAATCAGAGGGAGAGGATTATTAAATGATAGAAGTTTGTTTAGGAGGCCCGCATGCCAACCCCTACGTAGGCTTGAGCAATGTCAAGAAATATTGCACCAGTTGACTTGTTTTTACTAAATCCTTCGGTGGTGTTTTCCACCACACGAAGGACTTGGTCTGTGGTGGAGTGCTGGTGTCTGAATCCGAATTGCTCATCCGGAAGGATATGATTTTCTGAGGTGAATGAAGCTAGCCTTTTCTGAATCAGTTTTCGGCGATTTTGCCGATGATTGGTAGTAGGCTGATGGGTCTGTAGTTCTGAGGGAACAGCGGATCTTTGCTGGGTTTCGGAATGTTGATAATGTCGGCAAGTTTCCACATGGAAGGAAAATGTTGAAATCGCAGCATGGCATTCATAATCGTAACTAGGAATACCACGGCTTTGCGGGGGAGGTTTTTCAGGGCTACGTTGGAGATTCCATCGTATCCCGGGGCTTTCCTATTTTTAATGATTTGATTATTTAGGAAACTTCTTCGAAAGTTGTGGGCTCGATAGTTGTGTCTGGGGTGGCTCGAAGCGCACTCCTGGCGTAGCGGTGCGTTCTTGCTACAAGCGGCAGATCAACGTTGTTATAATTCGGGCTGAATTGCAAATCCAGATGATCTGCGAATGCAGTAGCTTTCTCCGCATCCGTGTACATGACACCGTTACCGCCGTGAAGTGGGGATATCGTAAGTTTTTTGGGAGCGAAGGGCTTTAGGCTTTAGCCATTTGCCAGATGGAATTGTCTTGGGTAGACAGGGTTTGCAGGCGCTCCTCGCAACGATTGTTGCAACAACTAGTGAAAATAGAAGGAAATACAGTTCTTTATTCATCTGAAGATTGAGGCTAATTGTTCGTACAAACATTCTGTTTAAATTAATCTTATTTTTCTCATAGTTACAGGTCAGAATTTCGCAATGTGTGATGATGACGTAGCAGCCTTAGTAATCGACAATGGATCTGGAATGTGTAAAGCTGGTTTCGCCGGAGATGATGCCCCTCGTGCAGTGTTTGCCAGCGTCGTTGGAAGACCACGCTATCAGGTGAGGCCGTTCAATATTTGCAAAACTTGATTTGTTGTTCAACCCCACAAGCTTTCAAGCACAATACGGGTATAATATGCAAACAAGTAGAGCATATAACTAAAAACATACATTGTTGTAATAATAAGCGTAAATTCGATTTTTGGAAGCTTTACAAATAAAAAGCACATACACGACAACTGATTTGTTTTAGAAGAGAATACTAATTTGATGGATTCCCCATTATTGGAAACCCTACTTTCCAATTAAATATATCAAACATAATACGTTTAGATGTATTAAAGATAGTTGTAAAAATGTGACCCTATGCAGTTATTTACTGTGGGCCTATGTTGAGTACTGATAATATGTTTTTTAAATGTAGATTTGTCAGCGTAATTAATTTTAGGTGCAAAAATATATTCTGTGTATCTGGCATTAAAACTTCTAGAAGAACCGATGTAGGCTGCATTACAATACGTAAAAGCCAATTTATAAATTTTAGCTTTTGTCAGGCAATATTTTTTCCACTTAGGGCTCGTCCGCGTCTTTGCCGTCCCGATAGCACCGCAGCCTTTGGCTTCTTGTGCATGCCCTTTGTGTTTTCTACTCCACCCATTCCAAAATCACTGTGCCTTGAACTAGTCTGCACAGCAATTGGTAGGGTGAAGTTTTATATTGCTCTGTCTCCGGTCTACGCTGTCCGTAGATCAGTTGTCTTTTGCGGTCCGGAGCTTTACACTGGCACAAGATGTGCTGGGTTGATTCCTCCCCCTCGCCGCAGAGTCTGCATGCCAGGTCCCCCTCGAACCGCACCATTTTATGCAGGTGTTTCTCAACAGCCATGTGTCCCGTCAAGAGTCCTGCTATGTTCCTGAACTGTCCTCTGCTAAGATTTATCAGCTCCACAGCACTATTTGAACCGGGTTCCTCAATTACCGACTTCCCACATCTGAGCCCTGGACAGTCTGCCCATTACACCTTATGTTTGTTTCTGACCCAGGACTTAATGGATCCCCTGGCAGTGCTCTTTGTCACGCCCAGAGCCGGTTCTGGTCCCATAAATGGTTCTATTGGCCCCCTCTTCGCAAGACTGTCAGCTTTTTTATTGCCTTTGATCCCCGAGTGACCCGGCACCCAGATGAGGGTGACCTCATTTTGCCCTGCAAGGTCGCTCGCCTCGTCTCGGCATTCACTTACTAGCGTGGAATTTACCCGTGGGCTACTTAGGGCCTTAATAGCTGCCTGGCTGTCTGTGACTATGAGGATCCGCTTGTTGGTGTAGCTCCTTCTCTTGTTCTCTCGCACGCAGTGCAAGATGGCATACATTTCGGCCGGAAAGACCATTGAATGAGCTCCGTCACACGCTCCCCGCCAGATCCATCCGTGAACCAGACGAACGCCTCCCGTGGTAGGCCCGGCGTCTCCCCTCGCTATGCCTCGCGGTTGGGGATTACCACTGTAAACTTCTTATCCCTGCAGATTCGCGGGCTCGCGAAGTCTGACCTCATTTCAAGCATGGGCTCCTTCAGGATCTCCTGAATTTTGCAGTGGCCCCTGAAGCCTGGCTTGATCTTCAGTCTATCATTGCAGGCTAGCCTGTATAATCCTAGCCTGGCCTTCCCTGCCGGGCAACATAATTTGCGGCAAATAGTAAATCACGCGTAAATAAGCGCATGGAGCCTTACATTTTTGTAATAATAAGCCCAAATTAGTTTTTCTGAAGCTTTAGAGAAAAATGCACACACACACACACACACATACAAGACAATTGTCTTGTTTTCAATAGAGAAACTGATTTGCTTGATTCCCATTTCTTGGAAGTTCTTTCTAATTAAACATTTGCTACGTTCTATTTATACCTTACAAATATCGATAATCTTTAAAGTGTTATATTTTTTACAAGTAAACAATTTTATGTAAAATAGTCTCCTTTTTTAGGGAATAATGGTGGGCATGGGACAGAAAGACTCGTACGTTGGTGAAGAAGCCCAAACAAAACGAGGTGTACTGTCTGTTAAATATCCAATCGAACATGGCATTGTCAACAATTGGGATGACATGGAAAAAATATGGCACCACACATTCTATAACGAGCTAAGAGTGTCTCCCGAGGAACATCCCATCTTGCTGACAGAAGCACCACTAAATCCGAAGATAAACAGAGAAAAGATGACCCAGATTATGTTTGAGACCTTTGGATGTCCAGCTATGTATGTTGCTATCCAAGCTGTTCTAAGTTTGTATGCCAGTGGTAGGACTACGGGTATAGTTATGGATTCTGGTGATGGTGTATCACATACTGTCCCAATATATGAAGGTATGGCTATTATAAAAGAAAATAAGAATATAGTTTTTAACGGTCCTATCTTTATGGCGTTATAAACTCTATCTAATTACTCGTTTTTGTTCAAAATCACAACCTTATTGCCTTTATCTGCTTTAACACAAAAACAGTCTTTCTCTCGCAATTGCTTAACTACCTTCATTTGATTAAAAAGTTGGCTTTCAATGTAATTATTTTCTTTCAAGTTTTTGGAAATTTGACTATAAACATTTTGCTTTGAAAATTGCACAATTCTTCATATTCTAAGTTATCTATCTTAAAGGTAAATTTTTTTAACCTTTAAGTTACCAAGCCCGCTACTAAAAATGATTTCGGACGTTAAAAATAATCTAAAGAGTTGTCACAACCTCATATCAAAAGATTGAGAAAGAAAGTTACCAGTTGCAAATACTAAAGTTCCCAAAAAGTACGGTCTCCCAAAAATTCACAAACCGGAAAAAACAGTGAGACCTATTGTTTCGGCTATAGATTTCCCGACATACAATTTAGCAAAGTGGTTGACAAATGAGTTTAAAAGCTTGTCCGTCAGGCAAAAAAGTTTTTCAGGAACAAATTTACTTGAATTTATTAATAAAATTAAAGAGGTTATATTGATTGAAGGCGAGGTTTTAATTTCATTCGATGTAACCTCATTGTTTCCTATCGTTCCCACTAAGCAAACGTTTAGAAGAGTCGTTAAAAATGATTAACATAAATGAAGATGTCTGCAAAGAATATTTAACTTTAACAAACCTCTGTATTAAACAAAATATTTTTCAATTCAACAATCAATTTTTTGAACAAACCCAAGGCACGGCAATGGGCGACCCGCTATCGCCATTTATTGCAGACCTTTTAATGAGTAGGCTTGAAACAGATTTTTTTTATATTTCAACAACACACCACGAGGGCTTACAGCCTAAATACTATCGTACCGTGGGTGTCGACAAGGAGAAAAGAGGCAACTTGTTAATTCTGGACTTGAAGGTTTGGAGGTTCGGGGGAGAAGGAAAAACATGTGCCGGCAAGGAATTCCACAACTTGGAAGTCCTCGGGACAAAAGAGCGGGCATAACAAGATGTTCTATGTCTGGTGACCTGGACAGTAAAAGGGTGCATTCGCTCATTCCCTGGTAGATCTGTTGGGGGCAGCAGGTGGAGGAACTATGGAAGAAAGCTCCTCTGAGCAGTGCCCGTGCAGATATCTATAAAAGAGAGAGAGACGTCACCAACGGCACGTCGGTGGGCAAGGGACGGCAGCCTTTGGGTGAGGGTCAGGTCAGGTAGGGTCACCGATGAGACGTATAGCTCTCTTCTGAATGGAGTCCAGGATAGCAAGTGTAGAAGCGGCAGCAGCACCCCAGATGTGGGAGCAGTATTCGAGGTTTGGTCTTATTTGTGAAGTATATAAAGTTTAGAGATTAGCTGGTGAAAAGTATTTGCGAGCCCGGAAGAAGAAACCTAATTTCTTAGCAGCCGCTTCTGCAAGATGTGACATGTTGGTGCCAATTGAGATTTCGATCCACAGAGATGCCAACAAGTGAAAAGGACTCATTACTTTGAATAACTTGGTTGTTTATTGTGATGGATCTAGGGCTGGTGTATCTCTTATGAGAAAGAAAGCAAGACTGGAATTTGGTGAGGTTGAATTGTACAAGATTTCTACTTCCCCAGTCTAATATTTTTTGGAGATCCACGGAGATATAACCCTCTATGAGTCTGCGATCCTCATCTAGTTGGGCTAAAGAGACACGCTTAGAATATTGTATATTGGAGTAGAGGGTGCTGTCGTCCGCGTAACTGTGAACTGGGTTGGATGTGCTAGAGAGGAGGTCATTGATGTGGAGAAGAAACAAAGTAGGGGCTAAAGCTGAACCTTGAGGAACTCCTGCATTAATTGGATACAGTTTAGAGGAATGGCCATCCACGACAACAGAAATGCTCCGGTTGGAGAGGAAATTTGCTGTCCACGTAGAGAGTTTTGGTGGTAGGCCATAGGCCGGTAGTTTATTAAGCAGCGCTGCGTGCCAGACCTGGTCGAATGCTTTGGATATGTCTAGAGCGACAATCTGGGACTCACATTCCATAGACTTGTTCCAAGAATGGGTGACAAAGGAAAGGAGGTCGGCAGTTGATCTGCCCTGACGGAATCCATACTGCCTGTCGTGGATTAGACTGTGTTTTCAAGAAATTTTAGTAATTCGGTGTTTATATACTTTTCCATCACTTTAGAGATGACTGAAAGGAGAGAAATAGGCCTGTAGTTGCTAGGAAGCGCTTTCGATCCTTTCTTTGGGACGGGTTGTACTCGAGCAGTTTTCCAGTTACTAGGGAATATGCCTCTATTGTAAGATGTCTGAAACAGACGAGTCAGGACAGGAGCAAGTTCTGGTGCGCATTTTTTGAGAACAATTGCTGGGATCTCCTCAAGGCCAGAGGATTTCCTGGTATTAAGAGAAGAGAGCATCTTTCGTACCTTTCTAGCTTTGAAAATGATATCCTTCATTTTATGCGCGACATTGGGGACTGTTGGTGGTTGAACATTTGGAGGTGGGTTGAGAGTAGAATTGCTGGCGAACAACGAGGCAAAAAGCTCAGCCTTGCCCAGGGCGGTAGAAACAATTTCATCCGCTGAGACAAGAGGTGGGAACGTGCTCTTGCAGAAATTATTCCCAATAGATTTAGCAAGAGTCCAGAAGGGTTTGCTGCCGCTGGAGCTTAAGAGGACTTTGTTTTTGATGTGGTTATTAATCGAGTTTTTTGCCTCAGAAAGAATGCGGTTTCTTGCGTCGTTATAAATGCTTGACGGTTTTCTTGACTGGGATTGTGTAGAAGCTTTTTGTGAGCTTTGACCTTTTCAAGTCTGGCCTTGTCAGAGGATCTAGAGAACCAGGGCTTTTGAGTGACTGCAGAGGTTTTCTGTGTACGTGGAATAAATAATTACATGCCAGCTTGGATAATTTCGGTGACGTTTTGTGAGATATCAGAGGGGTCAGGATGAGAGAAGCAGACAGACGCCCATGGAAATGAGGAAAAGTAATCTCGCATTTCGTCCCAGTTCGCGGAATTGTAGTGCCAAATGATACGTGGGTGTGATAACTGTATGATCTCGGGTTGCATTGCACAGGAAGCAGTGACAATGCCGTGGTCTGAGCGACCCAGGGGGGCGGTGACTGATATCTTATAGCAGTCAGGATTTGTAGTAAGAAGGAGATCCAAGGGATTTGAGCTATGTGTTGGGATGCGAGGAAAGTAAGTAGGTTGCTGAACCATATTGGCTAAAGAATTGCTGACTGCAAAGGCCTCCGCTGCTCTTCCTTGTGGATCGGTTTTTGAAGATCCTAGCCATTCCTTATTATGGACATTGAAGTCACCAAGAATAGTGACCTCGGAGGAAGGATATTCAGAAGTCAGATGGTCGGTTTTTTCAGAAAGGTAGTCAAAGAGCTGGACAAAGTTGTCAGAAGGTGACCGGTAAATGCAACAGATGAATTTAGTTGCAGCCCTGAGAGAGAGTTTTATCCATAGTATGTCGTTTCTTTCAGCTTCTAAATTGGGGAGTCTGGTGCAAGGTAGATTGCTACGGACGTACGCGCATACGCCTCCATGCAATCTAAAAGAAGTAAGGAGCTCATACCCCGGGAAATTAAGGTGATTAGTGGCTCTTTTGGCACTGATTTGAGTTTCGGTCAGGAAGAGGAGTTGGGGCGTATTAGCCTGGAGGGAATGGTGGACGGAGTTCAAGTTAGAATTTAGGCCACATATATTCGAGAAAGATATTGTAAATCTCGATGCTGGCGCCCCCTGTACACCCCTCTCCCGGAGATCCGAATGGAGGGGTATTTTACCTCTGGAATCTTTTGTACAAGGAGGAGCCATCATCATTTTTGTTTGTAAGGGAAACCGACTCATACACCAGAACCGAAAACGTCCGTTGGGACTTCACCGGCCCCTTGATGCAAGGGGTGGTACCTCCTCGGGCGTGAAAAAATCCTTTACTATCACGTAAAAGAAAATTCCACTACCACCTACCATATTGCAAGTATACCACACCAGCCAACTATTAAAGAGCTGACCAGCTTTAGAACTTGCTTAAAGTGAGTATTTTCCTAGAGTGTGATTTCGATGCGTGGATGATATTTTCGCAGTGTTTAACATAAACGTTTGCTGCATAGAAGATTTGATTGCTAAATTAAACAATAAACTTGATTCTATAAAATTTACCCACGAATTAGAAGCTAATAATAAATTACCTTTTCTTGATGTACTAGTTATCAAGAATAAAGACACTTTAGAATTCGACGTCCATATAAAGGGAACCACCACTCTGAGCTACATTCCGAATGACTCACATCACATGTACGCACAAAAAATGGACAGTCTGATTTTTTTAGTAACAGGTTACTTAATTTTCCTTTAAGTAAAAGTAGATGTACCAAATAATTCAATTATATTAAGAAGGTGGCCGAATATAACGGATACATCGCTTGTCTAGTAGCGAAATTAATTACCAAAACAGAAAACAAAGAAAATTTTACCGGAATCAACGACTTTTAGAAGAGAGAATGCCGAAAAAACTTTGTCTGCTTACCATTTGAACTTAGAATATTAAGAATGGTGCAATTTTCAAAGCAAAATATTTATAGCCAAATGTTAAGGCGTCTCGTCTGGAAGATTAGACCTCTAAAATTTACATATTTCTCAGTAGAGTTCATTGTTATAATATTTATCATCTGTACAATGCAATTTTAAAGATGGTTAGGAATAACCCAACAAGGGTCTTTTCTTCTTTACAGTTGGCCGTACGCCTGCTACCCTCTCTCAGGTAGTAGCTAGCGTAGGCCAATTCAATATTCATTTAAAGCAGTTCTTCTGTAAACTCGACACAATCAACATCCTTTAGCATATTCATTTTAGTAGTTCTTCTACAGACTCGAGACAAGCACCACGCTTGTCATAGCATTATCACTAATCATTTCGTAGAGTTCTCATGAACTCTAAAGCATACCATAATATTAGTAACTTTGTATAAGTTTAACAGTTTGTTATTAAATGTTAAGTGTTACAACATCGGCGTTTAATTTAACACAACATAATCAGGTCCTTCGAGCTATCAAGCAACAAAAACATATAAAATGTGGTACATCAGTACAAAACGTAATTAAACACCAAATTTACAAAAACTTGAAAGAAAATAATCACACTGAAAGCCAACTTTTTAATCAAATGAAGGTAGTTAAGCGATTGCGAGAGAAAGACTGTTTTTGTGTTAAAGCAGATAAAGGCAATAAGGTTGTGATTTTGGACAAAAACGAGTATAAAGATAGAGTTAATAACGCCTTAAAGATAGGACCGTATAAAAAACGAAATAAAAACCCATTACCAAAAATGATTTTGGACGTTAAAAATAATCCAAAGAGTTGTCACAACCTCACATCAAAAGACTCAGGAAAAAAGTTATCAGTTGCAAATTCTAAAGTTCCCAAGAAGTATGGTCTCCCAAAAATTCATAAACGGGGAAAATCAATTAGACCTATTGTTTCGGCTATAGATTCCCCGACGTACAATTTGCACAGTGGCTGACAAACGAGTTGAAAAGCTTGCCCGTCAGACAAAAGAGTTTTTTAGTAACACGTTCACTTGAATTGATTAATAACATTAAAGAGGTTAAATTGATTGAAGGCGAGGTTTTAATTTTATTCTATGTAACCTCATTGGTTGCTAGCGTTCCCATTAAGCAAACGTTAGCGTATTTATAAGAGTTCTTAAAAATGAATAACATAAATGAAAAGGTCTGAAGACTATTTAACTTTAACAAACATTTGATTAAACAAAGTATTTTTCAATTCAACAATGCATTTTTTGAACAAACCCAAGGCGTGGCAATTGGCAACTCGTTATCGCCATTTATTGCGGGACCATTTCATAGTATTTTCCTAGAGTGTGATTTCGTTACGTGGATGATATTTTCGCAGCGTTTAACACATAAGTTTGCAGCATATAAGATTTTATTGCCAAATTAAACCATAAAGTTGATTCTATAAAATTTACCCACGAATTAGAAGTTAATAATAAATTACCCTTTCTGGATGTACTAGTTATCAAGAATAAAGACACTTTAGAATTCGATATCCATAGAAAGGAAACCACCACTCTAAGCTACATTCCGAATGACTCACATCATACGTACGCACAAAAAATGGCCAGTTTGAATTTTTTAGTAAACGGGTTAGTTAATTTTCCTTTAAGTAAGAGACTTAATTATATTAAGAAGGTGGCCGAATATAACGGATACACTGCTTGTCTGGTGGAAAAATTAATTAACAAACAGAAAACAAAGAAAATGTTAGCGGAATCTAGGACTTTTAGAAGAGAGAAAGTCGAAAAAAACCTTTTTTGCTTACCATCTGAACCTCGAATCACGAGGGGTCTAGATAGCATTTTTTAAAAAGCCAACTTTCAACTAATATTTTCTACAAAAATACTTTACAAATTTACTAGGTAACCCAAAAGAGAAGGATACTACGGCCAAAATGTCGGGAATTTATGAAATAAGTTGTAAAGATTGTGATCTTAAATACGTCGAACAAACAAAAAGATCTATTTCAATTAGATCCTAAGAACATTTAGCGTAATTAAGGAACGATACTATAGATAGATCTTCCGCGCCCGACATATTTGGGATAATAGTCACGACGTTAATGAGGATAATCCGAAATTTGTAAAAAGTGTTAGACAACCAGGACAGCTAAACGCCTCCGAGACCATATCTACTGCTAAATATAGTAATAAGAGAAAATGTATGAACCTCGCTCCGTCGCCTATGAGCAGTGATCTGATAGATTCCTTTGTAAAGTCAATACCGACAGAGGCACGCGCGAGAGATAATAAAAGAATACAGATATTTCCGCCAAACGAAATATGTCAATTTAGGTGTCGTTGAACCTGCCTAAATCTTTGGTGAGATACTACTTGCAGAATTGCACAACAATATAAATAGAGTTGCGAATATAGGATATTTAGAATTATTCATTCTCTGATGACGCGAACTTGGTTAGTGAAACGATCGTAAGGTCTTAAAAAAGATATGTTGTGGTGATTTGGGTTCTCCAAGTGTACTTAAAAGAATAAGTTTTTTTTTTAAATTAATTGTATTTCTTTGTTTCAGGTTACGCTTTACCCCATGCTATCCTAAGAATGGACCTGGCCGGTCGTGATCTCACTGATTACCTAATGAAAATCCTCACAGAAAGGGGCTACAGTTTCACCACCTCTGCCGAAAGAGAAATCATCCGCGACTTAAAAGAAAAAATATGTTTTGTTGCCTTAGATTTCGAACAAGACATAGCAATAGCTTCAAGCACTAATTGCTATGAAAAATCATACGAATTACCAGACGGTCAAATAATTACTCTTGGCAACGAGAGGTTCAGATGTCCGGAAGCAATGTTCCAACCAACATTTCTGGGCATGGAAACTCCGGGTATCCACGAAACCACGTACAACTCGATTATGAGGTGTGACATGGACATTCGAAAAGATCTTTATGCTAATACGGTGTTGTCGGGTGGAAGTACGATGTTTCCAGGAGTTGCTGATCGCATCCAAAAGGAAATAGCAGCGCTAGCTCCATGTTCAATGAAGATTAAGATTATTGCACCACCAGAGAGGAAATATTCTGTTTGGATTGGCGGTAGCATTCTGGCGAGTTTAACAACGTTCCAGCAGATGTGGATCTCCAAACAGGAATATGATGAATCTGGTCCTGTTATTGTTCATAGAAAATGTTTTTAAATAAAAATGGTTGCAGTACCTAGTTATTATATTTAAAAAGTTGTCAGGTCTGAGCAGAGAAACGTTGGAACAAGTGTTCTTCTATTTGAGTATTTTTTATGTTATAATATACAATAAAAATTGCTAATTGTGTTTGTGTATTTTTTACTTATATTATCAATAATTTTTTATAGGCTTCTTATTTATCAATTACAAGGTATTCTGTAATTTTATGAGTAGTTTTACAACTATATAGGATATATTAGCTTTCAGTATTAAAAAATTCCATTATAAGTATTATTAGTATACATGTTACAGAGGACTGGACCCAGTACTGACCCTTGTGGAACGCCTATCTCTATACTAAGCGTATCTGAAATGGCAACATTTACATATTGTTTGTTGTGTGTGTGGCGAGCGGCGCGCACCTTGCGAGTGCACGCCTCTGGCCTTAGACAGATGTCTCTTGGCTGCAGGTTATCTGTTCTTTAGTTAGGGCATATATTGTTCTTTGGACTGTTTAACCCTTTCAGTCACGCATCTATGACCAGTTTGAAAAAAAAAGCATAATGGGCATTGTGAAGCAACTACATTATCTCTCTACGATGCAATTTTTGTATATCTATTGCCATTTTGTTTTCCTGAAATGTCCCTTGTGAAGGACATTGTGACTTGACGGTATAAATTAAACTTAACACCATGTCCTACTTTTTATTATGAAAATTATAGAAACAGTTTCGTTCTTTCATACAGCATAAATGTACTTTACATTTAGAACAATATAATATATGTTTTGCTACTGCATTTGTCCATTTTGCATCTCGAGTTGTTTTTGTTCGTCATAAACAGGATAATGATCCAAACCATCGTACCTTTTGTCTTTATTTGGTCTAACTTTACACATTTTCTTCATCTTCTTGTTTTCACTTTGCGCATCGTCCCGACTTGGCCTGCCCCTCTTTCGACTGCATTGAGACATACATGAGATTTTCTGCCATTAGTTCTCGAAAACGCAGGTGATCCATTTAATTTTTTTCGGAATTTCCAGAGTTTTGGCCGCTTTCTTATATTTGAGCCAGGAGTTCGCTAGTGCCAGATTTATTGCATGGGTTATCATTCTCACTGTCCATTTTCTGCTCCGTACATAAGACCTGTATGTCGACAAGAGGAAGTCCATCTTATCAACTCCTCCCATATTAGTGTTGTAAGTTCGTACTGCTTCTGGTCTCTCTACTTCCATGAACTTCTTTCCTGTTTTATCCTACCTTCTGCAAGTATCTTTTGCGCATACTCCAATAAAATTATCAGAACTGCCTTATTGTCATACCATTTCATTATTACTACACCATCCCCACTCACAACCATGTCTGATGCACCTCTACCTTTCTCCTTCAATTATTTGTCTGTTAGTAGGGGAGGGTTATAGAACCTATTTACTCGTATAGTTCCAACAGCAAATATACATTTCGATTGCAAATATTGAAATAAGTGATAAGAGCTGCAATAGTTGTCAAAGAATAATCCGTGATTCTTCTCTGAAATTCTATCTGCTAGATGTATCACTGTCGCAGCTCTGGCTGGGACTGGGCATACCCTTCTTTTATTTCTGTAGTAGAACCTGACGGATATATGTCGGGAAATGGAAGAGTTTGAAAGGAAGCATGACACGTTTAACATGTACAAGAAAGTCCGGGAGGTTGCTGGCTTGTATAACAAGAAAACTACTAACATACCAGTGGATAGCACGGGAAAAGCAATTATTGATGAAAGAAATTCTTGAAGTATTGAGTAAATATGTTACTGAATTGTTTGAAGAAGACAGGCCAAACATGCAGATTAATGCAAATCAAGACGAGGGGCCAGAAATTAAAAAATCCGAAGTTCTCCATGTCATAAAATCAGCCAAAACCAAGAAAGCAACTGGTCCAGATAACATCCCAGCAGAGCTCTTACAGATGATCCACGAAGATCACATCAATGCTCTGGTTAAGTTTTTTAACAATATATATATACTACTGGTGACCCGAAGAATGGCTGAAGTCTGTTTTTGTGGCACTAGATTAATTAGCCTGATGAGTCATACATTAAAGGTGTTTCTTTGCATAATACATGGAAGGATGAGAAGTCGGTGCAAGGAGGACCTGGATGAGACGCAGTTTGGCTTTAGGAATGAACTAGGCATCCGGGAAGCACTTTTTGCCCTAAATATACTTCTTTAAAAGTGTCGTGACCAACGCAAAGATATTTATGTATGTTTCATAGACTATGAAAAAGCCTTCGATAGGGTTCAACATGAAACACTTTTAAACATACTAAGAACTTTGGGAATCGATGATAGAGATCTAAAAATCATAGAGAACTTATATCGGAAGCAGAAATCAGTGGTCCGAATCGGTGGAAGACTAACCGATGAATGTCGCATTTAACGAGGCGACAGACAGGGATGCATTCTCTCTCCGCTATTGTTCAACATCTACTCGGATACAATCTTTAAGAAGGCTTTGCAAGATAACGATTTTGGAGTGAAGATTAACGGTGAACTGATTATTAACATTCGATATGCCGACGATACGGTCATCTTGTGCGATAGTGTCCGGGGCCTTCAAGAGTTGTTGGATAGTGTAAACATGACAGGAAGGGAAATGGGTTTGAAAATAAATGTCAATAAGACAAAATTTATGATATTCAGTCGCCAACCGCATGCCGATGCTTCCCTACAGATAGACCAACAAAACATTGAGAGAGTTACCCAATTCAAATACCTTGGTTGTTATATCACAGAAGATCTAGACCCTGATAAAGAGATAAAGTGCAGAATTGAAACAGCGTGCACAACTTTCATGACAATGAAGTCATTTTTCTCTAACGACAACTTAAACCTAAGATTGCGTCAAAGAATCATGAAATGTTATATTTGGTCCGTGTTGTTGTATGGAGCTGCGAGACCTCGACTCCGAGGGCTGCACGATCAGTCGACTGGAAGCGTTTGAGATGTGGTTGCACAGAAGAATGCTTCGAATACCCTGGACAGCTATGCAGACGGACGAAGCAATATTAAATAGAGCAAATGCCGTCCGTGATTTATTTGTCACTATTAAGGTGCGAAAGATATCATACCTGGGACATGTTCTTAGAGGAGACCGATACAAGGTGCTCCAGCTTATAATGAAAGGTAAAATCGAAGGCAGCCGAGGAATTTGAAGGAAACAGATGTCATGGCTAAAGAACATTCGCGATTGGGCTGGAATACGCAATGCCGAACAACTATTCAGATTAGCCGAAAACCACGAACTCGCCAATGTAATTGCCAACGTTAAAGGGACCTGATATTGCACCGAAAAAAGAAGTAGAACCTTGGTAAAGCAGAAAGTCATAAATCAGCCCACCCTGTGCAGCTAGGATATATAGTTGTATGCCCCACTTCTTGGGCTTATTTTTTATATATTGGTTTATATTTATTCGGCCTTTGAATGAGACTATTTGTTCATCCACACTGGACGGACTTTCAAAAGCCTGTCTTTAGAATCATCTCTTTGTGTGATATCAACCAAGTACACTGTTTTCTTGTACTTGGAGATTCTATTGAAAGCCATGTTATCTTTTATGATAGGTATTCCATAGTGTTGACTCCATTACATTCTACAACATGGAAAGTTCAAATTTCCCTTGATTATGTGAATGCCGAAAAAGGTTTTCATTTCATGGATAGTCGTGCCTGTAAATCTGGCAATATTCTGTTGTGTAGAATAAAAATTGATCATTTCAGCCATTAGTTCAAATATTGAATCTGGTATATATTTTTTGAAGTAATCAATATGCTCTGGCAGAAATATTTCCTCGCCTTGACCTGTTTTATGCCATTGTACATGTAGAGTTTCAAAGTCAATATTCTTCTTCCACTTGATACTTTCCTATTTGGTCAGTGGTAACTTTCCTAGAAGGTCCTCTTTTAGATCATTCGCGGTTTTATTTGCCGAGTGGGCAAAATATGAGAACTCACCACATCAATTTCTTCATCTTATTCCATTTGCGGAAGGTTCTTAGAATCTGACAACTCGTCCCATCCATCATCCTCAGCTGACAGGTCAGGTATGTCGGAAAAATCATCTCTCTCAATAAGTTCCAACAACTCTTCATCAGTAAGACCTCTGCCACGTGGCATTTTGTCACAATAAGGAATTTGCACATTTTTTATTTTCCTCTTATTCAATTCCCCACATTGTATAAAATCAATTGCCATATAAAATTTAAATTTTAAACTAATAGTTTTCCTGTAAAAAATATAGAAAATCAAAATAATTGTCTCCGTGCCAAAACGCAGCCGTAAACAAAGACGACCTACTGTGACGTCACGATCCGGTATCGGCCAAACGAGTCTCGCTTACTCACACAGAGATCCTCATATCATTAGTGTTTATGCGACTTACGTGTGCCGGATAGTTATTGTTATCAACTTATATTATTGTTAATATCTATATACTCGTATTAATTATTTTAAAAACTGTACAGTCTTATAGTATAGCTACAGAAGTTGGATTTGTCCAAGGACAAGCTTATAATTTACCAAAAATTTATGTACTAGCAATGTTGGCGTTTTTTAAGAATTTTCATGGGTGCTGAGCTAAAAGGAGTGAAAGCTGGGAGGTATGTGTCTGATATGAACCTTATTTTATCCTGTAAATATCTTTGTTGGATTTTATGTAGTAATTTCTAATAAAATATAATGTAAGTAAAAGCATAACCTCAAAATGTTCTCCATTCAAATAATCTACAAGAAAAATATACACAATTTCTTCCTGATTTTCTCATCCTTAGGTACATTAAAGAATAATTTGTTGGGGGTGGTTATTGTTGTGGAAGTACATTTGGGCACTACACAGCACTTATAATATTTATGTCCAGGCACTGTTATGTCTTTCGCATTCTCGTATTGTGATTCTGAATCTGCTGAAGCCATCACACAGTCACGCACTAAACTAGATTAAACACAACTTACTACCTTTGAACCTATATTATACACGAAACACCAAAACCTCTTAAAACTGTGATGAAACTGCTCAGAATTCGATGCAAAGACAACGGTATCACGCAGATGTACCGGATCGTGACGTCACAAAGCGCTTCACCAATCAGATCACGTTTTCGCCCACCCTGTGTTTTGAATTATATTCAATATTTCAATAATTAATTACTAATTAAAAAATTAAAAGTACTATCTATTAGTAAGGTGATTTAAAACAAAAATTCTACGTCCTATTGAAATATCTGCATGTAAAGTACTGCCCAAAAAAATAATTTAAAAATGAAGAAAATATATGTAAATATTAAAGACAACTACCAATAATGAATATTGGTAATAGTAAATAGAAAATACCATACCATATGGCCAGTTTTTTAACCAACATTAACAGGATAAGTCCAAATGGAAGATTTAAAATTAAATAATTGTTATAGATAACTAATAGTTGTTGACAATGGCCCCCTTCTACTTCAATACATGCATTAACTCGTCGTATCATTGGCAAACAAGGGATTCCAAATGTCGTCAAAGAAAAAAATCTACATGATTTAAATCCGGTGATCTAGGTGGCAATGATTATGGCCCCCGCGCGACTAATCCAGCATCCTTTATAATTTGAATCTAAGAACTGACGTGCAACTCAAGTGTGGAGGGGCCCCATCATGCATGAACTACATCCGCTGTCGTTCTCCTATAATGGAACATTTTCTAGGTCAAATTCTAAGAAATGGTGCGATAATCTTGACAATGAGGTCCGAAAAGAAAGTTACCGGCTATGTCCACTCAAACATTCAAGGGAAATTGTTTCCGACTGTGACTTTCAATAACTGCATAAGGATTCTCTTCAGCCCAAATATAGTTGTTGTGTAAATTTGTTATTCTGTACCTTCTCTTTTCACCGTTAAGAAATTTGTGAATTTTTAGGCGGTAACTTATTTGAATGACATGCATAAGACTTCCACACAAAACAAATTCTGACTAATTTTTCTTCCTCTGAAGATGTTGACATGGTCAACGAAACGATCGTAAGGTCTCTGAAATATGTGTTGTGGTGATTTGGGTTCTCCAAGTGTACTTATTAGTACTCATCACAGGTTCCAGTTTTCACATAGTTAAAAATGAAAAGTTGCAGACATTTCCGGTGAAACCGGATGTGATCGAAAACAACACGTTAATAAATCTGGTATTATGTCTTATACTAACATATCAAATTTCATTTCACACAATAACATTTACAATAATAACGTTTATTTAGCAAAAAATGCTACACACAAAAATTCCAACAAATATAGATCAAAAACTACAAGCTTATCACTAATAAAGCTCAGTCTTAAGATACTTACTGATAGACTTTAACCCTGTAAATGTTACTTTACATAATTGATTGCACAAATCTAATGTAGGTAGTACCAATTTAAAACTATCTGCGTTTTAATCAGGTACTCACTTTCACTTTGGTTTTAATAATAACAAAAATAATAATAAAATAATATTTGTTTAACAGTTTTGCTTATACCTATAGTACAAAGTTTACAATTCTAATAAATTATATACAATTATACAATATCAGTCGCACCATCATTTTAAGCTTAGCTCCTACTTTCTAGACTACATTATTTTCCCTGTAATATTCTTTAACTTTCCTAGTGAATCATAACATGTTTTTACTGGTTTTTATACCATCGGATACAGTAGCGGCTCGTGCCTTAATGTATTGGGGGTGCGCAAGAAAAAAAAGATCGGGACGCAGCAAGTGCGTTATGCTAGTGAATTTTTATTAAATGCTTCAAATTTGAATAACCCAAGTTTCTACAAACTTAGGAAGTTGAATTTTGGTGTATAGTAAGGTCTCACCCAGGGCAACATATCCATCAAATTTCATCAAAATAACTTTGTAATTTTCGGAGAAAAACTTTTTTTTAAAAGAAAACTCAAAATTTGAATAACTCAATTTTCTAAAAATCCAGAAAGTTGAATTTTAGTGTGTAGTAAGATCTTTCACAAGGCAACATATCTATCAAATTTCATTAAAATAGCTTTGTAATTGCGGAGAAAAAGATTTTTTTTAAACAAAACTCAAAATTTTCCCGGAAAACCTTATCCGATTTTCCTAACCAACGAACTCATCCAAGGCATTAATAAAAGAAAGGCTGCCGAGTTTCATCGAAATCAGTTGCTTATTTTTTGAGTTATCGGTTGCGGATACATACATATATACATATATATACATATATATATATATATATATATATATATATATATATATATATATATATATATATATATATATATATATATATATATATATATATATATATATATATATATATATATATATATATATATATATATATATATATATATATATATATATATATATATATATATATATATATATATATATATATATATATATATATATAAACATATAAAAATTGAAACTGACCCCGGATTTGGGTTCTAGGGGTCCTAGTTCGCGCTTATTTGAAAATAATTTTGCAAAGTCTCTTCATCGATACCTCTCTATTGGTGAATTTTTAAAAATAAAAATTCATAAAAATTAAGGAGCTCGCTTCTTTTCCCCCCGAAAATGTATTATAAAAAAACCTACTTACTAAACTAACTAAACTTAATATCTATTAACTACTTACCAAGTTTTCCTCCAGTTAGTTATAGGTTATAGTAGTTAAAAAGTCCTTTCCTTTGATAACTACTAACACAAATTACAATTCTGTCAACACTCAGCATTCACTTTAGTTTATAAGTTATAACATAACTTTAAATCTGGTGTAGATCGTCCTAAACTTTTAAACTTTACCTTAGAATTTAAGTCTAACTGTGAAAAGTTAACCTTTATAAAATATTATCCACTGAATTAATCACAGTATCACAATTATTTTGTCCACCTATTAAGCAACCCCAAGTAGTAGTCATAATAATAATAATAATTGTCTTGTTAGAACATGTAAACAACAACGAAACGATCTAATTAAAATCAATCCGACGCGAAGCACTACACGAAAATTACTACACACGTTCTGCGAAAAGTCCACTGCAAACTGCAAGTGTGTAATTTTAAAGCGCACAATCAGATTGCTTATTCGGTCGTTTTCGACGAAGATAGTCGATCATTCCGCATTGAAGTATCGCATTTCCTCAGAGCGCCGAAAAATACACACCGCCGCGCGACTGATGTATATGCATATAAATGTATATAACGTCTGCAGCCATTAACAGTATACTTATTCTGATTCTGTATTAATGGCTGCCGACTCGGCGATCCTCGATCCTCGATATACTAATTTTGTTTGTTGAATGCAGGAGGTAAAAAAAATCATTAAAATATAGCATAGCAAAAATATTATTTTTTCCACGGCAGGCGGCAGTGCGCGCGCACGGGCCCATTATTGAGGAGGCGCCCTTGGTCGGGTAGTTTATTCTATATACCTACTGTTTAAAAACATACACAGTTTTGGGCACTTTTCTTGTTTTTGTGGTTTAAAATAAAATTATTTTTATTTCTGGTATTGTAATAATTAACATATTTAAATGTATTTACTTTGTTTAGGCAGTATTGGGCAAGTAAATTTAAGTGAAACTTTTGTATGAATTTGAGGCTATTGATTTCGAGGTACTTAATCTTCAATATTGAACCAATTCAATGGCACTAACATGGTATTATTTCTAGGCTAGTATATCGCTCAATATCTGAATTATTGGCTAAGTACAGTATTGTGCTGGCGTAGTTAAAATGAGGCAGAATAATAGTATTGTAGACAGTTTGTCTTTGCAGGGTGATAAATATTTGCTACACGTCTATATAAAAGAAACCCACTATTTAAAATTTGTCTTACAAATGTGGTTTATGTGTTCCATCAAATTTCAATTTCAGATCAATAATTACACCTAAAGATCTTACTGATTGCACAAGTTCGATTTTTTCATTTCTTATGTGTATACTTAGATCGTCTCCAGTAATGGGTTTCCTTTCGATTATCATAACTTTTGATTACATACCTGCAACAGAGGAAGTACCAGGTCAAACATCTGGGAGCTAGATCTAGAACGTACCCAGCCACGGCTGGTCTCCTGCAGGGTTCTGCTTTCTCCCCTCTGCTGTACAATATATTTGTCGCAGAAATTCCGACAGCCCCCCTAAACGTGACATACGCACTGTACGCAGACGACACTACCATCCTCAGCAGCTCCACTCAGCCGAGGATAATAACCGAACGACTTCAGACCGCCGTAGTCAAGCTGCAAGCATGGTATAGGAAATCCCTTCTAGCTATAAACCCCGATAAATGTTCAGCAGTCCAATTTTCCAAGAGTAGACACACATCTCACGAACACGTATCATTAGACAACCTTCTAATTCCCTGGCAAGATTCCGCCAAATACCTCGGGGTTTTCCTCGACAAACACTTAACATGGCGCCCCCATGTCGATCACGCCCGAAAAAAAGCCTCGATGTTCATCTCGAAGCTGTTCCCACTTCTAAATAGAAATTCCAAATTGTCCATGAACAATAAGATGCTCATGTACAAAGTCATCATCCGGCCAGCCTTGACCTATGCATCCCCTGCATGGGCCACCTTGGCCTCAACACACATCAAGACTCTTCAAATCATCCAGAACAAAATTCTGAGAATGGTTACCGGAGCGCCATGGTTTGTCCGAAACAGTCAGATTCACTCTGATCTGGAAATGCCCTCGATACTTGAGTTTATAACTCAACTATCCACAACTCAGTTCGCAAAATCCGCTTCTCACCCAAATGCTCCGTAGTGCCACCGACTACGACGAGCAACTTCCACATAAGCATAAGCGTACAAAGCTTATACTTACCCGCTAAACGCCCCACGGCAAAAACAGAAAGGAAACATTCATACCCAAAAAGTCATTGTGTGTATTCTTTCCGACGGAGGTATGGACTAAGGTCCGGTACTCCTAGGGAGGGAGTTTTAGTGAGTAGGTGTACTAAGAGTACGAGTCTCACATTACCTCGATATCCCACGGCACTACGGTGTCGTGAATGAGGTCTGCATGAGGCATCTCTCCCTCCTGTATCAAAAAAAAACTTTTGATTAATTTGCTTTAAGTTAATTTATTTTTCTTAATTCTTTTATAAAAAAATAAAAATTTATTGGGGCGAGCGTGGAAAAACACCCGGTATATTGCAAGTTTAGCCTAATTGAATTTTAAATTATACAAATTTTTGTACTAAATCTTTTTAATCTTCTGTCAATCCCTCTTTCTACGCCAATGAAACTGAGACAGATGATGGGGAACTCATAATTAATATATAGGTTATATCTACTGATTTTAGGGACCTCTATATACAGTAAAACGTACTTTAATCAGCAAATTTATCTATTTTTTCGGTACAAAAAATCAACATTTATTTCCTAGGTACTTAATAACTAAACTCTTGATGTATATAATCTACTATATAACTTGATTGATTTTCGTTTTTTGTTTATTTACATATGTTACCGGAAGTCGTCTTTGTCTATACAAAACAATAACATGAAGTTTGAATTTGCCGCGGCGTTCAAAAAAGCGGAAATTCTTAATACCGACACTGCATATTTTACTTAAGGATTGTTTGAGGTTTTTGTTCATGCGTTTATGTTTGTTTACATGTGCAGCAAATTCAAGTATTCACGAAATCTTAGAATAAACAGATGAAAGTGATACAAAAAGATTTTGCTTTGTTTTTCCACATGTAACTTGAAAAGCGAAGGAAAATCATACATAACCTAAATGAATTCTTTGGCATTCAGAGAAAATATAAAAAGTCAAAATTCTTAAAGAATTTTTAAAAAAATAAGTTATTCTGTGCAGTATGTTGGATTTAATTTGTGTAAGTGAACATTCCGTAAGATTTTTAGTGTCACTAGTTGAAAAAACTAGATTTTAGGGTGCATTATTTATGTGGTGATTGCGCTTAAAAGTCTGTGACTATTATGGCTTAGTGAAAGTGATATCGGTTTTTAATTCTGAGTTTATTGATTTAACACAACCGTTTAATCTATCAGTTCCTCAAATTTGGTGCTGCGTATAAAATTAAAATGTACGAGTTAATTAATAAAAATCCGAATTTTCTTTTCCTGTGATGCCAATACGAGAACAATGACCAAAACATAGATCGAGTTTACACGAAAATGTCCGAAGAGTTCTCTGGTCAAGGGAATGCAAAGCTCTTAAATTGTGTAAATTCTGTAAAATATTACAATAACAAACTGTGTAATAGTGAAACTGACGGAGACGAATTAAATTTATCGTATGATCATATGTACGCAACTAACAATGAAAATGAAGATGATGAAGATATCCAAGTAACTAACACAGACAGCAACTGTCAATCTGCCGAAAGTGAGGTTAGTTTTTTCAAAGAGTTGTTGATTTTGCATCTTGATTTTATACAACAACAAAGTGATGATATTCTTGACCGGGAGAAGACAATTCTAATTCTTCAACAGGAAAATGAAATGGTTAGTACATTGTTTATCTATTTTGTAGGTCATTTATCTTGTCACTCTTGAAAAGCCATTCTTTCATTATGTGAAATTTAGGACTTAGGTATGGTAGGCACAATATAGTAAAACATTCATTTCACCAAAATTGCGTTTATTACCTAACGATTGTTACGCCAACGAAGTATAAATTAGTAGAGGATGAATAAAACTGATCTAAAAAACTAAACATTTCATATAAATTACAGCTGGCATCAATGAATGTCAAAAGAGGGAGCAAATATAGGTAACACATATCCAAGCATGTTACCTCTTCATAATAATATTAAAGTTTAATTACATACCTTATGATAATCCTTTTTCTTATGATAACAACCTGGTTAATGAAACAACAAGAGATTCACCACTTTAGAAAAAGTTGTATACTCATTTGGTATCGAAACAATTGCCTAATGTTTGAGAGGCATTTAAAACATTTTCCTCTCAACTACTGATATTTGACAGACATTTAAATATTCGTAGTTAGGTTTAGATTAAAATTTGAAATAATTGTTACAGTTGAAATTTTAGCTAGTGTGACGTTTGAAATTTTTTCCATGTTGAGTAAAACATCAACAAGAAGTACTTCTTTCTTTTGCAAATTATATTTGGGTAATTCAAATAACTAATCTCGAATTATAATTCCAGTGTTTTGATTCAAATATTAAAACAACCCTTTCAAAATATGGCATGCAAGATGACATATATCAATATCTTTAAAATATGAATGAAAGTAAATTTTCTTTCATCTCTTGGTGAAGCATCTTGTTTAAGTAAAAAAATATTAAAGAATACTTGGCAAAAACTTTACAAGATGTAGTTTTTAGTAGCAATTATGTATAGTAATTTTGGGTAAGGATTGATAATCAAAAGAAGCCACTTAAATTGGAACTATACATAGTGATCAGGTAATTTGTATCAAAAGAGGGAGCCTATAGTTAACAATAAGAACTGTCAATGTCAAATTTATTGTTGAAATTAAAGTTTTGTCAGAGAAACTGTTTTCAGATTACAAATATTGTACATTTTTGATCATAGTTATCGTATATAATTACAATTATCAACTAAAAAAAAGGTATTTTTATATAAAATATGTAAGAGAGTGGGTTATGTAGTTTACAACCTGACAGTGTTCTAAGCTAACAATGCATTGCGCAAAAGGGCTTTGAGTTTTGATAAATATTTGTACACCCAATGTCATCTCAAGGTTTTCTAGCCTTACAGACTGGCAACTTTACCTGTTAAATGTCAATTTAAGTACCAACAAAATATTATATTGCAAAATAAGTGACATATTTTTGAATTTTGCATTTTAAACTGGTTAGTTTACTACCCATACTTTGTCTAAGGGGTATATGGACCTTTAATGTGCTCAATATTGCATGATACATGGAACCAAATAAACTAGATAAAGGGCATTGTTTTATCACAGTGGTGACAAAAGGGACTTTTTAAAGAATGCTCTATTATTGTCACACAAATTTGAACTGTTATGAACTGACGCTGATGCTTTACAACAATTTAAGCATATTAAATAGAACTAGAAAATATTACATTTGACTGTGAACAATTGAAGTTGTCTAGCCCGAAATTGTGCTAAATTTCAAGCAGCTCATGTGTTGAGACTTGTTATGATTTTTTAGTTGTGTCAAAGCTTTTTGTTGAGTTTTCTATTTTTGTGTAAATACCTACAATTTAAATCTAATTGGTTATTTATTATAAGCATAATTTTCAATAAATCCTACCATTTATTTCAAAATCCAGTTTTTCTCTAAAATGGGTTCATTTTAATAAAACTTCTGGACGCAGCTAGTGCGTTATGGTAGTGAATTTTTATAAAAATCTTTTTAATACCAAACATGTTTTTTTAAGAAAGCAGGCATCAATCTATATAGTAGAAACAATGTGCCATGTTTCGTCAAAATAACTGTATTGCTTGAAAATGTACAAAAATTTCCGAAAGTAAACTTAAATTGTTCCTAAAAAAGCTGGTTTCCTGGACTACCTTATGGGTTAATAGCAAATTGAGCTATTCAAATTTGAAGCATTTAATGAAAATTCGCTACCATAACGCACTTGCTGCGTCCCGAATTTCTTTTCTTACAAAGATGTATTACATTTCGATGGAAAATGCAAAAATGCAATAACATAGGGCGTGTTCGATTAAAAAAAAAGAAAGAAACTTATGCGCCACCCTGTAATTGTGGAAATATTTTTTAAGATGTAGCTCAAGACACCCTATAATTAATGTATACCATTTTTTTTCTTAACTTGCATAATAACGGATATATTGAGCTTTAATGATTTTTTACGAAAATTTGACAAAAATGATATACCATTAACCGATAAACTCTATAGCTAACACTACTGCCAACGCATCAGAGAAAGGGTCTAGTTGAAATGAATTTTCAGGGAATATATTAGTAAAATAAAGGACAATGACGATTGAAACTAAGACTTCAGGCTTTATAAAGCATTCTTGAGACATTTTCTTTCCATAGCTCATTAATTTCAAGTTCATTGCCTAAATATTACCAATTTTGACATTTTAAATCGCGACTTTGACGTTTTGAGGAAAATTTATTTTTCTTTAAATACCTATCACTTTTTTGTCTTGACCTGCATAGCTAAATTTTGGTAGGTAACTTACCTATAAGGATATAAACCCGCTTACCAAATTTGGTTGCCCTTACTTTGTTAATTCCGGAGATACGAATTTTTGTCCTTTAACTTACAGAGCTAAATTTTGGTAGGTAGCTCACCTATAACGATATAAACCCGCGTACTAAATTTGGTTGCCCTTACTTTGTTAATTCCGGAGATATAAATTTTTTTCGAATGAAAACTCAAAATTTTCCCACAAAACCTCGTCCAATTTTCCTGACTAACGAACTTATCCAAGCCATTTACAAAAGGAAGGTATGTGCTAAATTTTATCAAAATCGGCTCATTATTTTTTGAGTTATCGGTGTGACACATAAATATATATATATATATATATATATATATATATATATATATATATATATATATATATATATATATATATATATATATATATATATATATATATAATTGAAACTGACCCCGGATATGGGTTCTAGGGGTCCTAGTTCGCGCTCATTTGCAAAATTTTGTTCAACATTCAAAAGTCGGGATCTCCCCATTAGTGAATTTTTTCTACGAAAATTCACTAAAAACGAGAAATTTTGTGTTAAAATATCTAAGCTATTCAAAAACAATGTCAAAAACGAACCGCGCGCGCACACAGCATCATGTACGCACACAGACTTGTCGAAAGTTAAGTCAATACACTGAGAAATGATGATTATCCATGTTTACATTTTTAGTGTCAAATGAGCGCTATTTAGGACCCCTGGAACCCAAATCCGAGGACGGTTTCAGACTATATGTTTATATATATATATATATATATATATATATATATATATATATATATATATATATATTTATGTGTCACACGTATAACTAAACAAATAATGGACCTATTTTGATAAAACTTGTTGAGTACCTTCCTTTCGCAAGTGGCTTTAGCTCTGTAGGTTAAAGGACAAAAAGTTACAGGCATTTAAAGAAAAATAAATTTGGGATTTCCTCAAAACGTCAAAGTCGCGATTTAAAACGTCAAAATTGGTAATATTTAGGCAATGAACCTGAAACTAATATGAGCTATGGAAGAAAAATGTCTCAAGAAGAATGTTTTACAAAGCCTGAAGTCTTAGTTTCAATTGTCATTGTCCTTCATTTTACTAAAATATTCCCAGAAAATTCATTTCAAATAGACCCTTTCTCTGATGTTTTGGCAGTAGTCTTAGCTATAGAGTTTATCGGTTGATGGTATATAATTTTTGTCGAATTTTCGTAAAAAATCAATAAAGCTCAATATATCCGTTATTATGCAAGATACGAAAAAACATTGTATACATTAATTATAGGGTGTCTTGAGCTACATCTTCAAAAAATATTTCCACAATTACAGGTGGTCCATAAGTCGTTGGTGATTCAAATTTTCTTTTTTAGTTAATTTTCTTAAAAAATTTATCAGTCCCAAATTCGCGTCATCTGAAAACATTTTCTCAAAAGCTTTCCATCGTGACCTCTCTATTAGCGAATTTTTCTTAATGAAAATTCACTAAAAATGGTATAGTCAGAAAGGCACCTTTGTATATTAGTTTTGATACTATCAAAAGCCTAATGTAATATTTATTTCCGGACACATGTTTATATAAGATTTTTTGCTTATTTCGACTGCCAGAATACGCCCTAAAATATTTCCCTTTCCTCACAAAACACCCTGTATAATTGACAAATTATTGTTTTCACAAATGTCGAATGAAACTTTAGAGTGACAGACTAAATAACCCACGTCCGACGAAAAGCCTCGATGTTCATCTCGAAGCTGTTCCCACTTCTAAATAGAAATTCCAAATTGTCCCTGAACAATAAATTGCTCATGTACAAAGTCATCATCCGGCCAGCCTTGACCTATGCATCCCCTGCATGGGCCACCGCGGCCGCAACACACATCAAGACCCTTCAAATCATCCAGAATAAAATTCTGAGAATGGTTACCGGAGTGCCATGGTTTATCAGAAGCAGTCAGAATCATTCTGATCTGGAAATGCCTTCGATACTTGAGTTTATAACTCAACTATCCACAACTCAGTTCGCAAAAGCCGCTTCTCACCCAAATGGTCTTCTGCGTAGTGCCACCGCCTACGATGAGCAACTTCCACATAAGCATAAGCGTCCAAAGCTTATACTTACCCGCTAACGTCCCTGCGGCAAAAACAGGATGGAAACATTCAAACCCAAACGTCACTGTGTGTAATCTTTTCAACGGAGGTATGGACTAAGGTCCGGTACTCCTAGGGAGGAATTTTTAGTGAATACGAGTCTCACAGTACCTCGATATATCCCACGCACTACGGTGACGTGAATTAGGTCTGCATGAGGCATTTCTCCCTCCTGTGCAAACAAAAAAAACTAAATAACCTTCTTATCTCTGATAACCTGATGATGTCCGAATCGCGCTTAAAAGTTAATACCTTTTTTAACTTTTCCTTTTTTTATTTTATATATTTTATCAGCGAATTTTTGTTTTTTTTAGCTATTTTTTTGTAGAAACATTTTTTCTTGTGTGTATTTTTTTTAATCAGTAATTCGTCAACTTTGCTTTAATGAGTTATTGTAAAAAATTTGTTCCCAATTGACGTGAAAACGTTTTTTTCGTAATTTTTGGCGACAAAAATTTGTTAGCAAATTTTTGTTTATTTTTTTTTTAGTGATGTTTCGTAAAAATATTTTATATAATTTTATATGTATGTATTATACATTTTATCAGCAAATTTTCGTAATTTTAGTTCATCACTTTTAGTTGAAACATTTTTTACGGTTTTCGTAGACTTTTTTTATCAGATATTCGTACACTGTTCTTTAATTGTGGAAAAAATTATTGCGAATTTTTTTTTGGGGCTAATTTCCGGGAACACACTTGTGCGGACGAGTTCGTAAATCAGCTTTAACGGAAATTGCCCCCCCCCTCTCCAAATATACAAAAATATTTTTGAGAACCCTATATTTGCAGTGATTTTTCTTAAAAAAATTCACTATGAGGAGATCCCGACTTTTGAATTTAAAAAAATATCTTCAAATGAGTGTTAATTAGGCCCCAGGAACACATATCCGGGGTCAGTTTAAATTTTTATATTGGTATTTACATCAAGATGGTAAACTGTATAATTTTAACAGTATACAGATCGCCAATGGGTAATATTGATATCTTTAGAGAAAAACTAGAAGTACACTCTTGACTCTGACTAAAGCTTTTAAGTCAAACATAATCATAACCGGTGATTTGAACCAAGACTTTGGAAACACTGATAATTCATCATCAAAAAAAGAAAACTCCTAGAAATGCTTCAATCTTTTAATATTTGTTATTTATTGACACATTTTACAAGTACTAGTTCCAATTGCTTGGATAATATATTTACAGATATCTCAAAGCAGCAGCTATATATATATATATATATATATATATATATATATATATATATATATATATATATATATATATATATATAAGGGGCGTGCGGTGACATTTCAAATAAGGGAAGCAATTCTCAGAAACTTACCTATTTGTAGTGTAACTCAATTCTTCTGTCGTTTTTGGCCTATTTGTTAATAATGTAGTCATAAAACTGTGGATTCTGGGACATTTACTGGACGAGTTTATTTTCAACTGACAAAATTGAAATTTGGGAAAGTCTTTCCTGTCCTGTTGAATTCCTAACAAAACTCTTGATACGTTTCAATGTAGAAAAATTTCGTTCTAAAGATGCACTAGTAGCAGGAATTGTTAATACTCATTCACATAATTTACACACCTCAGAATATGCATTTTCCAATTTTGATTGTTTTAAGAAAGTTAAAAGTTCACTCGCGTTACTTTTTGTGTCAATAACATCGGTTTCATAAATGACTGTAAGTTCTGATCGTAATAAGGCTTTGTCAAAATAATGTCCATAGTGGTGAAATAATGATGTGAATGAATCTTTTGGGAAAGGTATCCCTTTAAATCCTCCAAAATTACACAATTCAAGAAATTTCAGGTCACTGAGATGATCAAATCTGCAGTTAATTTGCTGCTGAATTTGATCTATGATTTCGTAGAAAGACGGTAAGAAGTTTGAAGGTCTCCCACATTATCAGTGCGCAGACGCTTTCTTCGTGGCTCCACTTCTCCTAATTCAATTGTTTTTTCTCAGAACTTATCAAATTCATTCTACTTAAGGTAGCAAAAACACTTTACATCATTTAATATGAGTTATAGATTGGGATAAAATTAAATTAAATTTATGAGCACAACAGTGTACAAATAGAGCACTGGAGAACGTTTCCCGCACTTTAGCCTGAAGACCTCCTAAATGTCCGGCCATAACAGCAGCCCCATCATAGCTTTGGGCAATTAATTTATTATCAGGCTCCTCAATATATTTCATAATATTAAGCACAATTTTATATAGAGCGTTTGCGGTACGATCTTCTGTCACATTTTTAAAGCCTAAAAATCTTTCTTGTACACTCCCATCCATTTTTACATAGCGTATTACTACAGATAGTTGACTTAAATTAGTTACGTCGGTTGTTTCATCTAGAACGATAGCAATGAAACGAGTCTGTTTAATTTCAGATTTAATTCTGTTCAAAATAATAGTGGCAGCAGCCGAAATTAAGTCATTCTGAATGCGATTTTATGTCCCACGAAAAACGTTCCAAGTGATATTTTTTAAACAAATGTCGAATTTGGCTATTAAAGAAACTAGGTCTTGAAAGTTTTCTCTATTTGCAGATGTAGTTGTTTCGTCATGACCCCTGAAGCCCAGTTCATGCAGACCAAGAAAACACACAACATCAATAAGTCTTTTAAATATGTTTCTGTTTTTATCAACCAGTTCACTGTGTTGGCGATGACTAATTTCTATCTGCTTGTCAACGGCGTATTTAATTCGCGTTTTTCCAAAGACACTTAATTTTAAAATGGTCTGTAAATGCGCTTTAGACACAACATGTCTTTTTACTACTTTATGTAGATTATTCAAGTCGGAAAACCCACTTTTATTCCACACCCGCTTTTCAGTCACAAATAGACTACCAGGCCAACAAAACAGTTTATACCTGTTTTCACAACCCGTTAACCATTCATATTGTTTATAAGTTTTTTCCTCGTTGAAATGTCGAGTACATGTTTTAATTCTTGTATTTAAGTTTTTTAGAGCAGGTTTCGGCCTACCTTTATAGATTTATAATAATAGCAAGTTTTTCAGCAAACGGTAAAGCCGAAAATCCTTTGGTTATCAAAAAACACACAATACATAATACTTGTTTGTAAAGTTTGTAAATCCCCACCCCCACCGTCGCCGCTGTTAAAAGCTGATCTACTTGCAGCCATATTAATAATCATAAAATGCCAATGTATTTAACTTAGCCAACTGCTTATATCTACGAAATAATCAGAGACATTCACTTTGTACGTGCACCGGGTCTTCCTAGTACAACACGTTCTAAAAATACGCATACATCGCGTCGAGCTAGGGTCACAGTATAGGGAATCCTATGCTGTGCTAGGGTTTCTTATAAGGTTGCCTGCTGACTACGTGTATTTAACTGAAGTCATATATATATATATATATATATATATATATATATATATATATATATATATATATATATATATATATATATATATATATAATTAAAACACTAAATTTACACATCTCTGGCCATTTTGGAGAGGTGCTTACCTAGAAAAAACAGGTTGTCAGACAAAGTTTAAGAGAAACCTATAAAAGATACTTTACCGAAGAAAACTTGAAACGGTTCATCGTTCATATGCGTTCTGTTGATTGAGAGAGCCTACGTTGAAGACAGTGATCCACAAACAGTCTTCTCCAGATTTCATGAGTTCTTCCTTATATCTAATAACGAATATTTTCCCGAAAGAAAATCTAGGATAAAAATTCAAACAAAATAAACTGGTATACAAATGAATTAAAATATCCTAAAAACAGGCTGGATGCACTCTAGACAATATGGTTGGTTAAAAGAGATAACTAGTCATCAACGGCATATCAAACTTACCGAGACTGCTACCGCAAAAAAGTTCGAGAGGCAAAGTCTGAAGGGGCTGCTGTGGCTATCCAGCAGGCGGAAGACGATCAGAAAGCTGCATGGAAGGTTATAAAGGGTGAAAGACAACAAAAACGTAAACACTGACCTTCATTCACACCAGAAACATGTAATAATTATTTTGCTAATATAAGTAAAAATATTTTAGAACAAATCAATAGGAATAACTTAGTACCACAAACATATATTAGCAGTAAAAGTATAAAAAACTTCTGGACGCAGCAAGTGTGTTATGGTAGTGAATTTTCATAAACATGTTTTTAATAGCAAACATGTTTTTTTAAGAAAGCAGGCATCAATCTATCTAGTAGAAACAATGTGCCATGTTTCATCAAAATAACTTTATTGTTTGAAAATGTACAAAAATTTCCGAACGTAAACTTAAATTGTTCCTGAAAAAACTGGTTCCCTAGTCAACCTTATAGGTTAATAGCAAATTGAGCTATTCAAATTTGAAGGATTTAATGAAAATTCGCTACCATAACGCACTTGCTGCGTCCCGAATGTCTTTTCTCACAAAGATGTATTACATTTCGATGGAAAATGCAAAAATGCAATAACATAGGGCGTGTTCGATTAAAAAAAATTTTGAATCACCAACGACTTATGGGCCACTCTATAATTGTGGAAATATTTTTTAAGATGTAGCTCAAGACACCCTATAATTAATGTATACCATTTTTTTTCGTAACTTGCATAATAACGGATATATTGTGCTTTAAAGATTTTTTACGAAAATTTTACAAAAATGATATACCATTAAACGATAAACTCTATAGTTAACACTACTGCCAAAGCATCGGAGAAAGGGTCTATTTGAAATTAATTTTCTGGAAATATTTTAGTAAAATGAAGGACAATGACGATTGAAACTAAGAGTTCAGGCTTTGTAAAGCATTCTTCTTGAGACATTTTCTTTCCATAGCTCATATTAATTTCAGGATCATTGCCTAAATATTACCAATTTTGATATATTTTGATATATGTATATATATATATATATATATATATATATATATATATATATATATATATATATATATATATATATATATATATATATATAAATTGAAACTGACCCCGGATATGGGTTTTAGGGGTCCTAGTTCGCGCTCATTTGCAATTTTTTTCAAAATTCAAAAGTCGGGATCTCCCCATTAGTGAATTTTTTCTACGAAAATTCACTAAAATACAACGAATTGATTTTATCCGCGGGAGGGGACATCACTGGAAGTTTGGGGGAGTAGTATGTGCCTTGAAAGCCAAAATACCGCCAGACTGTTAAGGAATAAATGTAAAATGTTTAAAAACAATTATCTACAGCATACAACATCCAATAATATCTTTTGTAAATAAATGTCTTGAATCTGGCCTGTTTTCAGAACCTAAGAAAGCAGATATAATTATGGTATACGACGGCGGATCAATACGTTCGTGACTTTTTTAATGAAACACAGGTTTTTTGACAAAAAAATCATTTCATTTCTCAGCATAGTCTCCTTTAAGCTCTATACACTTCGTCCAACGTTTCTCCAATTTTTTTATCCCTTCGAAAAAATAAGATTTACCGAGGTCCTCAAAATAGGTATTTGTTTGTGAGATGATTTCATCATTGGAGTCAAATCTCTTTCCGCCGAGCCATTTCTTTAAGTTTGGAAACAAGAAATAGTCACTCGGGACTAAATCCGGAGAATAGGGCGGATGAGGGAGCAATTCGTAGCATAATTTATGCAATTTCGCCATGGAGACTACACATGTGTGCACCCTTGCATTGTCTTGGTGGAAAAGAACTTTTTTCTTGCCCAAATGCGGTCGTTTTTTCTTCAAATCGTCATTGAATCGGTCCAATAAGTTGGTATAATATTCGCCGTTGACTGTTCTTCCCTTTTGAAGGTAATTGATGTGGATTATACCGCGTGCTTCCCAAAAAACGATCTCCATGACTTTATTGGATGACAAACCCACCTTGGCCTCCTTCGGCGCCGATTCGCATGGAGAAACACACTGTTTTGACTGCTGCTTGATCTCTGGTGTGTTGTGGTGAATCCATGTTTCGTCCACGGTTACGAAACTGCGAAAAAACTCGTCTCTATTGCGGTTGCAAAACGCCAAACACTACTTCGAAGTTGTGACACGATTGCGTTTGTGGTCGATTGTGAGCAAACGCGGCACCTATCTTGCGGATAGTTTTCTCATACCCTAGTGATCCTATCTTGCGGATAGTTTTCTCATACCCTAGTGATCATGCAAAATCGAAACCACTGAGTCATGTGATATGTCTATGGCTTCCACAATCTCCCGCACTTTCAACCTCCGATCGGCCAACACCATATCGTGAATTTTTTCAATTGTTTCGGGTGTAGCGACCTCAACTGGGCGTCCAGCACGTTAGGCGTAATTTGTGCTTGTACGGCCGCAACCAAATTCAGTAAACCACTTTTTTACTGTGGAAATTGATGGCGCAGAGTCCCCATAGCATTTATCAAGCTTAGCCTTGGTTTGAGTGATGTTTTTTCCGCAAAAAATAATATTTGATGAGCACACGAAATTCACTTCTTTCCATTATAACTCAAGAGGTCTGCTTTCAGTGGCTATCTAACACAAACTAAATGACGCGGCTTGTTAAAAACTTGACAGGAGTCAACTGACAGATGCTTGTTGACACAGGAGCAATGTTGCCTTCCTGTGAAGAGGCGGGAAATTCAAAAGGTCACGGACCTATTGACCCGGCCTCGTACAATGAATTCATTTTAACCGCGGGAGGTGACATCACGGGAAGTTTGTAGAGTAGTATGTGCCTTGAAAGTCAAAATAACGCCAGACTGTTATGGAATAAATGTAAAATGTTTATTATCTACAGCATACAACATCCAAATATCTTTTGTAAATAAATGTCTTAAGACTGGCCTGTTTTCAGAAAAACTTAAGAAAGCAGACTTCATTATGGTATATAAGGGTGGTGATGTTGACTTGCTAGATAATTTTAGATCTATTTTCATTTCCCCAGCACTTTCAAAGATATTTGAGTACATAATAAAGCAACAGCTTCAAGAATATTTAGAAGCAAGCGCTGGTAATCACAACGAATAAATTAAGCGAAGCGCTGGACTCTGGTGATATGGCACAGTGCATATATTGTGATTTACATAAGGCATTTGACACAGTATCACATGAAATGTTTGTAACCAAATTGGAACACTATGGTATTAGGGGTTCGCCTCTGAGGCTGATGAAGTCATACCTTACCAACCGCTACCAAAGAGTGAAGCTAAATGAACAGTACTCAAGCTGAGAGCCACAAAGCTGCGGTATACCTTAAGGTTCGCTGTTGATGCCTCTACTATTCATTATATATACAAAAAGAGATTTCAGAAAGTGTTTCATCTGATGCAGTCTCTCAATGCGGACGATACTTCATTTGTTAACATTGGTAGAAATGAAGTTGAACTTGGTGTGAGAAGTGTCGGTATGTCAGAAGCATGAGAATGGTTCAGAAATAATAACTGAATCTCAAATTGAAAAAAAAATAATCTTGAATATCAGCTCCCACCAGCCGCAACAAAGACAACAACAATCTGTGAAATTACTTGGCGTGTATATGCAGTCAGATTTTAGCTGGTCAATGCACATTGAAAAGCTCCATGGCACCTTGGCGTCATATTACCAGACAGCGTTGCCAACTTATTATCCTTGTTTCCATATTAGTGCCACCTGTTATGTATCTGCTAATTTCAATAAAAACAGCGAGTGTGATTTTAATATTATAATTTGGTTAATTATAAGTAAATCGCTACATACGTACAAACTAGATACTTGAGGGAGTTCATGTTCTGTGTCACCTGACATTCTTGTGCACAATGGCCAGGGCCAGGACCGATGTCATCTGTCACATTCAGATGTACGGTCAGGGTTGGACCAGCCAAACAGTGTACAGGATTGGCATAGCCAATATAACATACTAAGCATGGTATTCCTAATATGGGGGACTGTCCTGGAGTGGCTGAGATGTTTCTTCAACAAAAAGCTACAGTAAGAATAATCTGTTCAATGGACAGCCATACAAGTTGTGGAACCTTATTTACGGAAACAGCCATACTTACCACCTTTTCAGCATATACGAAAGCGGGTCAATAAGTCCGTGACTTTTTTAATTTCCCGCCTCTTCACAGGAAGAGCAACACTGCTCCTGCCAACAAGCATATGTCAGTTGACTCCTGTCAAATTTTGAACAAGCTGCGTCATTTAGTTTGTGTTAGATAGCCGTTGAAAGCAGACAACCTCTTGAGGTATAAGGAAAATGGAAAAAAAGTGATTTTCGTGTGCTCTTCAAACATTATTTTTTTGCGGAAAAAACATCATTCAAACGAAGGCTAAGCTTGATAAATACTATGTGGACTCTGCACCATCAATTTCCATGGTAAAAATGTGGTTTACTGAATTTCGTTGCGGCCGTACAAGCACAAATGACGCCGAACGTTCTGGACCCCCAGTTGAGGTCGCTACACCCGAAACAATTGAAAAAATTGGCCGATCGCAGATTGAAAGTACGGGAGATTGTGGAAGCCATAGGCATATCACATGGCTCAGTAGTTTCGATTTTGCATGAGCACTCGGGTATGAGAAAGCTATCCGCAAGATGGGTGCCGCGTTTGCTCACAATCGACCACAAACGCAATCGTGTGACAACTTCGAAGAGCAATAGAGACGAGTTTTTTCGCAGTTTCGTAACCGTGGACGAAACAAACACTCCCAGTTTGACGTTGTTCAACCGCAATAAGGACGAGTTTTTGTGCCGTTTCGTAACTGTGGACGAAACATGGATTCACCACAACACACCAGAGACCAAGCAGCAGTCAAAACAGTGGGTTTCTCCGTGCGAATCGGCTCCGAAGAAGGCCAAGGTGGGTTTGTAAGCCAATAAAGTCATGGCGACCGTTTTTTAGGATGCACGCGGTACAATCCATATTGATTACCTTCAATAGGGAAGAAGAACCAATGGCGAATATTATATCAACTTCAATGACGATTTGAAGAAAAAACGACCGCATTTGGCCAAGAAAAAAGTTATTTTCCACCAAGACAATGCAAAGGTGCACACATGTGTAGTCTCCATGGCGCAGTTGCATAAATTGAGCTATGAATTTCTCCTTCAGCCGCCCTATTCTCCGGATTTAGCCCCGAGTGACTATTTATTGTTTCCAAACTTAAAGAAATGGCTCGGCGGAAAGATATTTGACTCCAATGATGAAATCATCTCACAAACAAATACCTATTTTGAGGACCTTGACAAATCTTATCTTTTGGAAGGGAAAAAAAATTGGTGAAACGTTGGACGAAGTGTATAGAGCTCAAAGGAGACAAAGGAATAAAATGATTTTTTGTCAAAAAACCCGTGTTTCATTCAAAAAGTCGCGGACTTATTGACCCGCTCTCCTATTTTAGAATATCTCTTATATACTTACCAACATCAAGATGAGTACAATTAAAATCGTGATTATCACAAATGTGGGACTCGAGGCAGACATGACATATCCATTAGGGCCGTTCGTATATAAGAGGAAAAAAAGTTTAATGGATTTGGCTGTAATATGACTTAAAAGTTGCGTATTAACGATCTGATGGAAAAAATGGTTTAAAAAATTTTCGATACTACTTTTAGCCCTCTACTCAGAATCTAGGTTTTGTAAACATATGGTAGTTATACCATGAAGTAACTTTTTTATGCCAACTTGTGTAATCATTGTAAGAGGAGTTTTATCTAGTAAAAATCAAAGAGAACATAGTACAAATGGTATATTTTAAAAAGTTCGGGACGCAGCAAGTACGTTAGGGTAGTGAATTTTTATTAAGTGCTTGGATAACTCACTTTTCGATAAACGTAGAAAGTTGAATTTGGGTATGTAGTAAGGCCTTTCCCAAGGCAACACATTTGCCAAATGTCCTTAAAATAACTTTGTAATTTTCGGAGAAAAATTTTTTTTTCAAAAGAGAACAACATTTGAAAAACTTAATTTTCTATAAACTTAGAAAGTTGAATTTTGGTATGTAGTAAGGTCTTTATCAAGGCAATATATCCACCAAATTTCATTAAAATAACTTGGTAATTTTCGGCGAAAAATTTTTTTTCAAAAGAAAATTCAAAAATTTTCCGGAAAACCTTGTCCGATTTTCCTGGCTAACGAACTTATCCAAGCCATTAATAAAAGAAAAGCATTTACCGAGTTTCATCGAAATCGGTTAATTATTTTTTAAGTTAGCGGTTGGATATATATATATATATATATATATATATATATATATATATATATATATATATATATATATATATATATATATATATATATATATATATATATATAAAATTGAAACTGAAACTGACCCCGGATATGGGTTCTAGGGGTCCTAGTTCGCGCTCATTTGAAAAAATTTTTGCAAAGTCTCACCATCGATACCTCTCTATTAGTGAATTTTTTAAAATAAAAATTCACTAAAAAGAAGCAATAACATCTTAGCCAAGACAATATAACTAATTGCCAAAATCACTTAACATTTTAAATTGATTTATATTACTGCATACTGTTTTGTCCTGAAATGCATTTTATTCCGTATTACACGCTTGAGGCTTCATCGGCCACTGATAGGGCAGCTTTTGTAATCATTTTCACATAGCATTCTACTGACTGCGTGTGGAGGGAAAAGGCAAAATGTCGACTAAATATTCCTCTATTCTTTCTTCTCTCTTTGTCAGTATTATCTCTAAGTCTTCATCAGTTAAGATGGACAGAATAGGTGGAGGAATAACTTGTGAATCAGCTCACAATATTATATCGATATAATCTGTAGCAGACAAATTTATTTATGATGGTTTAAACACTCCTTACTGCATTTTCTGGCTCTAATGATTCTCCTGGCGGCAAGTTCTTGAATGTGTATTCAGTTGTCTGATATCATTGCTAAAAGCAGATTTTCAGAGTGGCTGAAAAAAACCACTTCTTTCTAACACGGGATCGATTATTGACTTCTAGCCGTTTTTTATTTTTTCATTTCAAGAACACACCATGAGGGCTCACAGCCTAAATACTATCGTACCGTGAGTGCCGATAAGGAGGAAAGAGGCAACTTGTTAATTCTGAACTTGAAGGTTCGGAGGAGAAGGAAAAATATGTGCCGGCAAGGAATTCCACAACTTGGAAGTCCTCGGGACAAAAGAGCGGGCATAACAAGATTTTCTACGTCTGGTGACCTGGACAGTAAAACGGTGCATTCGCTCTGTTCCCCCGGTAGATCTGTTGGGGGCAGCAGGTGGAGGAACTATGGAAGTAAGCTCCTTTGAGCAGTGCCCGTGCAGATATCTATAAAGGAGAGAGAGGTCACCAACGGCACGTCGGTGGGCAACGAGTGGCAGCCTTTGGGTGAAGGTAGGGTCACCGATGAGACGTATAGCTCTCTTCTGAATGGAGTCCAGGATAACGAGTGTAGAAGCGGCAGCGGCATCCCAGATGTGGGAGCAGTATTCGAGGTTTGGCCTTATTTGTGAAGTATATAAGGTATAGAGATTAGCTGGCGAAAAGTATTTGCGAGCCTGGAAGAGGAAACCTAATTTCTTAGCAGCCGCTTCTGCAATTGATGTGACATGTTGGTGCCAATTGAGATTTTGATCCACAGAAATGCCAACAAGTGAAAACGACTCATTACTTTGAGTAACTTGGTTGTTCATTGTGATGGGTCTAGGGCTGGTGTATCTCTTATGAGATAGAAATCAAGACTGAGATTTGTTGGAGTTGAATTGTACAGTCTAATATTTTTTGGAGATCCACAGAGACAGAAACCTCAATGAGTCTGCGATCCTCATCTAATTGGGCTAAAGAGACAGGCTTAGAATATTGTATATTTGAGTGAAGGGTGCTGTCATCCGCGTAACTGTGAACTGGGTTGGATGTGCTAGAGAGGAGGTCATTGATGTGGAGAAGGAACAAAGTTGGGGCTAAAGCTGAATCTTGAGGGACTCCTGCATTAATTGGATACAGTTTAGAGGAATGGCCACCCACGACAACATAAATGCTCTGGTTGGAGAGGAAATTTGCTGTCCAGGTACAGAGTTTTGGTGGTAAGTCATGGGCCGGAGGTTTATTAAGCAGCGCTGCGTGCCAGACCTGGTCGAATGCTTTGGATATGTCTAGAGCGACAATCTGGAATTCACCGTGTAGTTCCATAGGCTTGTTCCAAGAATGGGTGACAAAGGAAAGGAGGTCCGCAGTTGATCTGCGCTGACGTAATCCATACTGCCTGTCGTGGATTAGACTGTGTTTTTCAAGAATTTTTAGTACTTCGGTGTTTATATACTTTTCCATCACTTTAGAGACGACTGAAAGGAGTAAAAAAAAGCCTGTAGTTGCTAGGAAGCGGTTTGGATCCTTTCTTGGGGACGGGTTGTACTCGAGCAGTTTTCCAGTTACTAGGGAATATGCCTCTATTGTAAGATGTCTGAAACAGGCGAGACAGGAGCAAGTTCTGGTGCGCATTTTTTGAGAACAATTGCTGAGATCTCGTCAGGGCCAGAGGCTTTCCTGGTATTAAGAGAAGAGAGCATCTTTAGTACCTTTAGTATAGTTTTGAAAATGATACCCGTCATTGTATGCGCGAGATTGGGGACTGTTAGTGATTGAACATTTGGAGGTGGGTTGAGAGTAGAATTGCCGGCGAACAACGAGGCAAAAAGTTCAGCCTTGCCCAGGGTTTTATTCCCTGAAACAAGAGGTGGAAATGTGCTCTTGCAGAAATTATTCCCAGTAGATTTAGCAAGAGTCCAGAAGGGTTTGCTGCCGTTGGAGCTTAAGAGGACTTTGTTTTTGATGTGGTTATTAAACGAGTTTTTTTGCCCCAGAAAGAATGCATTCAGGTTTTGTAGTAAAAAGGAGATCCAAGGGAATTGAGCTGTGTGTTGGGATGCGATTAAATTAAGTCGGTTGCTGAACCATATTGGCTAAAGAATTGCTGACTGCGAAGGCCTCTGCTGCTTTCCCTTGTGGATCGGTTTTTGTAGATCCTGGCCATTCCTTATTATGGACATTGAAGTCACCAAGAATAGTGACCTCCGAGGAAGGATATTCAGAAATCAGATTTTTTCAGAAAGGTAGTCGAAGAGCTGGACAAAGTTGTTGTCAGAAGGTGACCGGTAAATGCAACAGATGAATTTAGTTGCAGCCCTGAGAGAGTTTCATCCAAAGTATGTCTTTTCTTCCAGATTCCAAATTGGGGAGTCTGGTGCAGGGTAGATTGCTACGGACGTATGTGCACACACCTCCATGCAATCTAAAGGAAGTAAGGAGCTCATACCCCGGGAAATTAAGGTGATTAGTGGCTGTTTTGGCACTGATTTGAGTTTCGGTGAGGAAGAGGTGTTGGGGCCTATTAGCCTGCTGGAAATGGTGGACGGAGTTCAGGTTAGAATTTAGGCCACATATATTCGAGAAGGATATGTTAAATCTTGATGCTGATGCCCCCTGTACACCCCTCTCCCGGAGATCCGAATGGGGGGGTATTTTACCTCCGGATTCTTTTGTACAAGGAGGAGCCATCATCATTTTTGCTTATAAGGGAAGCCGGCTCATACACCAAAACCGGAAACGCCCGTTGGGACTTCACCGGCCCCTTGATGTAAGGGGTGGTACCTCCTCGGGCGTGGAAAAATCCTTTACTGTCACGTAAAGGAAAAGTCCACTACCACCTACCATATTGCAAGTATACCATACCAGTCAACTATTAAAGAGCTGACCAGCTCTAGAACTTGTTGTTGTTGTTGTTTTTTGTTTCTTTAACGTCGGCCTATTTCCGCGACTATGGCCAATCACCGACGCCAGGGAGCAGTTTCATCTCACTTTCCTGGAAATTTTGCCGAAGCCCTGCCTTTCTGTAATGAGGGTAGGGATCTTTAACGTGCCCAACATCGCATGGAAACGGGTCTGACTGCTTTACGCCCCCTCCGAAGGGCGGAACGTACAGACATTCAACTTGCTCAAATACCATGCCAGAACCTCGGTTGATGTTAATGTTACAGTTTGTACTGAAAAAGTGAAAGGAGAACCCTGGTATCGAACCCAGTACCCTTCAGTTCAGAGGCACACATTCTTACCACTGAACCACAGAGGCTCTATTCTGTAAATGAATACCTCAATATGGATATTGAGTGGATGGAATAGTGCCACTGGAGACACCTTGAAATGCAATTTTTTTGTTTTAATTTGTTTCTTTTTGTATTTTATATTTTAAGTTTGTTATTTATATTATATTATATTGATATGTGTTTCTTTTATTATTTATTTCATATTTTTTTCCAATCTTATATATTTGGTATTATTCTGATAATGCTGTGTAATTTTTTCCGAAATAAATATTATTAATAATTTTTATTGTTTCTAGCTCAAGGAGCGTCTAAGATGTTTAGAACATAATATCCCATACAAGGAAGATAAACAATCAAGTATCCACTTGAACTCACAGCTTCTAGGAACCAACCCTCTTAAAGATATGACCCAAGATTCTGGTCCTTGCGAAGAAGATAACAAGGAAAAAGTGGAAATAAGTTTCAGTTACTTAAATGGTGGTAATTGTTCGGTGGACCTTATTAAATTAGAGCCAGAAAACGTGTTAAGTGAAAATCGTCCTGAACAGACTGCAGATGCAGAAGACAATAGTTTTGCTTTAAACGAACCCCAAGTTAACATAACCGAAGCGCCCTTGGTTAACGGTAGTGATATAATTACAGAGACAGAAGTTGAGTGTAACAATAGTTTCGAGCTGAACTCGTTCCCTTTAAATAGTTCTAGTGAATTTGATCCAATGAGAAATCTCAGGTTAAGTATTAGAAGAAAACGGGTTTGCAGTAATTCGTCGGCTGTGTCTAATATTGACTCTCCTGCTGAGGAGAAGCAGCATCATAGACGATTTAGAAAAAGGAGGAAACGTAAGTTGAAGTAGTGTTGCAGTCGATGTAGGTGTTAGTACTGGTGGTTGGTGTGTCCCTTGTTTTTTTTTTGTAGTGTAGATTTTATTTTTACTGTAAAATGCTAAATAAATTACCTTTGCCTTGTATAAAATTTGTCTGTAATACTTTAGTATTTCTATAAAAAGTGAAATAGTTACATAGTTAAAATATTGTTATTTTTAAACTCGTACGTCATACTTGGCTATCCAGTAATGAAGATTTGTTTAGAATATCCTTGTATAAATCTCTAGTGCACAGGTAAAATTATACAGTGGCCCATTAAAAACGTCGAACAAAACCTGAAACACGTCAAGTTGGCTTATGAGAGGGACAAATTTTGAAGCAAGTATAGCCCAAACTTTACCCTCTAAGAGGGGGTGTCAGCTCTCAAATTTTTTTAAATGGGAATAGGGGTCATACGTTGCTTTTTTATTTTTGAAATTCGGTCTATTCATTTAGAAGATATGGGTTTTTGAAATATCACAAATGCATTTCTCGAGAAAAATAAATAAACATAAAATCATCCAGAAACCCTGGAAAACTTCACATCTAAATTCTAAAACTCAAACCTCAAGAACTCTTCCACTGAATAGACGGAAATTCTCAACAGAATTTCCCTCGCTCTGTTCCTAAACCTGGGCAACACATCACATGTATAGCCTTACACTAGAGCCCAAAGAAACGTTAGCACCAGCAGCATGACCCCAAACCAAGATAGCATATGAAAGATGTGAGTGAAAAGCAGCGAAATACGACGTCCTCAGAACAGCAAGTGAAACACTGCCAACCAGGCCCCAAAGCAAGAACAGGCCCCGTGAGTGTCTACCAGCCACTGAGTCAACAAGTTTGTCCCACAGAAGTCTTGAGTCAATGACAACACCCAGAAATGTTGTGCTCTCCAAAAGTGCCCTCGCCTCGTGAAGTTGCCTCGTAGAGAACACCATTCTGTTTGTTTTTTCTCTGTTAAGCAGCAGATCATTTGCTGCAAACCATTGTTCGGCCTTCCCCTGAGCCGTCACAGAGCTCTCCAAGGAATCGTTGAGACTATCAGCGGTGATAGATATCGTCGTATCATCGATGAACAGCGTGAACTTGGCAGAATCGCTACACTTATATATATATATATATATATATATATATATATATATATATATATATATATATATATATATATATATATATATATATATATATATATATATATATATTAGGAATAAATAGGGTCTCAGGACGGACCCCTGCGGTACACCTGCACTTAATACTATGCTAAATTTTTAAGTGAAACGATTTAGTTTTTTAAGTTCAGGAAATTCATTCAAAGCTCCTAAATGAATATACCGAATTTCAACAATAAAAAAGCAATGTATAGGGAATCAAAAGCTCTTTTTAACCAGCTATCACATGACACCCCGCTTAGGAAGGTAAAGTTTGGGCTATACTTTTCACGTCAAAAGTTGTCCCACTCACAAGCAAACTTGATGTGTTTCAGGTTTTTTTGAGAAAATCTTTTCCTGGCAGTTTTGGCTGCCAGCTCGTTTTCAATGAGCCACCTGTATATGTTACAAATTTCCTAAATTCAGTTGATAGTAGGTCTTGACAGAGAATTTTATCCAGATTTGTATGGTAAAACAGATTGAAGTCGAAGCCTGTAATAAAGTTTTATACAGTCTGTGGTAGCTAGACAAATCTCAAGTTTTCTCCTGCAAAAGAACATAAGTCAACATAAATGTCGTATCCATTTGTAATACTTTGATCCAGAGGACCTAAGCACAGTTCTTAACGGAAATTTAGGGCCAAAATAATGCTCACATATAGGGACTCTGTATGTCAACTGAAATGCTATGTAATGTCAAACAGCACCATCCGATAAGGGATGGGTCAACTAAAACTATGGTTAAACGATTTAGCGAGGGTCTTAACCCCATTATTTATTTTTATAAGATTGTGAATATCGTGAAAACTATGACTTTTTGATGACATCATATAGTTTTTTTTAAAGCTGAGCTAGTCTATTTCCGTGTGACGTTTAATTTGCGACTTTTGGGACACCTGTGTATATATACAGACACACACACCCACAGGGTGATTAATTAAGGATGGGATATCCGAACACTGAAGATACTACACATCAAATCACCTGACCATTGGTGCAAACATGCGTTATCCGAAAGTTACATTTTTATGAAGATTTCAAGGAGATCAAAAGCAGCGGATAAAGGTAAAAAATTACCTACTGAAGAGGCCTTACTGCACATTACAGGAGTTTGGAAGAAAATTTGCGTTAACAAGCCCCGTATATACAGAAACCAAAATTAAACAGTTCTATTTAATCAAATGTACAGCATAAATAACATATAATAAAGAAAGAACTTTAACAGTCTGAAAAAAAAAGTTGAATTTTCAACTGAACGACCTTTGAATATATTTTTGTTTTATAGGTACACTTAAGGAATCTCAGGTTTTGACAACTCCTGAACCATACTTGGTGCAGCCTGGTGAGGTTAACCTGCTCCATCCTGCTGATTTAGACCCTTCATTGTCACCAAATAAAACCTTAGAAGTGAGTAACTTTTTTCTTAATTTTGATTAATTTTTATTTGCATAAGTGGCTGGACATACTTACTCTCTTTCAGAACAACTGCCATAGAAACATTTCTGCCATATGACACCATCTAACAATGGTGGAGTGGAGCTAACATAATTCTAAACAATTTGGCAAGAATAAACAATATTCATTTCTGTTAATTAATTGTATTATTTGAAATTTATTTTAAAATTTTTATACATTAATTATAAAATTTATAATAACAGTATCCTTACATAATCAGTGATGTAGCTAGAACTCCATTAGTAAGACTAACAATTAAAACATCCTTGCCCAAACTTCCTCTATTACTACCATTATTTGCAATGTGTGGTTCGCAATATCAAGTCACTGCGGTCTTCCGGCCTATTGTACCCCTTAGATCTTCATTTACTCCCTCAAGATAATAATAGCGTCCTTACATAATCAGTGATGTAGCTAGAGCTCCATTAGTAAGACTAACAACTAAAACATCCTTGCTTGAACTTCCTCTATTACTACTATTATTTGCAATGGGTGGTTCTCTATATCAAGTCACTGCGGTCTTCCGGCCTATTGTACCCCTCAGATCTTCATTTACTCCCTCAAGATACCCCTTCCCCTTATGAGGTCCAGTATTGTCCTGTAGCGAGTATTCTTCAATTTGTTTAGTTCATTTTTTAAGCCCTTAGTAACCTGCGCTGTGCTTTTGTAAATGCATCACAATATGTGTAGATGAGTTTCGCTCTCCTCTCCAGATTCTTCAAATATAGGGCCTGAGTTTATCCCCATTGTGTTAGAGGTGTTTCTTAATTTGATTGTGATCAGTTATGAGTTCTGTCAAAAGTTTTTAGTTGTTTCCTGCTTAGTTTAAGCAGTTGTTTTGTTCGTTGGCTGGGTGTCTCTCCCAGCAACGCTTTTGTCTGTCTGTCCAGGAGTCGTATTCCAGATGCGATTGTTTTAACATATTTCGATTTTTTGCCTTGCAGTTTCATATGAAACTCCGCAATATGGTAGTGTCCCATCTAAGAGCTCAGCGCATCCTATTCTGGCATGTTGGTCAGCTACCTCTGTGCTGTCTGTATTGGCATGCGCAGGTACCAATATTACCTTAATGGTGTTCTCCACTAATTGGCTGAGGTTGTGGATGCAGTCAATGACTAGGTTTGACCTCGCCTCTGTGCCTGCAGCGCTTCTAAGACTGCTTGATTATCAGAAACTTTCTCTAAGTGTATCTACTGCAAACCTACACTTAAACTTTTAACGTGATTACAAAAGCATCCATAGATTTATCAGTTATAACGATTTAGTTTGAAGATTTTACATTTCTCTAGGTTAGGTTAGGTTAGGTTAAATTGTAAGTGGGCCATAATGGTCCCTCCATTGCGACCTTAAGTCTATTGAGGCTCACGCCTAATTGTTTTATATTTCACCCAACAAATCCAGCCTGCTACAAAGGTCGACAATTTTTGTGGGCGAAAGTTGACCCAGACCTTCTGGTGCAAGCTGTGTCTTGCTAAAGAGGAGGTGTCTTGTCCTGTCTGCAGCCAGACAGGAACATAGCACATGTTCTGCTGTTTTGTCACTCTCCATACACAGCAGGCACTCGGTGTCTAGACCGAGACCAATTCGGTTCGTTGGACCTTGAGCTCACAATAACACCGTTTCGTAATTGTGTAACTCTCCATGGAGTTTTTCACCATTTAGTACCACCTCAGGCTATAACAAGAGGGAGATAATTAATTTAGTTTAATCCTTTCTTTAGTTATGTGCAATATTTATAAAACTTGAAGATAATTTGCACAAAGAGCACAAAATTTATGTGTATGTATGAATGTAAGAGTAAACAAACACGTTTGAGTAGGGAGTGTTTGAGTAGCTCTTTTAATAACCTTTCTGAAAAAACCGACCATCTGATTTCTGAGTATCCTTCCTTCGAGGTCACTATCCTTGGTGACTTCAATGTCCATAATAAGGAAGTAACTAGTAACTGGAAAACTGCTTGCGTACAACCCGTCCCCAAGAAAGGATCCAAAGCGCTTCCTAGCAACTACAGGCCAATCTCTCTCCTTTCAGTCATCTCTAAATTGATGGAAAAGTATATAAACACTGAATTACTAAAATTTCTTGAAAAACACAGTCTAATCCATGACAGGCAGTATGGATTCAGTCAGCGCAGATCAACTGCTGACCTCCTTTCCTTTGTCACCCATTCTTGGAACAAGTCTATGGAACTACACTGTGAATCCCAGATTGTCGCTCTAGACATATCCAAAGCATTCGACCAGGTTTGGCACGCAGCACTGCTGAATAAACTTTCCGCCTATGGCCTACCACCAAAACTCTGTACCTGGACAGCAAACTTCTTCTCCAACCGGAGCATTTCTGTTGTCGTGGATGGCCATTCCTATAAACTATATCAAATTAATGGAGGAGTTCCTCAAGGTTCAGCTTTAGCCCCTACTTGTTTCTGCTCCACATCAATGACTTCTCCAGCACATCCAACCCAGTTCACAGTTACACGGACGACAGCACCCTCCACTCAAATATACAATATTCTAAGCCTGTCTCTTTGGCCCAATTAGATGAGGATCGCAGAGTCATGGAGGGTTCTGTCTCCGTGGATCTGCAAAAAAATATTAGATTGGGGAAGTAGAAATCTTTTACAATTCAACCCCACCAAATCTGTCTTGCTTTCTTTCTCATAAGAGATACACCAGCCCTAGACCCATCACAATGAACAACCAAGTTATTCAAAGTAATGAGTCCTTTTCACTTGTTGGCATTTCTGTGGATCGAAATCTCAATTGGCACCAACATGTCACATCAATTGCAGAAGCGGCTGCTAAGAAATTAGGTTTCCTCTTCCGGGCTCGCAAATACTTTTCACCAGCTAATCTCTATACCTTATATACTTCGCAAATAGGGCCAACCCTCGAATACTGCTCCCACATCTGGGGTGCTGCTGCCGCTTCTACACTCGCTATCCTGGACTCCATTTAGAAGAGAGCTATACGTCTCATTGGCGATCCTACCCTCACCCAAAGGCTGCCATCCCTTGCCCACCGACGTGCCCTTGGTGACCCCCCCCCTCTCTCTCTCTTTGTCTTAAAAAAAAAACCTCACTAATAGAGAGGTATCGATGGTGAGAATTTACATTTTTTTTTCAAATGAGCGCGAACTAGGACCCCTGGAAACCATATCCGGGTTCAGTTTCAATTTTTATATGTTTATATATATATAGATATATATATATATATATATATATATATATATATATATATATATATATATATATATATATATATATATATATATATATATATATCCATCCAACCGTTAAATCAAAAAAAGAATCAACCGATTTTGATGAAATTCGGCAAGTGCCTCTCTTTTATTAATGGCTTGGATGAGTTTGTTATCCAAGAAAATCTGACACGGTTTTCCGGGAAAATTTTGAGTTTTCTTTCGAAAAAAATTTTTTTTTCCGAAAATTACAAAGCTATGTTAATGAAATTTGACAGATATGTTGCCTTGGGAGACACCTTATTACGCGCCAAAATTCGACTTTGTAAGCTTATAGAAAATTGAGTTATTCAATTTTAAGTTTTTTCTCCGAAAATTACAAAGCTATGTTAATGAAATTTGGTGGATATGCTACCTTAGGAAAGACCTTATTACATACCAAAATTCAACTTTTCAAGTTTATAGAAAATTGAGTTATTCAAATTTGAAGCATTTAATAAAAATTCACTACCATAACGCACTTGCTGCGTCCCGAAATTTTATCAATAGACCAGAGTGCAAGATTTGTGTTGGTAATATCTTCTAAACGTATGTATCTCAGTATTAATTCAAATTTTGCATATTCTAGGTACCTCGATGGAGAGTGAAAGTCTATGCAAGTTGTTATACAATGGAAGGAACAGAAAATTTAGATGATGAAGTATTTCACAAAAGGCACAGTCGTCTGGAATATAATGAAAGACGGAGAAAACGGTTAGTATTTAACCTACAGTTGATTGTGAGACTAACAAAGTAAATTTTAAAGCAAATTTTCATCTATTTTTACATATTTGATCAACTTGAAAATGGACAAGCATACATAGTTCCTAACAATAGGCTTTGACATTTACATTGTAAAAATTGAAGAAAGTACTGGCGAGGTGACCCTTAAATTATGACATTCATTATCTGATTGGACTTAAAATCAACACTAAAAAGTTTTCAGAGTCATGGATCATGAATCTTTAGTCAAATTTTAAAAATTCAAAATATGGGTGCCAATATGGTGAACGAATTTTGCAATTTATTATCCAAAAGTGACCACTGGATAGTAAATTACAAATTTTATCCCTTTTAGTTTTCAGTGAAGATTTGAACCTGTGATGAGCACTGATAATCACACTTGGAGAACCCAAATAACCACAACACATTTAAAAAACCTGCTGATCGATTCACTAACCAAGTTAGCGTCATCAGATGATCAATAATTCTAAATATCGTATCTCCACAACTATCTTTATATTCTTCTGCAGGTAGTTGGTCACTAATGATTTAGAGAGGTTCAACTACACAAAAATGAACACATTTCATTTGGGGGAAATATCTGTATTCTTTTATTATCTATCCGACGTGGTTCTGTCAGTATTTATCTTATAAAGCAATCTATCAGGAGACTGTCCATAGGTGGCGGAGCCAGATTCATACATTTTTTATTACTAGCTTTAGTAATACAGTAGACTCTCGATTTACCGGGAGCTTGTTAACCGGGATCCTCGTTTACATACTTACGATTAACTATTTTATCACAAGAATAACATAACGAACGTCCTAACAATTCAAGTATGTACCTTAGTTGCCGACAGCCGATATAACCTCCCTGTATTACTTCTACCTTAATTCTATTAAAGTCAAACAGTAGTAGTAATATATGCGGGACCTCAAGTGAACCCAAATCTGTTCAGTAGTAAGGTCACTATTTCCTATAAATCCTACCCTAAAAAGTTTCTATCTATCAGATTTATTATTAGCAGGATTAGAAATTCTTTATAAGGTTTGAATATCTTATTATTGTTTACTACTTACGATGTTGTTATGTTGTTGCACTGCCTGAAGTCTCATATTTATCAGCGCTCCAAACTAGTGCCTGGTTATGATGATATTTCTAAAAGTTTATTTTCGATACCTAGGAAATCGAGATCAAGAGTTCTTATAAGCATTGTCACGGAAGGTCAAAAGGGTTGAAAGAGGAATTAATTTTCAATCAGACAGATATGTTAATGTAACAAAATATTAAATTTATTCACATGGATTTAATTTGAAATGGCGAACAAAATAAAATTAAATGGTTGGTAACTCTCAAAATAAACATTAATTGTACACAAATAGAAATCAAATGAATAGCAAGAATTTCAATAACAAGAAATTATTAATTTACATACATGTGACGGAATAATGAGACAATTGTGGTTTGTTTATTACTAAAGAGATCTAAGTGCTTATATATTGATATATGTTAAAAATCAGATGCTGTGTGTTGCAGCTCAAAAGTAAACAAATTACTATGTAAATTATTTGACGTTTGACAACCAATTCTGTTAATCTTTTACTCAAATCCTGGCCAGTTTCTCAAGTGAAGCTCAATTTTGAAAAATATATATGTGTATATATGTATATCTACGTGAAAATTTTATACTGATTATTGCAAAAAACAGGTGATATTAAAGACAATGTACAGGTTGGATATTTTTACAGACAAGATTCACTGATTACAATTTCAAAAACTGTGTTTAAATTTACAAAAGAAAACTTATGAGATTCCAGAGATTAAAACAGGAAATTTATAATTATTCTAATAGCAGCTCCCTGACATTATTCAAAACTAAAACTCGATTGAATGTCTTTGAAAGTTCAGATTATAAAAATTCAGTTGCCAGATGAGTGCATAAGACCAAGTTTGCTAGTTCAGAGAAAAATTCTATTGACTCACCGAATCTTCTGCCTTGAATTACCTGGTTATTCTATGGGGACGACCTCCAAATTCAATCAAATACTGGTAGCTGACACAAGTCTCAGTGACTGCAACAAGAGAAAAGAAGCTGGAAAAAACAGTGATGGTTCCCATTGATGGTCACTAGGCCGGTGGATTTATTGTGTCACGTGTACAAAACCCTTTGACAACCAGGTCGATATTCTGAAATCGCTTGGTAGAAACTTCGCGATTTACAATTAAAACGTTGAATTTGCCCTAGCGAAATTTACTGCCAATTGACTTAAACTTCAGCGATAACCCGGAATTCTTTTTAAAGTAGCAAATCAACAGGTTGAAACAAAGAACCACAACTTAAGTTCTGTTTTTATGCTAACTACGATGCTTATTTAAACTCGAAAATCACTAAAACACTTCAAATAACCACTGAGTATTGTTAGAAGGCAGTATAGGTAACAGAAAGACTATTAAAAACTCAGTTTATAAGACAATTCGAGAGACACCTAAAGTCAACGTGTTTACGCCACAGGCGTCAGTGCCAGACTTCTAGAGGTAGAGAGCGTTCTGTCGCTCTTGACCCCTGCACGAAATTTTCCAAGCCATGAGCGTTAGTGGCTATGTGCGAGCTCTTTCGTCTTTACGTCGGCTCTTACCTAGAATTTCAGGACAATAGAGATGTTTATTTTCTCCAACAAAATGCAACGTTTTTCAATATTTAGATTTCGACGTATATTATAGGAAGTTCAGTACGCTTCTTATGATACAGAATCTTTTAGCGAATTTTCATCAACATTATTTTGAAACGAAAACTTGAAATATTTAATATAGATAGGGTTTTTGGTATTATTTATTAAGCTTGGGGGTTTTCAAAGTGTTTTTAAACCAGGAATGATTCCACGTAAAAACTGAAGCGTTACACTGTAAGCAGGTAGTTTATATTATCTCTTCAGAGAATTTTGTCGACTTGTCAAAGCTTCAGCTATCCTAGTAGAAGATATAATCATAACGAGCCTTTTCTGGAAAGTAATAGTGTGTCTGGTATGTCTAAATGGAAAACCATGAAAACTGCGACGTATGACGAACTAGACAAGGCCATCGTTTTATGGTTTAACCAGCAAATAGCTCAAGGGCTTCCTGTATCTGGAGCAGCATGCACGGTAAAGGCGCTGCAGTTTTTTCAAGAACTTAAATTAAGTGGTGACTTTAATGCTTCTTCTGGTTCGCTAACTAGATTTAAACAGCGACATGGCATACCGCAAATAAGTGTTCAGGGAGAAAAACTGAACAGTGATCAAAACGCAGCGGATCAGCTCAAAGAAGACTTTGGGAAATTTATAGAAGAGTCTGGTTTCAGTCCAGAGAAAATTTATAATGCATACGAAACTGGATTGTATTGGAAGCTTTTACCCACTAAAACTTTAGTTTTTGAAAGCGAAAAAATGCAGCTAGCTACAAAATTCAGAAGCAGCGTTTGACGGTATTGTGTTGTGGTAATGCTGCAGGAAGTCATTTTTTTAAGCCTTGCGTTATTGGAACTGTAAAAAACCGTGTGCTTTCTTGAAAATTAATGTCGAGAATTTACCAGTGAATTATTTTAATAATAAATCTGCTTGGATGGATAGAGATTTTCACAGACTGGTTCAAAAAGAAATTTATTCCACAAGTTTGTGCACACCTTACGGCCAATAATCTGCCTTTAAAAGCTGTTTTACTTTTGGTCAACGCACCTAGTCATCCCAGTGAAGCGATACTGAAATCGAACGATAGTCAGATCTTCGTAAAATATTTGCCGCCTAATGTGACGGCACTGTTGCAACCAATGGACCAAGGAGTGATCCAAAACATGAAGACAATATATAAAAGAAACCTTATTTTGAAGCTTGTCAATGAAAGAGGTTCAGATTTACTTTCCTTTTGGAAATAATGTAAGACTCTGAAAACAATCTACAGAAAGATCTCATTCCAGAAATGGTGAATAACCTAAGAAAAATTGACGTAAGTGCGGAAGAAATGGTAGTACGGGATTGGTTAAGTGCTGATGAAGATTTAACAGGTTATGAAGTATTGAGTGATCAGGAAATTTTAGAAAGCGACAGACTGAATTAAAATCCAATGAAAATAAATTTGATAAAACATACGATGAAACCTTGATTTCACCTCAAAAGATAAGACATAGTGACGCCTTAAACTACAGTGAACAGTTACTCAGTTATTTAGAACAAAGGAAGATGGGATGCTTTCCGAAAAGATGATGTTGTGCATTTCACGTGCTACCATTCGTCGAAAGGTAGTAAATGATTCAAGGAAGCAGACAAGCATACTCTCTTACTTCACTAAATAGGTATGGACAGGCAGATATGTAATATATGCATCTTAATATGTTTAATTGGTAACATTTGTTTGCTATTTATTTCTCAAACATATGCCATGTAGGATTTTGTCGTGTTTTTATATGTGAAATCAATTAATCATAAAAGTATTTTTACGGCCATCCCGGAAAATCGAGAGTCTACTGTACATATATTTTCGAAGGTGTCTAGCTGGCTTGGTTGTCTAAATTTTTTTATAAATGTTCGATTCTCATTAACGTGGTGGTTATTATCCCAAATATGTCTGGTAACGGAAGATCTATCTATGGTACCGTATCTTAATTGTGCTAAATGTTCTTTGAATCTAATTACCATAAAAATGTACAAACTTGCTAGGTAACCCAAAATAAAAGGATAGTACGGCCAAAATGTCGGGAATGTATGAAATAAGTTGTAAAAATTGTGATCTTAAATTCGATGGGTGAAGATTGGAACGTGTGATGGGCACTGATAAGTACAATTTGGAGAAAAAATTGTACTGATCTTAAATTCATCGGACAAACAAAAAGATGTATTGGAATTAGATTCAAACAACATTTAGCAGAATTAAGATCAATTAATCGGGAGAATCTAAAATTAATAAAAAATGTTAGACAACCAGGACAGCTATTGCCTTCCAAAGTATATATATATATATATATATATATATATATATATATATATATATATATATATATATATATATATATATATATATATATATATATATATATATATATAATATACAATATACATATACATATATTGCTAAATATAGTAATAATAAAAAATGTGTGAATCTCGCTCCTCCGCCTATAGGCAGTCTCCTAATAGATGGCTTTATAAAATAAATACCGGCAAAAGCATGTCCGATATGTTAATTTTGATGTTACTGAACCTCCCTAAATCGCTAGTGACAACTACCTGCAGAAGAATATAAATAGAGTTGTGGATATAATATATTTAGAATTATTTGTCATCTGATGACGCTAACTTGGTTAGTGAAACGATCGTCAGGTTTTTTAAAATGTGTGATATGTGATTTGGGTTTTCCAAGTGTGCTTACCTTTTAATTTTAATAAATTTGAAATATAAAAGTGTTGTTTTTGTGGAAAATAAACTTGTATTGTGTGTTTTCAGGTGGGATGTTCAAAGAATACGAGAGCAAAGGGTGATAGAAAAATTAAAACAAAGACAGGAGAGGGCAGCTTCTGGTTCAAAAAGTGATAATGGACTTTTATTACAATCCTTGTGGCCTAAAGTGGATGATGTAAAGTTTATAGAAGTGTGTGATGAGTTACCTGTTTCAGCCTTTGGTTATCCTGTTCCAAAAATTCCCCCAAGGTACGTTGATGTAGACTAGAACTTGTTAATGATTTATGAACAGACATGAGAACAAGATAACCTTTCTCTGATTGGTCATGTCCGGTAACGATAATTGAAAATTGAAATTCCAACATTTTGGATTTTCAACCATCGCCATTCTTGTTAATACGTTTTTTAACTTGTACACATAGGATTAATGGAATGTGAATGAAAAGACGCATCGTCTTCTAAACAGCACATTGATCAATTATATCATTTTACAGGTGGAGAAAAATAGTAAGCTAGTAAATGAGGTATCAATTTGAAAGTTGTGCGTTAGTTTCATTTGTAAGTTTACAGACATTTCTTAGCTGCAATCGATCAGGAATTTTACAAACTTAACGTGTTCTATGATAACTTATGTAACTTTATTGTATGCATTTGTAACTTGCCATGTTTAGTTGGAAGAATAAAAGAAGTACATACACCTTAAATAAAATATCATTGGTCTACAGCAGGAAAAAAGTCCAGCTGGCAAACACTCGACTAGAGAGAAAAACGTGCTCTGAAAGGATGTTTGGGAGGACTCTTTTTAAGCTTAGGGTGTGCCACACAGTTGAGGGTTGGCGCTTAGCTGAAATAAGTAGAAGCGATTGTTGTTCAGGAGAAGGTAAAAATTAGGTCTCCTCTGACACACCGCTGTTCAAAAGTTTTCAAACGGGTGAGCCTCAGCCTGTCCTTATAGTTGGTACTGGTGGGACTGTAAGGGATTCAATTCATTCTTTTTTAGCCAGGAGTTTAATAATTTAAATATTGCTCCAATATACGCCTTTTTTTATATTTCAACAACACACCACAAGGGCTTACAGCCTAAATACTATCGTACCGTGGGTGTCGACAAGGAGGAAAGAGGCAACTTGTTAATTCTGGACTTGAAGGCTTGGAGGTTCGGAGGAGAAGGAAAAACATGTGCCAGCAAGGAATTCCACAACTTGGAAGTCCTCAGGATAAAAGAGCAGGCATAGCAAGATGTTCTATGTCTGGTGACCTGGACAGTAAAATGGTGCATTCGCTCTGTTCCCCTGGTAGATCTGTTGGGGGCAGCAGGTGGAGAAACTATGGAAGAAAGCTCATCTGAGCAGTGCCCGTACAGATATCTATAAAAGAGAGAGAGGTCACCAACGATACGCCGGTGGGCAAGGGATGGCAGCCTTTGGGTGAGGCTAGGGTCGCTGATGAGATGCATAGCTCTCTTCTGAATGGAGTCCAGGATAGCGAGTGCAGATGTGGGAGCAGTATTCGAGGTTTGGTCTTATTTGTAAAATATATAAGGTATAGAGATTAGCTGGTGAAAAGTATTTGCGAGCCCGGAAGGGGAAACATAATTTCTTAGCAGCCGCTTCTGCAATTGATGTGACATGTTGGTGGCAATTGAGATTTCGATCCACAGAAATGCCAACAAGTGAAAAGGACTCATTATTCTGAATAACTTGGTTGTTCACTGTGATAGGTCTAGGGCTGGTGTATCTCTTATGAGATAGAAAGCAAGACTGAGATTTGGTAGAGTTGAATTGTACAAGATTTCTACTTCCCCAGTCTCAGTGAGAGCAGAATTGCCGGCGAACAACAAGTCAAAAAGTTCAGCCTTGCCCAGGGCGGTAGAAACAATTTCATCCCCTGAAACAAGAGGTGGGAACGTGCTCTTGCAGAAATTATTCCCAATAGATTTAGCAAGAATCCAGAAGGGTTTGCTGGCGTTGGAGCTTGAGAGGGCTTTGTTTTTGATGTGGTTATTAAACGAGTTTTTTGCCCCAGAAAGAATGCGGACATAGCGGTTTCTTGCGTCGTTAAATGCTTGACGGTTTTCTTAACTGGGATTGTGCAGAAGCGTTTTGTAAGCTTTGACCTTTTCAAGTCTGGCCTTGTCACAGGATTTAGAGAACTAGGGCTTTTGAGTGGCTGAAGAGGTTTTCTGTGTACATGGAATAAATACTTCCATGTCAGCTTGGATAATTTTGGTGAAGTTTTGTGAGATATCAGAAGGGTCAGGACGAGAGAAGCAGACAGACGCCCATGGAAACGAGGAAAAGTAGTCCCGCATTTCGTCCCAGTTCGCGGAGTTGTAGTGCCAAATGATAAGTGGGTGTGATGACTGTGTGACCTTGGTTTGTATTGTGCAGGAAGCAGTGACCATGCTGTGGTCTGAGCGCCCAAGGGGGGCGGTGGCTGATGTCTTATAGCATTCAGGTTTTGTAGTAAGAAGGAGATCCAAGGGATTTGAGCTGTGAGTTGGGATGCGAGGAAAGTATGTTGCTGAACCATATTGGCTAAAGAATTGCTGACTGCAAAGGCCTCCGCTGCTCTCCCTTGTGGATCAGTTTTTGAAGATCCTAGTCATTCCTTATTATGGACATTGAAGTCACCAAGGATGGTGACCTCCGAAGAAGGATATTCAGAAATCAGATGGTCGGTTTTTTCAGAAAGGTAGTCGATAAGCTCGACAAAGTTGTTGTCATAAGGTGATTGGTAAACGCAACAGATGAATTTAGTTGCAGCCCTGAGAGAGAGTTTTATCCAAAGTATGTCTTTTCTTCCAGATTCTAAATTGGGGAGTCTGGTGCAGGGTAGATTGCTACGGACGTAGGTGCACACGCCTCCATGCAATCTAAAGGAAGTAAGGAGCTCATACCCGGGGAAATTAAGGTGATTAGTGGCTGTTGTGGCACTGATTTGGGTTTCGGTGAGGAAGAGGAGTTTGGGCCTATTAGCCTGGGAGAAATGGTGGACGGAGTTCAGGTTAGAATTTAGGCCACATATATTCGAGAAGGATATCTTAAATCTTGATGCTGGCGCCCCTTGCACACCCCTCTCCCGGAGATCCGAATGGAGGGGTATTTCACCTCCGGAATCCTTTGTACAAGGAGGAGCAATCATCATTTTTGTTTATAAGGGAAGCCGACTCATACACCAGAACCGGAAACGTCAATTGGGACTTCACCACCCCCTTGAAGTAAGGGGTGGTACCTCCTCTGGCGTGAAAAAAATCCTGCTACTTGTTGTAAAAATATTCACTCTTAAACTTAAACTCAACAGCGCTGCCGTCAGGTCTGTCGTATTCTTGTTTATAATTGTAACGTAAAAGTTTTTTTTAAAGTTTAACAACTAATTTTATTTCCATGATAAGTTCTTCCAGATAGACTTTCCAGTCTTTGGCAGTGTTTATCTTCTCCAGTAATCAAATAGTTGCCAGTGAGTTTTTTTCTAATACACACAAAGTCGCCAGAGTCAGGTGAAGTATTAATGAGTGTTCTAATGGTGATTTGTTTTTCAGTGAATTCAGTCTCCCTTGGATGAACAATCCCAGCATTTTAACAAAAAAGGTACCTGCGAGGAAGTCTACGGCGAGAAGAAAACTTACCAAAAGATAAATAGACATTTAAATTTTTGGTTTGACTTCTTGGGCTGACATTTGTACTACATATATTGGCGATCTCTGGGATAGTGAAGATAAAGTTTTAATTTGCAGAACATGACAATTGTATAGTATTTATTTAGCATATAAGATGACTTTTAACAGAATTCCTGTGTGGAATGTAAATATATATAAGAGTATAATTGAGTAGAGAAATAAAAATGAATTATAGAAACTTGTTATGTCTCAAAAGTGAATACTTATAAAGGTTGTCGAGAAATTCTGTTCGCATATTTCAGTGGTTGATAGATAACAATTAAAATAGAGTAAAGAAAGTAGGGAAGAGTGTTCCACAGTAAAACATTTTTTTCATTTCTGTAAACAAAAAATACAACTCACTTCAAAAATTGAGTTTAGGTAAATATATCGGAATACATTAAACTTCAAAACAGAGTACGAAAAGCGATGATAAATACTGGTAAGTACACTTGGAGAAACCCAAATCACCACAACACATGTTAAAAAAGACCTGACGATCGTTTCACTAACCAAGTTAGCGTCATCGGAGGATGAAAAATTCTAACTATTTTAAAAACTAACATCACCTTATATACCAGATCTTAGGTAGGGAACCGAACTGCGATGGGAAAATAAACGCAGGCAAATTCTGCAGTGTATTGTATTTTTATCACGGGACGAGGCCTGCACAGTCCCTACTAACTTATCTAAAATGTGTCCATCTCTAGTAATTTTGTGAAGGTTCAACGACACCTAAATTAACATAGTTTGCTTTGTCGGAGCTATCTGTATTATTGTGTTATCTCTAGGACGTGTTAAAAACGTGGGAATTTTTATTTAACGAAGCAATCAATCAGGTGACTCATAATCATCGGTGGTGCCACGTTCATACAATTTTTGTTGTAACTATATTTCGCAATATATATACTTTCGAAGGAGTTCAGCTGTCCTGCTTGTCTAACATTTTTTATTAATTTCAGATTATCTTCATTAACGTGATGATTATTATCCCAAATATGTCGGGCGACAGTAGATCTATCTATAGTACCGTAACGTAATTGGGCTAAATGTTCTTTGAATCTAACTCCAATCGATCTTTTTGTTTGTCTGACGTACTTAAGATTACAATCTTTACAACTTATTTCATAAATTCCCGACATTTTGTTCGTATTATCCTTGTCTTTTGGGTTACCTGGCAAGTTTTTGAAGGTATTTTTTGTCAGAAATGTTAGCTGCAAGTTGACTTTAAAAAAAAATGCTATCTAGACCCTCGTGATTCGAGGTCTCGTGATTCGAGGTTCAAATGGTAAGCAAACAAAATTTATTTCGGATTTCTCTCTTTTTAAACGTTGTTGATTCCGTCAACATTATCTTTGTTTTCTGTTGTTTAATTTTTCCACCAAGCAAGCAGTGTATCCGTTTTATTCGGCCACGTTCTTAATATAATTTAATTCTTTGGTATATCTACTTTTGTTTAAAGGAAAATTAATTAACCGATTTACTAAAAAATTCAGACTGGCTATTTTTTGTGTGTACGTATGATGTGAGTCGTTCGTAATATAGCTTATAGTGGTGGTTTCCTTTCTATAGACATCGAATTCTAAAGTGTCTTTATTCTTGATAACTAGTACATCTAGAAAGGGTAATTTATTATTAATTTCTAATTCGTGGGTAAATCTTATAGAATCAAATTTATTGTTTAATCTGGCAATATATTTAACTTTAACAAACCTTTGTATCAAACAAAATATTTTTCAATGCAACAATGAATTTTTTGAACAAACCCAAGGTACGGCAATCGCCATTTACTGCAGACCTTTTCATGAGCAGATTTGAAACATATCTTGAAAGTGAAAGTAGTTATTTTCCTTCACAAAATTACTAGAGATGGACACATTTTAGATAAGTTAGTAGGGACAGTGCAGACCTCGTCCCGCGATAAAAATACAATACACTGCAGAATTTGCCTGCGATTATTTTCCCATCTCAGTTCGGTGCCTTTACCCAAGATCCGGTATATAAGGTGATGTTAGTTTTTAAAATAGTTAGAATTTTTCATCCTCTGATTAGCATCATCACTTGGTTAGTGAAACGTTTGTCAGGTCTTTTTTAAAATGTGTTGTGGTGATTTGGGTTTCTTCAAGTGTACTTGTCAGTGCTCATCACAGGTTCCAATCTTCACTTAGTGAAATACTGGTATTTTCAAATTAGATCATCTTCAAAAAATATTTCATTTTGTTTCACTGTGGAACACTAGTAGGGTACTATAAAATAACCTAAGAAATGGTTAAATTTTTATTCAAGGGAAACAATTGCAAAATAGCTTCATGAAGTGCAACTAATCTATAAAAAAAAAACTAAAAAAATTCTAACATAAAATATAAGTACCTAATTCTAATAAACCCAGAAAATTGTTATTCGGAACATCCAAACGTGTTAAAGAAAATCCTTAATGGAGTTCGCTGTTGTTGAAATTTATTTTGAAGGAAGGCAAATTCACTTGCCGTTTGGTCCTTCCATGCTTATTTGGTTTTGAGAGGTTAATTTTGTTTGCCTTCTATATAATTGAACTTCCAAGTCACCTTTCTCATCTTTACTTCACAAGATTTGGCCTATGTAATAAACTTTTTTCTTGGTTTTCTCTTTAATTTAGAATTCTATCAGGACAAAATCTCCAACATCTGGGGAGCGCAGAAGATCTTCAAATGCATTTGAATCCACTTCAGGAATCCAGTCCTCCAATTTTATAGCGACAGGACTTCATAATTTTCATCTAGTGATTCTTCTAGTTTTAGCGTTTGCCACGGCTTTGATTGACAGCTTTCTCTAATTTTGCTCTTTCTTGTTATGATATTTTTATGGCTTGGATAAGTTTGTTAACTAGGAAAATCGGTCCTGTTTTTTCGGACAAATTTTGGGTTTTCTGTAAAATGTTTGTATCCGAAAATACCAAAGCTATGGCAATCAAATTTAGTATACTAAGGTCAAACCAGGTAATTGGGACCTAGTTTTACGACAGTTGATATTTGAAGCTTCACCATCAATTCAGTGATTATGAATAATTTTCCTTTGGACTAAAATATGTTTATTCACAACCCTTACATTTGCCTTGACAAAATGTGACAAAATTGCCATATTTTTCATAACATGATTTTAAAAAATATTACCAGTTATCCGAATAATTGAGTGTCTGGAACAACCAAGTAAAATTCTCTGTAAATGCTTGAAATGTTTCTGCAGTAAACTGGGATCTAGATTAGGGTTTCAAAAATTGTGTGTCTTGGATATTTTAATAATTTGGAAAGAGCATCGTTTTGCAAATGGCACCGTCTTTAAAGTTTAAAATTTTGTTGATATCATCAGCAAGTAAAATAAAATGCATATTAAAAAAATTGTATACTGTTTACAAAGTTTGTTATAAAAATAGATAGACTTAACCACGAACATGGCAAAATATTACAAAATTGATATTTTCACCTTAAAATTCTTAAACATAAAACTAATAATAAATTGAAACAGTAACTAGGATCAAGAATCTAGTAAGTTACCTTTCAATGAGTGAAGATTGGAACTCGTGAGTACAATTTGGAGAACACAATTCATCACAATACAGTTTTTAGATCTGACGATCATTTCACTAACAAAGTTTATTAATCTTTTCGATGACGCTAACTTTGTTAGCGAAACGATCGCCAGGTCTAAAACCTGTATTGTGATGAATATGGTTCTCCAAATTGTAATTATAAGTAACCAGAATAAACAAGTTGCCTCTTTCTTCCTTGTCGACATTCATGGTACGATAGTATTTAGGCTGTAAGCCCTCGAGGTGTGTTGTTGAAATACAAAAAAAACCTTTCCTTTAAAAACATTTTTTTCTAACACGCAATCCTAAAAATTAAATTTGAGATTGACTTAAGTGGTCAGTGCCACACAAGTAAAACTTTGGTACTTAAGTAACATATTGCACATAATTTCAGTTTATTTACATCATTAGCAGTCATTTCAAGGCTTCTGCTGTATTTCTCAGTATCTCCATTCTCCATCTTTCGAATGTATATTCTTGCCATCTAATAAAATAAAAAACGATGAGTACGAAGAGCAGGTTATAGCCAACACCTCTTAGAGGTATGTTCCAGTTGCTCCATTTGGCAAATAATCTGGGGAAACTAAGACCCGCGCCACCAAACCCAAATGACTTAAAAGTATAGTGTCTTTAATATTTTCTAAACAAAAGTAATGGTCGCATGTAGCGCTGCCATGGCCGTGTTGGAAAGTCGAGTAAAACTTCCCAATTCGGACTCTGGGAACGACGGTTCGAGACTCACCGGCAACGGATGATTTTTTAAATCATTTCTGTCATTGAGATCGAGCTTAAGGTGGAGGGTAATACACAATAGGTCAAGGGCTGCAGTGGTATCAGGCCGGCAGAGCCGCAGACGAGCCCTGAAAGAGAAAAAGAAATGGTCGGATGTAGCTTTTTTTAATTATTGCATCGCTAATATTTATATTTTGAATTTCACGAATTTTCGATGGACCCTCCGTTCGGTGTTGTAAACCGCAGTCGCAATGACAAATGACAATTTTTGTGTCAAACTTCAAATTTGATAGCTACGAAGGGAGTGACTATTGCTGTGTGGCGCGGGCTTAGTAAAAGAGGCTGTGGCTAAAGTCGTGCCAAATAATTAAATATTATGAGAATACGGAGCCATGGGCCCAGTTTATCCATTTCCTGACCAGACAGCTGACTTGACCTTATATACCAAAATTCAGATCTGTTAAGCTAAAAGCAAAAAATAACTTAATGAAAAACATTTTCTGGGATTTGAAATATTCTTATCAAAATGCACTACCATAACATGCTTGCTGTATCCAGACCTTTTTTTTTATATTTATGCTTTTAGTAGCATGCTGTTATCTCCATCTTCATCAATTTTGTATTTATTACGATCATATTAGCTGATTAACTAATTAAATAAATATAGAAGTTAATTTAAATTATTTTGTTTTTGGATGCTGTGAGTTGCAATTTTGGTATGCCACTCATTCTAGGAAATTTTTTAGAGTATTTTCTTTGTCAACCGAAATATGCGAGGAGAATTTCTGGATACCTGTATATGTGACTTTTTTTTACAATGTGATATGAGATTCATTAATTAAGTAGTTGTAAATCTGATATTATTTTTTAGAAAAACCTTTTCAAAAAATTTAATTATATTAGTGCATTAGGTTAGTGTAGAATATTGTCGTATTTTCATATTTTTTGCCTTCTGTACATTGCACACACACAAACATGAAATGATTCACATCACATATTTTTTGTATACGTAAGATTCATGTACACTGAATCCATGAGTTTATTTTACTTAAGAAGAAAAATCTTTACTGATATTGACTAGTCAATAATTTCTTTATAATTAGTATTGTAAGTCTTAATTTCCTTTTGTTTTGTACATATTGATTTTTGTCAAGAAGCATGTTAGACATTCGCTATCTTTTGTAGTTAAAAAACAAATTGCAAAAGTGTAAGAATTTAAAAAAAAGTTGTGGTAATCCTACACTTAGCTCTCCTAAGCTGTAAAGTTTTCGTGCACACAAATCCGCCTTTGAGTATACACGCTGTTGCCACTTTGTTCTCTTTATCGACTTAACAAGGTATAAGTTGTTGTATGGTAGTTAACTGTAGATAAATAACTGCTTTATAGTTACTTCATTACTCTCCTTAACAAAAAAAAAACTTTTTATATGTTTTTTTATTTTATTTTTCATTTATTCAGTTCAATAATACATCATAAAAACCCTTTAAGGCTTATGTCCGACAACATAGTGAATAATAACATAAATTTAACATATGTAATTGGGAACTAGTTTTAAATACTACGTTAATGTCTCTATTATCATAGTGTTCTTTTGTTCAGCAAGTACTTCTTTATCTCACTTTTCCATTTGTTTGTTTTTAATCTTTTCATTTCTTCAGGTATTTCATTCTATAGTTTTACACCATTAAATAGTATGTTTTTTTGTCCTGTGTTTGTTCTTGCAGCCTCTGTTCTTATGTCTAAACGTCTCCTGGTACCATAACTATGTACTTCGTTGCTGTGTCTCATTTTCAGTTCTGGTTCATTTATTTCTCCCTGTCTTAGTTTGTGGATGATTTTCATTGTTTCATAATTTGTTAGTTCTGCAATGTCTAATTGTTTAGTTTTTCTGAAAACTTCATTTGTTGGGGTACAATAACTCAGATCATATATTAATTTTAGGATTTTATTTTGTATCCTTTGTATACTAGATATATCTGTTTAATTGCCAGTTCCCCAGAAAGGAATCAGGTACTTCAATTTACCTTTTTTTTATATGCCTCGTACAACATTATCTTCTGTGATTTTGGGAGACAGTTTTTGATTTTATAAGCCATTGCTATATATGATGATATCTCCAATTTTAGTTCATTTATGTGTTTAGTCCATTTTAAGTTTTTAATCAACGTTTAGGCCTAGATATTTTACACTGTCTACTTCTTTTATGCTTCTTCCTTTAATTGTAATATTCTTTTGGTGTCGTTTAGTGGTTTTCTGTATGTGGATTAAGTAGCATTTCTTTTCATTTATAGCTAGACGATTTGTGATTGTCCATCTCATTAGTAGTTCTAGATCTTTATTTATCTCAGCTTAGGTTTTTTTGTCGTCCACATTTTCATAGAAAATTGCCAAGTCATCTGCATACATAATTTGTTTCCCATTCAATTTGTATAGGCTCAGTTCGTTTATGTATAGTATATACAGGTATGGTCCTAGAATGGACCCTTGAGGAACGCCACAGGTCATGTGAGTTCGTTCACTTTTCACATCTCCTATTTGTGTGTAGTGCTTTCTATTTTGTAGATAACTTTTTAGCAGCTTCAACACGTTCCCTGTTATTCCCATATTTTCAAGTTTAGCATTCATTATTTCGACGTCTATAGTGTCAAAGGCTTTACGGTAATCCAGGATCAGACCTGTTATGCATTCCCCTCTGTCCAAAGCACTCTGCAGATAGTTCATTAAGTTTAACATTGCAGTTGTTGTAGATTTTTGTTTTTGGAAACCATGTTGACAGTTTGTTATGAGTCCAATACTTTCTATGTAGTCTGTTAGTCTTGTATGTATAACTTTCTCAAAAATCTTGTTATGGTAATGAATAAGGTGAGGAGTTAATTAAATAACTAAATCAAAAAGTACTGACGTAGTAAGTGTGTTATGGCAAAATTGACCTATTTTAGCATTTTTCCCATACTTGGATGAAATCGGACATATAATGGGGTGCAAATTTTAGTTGGGACACCTGTATATAGTTCACTGTTTTATGATTACTTCTTTACTCCACTTCATAAAAAAATATATTGATGCAGCAAGTCCATTATATTAAATAAGGTATCAATCTGTATGTATTGTGAAAAAAATACTGATTCAGCAAGTGCGTTATGGTAACAAATAAGGTATCGTTCATTATTTTATATAATAGGTACTTAAATTTAGCATTCTAACTAATTATACACCTCATTCGTTACTATAATGCACTGGATGCGTCAGTATTTCCGCCATGTGTCTATTTGTAAAATTAAACAATAGGCATGTTTTAAATATTATTTAATAACAACTTAGTAATTACTTGGGAACATGTCACATTACAGTATCTATTTGTATAAACGTCTGTTCTTTCTTGATGCCCACTTCACACTTGTCACATGTCACCATGCTTGCTCTATGTCAGTATCTGTCAAAAGTCTACACTGTTGCCAAACATCACAATTTCGATCATAGTGTGTATTGATATCTTATTCGTTGGCATAATACACTTGCTGCACCAGTATATCTTTCATAATACCTTTGATATCTTATTTATTACTAAAACACAATTCCTGTGTCAGTTGTTCTTTTATCATACTGTTAGGTTCTACGGGGTTCTGGATTTGTTGACTAACAAAACACAGCTTTTCAAACTACTAATTTATTATAACCAACTCTTTTCCAACACCAGTATCAACTAAAATATTTCTCTTTTTTACTAAATGTCCATAGAACTATATTCCACTCTTCGCCTTCTATGATCGCTTCTTATACACCAACACTTACTGCTGACTTGCTTAATACTCTATGATCACTTACCCTGCACCACACTGATTCAATACTAAACGAACTTACTCTGTGTACCGCTCGCCTATTTATTCTGTCCATAGAGATTCTAGACCTTCTACACTCTTCTACACCTGCCACTTCAGGTCCCTTCTAGAAATATCATTCCAGAGTGTTCGCTGTTACCAACACACTACAACTGACCATAGAAGTAACAAAGTCCATAAACTTACTTCTCATTGACTAATGTGACAATACATGTTGATGTCTTATTCATTTGTATGGATTTTTTGACTTAGTTTTTAATTAAGTCCTTACCTTATTCGTTACCATAACGTACTGTGTCAGTATTTATTTCATAATGCATATTGATTGATACCTTATCTTTAAATTTAGTAGCAGGACAGAGAAGGATGTGGCAATAGCGCATAAACTCTTGAGGCAGAAATTCGTGTGTGCAAGAACTTGCATGCTGGGGGAGCTAAAGTGTAGGATAACCAACTTCTTTTGTAGTTTGAGAATCATATAAAAATGTATCTTAGATATTTTAAAAACATGTGTTAATTTCAGGTTTACATATTCAATTTTTGCTTAAATATACACCGAGTAGAGGTGTGAGAACCCATGTTTTGTTCGAACCGAACTATGAACGAACCCAAGCAAATATGTTGCCTCGAACTTCGAACCTCTGAAATAGTATGTCTAAGGTTCACAGTCGAACTTCTTAAAAATTCAAAATCGAACATCGAACTACCCAAAATTCTTCAGTGTTCATATATCATTTCCCTAAATATCAAATTTAGGAATATTGGTAACGTACAATATTTGATATGTAAAAGATTCCCATTCTTTTTACAAAAAGGAAGTTTTCGACAAATTTGCAGGTTGATTGGGTGAAAATGCCTTCAGGTGCTGATCATTGTGGAGATGGGTCAACGTTAAATCAAAAATACAAAAACAAAAAATATTTGAAACTCTTAGATTTCTATATCTATAGATAAGCTCAATTATAAATATGTTGTTGTTGTTTGGCATTGGCTAGGCAGTTTTAGCAAACAAATTGAGAGGTTTCAAAGTGAGCATGATAGGTATAAAATAACCACTTAAAATTTGAAGTTAATATATTATATATATATATATATATATATATATATATATATATATATATATATATATATATATATATATATATATATATATATATATATATTATTCTTATGAAAATTCACTACCATAACGCACTTACTGCGTCCCGTACTTGTCTCTTGATTTTGAATATGTAACTGTTTTGGCTCATTGTGGAATAAAGCATGTTGAAACCAGTGTTTTCCAAAGACAATCTGCAATTATCCTCATAAATTCTGAAAATTTATGTTACCAATCGCCTTCGAATGCTGCCTCATAATGTTGTTACTGAAAAAGGTGTTGGAAGGCTAGGATATATAAGAAAAATAATTCTGTGATTGCTAAATGGGTCCGTCGTGTCTCAATGTGTCCCACCAACTGTCAAAAATATGCATGAGTGAAATCTCCTAAAATTACACTATCGACTCAATGAGACCGATAACGAGTTTAAAGGGCCGCTACCGAGTTAATGGGGCCGCAACTACACTACCTTTGGCAGCATTTAATGCGTGTAAAGTTAAATTTCGAAGTATTTTTGAGCAACGAACTTCGAACTATTTTGGAGAATTACATATTTCGAACTTCGAACTACTTCAACATCGCTAGTGCGAACACTTTTTCGAACCGAAGGTTCGGTTCAAGTTCGGGTTCGGTTCGAAATTTCGAAGCTTCGCACACCTCTAACGTTGAGACATAAAGTTATGACAACACCTGAATTTTTGTATTCTTAATTTTAGTAGTTTTATGACGGTGTACAAACATAATAATATAAGCTTTTTTTTTGGTGAAGTTTTTTTTGCAGCTATTTAGTAGTTTCAGAATGATCATTTCATTTTTTCAGATACTTCTCTGATCTAATATAATTTTTTTTGTTCCAGTTACTTTTTTCTTTTGAACATTTAGAATGCAATTTGAATTTGCAAGTAGCTACATATAAATGAGTAATTTAGTGTTTTTTAAGCAATATTATCTCTAATTTTACTACAAAATACTTTCTTTTTTTGTTTGATGGTAATGACAAAGATTTCATAATTTCGACACATATTAACCAATATGTGTTTTAATGACTTTCAATATTGTTCTCTTTGGTACAATAGGAATACCGAGCTTTAATCTAAATAGATGCTACCTTCTACAGCTTCCAGTGGCCATCTTAATTAAATTTTGGCTCTTTATTATGCTTAGATTTTAATCTGTTTCTCGCCATTTGATGGTTAGATTATATGCTATGAATAAATTGAACATATATGGTTATAACGGGCATCATTGCTGTTAACTACCTTATTTTAGCTACGATTTCATATGGATTAACAGACTCAGATTTAAAGGAGTAGAGCTGCCGGGCCAATGAAAAAGTGAACGCTATAATTAGCTTAGAAATAAGATGAAATACGATATGTGTCAGAATTTGCCAAATGACAAGTTCACAACAAGCATAATTATACACATTAACAAATTTCAGATAAATAGTCATTTTTGCTAAACAAAAGATACTTTGTGATTCTTCTTTAATGTAAAATCATAGATAAGTTGAGTTGAGAATAAGAAATCATGATCATCATAAAGTTTTAAGATTTCATTAATTAATTTTCTTCTTCTCTGTAGCCGGTTTCGTCTTTTACAGCATTGTCGTAAAGTGAAGGGGGTTTAAGGCTACATCTGCATTTAAAATTTTATATTCTATTAATTGTATTTAATTATTTTCATTTTCTTTTTTTTTTCTTTGGTTTATTATTATTTTACTGACTAGAACCTATGTGTAACATTTTTAATTACACTCCTTGTGGAGTAGATTGTAAATTTTAATAAAAAGAAGAACATATATTAAAGAACAAATTTTAGATAGAGACGATAAGAGCTAGTATTCAGGTTTTTGACAGTCCCCCAACAACTTATGCGGAGTAAAAATCATTGTTGTAATGATTGTGAGACACAAATTAAGATTACGACTTTACTACTGTATAAATAGTTGTTCTTAGGTAGATTCCTACAGTCATGAACTATTTCCTCGTGACGTTAATCCTCTTGAACATTTTCTCTTATCCATTTCGTCACCGCCAAATGATTCGCAACGACCCGCTCATGTCAGTTCTCTCTTCGCACCCCCCTACATTGACGTCTCACTTCAAGTTTGGACAGATGCTTCAGACGTATACGTCACGCTCTAGAACCGTCTCAACTTGTTTGGCGTGTACAATGAATAACATTGTTTACAAAAATAAGTCCCGCTCTCGAGCTGCATCCCGTTTCGAAGCTCACAGAGAACGCCTCAATCTCCAGGTGTAATCCACCCCCAGAGATCTCAGTCTTTCTTCCGGCTTCGTCTCGAGCTGATATCCGCCAGTGTTTGCTTAAATTTCATCTAACAAATAGAACTCCCCGCAGGAGGATATATATGGAGGGTGAAAGTTGCTTTGATAGGTGTACTGCCATCTGAATGGAGTCGCTTGTCCGTTTTGAAGCCTTAAGAGAGATAACCTCTCTCTGAGTTGTCTGAACCCCGACATCTGTGTTTGACTCAAGGCGGTATCATGAAGTCCTGCTCTCGAGCAGCATCCAAGTGCAGTCGTTAGCCCGTTTCGAAGCTCACAGAGGAGGCCACAATCTCCAGGTTTACTCCACTCCTAGAGATCTCAGCTCGCCTCTGGATTCGTTTAGACTCGATATCCGCCAGTATTTGCTTAAATTTCACCCAACAAATTGAGCTTCCCGCAGGAGACGATATTTTTGAGGGTGAAACATGGTTTGACGGGTGCAACTGCTATCTGAGTAAAGTCGATTGCGCGTTTCGGAGAGATATATCCTCTCGCAGAGTTCGTCTGGACCCCAACATCCATCTGTGTTTGACTCAAGGCAGTATCATGAAGTCCCGCACCCGAGCAGTATGCAAGCGAGGTCAGTTGCTTGTTTCGAAGCGCACAGAAGCGGCCTCAATAATTAGTTGTTCCATCCCTATAGATCCCAACTCTCCTCCGGAATCGTCTAGAACTGACACCCAGCAGTGTTAGACTCAAGGAGACATCTCACTGAGTCCCGCTCCCGAGCATCATGCAGGCGAGGTCGTTTGTCCGTTTCGTAGCACACAGTGGGGTCTCAAACTCCAGTGGTATACCACTCCCCAGAGATCTCACTCCCTCCATTTACTTGACGTTAATGAATTTTCTAGACAGTTATTAATTACACTGATAGTTAATTATTAATTTGTGTAAGCATTTTTGTTAACAGGATAGCGGTAGCTTGTGTAATGTATAAAAGAATACCTTTTATATCAGAAATAAGTGTTTTTTCTCGAACAAATTAGGGGGTGGAAGCTCGAGTCCATTAACCACAGATTTTTCTAATTCAGTTTCGAGAATACTATCTGAAATATCCGTACGTGGGTTTATGCAAGGATTAACAACACTCGTTTCTTTAACTAATTATTAATTCACACAACAACCAAGTAACAATCAATGAGACGATAACCTGTTGGTGTCTGAATTCACTAGCTAACAATTCGTGGATGGCGTTGAGCTGTGAAGATGCCTCGATGCTGCGCTGCGGGGCGCATGCTCGTACCTATGACATTTATATTCAGATACATGTCATATCTCTCCCTTTAAATTCGAAATTATTTTATTTACATTATTATATACTAAATTCTAGTCATGACCGTACCTTAGGGGTGGTTTAACATTTTGCGTAGAGCAAATTGGCTTTGTCTTACAATAATCAGGGGGTAAACCTATGATTTCTAATAGTTCCTTATCAGTGTATTCTTTAGAACTGCTTATGTTTATATTACAACCATCGATAGCGTCACTGACAACTTCATTAGGTGAGTCTGGTATACTAGCCTTAGGACTTACACTATTATCTACAATGTTTTTATTAGAGTTATTTACATTAGCACTAATATTAGGGTATTGTGCTGCTCAGTTAAAAGGGACAGGATCTATTACAGTATTTATTATTTGGTGGACATGTATTTTCCAGACATGACCTTCATTTGTCCTACAAATATAAACTGCTGTGCCAATGCGCTTAACAACGGTTGCCGAGACCCACCCTTTTTTATTCTGTATTCGATAATCTCTGACCATTACAATTTTTCCAGGTAAATATGCTCTTGGAAGTTTTGTAAGATCATTTTGTAGACCTGGCACAGGTAGATCTCTAAGTAGATCTAACCTTGTCCTTAGTTTTCTATCCAGCATAAGTTGGGCTGGCAATATCTTGGTCGTTGCATGATCTATACATAAACCATATTGTGTCAACTTTACTTGTTGCTCTTTTCAGATTTGTTATCTCTGTTACCAACTTTTGTTTTCTACTGCAAACCACATTTTCCCCTAATTCATTACTCTGAGCATTAAATGGAGGAATTGTTACATGACTAATTCTGGTGTTTTTACAAAAATTCTGCATCTGGTGGGACACTAGCGAAGGTCCATTGTTAGATACGATGATATTAGGGAGACCAAATCTCGCAAAGCAATTCCGCAGTACTGGAATGATATTGTCAGATGTCAAGTCGTTCATTGGATAAACTTCTATCAATTTTGAGTACGAATCAATTAGGATTCAGTAGTTTTTATTATATACAGAAAAAAAGTCTATGTGTACAGTCTGAAATGGTTTTTGGGCCAAGGGTCAGGGGACTGATTGCTTCGGGAGATTTGCACGTGTTTCTAAACACTGCATGATCTAACTAAATTCTCGACTCTTATCGATCGCAGGAAACTGTCTTGATAAAGACTTTATTCTCACCGCCCCTTGGTGAGTATTGTGTGGTTCTCTTAGCACCTAAAGGCTGCAATGAGGTAGGACTAACTATTCTATCTCCCCAAAATAAACATTTTTTGATTACATTCAATGCATTTTCCAGTGAAAGAATGGTTTAAAATCAGATATAATATGCTAAGGCCAATTACTTTTCACACAATGAATTATGGTTTGTAGAATGTCATCATTAATAGTTGCACAAAAACCCACATACAGATATTTAATTGGCGACGAGGATGGGATGATGTCTCGTTGTTGGGCTACAGCACACATGTTCGTATATATGACAGTTATATTCTTATTATATTCAGATACATGTCCCCATCCCATCATCCTTCGTTATTATCTATAATCAAACATGGAGGGAAAGAGAGAGGAAGAGGGGGGTCTAAATGGAAAAAAAGTGTGATTGTATTAAAAGTTAACTAAACCAAAAAGTTTTTGTGGTCATCAAATCAAAATTCCGATGTACCTGCAGATTTAAATTTATTCGCTTTTCTTATTGTTTTAAGAATAAACCTATCAACTGTTACATCGTTTAACTTCAAATTACCTTTCAAGCTAAGTAAATACATATGGGTCTTCCATAAAAAAACTTTTTAGCTTTTCTGAGAAAACTGAAAGTCTGACAATAGCGTGCAAATAAATTTTGTCATATTTTGCAATACTACAGCAAAAATCAAACCTACCGACATTAAAATAATGAAGTTGTTCTAAACTATAGACAGAGCAGTCTTGGTTTGGACGTCATATAATAAAACTTTACTGTGTATCAATTTTTTGAAAATTATGTTCATTATAAAGAAATTAATATGCCAAACATGCTTCTTGGCACCTGGTTTTTAATCCACCCTTTGCAGTTGATTTGTGCTTACTTTAGGTTATAGCTTAATATAAGAAATATATGTGCATTCCAAAATAGATGACAATAAGTCCTTTACTATAAATTTTTATCTTTTTCATCTTTTTTTATTTTATAAAAATTTAAAGTAGACTGAACTTCAGGATGTTAATTTAAGTTATTTTAATGCTGTGCGTTCTTTTTCAGTTTATATGAAAGTCATAACGATTTGCTGTTATTATACGTAATTTTTATTTATTTAATAACAAAAGCCCACGTATCATACTTGTTTCAGTTTTTTAGTTGACGATAAGCCATGTTATAACCCAAATATGTAAGATTCAAAACCATTATTTGTAGATAGGATTGTGTTTGAAACCAGCTACTTATAGAAAATAAATGTACAGAAATTGACTTTTATATTGCTTTTTATTTTCATATATTAAAATAATGTTCATTTTTAGCGAATTTTTATTAAGAAAAATTCGGTAATAGAGAGGTGACGATGAAAATCTTTTGAACAAATATCTTCAGATGAGCGCGAATTTGCTCCCTAGAACCCAAAACCAAGGCCCGTTAAAATTTTTATATGTATATATATATATATATATATATATATATATATATATATATATATATATATATATATATATATATATATATATATATATATATATATATATATATATATATATATACTTTCTGTGTGTGTGTGTGTGTGTGTGTGTGTGTGTGTGTGTGTGTGTGTGTGTGTGTGTGTGTGTGTGTGTGTGTGTGTGTGTGTGTGTGTGTGTGTGTGTGTGTGTGTGTGTGTGTGTGTGTGTGTGTGTGTGTGTGTGTGTGTGTGTGTGTGTGTGTGTGTGTGTGTGTGTGTGTGTGTGTGTGTGTGTGTGTGTGTATGTGTGTATCCGAGTGATAACTCAAAAAATACTTGGAACTTGGCACATATCTTCATTGTATTAAGACCGCAGACAGGTTCGTAGTAGTAGTAGCAGTGGTGGGGAGGCCAACGCCAAGCAACTAGGCAACAACCGACAATCGTGAAATCTCTGCCACAAATATCGCAAATGACAGACGACATGAAATTAACAATTTGCCAAGTGATTGTTATTTAACTGGAGGATTCAATCAATTTTTAAAATACACTATATTTGTAGCGTGATGAACGGCCCCAAATGCAGCTTTAGACTGAAAGTGTAGCATAATATAGTAGAAATGTAAACAAAATCAAGTAAAGTCCACAAAAATTATTCTAAAATGGTTTTTTTTTTATCTCAAACTTTTTAACTTAAACATAAGACCTAAACAGTCGTGGAATGTGTTTCAATGGCAATTCTACTGATTCTGTAATTAATTATTATGTCTACTTTTAATATAATATCCCGGGCATGAAGCCGGTGTCAAGTATCTTGTAAACAAAACATTAACGTATCATTAGATAGCTGTAGTAGCGTGCTTGTCTTCTATGCAGAATGTTGCGTGATCGATTACAGCTCGATATATATGTGAAAGAAATTCCATTACTTAAATAATGGAATTTATTATGTCCAACAGTGAGTAACGCAAATGTTCGATATGTCGCCCATTTTCCTGCTGTACACAGTGAAATAAACGTAAAAGGTTCTGATGTAGCGTTATGTTTTAGCGAATTTTATAAAACATCTTTTCAAATACCAATAGCTCAAGTTTCCAATTACTTGGAAGATCATAATTATGTGTTTTTTGAATATTGTTATAACAAATGGGGTCAATAGTAGCACATCATTTTAGAGCTGATGTAAATTTATTTTCAATGGTCCTTATTTTTAGTGAATTTTGTTTAAAATATAGTGCTGCAAATTGAATCATAACTTCCACATAGCTGTGATAATATAATCTCTTCATTCTCATGGAATAAATTTAGGGCCCATGACTTGACCACAAAGAAAATATTTGTATTCCTGTACCCATCAACTTTTGAAACGTTATATTACTCGAGTTTTATTGAAAAAATGTCAATTTTCCCCAAATTACCCCTTATTTATCCCCTACCCCCTGAAGCGATCTTACCCAAAAACAATTCGTAGCGTTCCTTTGTCGGGTGCTAATTCGATACCAAATTTGAAGATGATATCTTAATTCGTTGGAAAGTTATTGAGCCTATTAACAGACTAGACGTACATACCGACAGATAAAAAATGTTCATTCCAGAATCACGTTTTCTACATGTTTTGAGACTTTTTACACCGTTTTAGCAAAAAAAAAACAATCGAAATTTTTGTCAACAATATTCCACCCCCACACATTTAGTTCAGCGCAGAATACCAGATGTTTGATGAAGTTAAAAGTTTTCTAAAAAATAAACCCTAAAACGTTATATTTCTAGAGTTTTAACGAAAAATGTCAATTTTCAACAAATTACCCCCCACTCATCCCCTACCCCCTAAAGCGATTTTATCCAAAAACAATCCGAACCGTTCGTTTGTCGGGTACCAGCTGTATACCAAATTTGAAGTCGATATTTCAATTCGTTTTAAAGTTAGCGTGGCTACAAAGAGACAGACATACAGACCAACAGACTGACAGACAAAAAAAATTTCGTACCCAAATCATGTTCTATATGTTCTGATACTTTGTACGACGTTTAAGCGCAAAAATTTTTTTTTCGCCGATGCGATACTTCCACACGTGACGATGAGGAAGTAAAATTCACTAATGAGGAGATTGCGACTTTTGAATTTGAAAAAAGTTTCTTTAAATGAGAGCAAAGTAGGACTCACCGATATATATATATATATATATATATATATATATATATATATATATATATATATATATATATATATATATATATATATATATATATATATATATATATATATATATATATATATATATATATATATATATATATATATATATATACAGGGTGTTACAAAATAGTGGGCCAACCCGCTAAACACGGATTCCGGAGGCGAAAATTTTATGACTTCCCTTATAACATTTTTCTTCTGGGGGCCCCGTTTTCGAAATACAGAGTGTTGAAATTGAATTTAAAAAATAATTTTTCATTTCTAATTTCTATGTTTTTGAAGTTATCTCCATGAAATTTTGCACGAAGCCTTATTTCAGAACTAGACGCCATCTGTGTAGATGACGAGAGAAAAATCAAATAGCAAGGGGGTACAGGGGGGGGTGGAACAAGTATTGACCCTCTAAACTTTTTTGTGCGCACGCCAATGGTTTCAAAACAAATTACTTTTGTTAGACAAAATAATTGTATAACTTTTCTTTCTCCAGTTGAATTTTGATAAAACAACTAGTTTATGAGTTATTGTAAATTGTATGGTCGGACCCAAACAGTGAGAAAAAACCTACGAAACCTTTTTTCATTTTTAATTTTTTTGTTTTTGAAGTTATCTCCATGAAATTTTTTACGTAGTCTTATTTCAGAACTAGACGCCATCTGTGTAGATGAGGAAAGAAAAATCAAATCGCCAGGGGGGTACAGTGGGGGGGGGGGTGTAACAAGTTATGACCCTCTAAACTTTTTTGTGCGCACGCCAATGGTTTCAAAACTAATGACTTTTGTTAGGCAAAATAGTTTTATAACTTTTGTTTCTCTAGTTGAATTTTGATAAAACGACTAGTTTATGAATTATTGTAAGTTGTATGGTCGGACCCAAGCAGGTGGGAAAGAACCTACGAAACGATGTATCCATGAAATATAACATGTAGTCTTATACCACGACTAGACGACATCTGCGTGAATAAGAAAAATCAAACCCCTAAATTTTTTATTCGGGCGCCGGTGGTCTATAGAAACTAATATCGTAGGTTATTTGCGTTCAACGCCGGTGACATGTCTCAACAAATTAAAGAAATTTGATTTTTTTTTACTCATTTGCAATCAGAATAAAGAATGTATTACACAGAAATTGTAGCTCATTTCATTGCCTTAAATATTGCTACTTGAATACATACATACTTGTTTCACACATATGTAATTAGAAGTCATCAAAACCGTTTTATAAGTATAACTTGTATTAAACTTAAACTACCAGTTTAGTATTAACATGAAAACTAAACTAAAAATAATGAAAAATGATAAGTAAAGCGGTGTTATAGAAATAAAAGTATAATTAAATTAAATGCTCAATATAGCTACCACCTTCTTGGGTGCACCGGCGGGCTCTTTTGATAAGAAAAAACCGAATTTTTTTGAAAATGTCTGGTTTCATATGGTATTCCTCTGCACCTTGTAGGATTCGTTGTTCTGCATCGAGTATGGGCACCCTGTACACAAATTATTTCATATATCTCCAGAAACTAAAATGTAAGGGGTTGAGGTCGGGGGAACGGGCTGGCCAGTTGACAGGTGCATCTGCCCCACGACCAATCCAACGGCCATTGAATGTGTTACTTAAATGTTGTCGAACATCTCTTCCGTACTGAGGCGGAGCACCGTCCAGTTGTAGCCACATATTTCGCCGAATTTCCAGAGGCATATCGTCAAGTAAATCTACGAACTCATTCTGTAAAAATGTTAGAAACACATCCGCATTTACTCGAGTTGGCAAAAAACTGGGCCTAAGAGTAAGTCATCAATTATTCCTGCCCATACGTTCAATCTAAAGTTGACTTGATGACGAGTTTTGACTATCGCATGCGGATTTTCTTGTGCCCACATGTGACGATTATGAGAATTCGTAACACCATTGAGAGTGAAAAGGGCTTTATCAGAAAACATAATAAATCTCAGGAATTTCTGCTCACGACTGTTCTCCAGTAACATCCAGTTGCAGAAAGTCATTCTTGTTAATGCGTCTTGGGGTAAAAGAGCGTGTACTTTCTGAACATGATACGGGTACAGTGACTGTTGCTTCAGTACTCGGTGCACATCAGTTGAACTTATAGTGGCACGCTCATTATGCCTCATTTGGCGGGCTACTGCTCTTGTACTTGTTCCAGGTTTCTCACCTGTTTGGGTCCGACCATACAACTTACAATAACTCATAAACTAGTCGTTTTATCAAAATTCAACTAGAGAAACAAAAGTTATAAAATTATTTTGTCTAACAAAAGTCCTTTGTTTTGAAACCATTGGCGTGCGCACAAAAAAGTTTAGAGGGTCAATACTTGTTCCACTCCCCCTGTACCCCCCTTACTATTTGATTTTTCTCTCCTCATCTACACAGATAGCGTCTAGTTCTGAAATAAGGCTACGTACAAAGTTTCATGAAGATAACTTCAAAAACATAAAAATTAGAAATGAAAAAAGTTTCGTAGGTTTTTTCTCGCCTGTTTGGATCCGACCATACAACCTACAATAACTCATAAACTAGTTGTTTTATCAAAATTGAACTAGAGAAACAAAAGTTATAAAATTATTTTGTCTAACAAAAGCCATTTGTTTTGAAACCATTGGCGTGCGCACAAAAAAGTTTAGAGGGTCAATACTTGTTCCACTCCCCCTGTACCCCCCTTACTATTTGATTTTTCTCTCCTCATCTACACAGATAGCGTCTAGTTCTGAAATAAGGCTACGTACAAAATTTCATGGAGATAACTTCAAAAACATAAAAATTAGAAATGAAAAATAATTTTGTAAGTTCAATTTCAACACTCTGTATTTCGAAAACGGGGCCCCCAGGAGAAAAATGTTATAAGAAAAGTCATAAAATTTTCGTCTGAGGAATCTGTGGTTAGCGGGTTGGCCCACTATTTTGTAACACCCTGTATATATATATATATATATATATATATATATATATATATATATATATATATATATATATATATATATATATATATATATATATATATATATATATATATATATATATATATATATATATATATATCGGTGTGTCACACCTATAACTCAAAAAATAATGGGCCGATTTTGATCGAATTTGGTGATTCCCTTCCTTTCGCAAGTCGCTTGCATAAGCTGGTTAGCCAGGAAAACGGGACTAGTTTTTTCCGAAAAATTCTGTGTTTTCTTTCAGATAATTTTTATATCTTCGGAAATAACAAGGCTATGGCAACCAAGTTTAGTACGCGGGTTTATATCATAAAAAGCAAAGCACGTGCCAAATTTTGAATCTCTATGTTAAAAGGAAAAAAAGTTATAAGCATTGTAATTATAAAATTACTTAAAACGTCAAAGTCGCGATTCGAAACGTCAACATTGACATGTTCTAGATAGAGAACCTGAAGCTAATACGGCTTATGTACAAGAAATGTCGTGTGTGCTATAGAGCCTTAAGTTTCTGCTTTAGCCATCATTGTCCTTGATTTTAACTTAAATATTTGCAGAAGATGAATTTCAAATAGACCCTTTCTCTGATGCTTTGGTAGTAGTTTCAATTATAAGGTTATAATACATAAAGAAAAAAACATTCTACCCCTTCTAAGCACATTGCCTGCACAAAGAGAGCAGTGTGAGGTTTTGCATACTTAAAGTTCAGATAAAGAAGGAGAGCAGAAAGATAAAATGTATGTATAATATGTGTTACAAATAAATTAAACAATGCTTTGTTCTAATTAGACAGTAGGATTTTCCTTGCCGGATTTTAGCTGACGGTTAATATATTAATATGTCAATGTAAAACACATATTACTCTATGGTCGAATAGATGTATATGGATGTGTTCATACTGAATATTAAACTTCAGTTTTTCAGTTTCTAAAAAAGTAACTACAAATTTAATGAAGTAATTGAACGTTACCACAGGATTTTATGAATTTTCACTAAACATAATAATTTTATCTGTGTAGTTTTTCTTTTGTTTCCATAGTCATTTTGGTATTAGATTTTTAGTGAGTTTTCTTTAAAAAAATTTAACAAAATAAGGGGATCGCGACTTTGCATTTGCAAAAAATGTCTTCGAATGAGCGCGAACTGGGCGCCCTAAAACACACACACACACACACACACACACACATATATATATATATATATATATATATATATATATATATATATATATATATATATATATATATATATATATATATATATATATATATATATATATGAGAGGTATGCGAAGCTTAGAAATTCCGAACCGAACCCGAACTCGAACCGAACCTTCGGTTCGAAAATATGTTCGCACTAGCGATGTTGAAATAGTTCGAAGTTCGAAATATGTAATTCTTCAAAATAGTTCGAAGTTCGTTGCTCAAACATACTTCGAAATTTAACTTTACAGGCATTGAATGTTACCAAAAGTAGCGAAGTTGCGACCCCTTTAACTCGGTAGCGGCGTTTTAAACTCATTGAGTCGATAACGTAGTTTCAGGAGATTTCACTCATGCATATTTGACAGTAGATGGGACACATTGAGACACGACGGAGCCATTTAGCAGTCACAGAATTATTTTTCTTGTATATCCTAGCCTCCCAACACCTATTTCAGTAACAACATTATGATGGCGGTGTTCAAAGGCGATCGGTAACGTAAATGTTCAGAATTTGAGGATAATTACAGTTTATCAAATGTAAAAAATTTCGACCACCAGCCCCCATACAATGAAACAAGTCTTGTTCAAAACGTCGACGCACATTCTGTAACATTTCTGGGATGATTAAGTTTTGTTCAAAACGTCGACGCACATTCTGTAACATTTCTGGAGTGATTAAGTTTTGTCCGAAACGTCGCCGCACATTCTGTAACATTTCTGGAGTGATTAAGTTTTGTCCGAAACGTCGACGCACATTCTGTAACATTTCTGGAGTGATTAAGTTTTGTCCGAAACGTCGACGCACATTCTGTAACATTTCTGGAGTGATTAAGTTTTGTCCGAAACGTCGCCGCACATTCTGTAACATTTCTGGAGTGATTAAGTTTTGTCCGAAACGTCGAGTCACATTCTGTAACATTTCTGGAGTGATTAAGTTTTGTCCGAAACGTCGACGCACATTCTGTAACATTTCTGGAGTGATTAAGTTTTGTTCAAAACGTCGACGCACATCCTGTAACATTTCTGGAGTGATTAAGTTTTGTTCAAAACGTAGACGCACATTCTGTAACATTTCTGGAGTGAGTAAGTTTTGTTCAAAACGTCGACGCACATTTTGTAACATTTCTGGAGTGATTAAGTTTTGTTCAAAACGTCGACGCACATTCTGTAACATTTCTGGAGTGATTAAGTTTTGTTCAAAACGTCGACGCACATTCTGTAACATTTCTGTGGTGATTTGGCGGCATTGGTTTACGAGATACGCTGACGTAAATCTTGTAAGGAATCGGGCTGAGTAATATAAATTCCACTTTTTATGTAGCTCCACCAAAAGATATCCAGGGGTCTGACGATCGTGCGGGAAATTCTATGGAACCTATCTACTCTCAACCCAGCGATTTAGGAATATGTTGTCGAGATATTGTCGAACAGGCAAAGGGTAGTGTGGAGGAGCTGCGTCCTGCTGAAATGCCAACTGGTCTTCGTGATAATGCTCATCATTCTCGACAACGTCAGTCAACATTGGATCAATGGTGTTTTCCAACAACTGCAAGTACATTATATCTCCAGTCAGATTATTACCAGGTAAGAAAAAAAGTCTAACAATATGTTCACCAAACATTTCAGCCCAAACATTAGGTTTTCCGGCTGTTGTGTATGAACGAATCGGCCCAATATGGCGAGAATTAAGCCGATTCCCGGTACGTTTAGGAAAATTGAACACTCATCCGTAAACCAAGTATTACATAAAAAGAAAATTAGGATTATTCACCACTACTCGTTCACTTATCACACAACAGTCCAGACGGCGGTAAAAGTTATATCCTTTTCTAGTTCGTGTGCAAGATGGATTTGGTGTGCGTGGAATTTATGACGCTTCAAAATGTTTTGAATGGTAGTTTGCCCAAAACCAGATTCACTTCTCGGTTGCTTCGTACTCGTCCTGGGATTCAAAGCAACATATGGTCAAGAACCGCCACTTCTACCGCTTTATTTTATTTTAGCACTTCGATTTTCATTATAGACTTTGGCGCTAACTCCAGAACATACTTTCGGTTAACATGTTTATCTAAGTGTCATTGATTGAATAATTATGCTGTTTTATTAGCACATTGATTATTTACATAAGAAAGTGAAATCATTTCCACCCTCTGTGCAATCGAGTAAACTATATTTTGTTGAATAACTGCACAAGCAACAATGACCTAATGAACAAGTAAAATGAAAATCACTTGTACACTGAGGTTTTTTCGCAAATAAAGAAACCAAGAGCACAATATAATCATTATTATCAGTAACAATTAAAAAATTTATCAACTCACTTTTTCGTGATAATTAGATAAAACAATCAACAAAACGCGACGATATTTGTAGCAAATTCAAGAAAACCTTTTTTTTATCTGTAGGAGTCAATATCGTAGAATCCACTGCTTCAAATTTAAAAGTAAGACACCGTTTAAAAAGAGATTTACTTACATGTGAAATATAGCATATTTAACCTAGTGTTTCCGGATAGCAATCCGTAATTAGAGTCATAAATTCTGTAAAATTACGATACCGATCGCTTTCGAACAGTGCCATCATAATGTTGCAACCAAAAACGGCATTGGGAAGCTAGGAGAAGTTAAACAATTATTTCTGTGATTGTTAAATATGACTGCCAGGTCTCAAGATGCCCCACCAACTGTAAAAATACGCATGAGTTAAATCTCCTATGAAATTGCACTACCGGCTCAATTATGGGGCTGATATCCAGTTTAAAGCGTCGCTACCGAGTTAACGCGGCCGCTACCGAGTTAACGCGGCCGCTACCGAATTACAACTTCGCTACCTTTGGCACCATTGAATGCCTGTAAAATTCTATTTTGAAGTATTTTTGAGCAACGAACTTCGAACTATTTTGGAGAATTATGTATTTCGAACTACTCTAACATCGCCTAGAGCGATAACCGAGGTTCGGTTCGAGTTTGGTACGAAATTCGCAGACCCCTAATTACGCTAATACCAACTTAACGGGGCCAATACAGAGGCTGATGTGCCGCTAACGAGTTACACCACCCCTGGCAACATAAAGCGCCTATAAAGGTCAATTTCGAACTATTTTTGAATAACAAACTTCGAACTATTTTGAAGAATTATGTATTTCGACCTGCTTTAACATCGCCTAGCGCGTACAATTTTTGAGTTTGGTTCGAAGCTTCCAACACCCTTAATTACCCCACTAATGGGGCAAATGCCGCGGTTAAAAAGTCGCTACCAACTTAAAGTGTCACTACCAATAACATTGAATGCCTATACATTTCAATTTTGAGTAAAGAACCTTGAATTATTTTGGAGAATTACGTATTTCGGACTACTTTAACATCGCCTAGCGCGCACAAATTTTCGAACCGAAGGGTTAGTTTGAGTTTGGTTCAAAGCTTCGCACACCCCTTTATTACGCCAGCAACGTAACGGGGCCGATACAGAGGTTAAAGGGCAGCTACAGAGCTAAAGTTTTGCTACCAATAACATTGAATGTCTATACAGTTCCATTTCGAACTATTTTTGAGCAGCGAACTTCGAACTATTTTAGAAAATGATATATTACGAAGTTCGAACTATATTAACATTGCCTTGCGCGTACAATTTTTCGAACTGAAACTTCGGTTTGGTTCAAAATTTCGAAGCTTCACACACCTTATTGTAAAATAAAGGTATCTGGTGTTTGTTAATATTCCTGTTGTTAACTTAATTCGTTACAAATACATAATAAGCGAAATATATCCCTTGCTTTTTTATTTTGTATATTAAAAATGAACAATTGTAATACACTAAATACATGCACCATAAGCCAAAGGCTGCGGTGCTATTGGGGCGGCAAGTACGAGCCCTAAGGCCAAAAATATACTAAATAAGTATAAAAGCTTGCGTTAAAGAAATCTTCAATGTACATTCTAAAGACAATCATAGAATTATACATTTTTTTCTAATACATATTTTGAATTTAGGAAGGCAACGGGAGAACCACCACATATGCTAGACTTTTCATAAGCAGTAACCATGGTAGACAGAGTTATGCTTGCGACGACGAGGCGACATCGCCTTTATTATGTGATGATGATGATGATTTAGAATTTATTAGTATAAAATTTATATCGGGAATGGTCAGTCTTGCATTAATAATTTTAACGGACATTAACCCAATCAATTGTCTATAATATCTATATTCTACTACCTTGATCCTTGTTCACGTAACAATCAACACGGGCAAGCTTAGCAACGTACGTTTTATAAATTTGTGACGTATTTTTAATATTTGCTGCCGTCGTCGTCAATATGGGGACGGACTTTAGTTGCAGGAGGCAGGAACTGTTTGCTGCTGCCGCTGTTTTCCGTCGATAGCATTTATACATGTTTCTGGTTGTGTAACGCATGTTTTATTTTACATATAAAATAAAATAATTTAGTGTGATACGTTGATGCGAATTATAAAAAGGTCAGTATGTATTTATTGTTTTATTTAATGTACAACTATGTGTTTTCATGAAATAGAATATTTTCTTTAATCAGTATCTAACCTCACATTTATTGATTCGATTTGTACCATTAGGAAGGTACGTTGACCGTTATTGGCGAATATACCTACAAATTACTTTTCGCGGTTATTTAAAGATAAGCAAGCCAGTATTGTCGCAATCTTCCGTAATAAAAGCGTGGCTAATTACGCAAGTTAGCATAATATGTGAGATTTATATTTATTATTTAGTTAATCTTTAAGCAAACTTGTTGCTGAAATACGATTTAATTAATTTTTATTTTGATTTTGTGAAATAAGTAGATTTTTTCCCATATTTTATTTTGTATTATATGCTATAATTTTCTTAATTTCATTATATTTTTGTAAGTTTAATGTTAATTCAGTGCTAAATTATTTTAAAGAATATTAAGAGCGGGAGTCCTGATGATTGGTCAAATTTATAATTTGTAGCCAATCAAATGGACGATGCACGAGGAGGAATTGAAAAGTACTTCGCGTCCATAGAAAATGCAATAGCTTTTTGAAACAAAGTTTTAGTGAATTTTTATTAAAAAAAATTCACTAACAGAGAGGTATGGATGGTGAGACATTGCAAACTTTTTTTCAAATAAGCGCGAACTAGGACCCCTAGAACCCATATCCGGGGCCAGTTTCAATTTTTATATGTTTATATATATATATATATATATATATATATATATATATATATATATATATATATATATATATATATATATATATATATATATATATATATATATATATATATATGTATCCAACCGCTAACTCAAAAAATAATTAACCGATTTCAATGAAATTCGGCAAGTACCCTTCTTTTATTAATGGCTTGGATGAGTTCGTTATCCAGAAAAATCCGACAAGGTTTTCCCGGAAAATTTTGAGTTTTCTTTAAAAAAAAATTTTTCTCCAAAAATTACAAAGTTATATTAATGAAATTTGACGGATGTGTTGCCTTGTGAAAGATCTTCCTATGAGCCAAAATTCAACTTTCTAAGTTTATAAAAAATTGAGTTATTCAAATTTTAAGTTTTCTTTCGAAAAAAATTTATTTCTCCGTAAATTACAAAGTTATTTTAATGAAATTTGGTGAACACGTTGCCTTAGGAAAGACCTTACTACATACCAAAATTCAACTTTCTAAGTTGATAGAAAATTGAGTTATTCAAATATGAAGCATTTAATAAAAATTCACTACCATAACGCACTTGCTGCGTCCCGATCTTTATTTATTAAACACATAATTTCCTCCTCGTAACGCAATTTTAAACCATTAAAAAGATCTTTATCTTGATCCTCAAACCACTTCTCCACAGCACATATAACTTCGTCGTTTGTGAAAAATCGTTTACCTTTCAAATGTTTTTTAAGCTTTGCGAATATATCATAGTCTATTGGTGCGAAATCTGGAGAATAGGGTGGTGGTCGACCAACTTAAAACCAATTTTATCAATTGTTTGCAGTGCAATCAGCAACTCCTGAACGGGGTGGGGGAGGATAGTCTTGCAGAAGAGCAGTCTTTGCCGCAGCGTTTTTACAAATTTATCGTTTAATTTAGTTAGTAATTCACTGCATAATTTGCTTCTGTGACAGTCCCAGAAAGTATAGCAAAATTATCCTATCTTTGTTGGTATATTGATGATATTTATCTAATGCAATAATCATAATATGGCCTGATATTCGTTAATTGAAAAAAGACTGAGTAGGTCTGGAAATCAACCAAATATTTGGTGGGTTGAGGGGCCTTAGTTGTATTCGTTCGTAAGGTGTGATAATAAGTATTCGGTTACAAGTTATATGTATGAAGAATAAATAACAGTTGAAAGTCAGATGAAAAGAGGTAGAAGGAAAACCTAGTAAAAAACTGAGCTAAGGACTGGTCAGCCGAGTTTTGAACACGGAATTTTTGGGTCCTGGAGAACCGGAAGCATTTAGGCAGTACGTACCACTTTTTATCCATTGTGTAATAATTGACTTATCTGATTGGACTTGTTGATTGGGGGGCGGTGGCGGGTGCACTGAAGTGAGAATATGCACTTGGCACTGACGAAAGGCAGGGAAAGCATCAACATTTGAGAAGTGGCAGGAGCGGTGGGACCCCCACAAAGAAAGAGCGACTTGAACGCGGACGCCCATACCTGATCTCACATCATGGGTATACTGCAGACACAGGAGGATGGATTTTTTTTATTTTATTTTATTTTGATAACACACCACGAGGGCTTACAGCCTAAATACTATCGTACCGTGGGTGTCGACAAGGAGGAAAGAGGCAACTTGTTAATTCTGGGCTTGAAGGTTTGGAGGTTCGGAGGAGAAGAAAAAACATGTGCCGGCAACGAATTCCATAACTTGAAGTCCTCGGGACAAAAGAGGGGGCATAACAAGATGTTCTATATCTGGAGACCTGGACAGTAAAAGGGTACATTCGTTCTGTTCCCCTGGTAGATCTGTTGGGGGTAGCAGGTGGAGGAGCTATGGAGGAAAGCTCCTCTGAGCAGTGCCCGTGCAGATATCTATAAAATAGAGAGAGGTCACCAACGGCACGTCGATGGGCAAGGGATGGCAGCCTTTGGGTGAGTGTAGGGTCACCGATGAGACGTATAGCTCTCTTCTAAATGGAGTCCAGGATAGCGAGTGTAGAAGCGGCAGCGGCACCCTAGATGTGGGAGCAGTATTCTAAGTTTGGCCTTATTTGTGAAGTATATAAGGTATAGAGATTAGCTGGTGAAAAGTATTTGCGAGCCCGGAAGAGGAAGCCTAATTTCTTAGCAGCCGATTCTGCAATTGAGACCTCGATCCACAGAAATGCCAACAAGTGAAAAGGACTCATTACTTTGAATAACTTGGTTGTTCATTGTGATGGGTCTAGGGCTGGTGTATCTCTTATGAGTAAGATAGCAAGACTGAGTTTTGGTGGGGTTGAATTGTACAAGATTTCTACTTCCCCAGTCTAATATTCTTTGGAGATCCACGGAGACAGAATCCTCCATGAGTCTGCGATTCTCATCTATTGGGCTAAAGAGACAGGCTTAGGATATTGTATATTTGAGTGGAGGGTGCTGTCGTCCGCGTAACTGTGAACTGGGTTCGATGTGCTAGAGAGGAGGTCATTGATGTGGAGAAGAAACAAAGTAGGGGCTAAAGCTGAACCTTGAGGAACTCCTGTAATAATTGGTTATAGTTTAGAGGAATGGCCATCCACGACAACAGAAAAGCTCCGGTTGGAGAGGAAATTTGCTGTCCAGGTACAGAGTTTTGGTGGTACGCCATAGGCCGGTAGTTTATTAAGCAGCGCTGCGTGCCAGACCTGGTCGAATGCTTTGGATATGTCTAGAGCAACAATCTGGGATTCACCGTGTAGTTCCATAGACTTGTTCCAAGAATGGATGACAAAGGAAAGGAGGTCGGCAGTTGATCTGCGCTTAGAATGCAAAAGATGGGAGTTGTGGAGGCAAGACCTGGATTCCCAACTAGGATAATTACGCCTTTAATGGTGGTCGAAGAGAAGAACTGAGGCAATGTATCTAGCTTCGTTAGAAAAGTCCTGGAAAAGAAGAGGATAGATGAGAGAGATATTCTGAATAGCACGAGTAACACTTAAGTCCCAATCCCAGCAACATTACGCAGCCGGGGAGCGGTGTGGTAGGTGCTAGAAAGATGAAAAAAGACAGCCCCTCATCTGCAAAGATATATCCTGACGGATCATTCCAGGGCGCGAGGGTGGTTTGCAATGGCCTCTTAAGCCACCTGCGGGGAGCCAATGTCCTTAAAAAACTAGATATCAATATACCCTAACATTTCATAGATCACTAAATATAACGAATGTAGTTTTTCTTAATGGATCATAGCTTCGCAACTCTCTCAAATAAAAAGTTGAAATTTGATACGCCATGGTAATGCATCATTTTGCATAAAATGTCAAAGCAAACTAGATTTTGCGTGACAATATTCAACTTTTCTTCTTATGGTCATTATATTTGATTTTTACATTTTTGGAATGCTGATAAAACGACTTTTCCAGTGATGTGTTTGATAAAGAAAAAGTACCTACTGAAAATCACGAAATTGAATTTTCACCAGGGTAGCCCTAAAGTAATCAATGATAAAGTCAGAGACCATACTTTTGGATGTTGTAAACGTCAATATACATTGTTTGCTGTGAGTTGAACAAACAGTTTGTGAGTTGCAGGTTTGAAGTCGTTCAATCGAATGTTGGTGTACTTCATTCTGCCAGGGAGAAATGATGTCAACTCTGATGAAATATATTTGAATAGATATCCGGAAAGATACCACCCCAAAAGATGCATGTTTCGGCGAGTAAGTTATAGCAAATAGTTATTAATTATGGAAGCTGCGTCAGACAGAAACAGACATATTAACACAGATTACTCGGTCTTCAGCAGCTGTTATTTTAAGACGTTATAAATCTGATCCCTTCACGACCATATCAGGGATTACGCAGTGGAGATGAAATCGGAAGGATGCAATTTAGTGAATTGTCAATTAAGAAGTAGAGCGAGAATCCTAATTTCGTTTATAAAATGTTGTGATCAGACGACAGTCGTTTATAAACTGTAGTATGTTCCATCGCAAAAACACTTCATTTTGAACAGAAGAAAAGCCACATTTGAATTATAAGATCAGACACCAAATCAATTGGGGATTCAAGATCTAAGCTGGTTAATTGAAGGTGACATTTTCTTATTCATTCCTTTCTGAAATCGTGAAAATTTGAACTCCTAGCGGTATTTAGATTTGTTACAGATCAACGTGAGATACGGAATTATGAAGATTCCATTGTATATATTTTTAGCACCAGACTACGACGCTCAGATTTTTTCTGATTTTTTAAAATACAGGATATTGTCAGTAGCGGCTCGTGCCTTAATGCATTGGCGGTGCGCAAGAAAAAAAATGAAGGGCTCCCCTCTTTTTCCCTGAAAATGTAGAAAATGTATTATAAAAAAACCTACTTACTAAACTTAATAATTATTAACTACTTACCAAGTTTTCCTTTAGTTAGTTATGGGTTATAGTAGTTAAAAAGTCCTTTCCTTTGATAATTACTAACTAACTATATAATTTTAAATGTGTTGTTTGATATAAAGACATGACAATATGTGAGCTTTGTCGTTTTATACTGCACGTATTTTTTCAATTTTACTATATATATATATATATATATATATATATATATATATATATATATATATATATATATACTTTTTTAACTTGAGTTTTAAGATTGAATGAATTTTATGAAAATACGCCAGAATGCCGTACTTGATAGACGCAAACTTATTATAAATTTTGACCAAATAATTTAATATACTTTAAAATGTCTAAATGTGAGATGCTATTCACGTGGATCTATTCTATCGTACTTATATTCCTTCTACTAACACTATATTTTAGACTATATTTAATTATCGTTGTTTCAATTACATAATAGTTTGCTGTATAAAAATCAATAATATCATTGCTTTAAGAAAGATAATACGGTCCTGGCGATAAAATGAGCGATTACGCCTTTGATTCGTGAACAGCATAACTCTATGCCGAGTCTCACCCTGGTATGTTAAGCTGGAGCGATGTGGGCAAGATCAAATATTCTATTCTCACAACATCAAAGGGCCGCCCTACAAGATCTAGTGATGGGTCTTATTATGCTGTGCTGCAAGTGTGGAATTTTATATTGCACGACGCGATTGCTTATTCGGTCGTTTTTGACGAAGATAGTCGATCATTTCGTATTGAAGTTTCCCATTTAGGTAGATCGCCGAAGAATACACGCCGACGCAGGACTGTGTATATGGATGTATATAACGTCGGCAACCATTAACACACTATACTTCTTCTGATTCGGTATTAATGGCTGCCGACTCTGCGATCCTCGATATAAAATTTTTATTTTTCCCCGGCAGACGACAGTGCGCGCGCACAGGCGCACTTATTGAGGAGCCGCCCCTGGATATTGTGAATATTGGATTGGAAATCGTGGCCCAATAAGGCGACCGGTAAGATCGCCAGATTTGACCCCTGTAGACTTCTTTGTGTGGGGCTATTTGAAAATATTGTTTATTGGAAAACTTGAAAACACATGCAAATGTAGGTGAATTGCGCCAGGCAGTACAAGAACCTGTAGAAGAAATTACTGGAATTATTATGAGACGGTCTTGTGAACCGGTTTATAAGAGATTCGGATTGTGTTTTGAGAAACTGGTGGGTTATTTAAACATGCATGAATATCTCTGCAAACGTCATAAGCTAGTCTTTCTAAATTTTTTAATTTTTTGTTTAATTCTATTATCTTGCATATTAGATTATAAGTTTGTGTAATTTTTTCGCAATGGATGTAAAATAAGAAAGCAATTTTTATAAAATTTGGTGCGACTGTTTAGAGTATGTACGAAACTTTAACATTCTAGGTCGATGAAAAATTGTTTTATTATAATTTGACGAAATGCTACATTAACGACCTCTAGAACTAACTGGGAATCATACCAGCGATATATTGAAAATAACATAAACTTAAATCTGACTATAAAGCAACCGAATGAACTCGATGATACCGTAAACTATTTTACTGAGCTGATCCAAGAAGCAGCCTGGAAAAGCACCCCGTCAGTTACAGACAATAACTTATCAGTGAACCAGATACCCCTGCAAGTGCGACAACTGATTGCAGAAAAACGTCAAGGTAGAGGAAGATGGCAACGAACACGTAATCCTACTGATAAATTATATTATAACCGATTAGCCCGAAAACTTCATAAGACCCTTCAAAATCTTACAAACTCAAATTTCAGTCAATATATTCAAGATATCAACAATAGTGATGATCATGCCATCTGGAAAGCTACAAAGAACTTCAAAAGGCCTCTAGTGAGAGTGTCTCCCATAAAAAAGTCAAACGGAGAATGGGCGTGCTCAAGTCAGGATAAAGCGAACGCTTTCGCAGATCATCTGACTGAAGTTTTCAAACCAAATGAAAACGATCCAACAATATGTTACAGAGAAATAGAATCCTTCACAGATGTGCCGTGTCAAATGTCACTTCCAGTTAAGCCATTTACGAAGAAAGAAATAAAAGCCGAAATCAAGAAACTAAAGCCCAAAAAAGCTCCGGGTTACGACCTTATTACAGAAAAACTTCTTCAATATCTTCCTGAAAAACAATTTCTTTGCTGACCACAATCTACTATCGTATGATGAACCTATCCTATTTCCCAGCCTTATGGAAATACGCCTTCATTATTATGATAGCTGAGCAAGGCAAACCTGAACATGAGGTTGCATCTTATCGATCTATAAGCTTGTTATCTATACTAGGCAACTAGCTGAAAGACTATTGCTGAAGAGGCCAAGGAAAGATGTTAAACTGCATAATATAATACCAAGACACCAGCTAGGCTTTAGAGAACATCACTCCACACTCCAGCAAATTCACCGAATAGTCAACAGAATATCAACCTGTCTTGAAAACAACGAATTTTGTAGTGCAGTGTTTTTAGATTCCTCTCAAGCATTCGATAAAGTATGGCACACTGGACTCTTATACAAGATCAATAATCTTCTACCACAGCCATACTATTTGTTACTAAAACCCTACTTGTCAGATCGTTACTTTTTTGTGAAACACAATGATGCGATATCAAGTCTATATCCCATAGAATCTGGCGTACCACAAGGGAGCGTGCTGGGACCACTACTGTACTTAATCAGCACATCAGATATACCAGAGTCAGATAACACAACACTTGCTACTTTTGCTGATGATATTGCAATACTATCATCGCATCGAAAAGGTGAGATAGCTTCACAAAACTTACAACAACACTTGGACGAGATTAGTAAATGGTTTAAGAAATGGCGGTGTAAATGAAAGCCAATCAGTTTAAATAACATTTACTAATAAAAATACGATCTGCCCAAGAGTAACTATTCAACAACCACATACCTGTAAACACTAAAGCAAAATATCTTGATCAACGCTTAACGTGGAAAAGGCATATACAGTCAAAGAAAGCACAAATAAATTTTAAGTTTCGTCAGATGCACTGGCTCCTAGGAAGAAAATCAAAACTCATCAAAACAACAAGCTATTGATCTACAAGGCACTTTAAAACCAATCTGGACCTACGGAATCCAGTTTTGGGGAGGCGCCAAACCAACAAATATCCGAATTATACAAAGACAGCAATCCAAAATACTTCGCTCAATAGTAAATGCTCCATGGTACGTTTCCAACATTACCTCACATCAAGATCTCAAAATCCCTTTCGTTCATGAAGAAATTCGAAGATACGCCCAAAATTATCAAGCAAAGTTGCCTGGCCACGAGAATCCCCTCATAGAATAACTCTGAAGACGCTTTGTACGAGAGGCGCTTAAGAAGAACCAGGCCAAGAGACCTACTAAATTAACAATTCAGTGTTGTCCGAGAGGGAGTGCCGACACTGGTGGGCTTCTCCTCACACGCTTTGCATTATTTATTATTTATATATGTATATATATTTTTTAGTTGTTTTTACTTATTTTTATTTTCGTTCTTTTGGGTTTATTTTTATTGTCCGACTAAAACATATGTGTAACATATTTACTTAATACTCCTTACAGAGTAGATTGTAAAAATTTAATAAATAAAAAAATATAATTTGAAACAGTCTTCCGAAAATTGACTACCATAACGCACTTACTGTCCCCGTACCTTTTGTCACTTAATTTACGTTAGAGCCTCTGTCTGCTTTTTCTGTTATTTCGTGGCTAGCTATGACATTTGCATAACTTTTTGCTGTTTTTGCTATTCTGATAAAACTGAGTTTACTTTAGACGGCATAATTAATACACATTTTTGTTACCTACTTTGTCTCCATCTCATTGTATAGTCTTATGTATTTACCGCTCATTATTATTATCGCAGATTAACAAAACAAATTGCTTTGTCATAATACGTTTTATTACCTGAACGAGTGTTTGTAATTAATGTAATAATATTGTCCTTAACATAGCAAACTTGTATTATAAATTATATGTGTAATCATTTTATTACTGTCTCATTGTCAAAGAATAATGTATTCATAATAATATCCAGTGCGAATATTTCTACTTTCTCATAAATATAATAATAATTGGTAAGCATTTCTGGCATTCACTTAAGTTTACTGTAATGTAGTTTGAAAATGTATATCTTATCTACATTAGTCACTAATGGCATAACAAATTTATTAAATATTATGTATGTATATATATATATATATATATATATATATATATATATATATATATATATATATATATATATATATATATATATATATATATATATATATATATATATATATATATATATATATATGAGACATACTTGGTTCTCGGGTTGAACCGCGTCCAGTATTTATGAAAACTCGACGTTTCGGCTCCTGTTTTGGAGCCATTTTCAAGAGGTAAAGGAAATATATAAGGACACTCTAAGGCCTCAATCTGCCTACTCCTTAGAGCGGTGGACAAAGGCGGGTTGGCTTGGTTCTGTGCTTGGTCTGGACAGACTCTCACATAGTAAAGCAGAACATGTTACACAGCACAAGACGGACGTACAAAAAAGAAAATTACAGCATCTTCTAGACAACAAAAATCTCACACAACACTCACATAATGCCAATCCTACTATATTAGTTCACAACCTTTCAAATTCCAACATAAGTGACGTCGCCATCAAAGTCCTATCTAAAGGTTTTAATTTTGCATCAACCCCTAAATTCATCCCAATAGAAAAGATAATTTCTCAATCAGAAGATGCGATAACACACTTACCGACTGACGAAGCTGAAATTACGAGACAGGACATTGCCAGGATATTACGTTCTGGTAAACCTCCACCTTCCAACCTTTCTTCTCACGAACGACAGTCAATCAGAGACCTGAACCGAAACACAGAAATTATAATCCTACCAGCAGATAAATGCAACGCTACAGTCATACTCGACAAAACAGACTATATACAAAAGATGGACAATATACTAAACAGCACAGACTACAAACAAATCCCTAACGACCCTACAACTTATCTCGAAAAGAAAACCAAAACTATCATCAACAACTTCCATCTCAGTCCTGACCTCAAAAAAGAACTAATCCCCCGTGAAAATTCATCTCGCATCCCTACTTAAACTTAAACCCACCTGTTGGTTAAGATATGTTGACGACATTTTCGCTGTCTGGACACACGGTAAAGAATCTTTAGACAAATTCCTTTCTTACCTAAATAACATCACCATGGAAATAGAAAATAAATTTTCTTTGCGTTTCTTAGATGTACGCATCACTAAAAATCCAGTCAGAGGATTTTCTTACACTGTTTACCGAAAACCAACCCACACTAATCGTTATTTTAACGCCTAATCTCACCATCACCCATCGCAACTAAATTCCGTGGTTCGAACACTAGTAACACGATCCCTTAGACTAACGGACAACAACAACAAACAGACAGAATTAAACTTTTTAAGACAGACATTGCTAGAAAACGGATACGACAACAATCACATACCGCGAAACATGAGAAACGCACAACAACAAATTACTACCCCACAACGAGGACAAACAGAGTCCACAAAACAACACATAGCGTTATTACCATACATTGAAGGTGTCAGCGACAAAATCAGCCGAATTTTCAGAACTCATATTATCAAAACCGTATTCACAACAGACCAAAAACTGTCAAATCTTATAAAAACTCCCAAGGATACGATTCCAAACAAATCTCACGGAGTTTACGAAATTCCTTGTTCCGATTGTTCCCGAACTTACGTAGGACAAACAAATAGACGCATCCACAATAGAATATATGAACACACCCTCGCAGTTAGAAAATCCGACCCCTCATCGGCGCTGGCCATGCATCATATTCATACACGACACAAAATAGACTTCGGTAATGCCAAAACAATAGCACCGGTTTACAATTTAAAGACGAGAATTATCCGCGAAGCAATGGAGATTGAAAAACGTTCCGATTGTTTAAATAAGAGAGATGATGGTATTCGCCTTCCGACCACTTGGAAACCTATTATATCTTCATTACAAACACACAAACAGAAAATAAGTTCCACAGACAATTTTATTTCCCCATTATCTGTCTCAACAAATGCCGGTCACCCTCTTAATCTTCCTCATCCTCTAAGTACCGTGACCAAAGCCCCCCACGTAATTGACCTTGACCCTACTACTTTCACTGACAACGAAGCAGGTAGACGGAACGACATATATAAGACAAGACCCGCAACGAACTGCCAGATCTCTCTGAGGCCTAGGGTTGAACACACCGAGACCTCACAGACGATCTTCGGCGAGATTTGGGGAGTAGGCAGATTGAGGCCCCGTAATCGAGCTACCACAACCCAACCCACCTTTGTCCACCGCTCTAAGGAGTAGGCAGATTGAGGCCTTAGAGTTGCCTTACATATTACCTTTACCTCTTGAAACCAACCCAACCCACCTTTGTCCACCGCTCTAAGGAGTAGGCAGATTGAGGCCTTAGAGTGTCCTTATATATTTCCTTTACGTCTTGAAAACGGCTCCGAAACAGGAGCCGAAACGTCGAGTTTTCATAAATTCTGGACGATGTTCAACCCGAGAACTTGTATATCTCACATTAAAGACCGCGGAAATCTTTCTGAACATATATATATATATATATATATATATATATATATATATATATATATATATATATATATATATATATATATACAGTGAGGTCCAAAAGTATGGAAAAACCTAGATGTTTCTTGAACCGCTAGTACGATTACGCCGACGTTTGGTATTACTATGGGTTTCCACATGTCAAATTCATATTTGATATTGGCATTGCTGCCACGTTTCTCGATTTCCCAGGAATTATACCAACTTTTTTGTTTTAAATGGTACATACACCCTGTATATTTTAAAATTTTTAGATTGTCCCGTTCATTCTGAACAACTTTCATGTGACATGTCATATACAGGGTGTGCGTGTGTACGATAACTGGTACTTCAACGAAAAGAAAGGAGAGGCACAGGAAGAAAGACGCCGAATTGTGGAGGCAGCTGGAAAAATAATCAGTTTGGGGCTGGAGTCTAACCACGCAAGGGGCACTACCAATCCCCACAACCAGAAATGCTGCGCCGGATAACATCCACCAGATTGTTTCATGTAAGTGCAGCAAAGGCTGTAGTACCGGAGCTTGCAGCTGCAAGAAAGCAGGCCTTAGGTGCTCAGCAATGTGCAAGCACTGCACAGGCCACTCCTGCGAAAACGTCACCTGTTTGCAGGACTTATCCACTATTATTACATCTGGCCTGTTGTGGACAACTCGTTGGTCTGTGAACACGGTCCGATCCCAGTACAACTGTATCTTGAGTTCTCTAGAACAGGTACAGGAGTATATCTGTAGTAGGGCACCTTTTTTTTTGTTCCCTCAGGGCTCGTCCGCGGCCTTGCCGCCCCGATAGCACCGCAACCCTTGGTTGATTGTGCATACCCTTAGTCTTAAAAAAAAGGTAAGATGCTTACTGGCAATTAGGCCATTGCTGACCCTTTTTGCTCATCTAAACTAACCTACCCTCCACCTTGAGCTCGATCTCAACAACGACAGTGATTTTGAAAAATCATCCGGCGCCGGTGAGGCTCGAACCGTCGTCTCCCGAGTCCGTATTGGAAAGTCTGAATCGACTTTCCCGCACGGCCACGGAGGCGCTTCCACCCTTAGTCTTACTCCACCCATTCCAAGATCACTGTGCCTTGAACTAGTCTGCACAGCGATTGGTAGGGTGAAGTTTTATATTGCTCTGTCTCCGGTCTAGAGTGACCGTAGATCAGTTGTCTTTTCCGGTCCAGAGCTATACATTCACACAAGATGTGCTGGGCTGATTCCTCCCCCTCGCCGCAGAGTCTGCATGCGAGGTCCCCTTCGACTAAGATTTAAAAGTCCTAGTTTCAGAGCCAGTTGTTGGTGAAGTAATTTTGCGCCGTGCTTCTCTTTATACTCTGTTGCAGCAAACGCTTGACATCCTCCGGTGACGTACTGGATATTCTCTGATGACTGACACCCAAATCTGCATTTGTCAACTTCGACAGAATTATCTCCAACTATATACTTCCAGTAGTTTCTTGTTGGGATGAACTGATCTTGTATGGCCAACAATAACCCCCCCTGCCTCTGGAAACATCTGTCCGGACACCATAACGAGTAGTTCGATGCCAATTTGTCGATATTTGCCTGGGAGGTCTCCTTCTGATATCGCCCATGGAGGGGCTTCTGCGTCCAAGATTGCAGTTTGTCCTGAACAGTCCGATGGTGACTTTGTATTTAATTTTCACATAATTGTAGCGGTGTTGAATCATCTGCCTCGCATATAGCACAGTATGGTTCAGAAGTAAGCGCCTGCTGATGGAAATATGTACGCAGGTTCAATATATGCTGGTTGAACTGTTTAACAATATCCACATTATTATTATTGACATTTTGCATAGGTTACCCTATATATTTAGCATCTTCAGTGATGGATATAAGCTTACGCCCGAGAGGCCCGGGCCTAGGGTGGCACGATTTGGAGGGCGGCAAACTTTTCAGAACACCAAAATTTTAGAGCCGAATTATTGTAACGAAATTTTATTTAAAAAATGGTTCTTATTTTTTTTTATGAATTAAAAAAAAATCTATGGAATATAATATTATTCATTTTTAGTGAATTTTCTTAAAAAAAATTCACTAATGAGGAGATACCGACTTTTGAATTTCGAAAAAATTTCTTCAAATGAGCGCTAATTAGGCCCCCCAGAACACATATCCGGGGTCGGTTTAAATTTTTATATGTTTATATATATATATATATATATATATATATATATATATATATATATATATATATATATATATATATATATATATATATATCACACCGATAACTCAAAAAATAATGGGCCGATTTTGATTAAATTTGGTGAATAAATTCCTTTTGCAAATGGCTTGGATAAGTTCGTTAGCCAGGAAAATCGGTCCAGGTTTTCCCGGAAAATTTTGTGTTTTCGTTCCAAAAAAAATTATATCTCCGGAATTAACAAAGTAAGGGCAACCAAATTTGGTACGCTGATTTATATCCTTATAAGTAAGTTACCTACCAAAATTTAGCTGTGTAAGTCAAAAGACAAAAAAGTGACAGGCATTCAAAGAAAAATAAAATTGGATTTTCCTCAAAACGTCAAAATTGCGATTTTAAACGTCAAAATTGGTGAGTACATTCCTTTCGCAAGTCGCTTGGATAATTTTGTTAGCCACGAAAATCCGCCGAGGTTTTTCCGGAAAAATTTGTGTTTTCTTTCGCAAAATATTTATATCTCCAAAATTAACAAAGTAAGGGCAACCAAGCTGGTTTATATCATTATAGGTGTGCCACCTACCAAAATTTAGCTCTGTAGGTCAAAAGACAAAAAAGTTATGGGCATTTAAAGAAAAATAAATTGGGGGTTTCCTCAAAACGTCAAAGTGACAATTGAAAACGTCAAAATTCGCAACATTTAGGCAAATAACTTGAATCTAATACGGGCTATGGAAAGAAAATGTCTCAAGAAGAATGTTTTACCTACACCGAACTCTTAGTTTCAACCGTCATTGTCCTTCATTTTACTAAAATATTTCCAGAAAATTCATTTCTAATAGACCCTTTCTCTGATGCTTGGCAGTAGCCTTAGCTATAGAGTTTATTGTTTAATGGTATATAATTTTTGTCGAATTTTCGTAAAAAATCAATAAAGCCCAATATATTCGTTATTATACAAGATATGAAAAAATATTGTATACATTAATTATACGGTGTTTTGAGCTACACCTTAAAAAATTATTGCGACAATCACAGGGTGGCCCATAAGTCGTTGGTGATACAAATAATTTTTTTTTTGTCGAAAACGCCTTATTTTTTTGCATTTTCCATCGAAATATAATGCATGTTTGTAAGTTAAGAAATTCTGGAGGCAGCAAGTGCGTTGTGGTTGCGAATTTTGATTAAATGCTTCATATTTGAAAAGCTCAATTTGCTATTAACCTATAAGGTTGACCAAGAAACGGATTTTTTCAGTAACACTTTTGGTTTACTTTTGGAAATTTCTGTACGTTTTCAAACAATCAAGTTATTTTGATGAAACATGGCACATTGTTTTTACTATATATGTTATACTGGTAATCAAATTTGATGCCTGCTTTTTCTATATAGGTTATACTGGTAACCAAAATTGATGTCTGCTTTCTTAAAAAGAAAACACACATATTTGCAATAAAAACATTTTAATGAAAATTCACTACCATAACGCACTTGCTGCGTCCCGACATTTTTTAATCTACTTTTCAATTCGTAGGTGCATCTTTAATATTTTGATAAATCAATAATAGTATTTATCGAATAATGTTATTAAAAAGAAATAATCGAATTGATAAGCTTCTTTGACAAATACTAAATCCTTTTAGTGAATTTTCTTAAAAAAAATTCACTAATGAGGAGATCCCGACTTTTGAATTTTGAAAAAATTTCTTCAAATGAGCGCTAATTAGGCCCCCCAGAACACACATCCGGGGTCAGTTAAAATTTTTATATGTTTATATATATATATATATATATATATATATATATATATATATATATATATATATATATATATATATATATATATATATATATATATACAGTGTGGAACAGCCAAATGGAATAAATTCGATAACGGATAAATGAGGGCGTGTTGGGAAAAACGCTTGGACACGTCGATTTGTATTTTTAACTGCGCATCTTTTTCAAGAAAAAAAAATTATATAGGGTGCGTCATGTGACAGTGGCCAATACCAACTTTCTTATTTTAAATACAAGCCCCTGTATATTATTAATTTTTTGGATTCTTCAGAAAATTCTAGACATAATTCATGTACAATGTTCTATACCTATCTTCAACTGTTTCGGAAATATTAAGTATTTTCAGATTTATTACAAAAATTAACATTAAAAATAGAAAATTATTTTATTTCACAAATTCGCTACATTGCATTCAATACTTATTTCCCATTCAGCTCTTGATAATGAGAAAGTAAACAAAAACCATTCCTGCGTTTCTTTTTACTGATATGAAATGAAACAAAAACAAAAACAGTTTTCTTTCTGTTCGTATAAAACTCGTAGCCTTAGCAACTTGTTGTCTGCCTGCATGACAGTAGTGATTAGTGTCAGTGCTATTGTCGTTTGAATTTCGTTAACTGTACGTAATAATATCAGAAAAATGGTTCATTTAACAGAAATGCACAAAATAACCATTCTACAAATGATTGGTTATGGAGATAACACACGGACACAGATGGAAGTGTCTCGCTTATTTCACGAAAAATTTCCAAATTTGCCGCCTGTATCCCAAGGAACAATTAGCAAAATAGAAAAGCAGTTTCGCGAGCTTGGTCATGTGAGACAGATAAAAAAAGTAGCTGCCAATGCAGTAAGTGATGATACGAAATTGGATATTACGCTTGAGTTTCAAGAAAACCCACATACTTCTGGTCGACAAGCAGCCCAACTATTCAACGTTAGCCACACAGCAATTTTTCGAACATTAAAGGAAAGTAAAATGCATCCCTATAAAATGATACCAACTCAGGAGCTCATGGAGGACGATTTCGATAGGAGAACGTATTTTTGTGAACAAATGATGGCAATGTTAGATAACAATGTGATCCAATTAGAAGATGTTTTGTTTTCTGATGAGAGCACATTTACACTTCACGGTCATGTTAATCGTCAAAATTGCCGCTATTGGTCTAATGAGAATCCTCATTGGATGAGAGAGGAACATACGCAATATCCTGAAAAAGTTAATGTTTGGGCAGGAATTGTTGGAAATCATATCGTAGGTCCCTTTTTCATTGATGGCAACTTGAATGGGGATAAATATTTAGAACTGCTCCAAAATAATGTCGTGCCAACTTTGACAAACTTATATCCAGATCCAGCAAACCCACAAGTTCCTGCCAATAAAATATGGTTTCAGCAAGATGGAGCACCGCCCCATTACCAAATCAATGTCCGGCAGTACCTGAACCAAATTTTTCCAAATCGGTGGATAGGGAGGCGCGGATCGATAGAATGGCCAGCACGATCTCCTGATCTGTCGCTATTAGACTACTTTTTGTGGGGATATGTCAAAAGTATTGTATACAAAACTAAGCCCCTCAACTTAGATGACTTAAAAAGACGAATCACGCTTGCGATTAGATCAGTCACGCCTGAGATGTTGAGTAATGTTAGAAGACATTTCTATACCAGATTAGCATGTTGCCAAGATGTTCGTGGCGAGCATTTTGAACATTTACTACATTGACATTAATTTTTTTTTGTTTTTTTAAATTATTAAGAAATAATCAGTATTTCTTATTAGAATTTGTGAAATAAAATAATTTTCTATTTTTAATGTTAATTTTTGTAATAAATCTGAAAATACTTAATATTTCCGAAACAGTTGAAGATAGGTATAGAACACTGTACATGAATTATGTCTAGAATTTTCTGAAGAATCCAAAAAATTAATAATATACAGGGGCTTGTATTTAAAATAAGAAAGTTGGTATTGGCCACTGTCACATGACGCACCCTATATAATTTTTTTTTCTTGAAAAAGATGCGCAGTTAAAAATACAAATCGACGTGTCCAAGCGTTTTTCCCAACACGTCCTCATTTATCCGTTATCGAATTTATTCCATTTGGCTGTTCCACACTGTATATATATATATATATATATATATATATATATATATATATATATATATATATATATATATATATATATATATATATATATATATATATATATTTAAAAATAAATTGGGGGTTTCCTCAAAACGTCAAAGTGACAATTGAAAACGTCAAAATTCGCAACATTTAGGCAAATAACTTGAATCTAATACGGGCTATGGAAAGAAAATGTCTCAAGAAGAATGTTTTACATACACCGAACTCTTAGTTTCAACCGTCATTGTCCTTCATTTTACTAAAATATTTCCAGAAAATTCATTTCTAATAGACCCTTTCTCTGATGCTTGGCAGTAGCCTTAGCTATAGAGTTTATTGTTTAATGGTATATAATTTTTGTCGAATTTTCGTAAAAAATCAATAAAGCCCAATATATTCGTTATTATACAAGATATGAAAAAATATTGTATCATTAATTATACGGTGTTTTGAGCTACACCTTAAAAAATTATTGCAACAATCACAGGGTGGCCCATAAGTCGTTGGTGATACAAATAATTTTTTTTTGTCGAAAACGCCTTATTTTTTTGCATTTTCCATCGAAATATAATGCATGTTTGTAAGTTAAGAAATTCTGGAGGCAGCAAGTGCGTTGTGGTTGCGAATTTTGATTAAATGCTTCATATTTGAAAAGCTCAATTTGCTATTAACCTATAAGGTTGACCAAGAAACGGATTTTTTCAGTAACACTTTTGGTTTACTTTTGGAAATTTCTGTACGTTTTCAAACAATCAAGTTATTTTGATGAAACATGGCACATTGTTTTTACTATATATGTTATACTGGTAATCAAATTTGATGCCTGCTTTTTCTATATAGGTTATACTGGTAACCAAAATTGATGTCTGCTTTCTTAAAAAGAAAACACACATATTTGCAATAAAAACATTTTAATGAAAATTCACTACCATAACGCACTTGCTGCGTCCCGAGATTTTTTAATTTACTTTTCAATTCGTAGGTGCATCTTTAATATTTTGATAAATCAATAATAGTATTTATCGAATAATGTTATTAAAAAGAAATAATCGAATTGATAAGCTTCTTTGACAAATACTAAATCCTTTTAGTGAATTTTCTTAAAAAAAATTCACTAATAAGAGATCCCGACTTTTGAATTTTGAAAAAATTTCTTCAAATGAGCGCTAATTAGGCCCCCCAAAACACATATCCGGGGTCAGTTAAAATTTTTATATGTTATATATATATATATATATATATATATATATATATATATATATATATATATATATATATATATATATATATATATATATATATATATATATCACACCGATAACTCAAAAAATAATGGGCCGATTTTGATTAAATTTGGTAAATAAATTCCTTTTGCAAATGGCTTGGATAAGTTCGTTAGCCAGGAAAATAGCTCCAGGTTTTCCCGGAAAATTTTGTGTTTTCTTTCGAAAAAAATTTATATCTCCGGAATTAACAAAGTAAGGACAACTAAATTTGGTACACGGGTTTACATCCTTATAGGTAAGCTACATACCAAAATTTAGCTCTGTAGGTCAAAAGACAAGAAAGTTATAAGCATTTAAAGAAAAATAAATTGGGGTTTTTCACAAAACGTCAAAGTGCGATTTAAACGTCAAAATTGGCAACATTTAGGAAAAGAACTTGAATCTAATACGGGCTATGGAAATAAAATGTCTCAAGAAAAATGTTTTACAAACCCTGAAGTGTTAGTTTCAATCGTCATTGTCCTTCTTTTTAATAAAATGTTTCCAGAAAATTCATTTCAAATAGACCCTTTCTCTGACGCTTGGCAGTAGTCTTAGCTATAGAGTTTATCGTTTAATGGTATTTTTAATCAAACACGCCTTATGTTATTGCATTTTTGCATTTTCCATCGAAATATAATGCATGTTTGTAAGAAAAAAAATTCTGGACGCAGTCAGTGCGTTATGGTAGCGAATTTTGATCAAATGCTTAATATTTGAATAGCCCAATTTGCTATTAACCTATAAGGTTGACCAAGAAACGAGTTTTTTCGGGAACACTTTAAGTTTACTTTCGGAAATTTTTGTACATTTTCAAACAATAAAGTTATTTTGATGAAACATGGCACATTGTTTTTACTATATAGATTATATTGGTAACCATATTTGATGCCTGCTTTCTTAAAAAAACACACATTATTGCTATTAAAAAATAGTTTTATGAAAATTCACTACCATAACGCACTTGCTGCGTCCAGAGTTTTTTTCCTTTTTGTGTCTTTAGTGAAATTACTCTTACACATATAAAGCTTTTAAAATTACTTGATTTTCAATTTTGTTTGCGGTGGTAAATATAAACATGGTGAATTAACATGTATGAATTAACTTCTGGTATTCATTTGAAATTCAAAATATTTTTTGTTTACAAAAATAAATTTTTTATTCAAAATAAATCCTATTTATTCTATATCCAATTTTTCGAAAAATGAAAACTAATCGAAAAAAAAAGAAAATTAAATTTTTATCTAAATCGAAAAAAAAATTGATATTTTTTATATCTGCTAAAATGTTGAACTATATTTACAAATTTCAACTAATGCAAAAAATCTAGAGGCAAGAATTTGTCATTACAAAATTCTATCAAATTTAAGTGTATATATATATATATATATATATATATATATATATATATATATATATATATATATATATATATATACAGGGTCGCTGATAAGTCTGGAAACGGTCGATTATCCGGGAAAATATACAAGGTGTCGAAAAAAGTTTTATACAAAAGTTTTTGGGTTCTTCAATGTCTACTAGGCGGTGATAATTTTATTTATACAGGGTTGGTCATACAGGCGTGGCACACCAATATTAATTTTTTTTTAATGAAACACCCTATATATTATTCGATATTTCAATCCTTCTCTTAATTTTGAGCAACATTTATGAGAAGCATAATGTACCTAAACTCAATCGTTTCCGGGTAAAAAAATAAATAAAAATAAACGCTACTGTTTTTAAAATCTATTGGATGAAGAACAAAAATAAATGAAAAGTAGAATATCTCTTGAAAACAATCTGTGAGTGTGAAAAGAACCGGTTGCGATGTTTGTAACATTGTTTGGAATCCCAAGATAAGATAAGATGCCCATAAGAAACGCAGTATTATTCTTTTGTTTTAAAATGTTTCCAGGACAACGAATGTCAAACATTCATTCAGTGTCAACAGTTTTGAAACATTAGTAATTTAGTGTCAACAGTTTTTGTGCAAAATGGCAAGTTTAAGTGAAACCGAACGTATCGAAATTTTAATGATGATAGGGTACGGTGATAGAACACGAAGTTTTGCTCAAGTGGTGATTATGTTCAATGAGTTGCATCCTGAGCGGGAATCGATCTCCAAATCCACAGTTTCGAAAACTTTGCATCGTTTTCACGAAACTGGCGGTATCAAGGATAAACCTAGAACTGGAGGGCCAGTAACCGTTACAAATGAAGAAAATTCTTTGAATGTAATATTGGATGTGGTGGAAAATCCGAAAACTTCGGCACAGCAATTGGCTTTAAATCACAATATGAGTCGATATTCAATTCAAAAGATTACGAAGCGGGAAAAGTTCCGTCCATATAAAATTCATTTATTGCAAGAACTGAGTGAAGACGATTTTGATCGCAGAATCGAGTTCTGTGAACTTATTATGGAGAAGTTACGCCAAAATTTTAACTTTGCCAACCACATTTTGTTTTCCGACGAATCTACATTTTGTTTGAATGGACAAGTCAACCGACACAACTGTAGGTACTGGTCAGACGAAAACCCACATTGGATGGAACAAATTCACACCCAAAGACCGCAAAAAGTAAATGTTTGGTGTGCTATTATTGGTGGACATATCATAGGACCTTATTTTATACACGGTAATTTGAACTCTGCTCGATATTTGACACTTTTGCAAGAATCAATTGTTCCAGACGTTAGTCGATTATTTCCGAACAATAACGACCCAAATCTACCAGCGGAAGAAATATGGTTTCAGCAGGATGGGGCACCCCCTCATTTTGGAATTGAGGTACGGGAATATCTGAATCAAACCTTTCCTGGCAGATGGATAGGGCGCAGGGGAACTATTGAATGGCCAGCTAGGTCTCCCGACATGACGCCGCTTGACTTTTTTTGTGGGGTCATGTAAAAAATTTAATTCACCAAAATAGACCGCAGAATATTGAAGAGTTGCAAGCAAGGATTGTGCATGAAATTAATAACATTCCTCAAAACGCTCTTGTAAATGCAGTGCAATGTTTTGTTAAGCGAATTCATTATTGTCAGGAGGTCAATGGAGAACACTTTGAACATCTTATAAAATAGGATTTCAAACAATGTTAAAAACATCGCAACCGGTTCTTTTCACACTCACAGATTGTTTTCAAGAGATATTCTACTTTTCATTTATTTTTGTTCTTCATCCAATAGATTTTAAAAACAATAGCGTTTATTTTTATTTATTTTTTTACCCGGAAACGATTGAGTTTATGTACATCATGCTTTTGATAAATGTTGCTCAAAATTAAGAGAAGGATTGAAATATCGAATAATATATAGGGTGTTCCATTAAAAAAAATTAATATTGGTGTGCCACGCCTGTATGACCAACCCTGTATAAATGAAATTATCACCGCCTAGTAGACATTGAAGAACCCAAAAACTTTTGTATAAAACTTTTTTCGACACCTTGTATATTTTCCCGGATAATCGACCGTTTCCAGACTTATCAGCGACCCTGTATATATATAACTGTATATGTCGATGTCGATATAAATTAAAGCGATCGATGTGATATAGCTATTATCGCATTATTTCTTGAAGGCATGACAGATAAACAATTCTCCGTATATGAAGAAAGAGCCAAAGCACTATCAGGAGTTCAAGATTTATATCGTTATGATATCTATCGCAAGAAAACCAGAAAAATTCAGGCAGATGAATCACGGGTGAATGAAAGAACACCTTTATCTGGACAAGAAAGTTTTTGCACCAATGTGTATTACCGAATTTAAATACTTTGAGTATACAATTGGCCGGACGTAAAAGTGCTTATCAAAAGCTTTACGAAAATTTCATTTTTTTTGTGGATAATTTATCTAAAATAGATACAAATGAATTGAAAAATCTTGCAAATAAACTAGTTAATAAGTATCCTGATGATTTGAAAGAGACTTTTGGGAATGAATGTATTCATGTACATTATCAACTCAAAGATTCCCTAGCAAATACGGAAGATGTACGTTCTGCACAAGAAATATGCAATGTGTTGCATTCTCGGAATCTTCGAGATGTTTATCCGAATGTATTGCTGTACGTATTTTTTGAGTATTCCCGCTACGAATTATTTAGGAGAAAGATCTTTTTAGTGAATTTTCTTAAAAAAAATTCACTAATGAGTAGACCCCGACTTTTGAATTTTGAAAAAATTTCTTCAAATGAGCGCTACTTAGGCCTCCCAGAACACATATCCGGGGTCAGTTTCAATTTTTATATGTTTATATATATATATATATATATATATATATATATATATATATATATATATATATATATACATATATATATATATATATATATATATATATATATATATATATATATATATATATATATATATATATATATATATATATATACAGCCCAAATGAGAAAATTCAAAAGTCGCAATTTACCGCTTAGTGAATTTTTACGAAAATTCACTAATACAACAATACTTAATTGTTGAAAATCACAACACCCGTGAGAAGCTAAACGATCAAATTTGTGAATCTATTTTCTTTCGTTGCCAAGAAAAGTCTATACATATTTTTGAATACTCTTTCATCATTTATATTTACATAAAAATGCATTGGAGCTAGATTATAGGTATGGTATTAGACCACAATCAGCATACATCGACCAAAATAGATATTCGGCATTCGACAACGTCGAATCCAACCCCAATAATTTATCATAGTGCATAAGAAATCCTGTAACACACGTGTAAATGTATTTATCTACACGCTCTAGAAGATGGTGCAGGAAATCGAAGTCTCGTGAGAGGATTCCGGTCTAAAGACACCAGTGTCCATCTGAATGCTCCGCTGCTCATGTTTGCTTTCATTAAAATCGAAACTACGACTTTAACCAGCTCTTGATTAATCATATTCAAGAATATGTTAAAACCCGTTGAGCATTTTCTCTCATTAGCGAATTTTCATAAAGAAAATTTTGTTTATAGATAGGTAACGACTTTCGAATTTACAAATGAGCGCGGTTTAGAGCTCTAGAATCTCTTACCGAGATAAGTACACTTGGAGAGCCCAAATCACCACAACACATTTAAAAAAACCTGACGATCACTTCACCAACCAAATTAGCGTCACCAGTGGCTGAATAATCGTTTCACTAACCAAGTTAGCGTCAAGTGACGCGATAGTCAGGTTTTTTAAATGTGTTGTAATCGTCAGGTTTTTTAAAATGTGTTGTGGTGATTTGGGTTCTCCAAGTGTACTTATCAGTGCTCATCGCAGGTTCTTCACTTAGCGATTAGCGAGGTCAATTTCAGACTGGATATGTTTATATATATATATATATATATATATATATATATATATATATATATATATATATATATATATTCATATATGTTCGGAAAGATTTCCGCGATCTTTAATGTGAGATATATATATATATATATATATATATATATATATATATATATATATATATATATATATATATATATATATATATATATATATATATATATATGTATCACACCGATAACTCAAAAAATAATGGGCCGATTTTGATTAAATTTGGTGAATAAATTCCTTTTGCAAATGGCTTGGATAAGTTCGTTAGCCAGGAAAATCTGCCCAGATTTTCCCTGAAAATTTTGTGTTTTCTTTCGAAAAAAAAATTATATCTCCGGAATTAACAAAGTAAGGGTAACCAAATTTGGTACGCGAGTTTATATCCTTATAGGTAAGCTACCTACCAAAATTTATCTATGTAGGTCAAAAGACAAAAAAGTTATATGCATTTAAAGAAAAATACATTGGGGTTTTCCTCAAAACGTCAAAGTTGCGATTTAAAACGTCAAAATCGGCAACATTTAGACAAATAACTAATACGGGCTATGGAAATCAAATGTCTCAAGAAGAATGTTTTACAAATCCTGAAGTCTTAGTTTCAACCGTCATTGTCCTTCATTTTACTAAAATGTTTCCAGAAAATTTATTTCAAATAGACCCTCTCTCTGATCCTTGGCAGTAGTTTTAGCTATAGAGTTTATCGTTTAATGGTATATAATTTTTGTCGAATTTTCGTAAAAAATCAATAAAGCTCAATATATCCGTTATTATACAAGATATGAAAAATTTTTGTATATATTAATTATAGGATGTCTTGAGCTACATCTTAAAAAATATTTCTACAATCACAGGGTGGCCCATAAGGCATTGGTGATACATTTTTTTTTAATCAAACGCGCCTTATGTTATCGCATTTTTGCATTTCCATCGAAATATAATGCATGTTTGTAAGAAAAGACATTTTGGATGCAGCAAGTGCGTTATGGTAGCGAATTTTGATCAACTGCTTCATATTTGAATAGCCCAATTTGCTATTAACCTATAAGGTTGACCAAGAAACGAGTTTTTCCGGGAACACTTTAAGTTTACTTTTGGAAATTTTTGTACATTTTCACGCAATAAAATTATTTGTATGAAACATGGCACATTGTTTCTACTATATAGGTTATACTGGTAACCAAAATTGATGCCTGCTTTCTTAAATATATAGAATACACACATATTTGCAATAAAAACATTTTAATGAAAATTCACTACCATAACGCACTTGCTGCGTCCAGAGTTTGCAACCTGAAAAGGGTGAAAACTTATTTATGCACAAGTATGGGCCAAGATAGACTTTATGCTTTGGCATTACTGTCTATTGAAGCTCAACTACTTCAAGAAATTGATTATGACGACACAGTTGATGTTTTTGCACAGGCGAAAGCCAGAAAGAAGAGATTTAAAAATTGAGCAATACATTATAATTTAATAAAAATCTCGGGACGCAGCAAGTGCGTTATGGTAGTGAATTTTCATAGAAATGATCTGGCACAAAATATTTTATTATAACTTTCTTTTCTTGTAACATAGTACTCTGAATTTTGGTGTATAGTTTACTTTTTATATCGTAAACCTACCTACCAAATTTGGTTATCATAGATTTTTTATTTTTTAAGATAAAATTTTTTTTCAAATGAAAACTCAAATTTTTTTCAGAAAACCTCGTCCGATTTTTCTGATTAATGAACTTATCAAAGCCATTTACAAAAGGAAGGTACATGCCAAATTTTATCAAAATCGGCTCATTATTCTTTGAGATAAAAATTTTTTTCGAATGAAAACTCAAAATTTTCCCGGAAAACCTCGTCCGATTTTCCTGACTAACAAACTTGTCAAAGCCATTTACAAAAGGAAGACACATGCCAAATTTTATTAAAATCAGCTTATTACTTTTTGAGATAAGAATTTTTTTCGAATGAAAACTCAAAATTTTCCAGGAAAACCTCGTCCGATTTTCCTGACTAACGAACTTATCCAAGCCATTTACAAAAGAAAGGTACATGCCAAATTTTGTCAAAATCGGCCCATCATTTTTTGAGTTATCGGTGTGATACATATATATATATATATATATATATATATATATATATATATATATATATATATATATATAAACATATAAAAATTGCAACTGACCCCGGATATGGGTTCTAGGGGTCCTAGTTCGCGCTCATTTGCAAAAATTTGTTCAAAATTCAAAAGTCGGGATCTCCCCATTAGTGAATTTTTTCTACGAAAATTCACTAAAATGCTTATTATTTATTTCGTTGGAGTTTACTAAATATTTATTTGTATTGTTTTGTAATTATATTTCAATAAAATAAAAATTATATATTCAATAATAATATTGAATCAAAATGAATTGAATTTTGTTTTTCAAAAGGGCGGCGCATCAGACAGGGCCTAGGGCGACAGCGAGCCTAAATCCGCCACTGGGCATCTTATGACTTACACGGTGCGTATTTCTTGAATCCGCTTTGAAATATTCTACTGAAAGAAGATTGATATTTTATTGTGATACTTATGAAACAAATTATATATTTTTATTCGTGTTTTAAATGTCTCTGATTTGACAATCCTCCTGTAATATTAGCTAATTATTTTGAAACTCTTTCAATCAAGTATAATTATTGCTCGTTACAATGAAATTATCTCTAGTACAATTATTTTTTTGTCACACTTGAGATGTAAGGTTTCTATGCAATCGTAGGCAGATATCACCTGGTAAGTGATTATTTTAATGTGATAAGCTGATATGATAATAACCATATGTACATAATCGATCTTTTTCATTAATTAAGAGTTGAGATCCCTTCTTGGAAAAATAACTACTACAATGTTTTTGTCTCCTGCCATTTTTAGAGGTTGCGCTTAAGATTTTCTTATCTCTGTAAGTATTATTGTAATAAGTGTCTTCTGACATTTTCTTGTTCTTTTTTTCTTGTTTTTTACCTTGGCACATACCTTTTACTCGCCTCTAGCGTCTGTAAGAAAATTCGCCAATAGAGGGGTAAGTGAATTAGAGCCTGTAAAATCCAAAACCAAGGTCCGTTTAAATTTTATGTGTTCAGTGTTTCGCATAAGAACCGACATAGAGCAGGGGCATGTGGGGGAACCTAAAATATGGCCATTTAACGGTTGCGTCCACTTAGTATAGGAATAAGTTGATATCCCTATAGTTCCAACCCTGAAAAGTTATAGGACTTCAAAGTGGGGTTTTAAACTTAGAAAAAAATAAATATCTCACTAGTACTTAAACTTAGAAAAACCATATTTGGTACACGTTCTGGGTGTACCAAGGGCAATCGATGGTAGGTAGTGTTCAATTGAAGCGTTTCAAAGGGTTCTATAGGGGTGATGCACCCTTTTTTTCCTTCAGGGCTCGTCCGCGGCTTTGCCGCCCCGATAGCACTGCAGCATTTGGCTTATCGATGATGCACCCTTAAAAAGTGACAGAATTTTTTTTAATCTGTTGGAGGATTTACAGTTTTTTCTGATTTTATGGGAAATATAATTCTAAAACTTTTTTTACTGTTGTAATTTTTCAAAAAACTTAGTTTTCAAGAAAAAAATCAAATAATCAATGACACGTATTTTATCAATGTTACTCTAAATCATCGAAAATTCAATAGTTGCCTATGAAATTATACGTTAAACTTGACAATCAGGAAATAAAGTCATTTAATTTTAGTAATAATTGTTTGCTAATTGTTTTGAAAATGGCCGGATAGTGTTCATTTAGCTAACAAGTTGACATGCTATTAGTGTTTAAGTTTCTGTGGCGGAAACTTAAAAAAAAGTGTTGAAGAATATCTGAGAGCATTTCCTAATCGTGTGGTCCCTCACAGAAAAACATTTTTCAATGTCGGATGTCGAACTCGAGAAGCAGGCAAGTTTTTCAGTAACACTAGACAATGTGTTATTGCAATCAGGGCACAAGACGTAGAACTTATTTTGTACACAATTGAAGATGAACGATACATTAGTATAGATATTTATCTCGACAAACTGGTATATCTCAAACTTCTGTACACCGTGTTATCTGACGTAATCTACTGCACCCATATCATGTCCAAAAAGTGCAACAATTTTTACCGGAAGATTTAGTCAATCTTGTCAGTTTATTTGACGCCAAAACATTAATTTTGAAAAGAAAATTCTCTTTAGTGTGTTTTTTTTTCTTTCTTTAACGTCGGCCTATTTCCACGACTATGGCCAATCACCGACGTCGGGGAGCAGTTTCACCCCACTATCCTGGAAAATTTGCCGAACCTAAGTGAGATGTAAGACACGTTTTTACACGTGTCGCCATCTCGTTGCCGAACCAGGTAGTATGTTGCGTCGGCAGCTCCAAATAATACATAATGTTAAAAAGTCGAGACTGTGTACGACCAGCTAACAATTTAGTAAATTGTCAGCCCTGGCCCATTTCTTCCCCAATATAGTGACAAAGTACGTAAGGCTAGATGTATTCTCACCACAATTAGAACCGTAGACCGGTTTCGCTCTAATTAGAGCTCGTCCGTACGCCATACTAATTGCAGGGAAAATACACCTATAGTGTAATACGACTATGTTAGCCAGCCTCCCAAACCTAAGTGAGATATAAGACACGTTTTCACACGTGTCGCCATCTCGTTGCGGACCCAAGTAGTATGTGTCACGGCAGCTCCAAATAACACCGAATGTTAAAAATTAGAGACTGTATACAACCAACTAATAATTTAGTAAATTGTCAGCCCTGGCCCAAGGCGAAAGTTATCTGGAATTTCTCCAAAACATTCTTCCGGATTTACTTGTCGAGGACCATATACAACTGACTGGAACATTGGTTTATGCATGATGGAGCACCGACTCATTATAGTAATATTGTTAGATAATTTTTAAACCACCAGTATCCAAATGAATGGATTGGACGCGGAAATAATTGCCCACAAGTTTGGTCCCCACGATCATCAGACGTCAACAAATGTGACTACTTTCTTTGGGGAACGCTAAAAGAATTTGTGTAATCCTTGCTAGTTGCGTCCCGAGGATAATGGTGGAGTTGCATTACGAATAAGTTTATCAGAAAGCAGTTATTGGAAAAAGTAGAGTTCAATTTTCGACGAAGATTTAATTCGTGCCTGAGAGAAAACGGTGATCATTTTAAACAGTATCTATATGAACATCCTCCTTTTGAACTGCTACTGTGAAAACTATTTTGTTGTATATGAGTTTCTGAAATAATTAATACTTAATAAATACAATTAAAAAACTCGTTGATAAAATCAGCGTTGTCGAAGAACGATGTCAGGTAACAAATAGACTGTTGTAGTGATTTAAAATCTTGTTCTCAACGTCCATTGCAGCTTTGAAACTTTGGAATGTACAGAAATGTTTAGTCCACAATGAGGCATTTTGTCTCTATAGTAATTCAATTGACCTACATTAATAAAACAATTAAGAAGATTGCAGCAATATATCAATATATATTTTAATCTATTAAATAATAAATGACAATGTCAGATTGGATATCTAAATTTTCGTGTTTGATACATGTCAAATATAAAACTTCAGGAATGTTGTCATTTCATCATCATCACATTATAAGTGCGATGACGCCTTGTCGTCACAACTATGTAGTTTCCGCACTTCATCAATTGCTCCAGGTTTTCCAAAAGTTTTCCCCTCGGTCTACCTTCTCCCATTTTTCTGAGCAGGTATGCATCTTTCAGATAAAGCTGTCAGAAAGATATTATGTCTTAAAATATGTACAATAATGCTTTCAACTTCTTTCAGTAAGTATATTTATAGTTTAATCTCCCCACACAGCACACGGACGTCCATAGATATCCAATGGATATACATGGATATCTGATGAACATACAGATGTCCTACCAATATCCATCAATCTGGATATCCATGTGGATATATAATGGATGCTGTATGGATATATATATATATATATATATATATATATATATATATATATATATATATATATATATATATATATATATATATATATATATATGTGATCACGAAATGGATATCCATTATACATCTAATGGATATTGTATGGATATACATATGCTCATCAAATGGATATCACTTTTACATGAAATGGGCATTCGATGCTAACCAACCACCATATTCTCTTTCTAACCCCATCCTCCCAATGAAACACTAATCTAAGCAAACAAATGTTTTATTGTGTTCTAAAATCATTTAAATAACTTTATTTTCTTGATCTATGATCTGGCTCAGGTCTGCATTCTTGCTGTAAAGAAAAAAGACACTGCTTATAATCAACCTCATAAGACAATCCAATAAATTATATATATATATATATATATATATATATATATATATATATATATATATATATATATATATATATATATATATGAACAAATGTTTATAAATATTGCTTTAATTATTATAGCTATAACTAGAACGGTTTAGTGGTTATTTCAAAATAATAGGTAATAGCTGTTAATGTTGAGTATCACCACGGAACTGACTATATACCCAATTTTAATTAACCTTAAGTGATCTACTTTCATAATCTACTGGAAGTGATCTGCTTCTAAGTAAGGACGAGGAATATCTACCAGTAAAATGAACAATTTTACATACACATAAACTTCCATTATATTACTAGACAATTTTCGCTGATTTCAATACGAAGTAAAAAATATTTACTTGAATCAAGAAGATATTTGTTTTCTAGTTCACGTCCACTAGCCATGTTATTATCAACCAACGTGCTCTTTACAGCTTTAAATAATGGTATTTACGCAAATAAATATAAAACATATTTTCCTAACTAAAAAGTGTAGGGGTATGTACTCACCCGTAAATTATTTACTGACTGGAACTTATGATTAATAAAAATAACACACACTTTATTTGGAAGAAGATCTCAACCCTCTAACTATAATTGTAGGTTGTTCATTTTTTATTTAGCAGTTGATGCAATTTAAAATTTTGTAACCTCAACTTTGGACCAAACTACAAGCTACTCCAAACCAAACAAATGCGAACGGATATTCGTCATTGTAGTCAACAATTGAAGCATCCAATGCCCCAAGGTGAGTTATTAAATGATCCCGCGTTTATTGTTCGGGAGAGTATTTGAATAACAATATGAGAATAGATTCTGCTCACGAAATAACAGAGATAAACAATAATACTCTGTATTTAAATAAAAATAATTTTATTGTAATGTTTTAATCGTAATGAGAAGTTTGATGTAAATTTATTGTTGGCGCTAGTTTTAACGCTTCTCAGTAGTTCTTGTACTAAAACGGGTTATTTTTCTTATCCTTATCTTTCATAGACGTAAATAACGGTTTCTACAATTTATCCATTTTGTTTCCTGCTGATGTGAACATATTAACGGAACATCAACTGGATGTACAGTGGACATCTAATAGATGTCTTCTGTATATTCATGGGATATCCAGTGGACATCCATTGGATGTCGGATGGATATATACATACTTGAATAAAGTACATACATCCAGAAATTCGAATGCATTTCTGATTAGATTTTAGTGAATAATAAATGCTCATATGTTCAGATTATTTAAGTTTTATTAAAAATGTTCTGCTCTAACAATATCCATTGGATGTCCATATAACATCCATCATGGTCATGGACGTAAAATGAATATTATGTGAATATTATGATATACAATGGATATCCATTGGATGTCCTGTGCTGTGTGGGTCTTCTAGCAAAATTTTATCTCGGTTTACCCTTCCCATGTCATTTTTCTTTATGGCCATATTTCAAGTGCTCTTATTTTTTTGATGTCATACTCATTCAAAATCTAGTGTACCCTCGCCATACATTACATACACTCCATGAGTACGATAAACCATTTTCTCGGGTGCATGTTAAAATATTTATTATTGAAAACAGTACTTTGTTGAATGCTTGCTTTGCCATCGCAATCCCCCCCTTTCAGTTACTTGCTACATTTAGCATCATCAGTAAGAATGCACCCAAAATACGTAAACATCTATGATTCCAGGTCGTTGGTTGTTTATCAGTATATCCTTATTTATCTTCATTAATTTGTGCCGGTTCTAAACATCACCTTCACATTTTTTAAAGCTTATTGCTCAGACATCATTAAATAAACCGTGACACCGACTATACATGTATTTACAGCAATGAATTGGGAAACAAGACTATAAGAAAATATTACATAAAGAACTTGAAATTTTATGTTTACTGAAATATTTCCAACTTGCCTGTCGTTATCGGCCTTATCTTTATCAGCATATTTCTTATATCCTTACCTGCAAATTTGTTATCTTAAAAGGAAATAATACTTTAAAAATTGATATATTGGAAAAGAGACGATGAGTGAAAGAACATGAAAAATATAGCTTGTAATTACTTGCAACAGTTGCTAGATCCAATCAAGTTTCTTGTTAAATATTTGTACCTCAAGGGGTGCACAATATACCACTTAAATGGGAGTTATTAAATTAAAACTAAATTAAATCACAGGACACCATCTTTAAATAATTAAAACCCCTGGATATGTATACATAGGGTAAGTTTAATTTCCATAATATCTCTGAATAAATTATGTTTATTCATACCATTCCAATGTTAGTTTTTGACTCTTCTTACAGGGTTTTTTTCAGATTGGCTTACAGTTTTCAAATCGACTGGTAATTTTTTTAAATAGATTTGATTTGTCTGGATAGACTGGCTTTGTTCTGATAAATTGGATTTTTCATGTTATACTGAATTTTCTTATATGATGGATTTATTGTGTGGGTTTTTCATTTGCCCCACAATTGGCTTGCTGCTTAATAAACCTCCAACAAAGACGTCTGGGTATAGTGAATACAACAGCTGAGAGAAGGCAGATGAGTTTTACCACCCCTTTTAATACTTATTAACCACTTTACTGTTCGAAACAACCACTATTGCGACATTTGCTGTTCGTTAACATAGTTTTATTTTGTATGTAAATGCTCTGTGATCACAGGTCGGTCAAATAGCTTGTTTCAATGATCAAATATAATTACAATACTTTCAAATAGCTTTGTTGCCCCTAAGTACACAAACCATTATATCCATTTAATAACACAGCCATTGTATTTATACCCGAATACATATATTTTATAATTATTTGCCTCCCGCAGTTTTCTTTTTTCTGAACACTTCTTTCTAAATTCTAACCAAACATATTATATTGATATATGATATACAGTGTGTTCCTGCGAGAAAAGTATGTAAAACGATACTATAATTCATTATTTTGACACCCGTTGATTTTATTTTCGCCAAACCTTGAATAGTACGCTTTCAAGATGTGACACATTTTGTATTTTGCATCAGCGCTGTTGTCAGGCTTACAGTTTTCTCAGAAAGGCAACCAACTTTTTCATTTTGGGCGAAATACTGTATATTTTTACTTGGTTTGGAAAGTAATTTTAGTGCGAGCTCAAACAACAAATAGCAGCTTATTCTGAAATGAAATGGAAACCAACAAAACGACAATTGGACAAATAATCGTATTTTTTAATACCCAAGTCTATTTTCGGACTTTCGTTTTGGTCCTTCAAGTGCAAGTAATTTTTTTAATGTAGGATTGTATATTTTAAATGTAGACAATTCTTTTATTGTGAGCGTTTGTTAGGTATATTGATCTGTATTACCCACGCACAAGTCTCTGACTTTTGTGTACTTTATAGCATTTATTCAGCTTTTTATGCAAGGAAACTTTTTATCAGTTTGTATTTTTCTGTATTTTTATGAATAAATTATTATTATATTATTATTATTTAATTTAATATTTTTATCATTTGCTGAAATAATTGGTGGGCTCTTTCCCTGCGGAATTTTAACCAAATACAGACGCTAATAGATCAGCTTTTACTTTTGACGTTCTGGCGAATACTTCATCATTTGAAGCATAGTGAGGAAAGTAGCTAGTGGTGAAATTTTCACCAATAATATTTGACATAGTCCAGAAACGTCGGTTTTTTTGGATATGACATGACTTTGTCCTTTATAGATTGATGGAAGTCTCATTTGTAGCTTGATCTTGATCGATTATCTGCTTGCACCTGTTTCCCGCTGACACAACGGTGGCATGAGTTTCACTGCAAGGTTTGTTGAGCCAGAAACTGTAGGTACATTTATTATTACTCCTTTTCGGCAAGCCTTATTAAGCCAGGGTTTTGATTGGGAATTAACATGTCTTGATGAATGATGAACATAAGATAATTTCAGTAATGGAGTTAGCTAATTCTGTGGGATTATTATTTCAAAAACAGACATCTGCGCAGGGAAACGAAGAAGAATTTCTTAGTTTGTCCCGTTCAGTGTTTGTTAGAAGTATTTTGCCATGATAATTTATGAGAACCCAGACTGTCATGTCATACTTAATATTTAGCTAACTACTTATATTTTAGTAACTATCTATTCTAGTTTTACTTATTTTCAGATTGATCTTTGTAATTGTTTCGTCCTCTTGACACAATGGCTGTTCAACCACTATTTGGAGCCTGGGATTATGTTGTTTTAGCTCTAATGATGATAGTCTCCTCATCTATAGGAGTTTACTATAGGTTTACTGGAGGAAAACAAAGAACCATGAAAGTAAGTTGTAATAAAAATGCATCAAATTTCATATACGTATTTGATTAAAATATAGTTAAAATGTAAGACTAGATGTATTCTTACCATAATTAGAACCGCAGGCCGGTTTCGCTATAATTAGAGATCGTCGGTGCGGTATATTAATTACAGCGAAAACACACCTATAAAGTAATACTGCTATGGTAGCCAGCCTCCTAGAATATTGTGAGATGTACGACATGGTCGCCATCTCGGTGCGGTATGTTGTCACGACAGCTCCAAATAACACAAAATTTTATAAAATAGAGACTGTGTACAACCAACTAACAATTTTGGACATTGTCAGCCCTGGCCCACTTCTTTAATATAGGGACCATGTATGTAAGGCTAGATGTATTCTTAGCATAATGAGAACATCGGACCGGTTTCGTTCTAAATAGAGCTCGTCAGTACGGTATACTAATTACAGCGAGAACACAGCTATACAGTAATACGGTTATGGTAGCCAGCCTCCTATAACATTGTGAGATGTACCACAGGATCGCCATCTCGGTGCAGAACCAGGTAGTATGTTGTCACGACAGCTCCAAATAACATATAACGTTGTAGGAGGCTGGCTACCATATCTATTTTACTTTATAGGTGTGTTCTCGCTGTAATTAGTATGCCGTACTGACGAGCTTTAATTAGAGCGAAACCGGTCTGCGGTTCTAGTTACGGTGAGAATACATCTAGCCTTACATATATTGCTCATATATTAGGAAATAAATGGGCCAAGGCTGACAGCTTACAAAATTGTTAGTTGGTTGTACACAGTATCTATTTTATAACATTTTGTGTTATTTGGAGCTGCCGTGACAACATACTACTTGGTTCCGCACCGAGATGGCGACCCTGTCGTACATCTCATGATGTTACAGTTAAAATATTTTTTCAAGTTTTGCAATTTCTCGTGTTAGTTAAAATATGTAAACATGTGAAACGCAGTTGTTATTATGGAAACAAAGTATTTTCTGCAGTCTGCTTTTCTTAAATGGCAGAACCAGTTACCTTTCTGCACTATTAATTATAATTTGTGACATAGAAATCTCAACATCTAACACAAGTAAACATCTAGGGTTATCCACAGTGTCGATCTTTGGTAACTGTGTTATTATTAGATATACAAAATCGTTTAAACCAGAAAACTGGTAGTATTTTTATTGCTTTAATATATAATAATCCAAAGAACAACCTAGTATCGTGTTTTTGAGTTTGGAAGTAAAATATTACTTATTTAAGTGAACACCCCTGTACATTATATTTTTTTCAGTTTAAATTTCAAATTTTAAACAACAAATCTTATAATGTATATTCTCTCTCCCTCTGACCTGACCTGACATTAGCAGCCCAATTGTTGAAGTGGGAAGCTACAATGAAACTGAAAGAGTTACTGAAGACAAAGTCATGGTTGCCACGACAATGTGACATCGCATCTACATTGTGGTGAAGACAGTATCACTTCTGTAACAACCAACTTTGCTATTTCAAATGGTACCCTATATTTATGAAAGCTACGAATTATTCTGCATCACGGGCGGATCCAAGCCTGTTAAAAGTAGACAAGGAATTTAATGCGGGTTTTGTGTGATGTGGGGTTTCCATTACACCTTGTGCCCCTCCCAGAAAAAAAAAATCCATCACACGTTGTTGGGTTGGGTTCAAGTTCAAATTCAAGCTGGTCATCTTATTTTTCTCAGGATTGGGTCCATCTATTCGTTACTTAAAAAAATTCGAACTCCCCAAAAAAGTGTGGATGTGCTCCATATTGCTGAAACCATACACCCTGATAATCACCGTCCACAATTCGTATTGCAGCTAAGGTACGATCTTCTAACAAAGGTAGATTTGTTAACTTATTATACTTATATTTATAATACTTATTTATTTATAATTAGAATTATACATCTCATCTTACAAATAAGCTATGCTTGTTGTTGTATTGACACAATTTCTTTTAGCATCCTTCCGAACTCCTTCTATCACCAAAACTTATTTTAATAAACGTCACTTTTGATTTTGTTCTTAAATTTGCTTCTTGTACTATAGCGGGTCTCACCAACACTTCCACAGTAGCTATAGATATTCCTATTTACTTTTATTTATATCTTAATATCAATTGTAGCTAAATCTCCTTAAAAAACACGTTTATTTCGATTAAAAATTATCTAACCAACTAATCATCGATAATGCCTGCCCAAACATTCACTTTGCTGAGTGTGGACTTGTGCTATCCGATGAGGATTATATTAAAATATAGGGTACCATTTGAAACGAGTTGGTCGTCACAGAATTGATACCACAAGAAAATAAAAAAAACAAGGTAACAGAAGGTCAAAAAATGAGTGCAAAAAGGTTTATTTATAATATTTTTGATTAATTAAAAAAATTATGTCATTGTTCCATGTATATCGGGCCCAGTATATATATATATATATATATATATATATATATATATATATATATATATATATATATATATATATATATATATATATATGAAAAACACAATATAATTAATAATTTCTAAAATCTTATTTCGAAAGGCAATATAAAATTATTTGCAGTTTCTGTGTAGCCAACTAATTGTTTAGTTCTGATATATTTTCTTATCATTTTAGGAATATCTATTAGCTGACAAAAACATGCACATTGCTCCGGTGGCGTTTTCATTGATGGCTTCGTTTATGTCGGCGATAACGTTACTGGGTGTATCAAGTGAGAATTACACCTTTGGTATACAATTTATTGTGATAAACTTTTCCTATGCCTTATTTACACCAGTAGCAGCGTACTTATACTTGCCAGTATTTTTTCAACTCCAAGCAACAAGTGCCTATGAGGTAACAATCAACTGAAATACTGTAGAATATTTATAATACAATTTTACTTTCAGTACCTGGAAAAACGATTTGGAAAATCATCAAGATTAGCAGCATCTTTATCTTATAGTCTACAGATGATTCTCTATATGGGTATTGTGCTTTATGCCCCTGCTTTAGCATTAGAGGCGCTAACTGGTATAAGTCAGGTAGCAGCGATTTTATCGGTTGGTATGTGTTTGGATGTAGATATATTATTTTTTTAAATTTTTGCTTATAGACTTTTCTAGTCAACACCGCTGATATTAGAGTAGGGTTTTTACACTGGAAATTTAGTGCAGACCAGGCCAAATTTTTATTGGCTCGCCCGGGAATTATTCGCTTTATATGCTTACATCTAACCTGCAGTACAAACAATTTTTTGAGTTTAAATACCCGTCCTATTTGACGCTCGGAATGTTCCGAGCGCGTTCTACTGACCACATTAGTAAAGTTAGGAATTTTTTTCCCGCCGGTTCATAGTTTAAATTTATTACCATTGCTATGGTCTATCGGAGGTATAGCTTCATCGCCTGCAGAGTTTGAATTAAGAAATTATTATATTGAAACGACCCAGACTGAGAACTTTGAATTTTTAGTTATCAATTTCCAATTTTAGAATTTAAAAACATATTTTATATGCTTACATCTAACCTGCAGTACAAACGATATGATTTTTTTTGCGTTTAAAGACCCGTCCGATTTGACGCTCGGAATGTTCCGAGCGCGTTCTACTGACCACATTAGTAAGGTTAGGAAATTTTTTTCCTGCGGGTTCATAGTTTAAGTTTATTACCATTGCTATGGTTCTTTGGAAGTATAGCTTCATCGCCTGCAGAGCTTGAATTAAGAAATTCTTATATTGAAACGATCCAGACTGAGAACTTTGAATTTTTAGTTATCAATTTCCAATTTTAGAATTTAAAAACGTATTTTATAACGAAATATCGAAAACTGAAATTAATAATGCACAACCGGGCGTGGTACGTCGAAGATTACTAGTTGACATTAAAAAAAATGCGCATCAGAACTATCTACTGTCCTGACTCGTCTGTTTCAGACATCTTACAATAGAGGCATATTCCATAGTAACTGGAAAACTGGTCGAGTACAACCCGTCCCCAAGAAAGGATCGAAAGCGCTTCCTAGCAAGTACAGGCCTATTTATCTCCTTTCAGTCGTCTCTAAAGTGATGGAAAAGTATATAAACACCGAATTACTAAAATTTCTTGAAAAACAGAGTCTAATCCACGACAGGCAGTATGGATTCCGTCAGCACAGATCAACTGCCGACCTCCTTTCCTTTGTCACCCATTCTTTGAGCCAGTATATGGAACTACACGGTGAATCCCATATTGTCGCTCTAGACATATCCAAAGCATTTGACCAGGTCTGGCACGCAGCGCTACTGAATAAACTTCCGGCCTGTGGCCTACCACCAAAAGTATGTACCTGGGCAGCAAATTTCCTCTCCAACCGGAGCATTTCTGTTGTCGTGGATGGCCATTCCTATAAACTATATCCAATTAATGCAGGAGTCCCTCAAGGTTCAGCTTTAGCCCCTACTTTGTTTCTTCTTCACATCAATGACCTCCTCTCTAGCACATCCAACCCAGTTCACAGTTACGCGGATGACAGCACACTCCACTCAAATATACAATATTCTAAGCCTGTCTCTTTAGCCCAATTAGATGACGCAGACTCATGGAGGGTTCTGTCTCTGTGGATCTCCACAAATTAGACTGGGGAAGTAGAAGTCTTATACAATTCAACTCCACGAAATCTCAGTCTTGCGTTCTTTCTCATAAGAGATACACCAGCTCTAGACCCATCACAATGAACAACCAAGTTATTCAAAGTATGAGTTGTTGGCATTTCTGTGGATCGAAATCTCCATTAGCACCAACATGTCACATTAATTGCAGAACCGGCTGCTAAGAAATTAGGTTTTCTCTTTCGGGCTCGCAAATAATGTTCACCAGCTAATCTCTATACCTTATATACTTCACAAATAAGACCAAACCTCGAATACTGCTCCCACATCTGAGGTGCCGCTGCCGCTTCTACACTCGCTATCCTGGACTCCATTCAGAAGAGAGCTATACGTCTCATCGGTGACCCTACCCCCACCCAAAGGCTGCAATCCCTTGCCCACCGTCGTGCCGTTGGTGACCTCTCTCCCTCTCTCTCTCTTTTATAGATATCTGCACAGGCACTGCTCAGAGGAGCTTTCTTCCATAGTCCTTCCACCTGCTGCCCTCAACAGATCTACCAGGGGAACAGAGCGAATGCACCCTTTTACTGTCCAGGTCACCAGACATAGAATATCTTGTTATGCCCGCTCTTTTGTCCCGAGGACTTCCAATTTGTGGAATTCCTTGCCGGCACATGTTTTTCCTTCTCCTCCGAACCTCCAAACCTTCAAGTCCAGAATTAACAAGTTGCCTCTTTCGTCCTTGTTGACACCCACGGTACGATAGTATTTAGGCTGTAAGCCCTCGTGGTGTTGTTGAAATATAAAAAAAGTGATATGTAAGACATGTTTTTACATGTACCGCCACCTCCTTGCGAAACCAAGTAGTATGTTGTCACGGCAGCTTCAAATAGCACAGAATGTTAAAAAATAGAGACTGTATACAACCAACTAATAATTTAGTAAATTGTCAGCACTGGCCCATTTCTTCCCCAATATAGGGACAAAGTATGTAAGGCTAGATGTATGCTCATCACAATTAGAACCGTAGGCCGGTTTCGCTCTAATTATTCTCTTATTTTTCAACATTCTGTGTTATCTGGAGCTGCCGTGGCAACATACTACTTGGTCCGGAACGAGGCGGCGGCACGTGCAAAAACGTGTCTTACATCTCACTTAGTTTTGGGAGGCTGGCTACCATAGCCGTATTACTTTATAGGTGTATTTTCGCTGAAATTAGTATGCCGTACTGACGAGCTCTAATTAGAGCGAGACCGGTCTACGGTTCTAATTGTGGTGAGGATACATTTAGTCCTACATACTTTGTCGCTATATTGGGGAAGAAATGGACCAGGGCTGACAATTTACTAAATTGTTAGTTGGTTGTATACAGTCTCTATTTTTTAACATTCTGTGTTACTTTGAGGTGCCGTGACAAGATACTACTTGGTTCCGCAACGAGGTGGCGGCACGTGTAAAAACGTGTCTTACATCTCACTTAGTTCCATTTAAATGTTATAACATGCGATTGAAAAGTACCCATTTCGTTCGCCCATAAGAAATGCATGATGCGTGATGTAGAGTTTCGTGTGCTATAAACATAGTTTGAAATTCTCGCTTCGAAAAAATCGTAACATTAATGCGACCCATTTATTATTTTACATTCGTTTGACACTCGGAGTGGACCCTTCAATGTTTGTCACATCACAACGTGACGTCATAAGCTCTACTCGCCCTCGACGCCAAAACGAACCCCTTTAAATAAATAAACCGTTGTATTAGTGTCTAGTCCTGAAACGGAGAACGTGACGTCATCGCGCATGCGCAGAAAAAAGTGGAGGGGGTGAGCCCAGGTGCTGCCCTATCTACTTACTTGAAACTTTAGGTACATAAGTTCTAAATTCTACTTTGGTAAATTTGCAGTTTACCTCCCGAAGCGTTTTTAGAAAATTTGTTTCAGAAACCACCCCTGGATTTACAAACCACAAGAAAAATTTCTAGCAAACAATCGCCAAAAAAGTTATGGGACCAAGAGTTAATAGGGGTGCTAGGCGGGGAAGATAAACAGGCAATATGAGCGAAAGACACAGCATAGCCTTTTCATATTTTGTAGCCATACCTCATTCAAACACTGTCTACCCCGAATCGGCCCCAGGTCCCATTACTTTCTTGAGGTTGTTCCTATGAAATTTTTCATCTGGTTTATGCATTGAGAGTTTTTGGATGCATGCAGAAGGGGAAGGATAACCCCCACGATGAGGTAGCGGACCTCTCCCTCCTCCCCTTCAAAAACACGGCGGAGTGTAATCTGAGAAATTTATAGCGATAGGTAACTGAGGAGAAGGGGTGTACCAGGAAAAGAGCATGTAACATAGCAAACGAAAAAATTAAGAAATTGTGGAAAAAGAAAATCATTTTTAACTTACCGCCACAGGCCAGCCTAGAAGTTTAAATGTAAATAACTCAGCAAATGCAAGGAAGCAAAAGGTAAAAATAGTGTCAACGTGCATGTAAGATGCCAATCTATCAGCAGTCGATTTACCTAAAACTGTCCGGGAGTTGAACTGCAAATTAACCTCTACTTTTTTGTCTGTATTACCTACCAAGAGTCATAAAGGGTTTTATGATCAAAATTCTAGAACAAGGGTTTTATGATCAACATTCTAGAACATCACAATTACTTTTAGTATTAGGTATTATTATATACAATATTAATTAGTGGTTCTACCAATTGGCTAAAAAGCTTTTAAAATTGCAATGATTTTTGTCAGCAACAGTGTTAATGTTATTTATATCTCTTTTTTATTAAATCGAGTTATAATTCTTCTTAACATTTTTCTATTTTAGGTATAGTATGTACTTTTTATTCTACAATTGGTGGGATGAAAGCTGTGCTAATGACAGACGTGTTCCAGTCTTTATTGATGTTTGCAGCTGTTTTTAGTGTTATTATTTGTGCTGTGATAGATAAGGGTAGCTTTACAGAAATATGGCGAATAGCAGAAGCCGGAAACAGAACTGATTTACTAAAGTAAGAGAAAAATAATTACATCATTTTTGGTCTTAAAAAAATCGCGTCGTATTAATACTTAATGTAAAAAAATATTATACTTATATACAGCTGACTTTTCAAAAAATCCAAACACCCAGTAAGAGTCAGGTTGTATTCATTCCTAAAGCCGGGCGTCCAACAGACCAGGCAGAGTCCCCGAGGCCAATAAGTCTTATGTCCTTGCTAAAAATAATTGAAAAACTGCTCGACCGGCACATTAGGTGTACTGGAAGCATATCCCCTACACCGCGGAAAATATGCATACAGAGCTGGAGTCTCAACAGAAACAGCACTGCACCAACGGGTGCTGAAACTGGAGAATACGCTGGAGAACAAGGAGGTGGCTACGCTTAACACGTAAAACTAGTTTTCGCCGAAACACTGCCTATCATCATTTTTGCAGTGTGGTCTTTATTTTTTTATTTATTTTTTATTTCAACAACACACCACGAGGGCTTACAGCCTAAATACTATCGTACCGTGGGTGTCGACATGGAGGAAAGAGGCAACTTGTTAGTTTTGGACTTGGAGGTTTGGAGGTTCGGAGGAAAAGGAAAAACATGTGCCGGCAAAGAATTCCACAACTTGGAAGTCCTCGGGACAAAAGAGCGGGAATAACAAGATGTTCTATGTCTGGCGACCTGGGCAGTAAAAGGGTGCATTCGCTCTGTTCCTCTGGTAGATCTGTTGGGGGCAGCAGGTGGAGGAACTATGGAAGAAAGCTCCTCTGAGCAGTGCCCGTGCAGATATCTATAAAAGAGATATGTCACCAACGGCACGTCGGTGGGCAAGGGATGGCAGCCTTTGGGTGAGGGTAGGGTCACCGATGAGACATATAGCTCTCTTCTGAATGAAGTCCAGGATATCGAGTGTAGAAGCGACAGCAGCACCCCAGATGTGGGAGCAGTATTCGAGGTTTGGTCTTATTTGTGAAGTATATAAGGTATAGAGATTAGCTGGTGAAGAGTATTTGCGAGCCTGCAAGAGGAAACCTAATTTCTTAGCAGCCGCTTCTGCAATCGATGTCACATTTTGGTGCCAATTGAGATTTCGATCCACAGAAATGCCAACAAGTGAAAAGGACTCATTACTTTGAATAACTTAGTTGTTTATTGTGATGGGTCTAGGGCTGGTGTATCTCTTATGAGAAAGAAAGCAAGACTGTGATTTGGTGGGGTTGAATTGTACAAGATTTCTACTTCCCCAGTCTAATATTTTTTGGAGATCCACAGAGATAGAACCCTCCATGTGTCTGCGATCCTCATCTAATTGGGCTAAAGAGACAGGCTTAGAATATTGTATATTTGAGTAGAGAGTGCTGTCGTCCGCGTAACTGTGAACTAGGTTGGATGTGCTAGAGAGGAGGTCACTGATGTGGAGAAGTAACAAAGTAGGGGCTAAAGCTGAACCTTGAGGAACTCCTGCATTAATTGGTTACAGTTTAGAGGAATGGCCATCCACGACAACAGAAATGGTCCGGTTGGAGAGGAAATTTGCTGTGCACGAGTTTTGGTGGTAGGCCATATGCCGGTAGTTTATTAAGCAGCGCTGCGTGCCAGACCTGGTCGAATGCTTTAAATATGTCTAGAGCGACAATCTGGGATTCACCGTGTAGTTTCATAGAGTTGTTCCAAGAATGGGTGACAAAGGAAAGGAGGTCGGCAGTTGATCTGCGCTGACGTAATCCATACTGCCTGTCGTGGATTAGACTGTGTTTTTCAAGAAATTTTAGTAATTCGGTATTTATATACTTTTCCACCACTTTAGAGACGACTGAAAGGAGAGAAATAAGCCTGTAGTTGCTAGAAAGCGCTTTGGATCCTTTCTTGGGGACGGGTTGTACTCGAGCAGTTTTCCAGTTGCTAGGGAATATGCCTCTATTGTAAGATGTCTGAAACAGACGAGTCAGGACAGGAGCAAGTTCTGGTGCGCATTTTTTGCTGGGATCTCGTCAAGGTCAGAGGCTTCCCTGGTATTAAGAGAAGAGAGCATCTTTCGTACCTTTTAAGTTTTGAAAATGATATCCGTCATTTTATGCGCAAAATTGGGTACTGTTGGTGGTTGAACATTTGGAGGTGGGTTGAGAGTAGAATTGCCGGCGAACAACGAGGCAAAAAGTTCAGCCTTGCCCAGGGCGGTAGAAACAATTTCATCCCCTGAGACAAGATGTGGAAATGTGCTCTTGCAGAAATTATTCCCAATAGATTTAGCAAGAGTTCAGAAGGGTTCGCGGCCGCTAGAGCTTAGGAGGACTTTGTTTTTGATGTGGTTATTAAACGAGTTTTTTGCCTCAGAAAGAATGCGGACATAGCGGATTCTTGCGTTGTTAAATGCTTGACGGTTTTCTTGACTGGGATTGTGTAGAAGCTTTTTGTGAGCTTTGACCTTTTCAAGTCTGGCCTTGTCACAGGATTTAGAGAACCAGTGCTTTTGAGTTTTAGATAAAGTTTTATAGGAACTTGTGGCATCAACTGTTCCCGTAGAATTACCCCCGAGTTATTTGCTTACCATTTACGGACCGCGTATATAGGTCAGGGGTGAATCATAAGCATCCTTAAAATCTAATAATTAAATGATTGAACGTATTACTTTTTTTCACGATCATCTTTGTATATATATACACGTCGATAGGTATAAATATTATAAGTATATTTTTCATGTCACTACGTTTTATGTTCAAAAATTAACATTTTAGCTTCGATCCGGATCTAACTGTTCGACATTCCTGGCTGTCGTTGATACTGGGTGGAGGAATAACATTTCTTTCGCTGTATGCTGTAAACCAAACTCAGGTACAAAGATACTTAACTGTGAAAGATTTGAGAACTGCTCAAAAGGCGCTGTGGTGGAACTGGCCTATACTTACCCTCCTAAGCATAACAACTTCGTTTTCTGGCCTCTGTATTTATTCAAAGTATTATGACTGTGATCCTGTTTCTGCAAAAGTAATCAGTAGTACAGACCAAGTAAGTATTTATTTGGTTAATAAATAGTTTTTCGCATTCTGACTGATAATGCGCTATTTTACTATATTCAAAATCGTTTATTTAAGTGGCACTTTATTGCATTAAATTGTCACTTTATTATATAGTAATGTCACTGTTTAAAAAAAACAAAGTTTGACAAAAAATTGATTATTTAAATGTCGGAAACATTGTTATACAGTGTGTCCCCGGATAGACGCATGGATAGGTGAAAAAGACTGTAATTCTTTGAGTTGAAACTTCATTGTCTGGAATAAGCCTTGCTTGAATAGAAAATAATTTGTCATAATTTTAATTTTATTTGTGTTGGAAATTAACAAAAAACTAATTTTTTACGCAAGTAAAGTGCCTTTTCTCTAGGAGATATGAAAAAATTTTATTAAGAAAAGACAATCGGAAAGAAAAACTGAGTAGGAATACCACATTTTAAAATCCTAAGCCTACTTTGATATTTCGCACAATTTTCATTCCAGACACCCTCCATACTGAAGATATTAAAAAAATTCGTTAACCAAAGTTATTCAAAATAGTAAACGGAACACGATGGCCTTTTTTAATCCCCCTATTAGACATTTAGATAATTAAAGAAATGAGAATAAAATAGTTTAGTAACCTCTGAATCAGATAATTCACCAATTCCCTAACACTGAATTAGGTAGATCCATTCCATATTTCACAGTTAAGTTTGGATCAGTTTTAGAGCACAGCTCCGACAATAATTACAATCAACTATTTTTGACAACTCCCAAAACATTATTTTATTCGTCTTTTTTCCACAGCATACTATTTGTTTTCAGATTTTCGAAATATCAAAGTAGGCGTAGGATTTTAAAATTTTGTATTCCGACTCAGTTTTTTGTTTAGATCATCTTTTCTTAATAAAATTTTTTCATATCTCCTAGAGAAAAGCCACTTTAGTAGTCTAAAAAATAAGCTATTTGCAAATTTCCAAAACATACTTGATTTTTGGAAATAAAAATTATGACAAAAATTATTATTTACACATCGTCACAATGTGTGTTTCAATTTTTTTTCCGCTTAAACGTCGCAAAGAGTAGCGAAACATATAGAAAAAAACATGATTTGGGAACGAAATTTTTGGTCTGTCTGTCGGTCTGTATGTCTGTGTGTTTGTATCCACGATAACTTTAGAACGAATTGAGCCATCGTCTTCAAATTTGGTATAGAGTTACCACCCGGCAAACGAACGGTTCGGATTGTTTTTGGGTAAAGTCGCTTCAGGGGATAGGGGATGAATGGGGGATGATTTGGTGAAAATTAACATTTTTTCGTTAAAATTCGAGTAATATAACGTTTTAGGCTTTATTTATTAGTAAACTTTTAATTTCAACAAACATCTGGTATTTTGTGCTGGAATTAAATTAGAGGTTGAATGTGTGGGGGTGGAATATTGTTGACAAAATTTCTATTTTTGTTTTGTTAAAACGGCGTAAAAAGTCTCAAAACAATAAGTACACTTGGAGAGCCCAAATCACCACAACACATTTTAAAAAGACCTGACGATCGTTTCACTAACCAAGTTAGCGTCATCAGAGGATGAAACATTCTAAATACTTAAAAAACTAACATCAACTTATATACCGGATCTCAGGTAAAGAGATCGAACCGAGATGAGACACTAGTCGTAGGCAAATTCCACAGTGTATTGTATTTTTATCGCCTGACCAGGTCTTTGCGCTATCCTTATTGCTTTATCTAAAAGTGTCCATCTGTAATAGTCTTGAGAAAGTTAAACGACCGCTAAATTAACAACGGTTCCTTTGGCGGCAATAACTGTATACTTGTTATCGGTAAAAACGTGCCGAAAACGTGGGAATTTTATTTAGCAAAGTAATCTATCAAGTGACTCGTAATTGGCGCTGGTGCACTGTTCATACATTCTTTGTTGCAACTATATTTCGCAATATATACGCTCTCAAACCCATTCAGCTGACCTGGTTTTCTAACATTTTTTATTAATTTCAGATTATCTTTATCAACGTGATGATGACTATCCCAAATATGTCGGGCGACGGCAGACTTATCTACAGTACCGTAACGTAATTGAGATATGTGTTCTTTGAATCTGATTCCAATCGATCTTTTTGTTTGTCCGACGTATTTAAGATTACAATCTTTACAACTTATTTCATAAATTCCCGACATTTTTTCCGCGCTATCCTTGTCTTTTGGATTACCTAGCAAGTTTTTTAAAGTATTTGTTGTTGAAAATGCTACCTGTAAGTCGACTTTTTTAAATATGTTGTCTAGACCCCTCGTGATTCTAGGTTCAAATGGTAAGCAAACAAAGTTTTTTTCCGATTTTTCTCTTCTGAACGTCGTTGATTCCGTCACCATTTTCTTTGTTTTCTGTTTGTTGATTAATTTTTCCATTAAGCCAGCAGTGTATCCGTTATATTCGGCTACTTTCTTAATATAATTTACTTCTTTGGTATATCTACTTTTGTTTAAAGGAAAATTAATTAACCGATTTACTAAAAAATTCAGACTGGCCATTTTTTGTGCGTACGTATGATGTGAGTCGCTCGGGATGTAGCTTAAGGTAGTGGTTTCTTTTCTATAGACATCGAATTCTAAAGTGTCTTTATTCTTGATAACTAGTATAGATTCCCCGACTTATAATTTAGCTAAGTGGTTGACAGATGAGATGGACGTTTTCAATAAAACTCGAGTAACATAACGTTTCAAAAGTTTATGGGTACAGGAATACAAATATTTTCTTTGTGGTCAAGTCATGTGCCCCAAATTCGTTTCATGAGAATGTCTTTCTGAAGAGACTAAATTATCACAGCTATCTGGAAGTTATGATTCAATTTGCATCACTATTTTTATTCAAGCAGGGCTTATTCCCAAAAAATAAAGTTTCAACTCAAAAATAAATAATAATTACAAAGCCGTGTCAGGTTACCTACTAGGTTGCAGAAATCCTACACAGGTACCTACTATGAAGTTTTTTAAATTTATAACTTTCTAATGCTATGATATATGTGATTATTTGTTTATAATTACTAACACAAAATGCGGAAAAATAGTATAAGCAAACCTCGTGAGAAAATCAGTTTTACTAAACTCATATAGCTTTTAAGTTACTCGCCCACTGCGCTCATTCGTTTAGTAAAAATTGTTTTTGTAAACTTGTTTAATATGTTGAGATTATTTATTAGTTTTGCCTACATTGTCGAAAGTCATCTGCCACAAGTTCGGGAATGTAAAGAGAATATGCAAAAGGAACCTCCTGCCTGTCATAAGAGGCGACTGATTGAAGCAACTGATGTCCCACAAACATTTTCTTTCCATTGCCTGAAAGCACCTAATCTTAATTTCCACTTTATTAAAAAAAAAGTAGGTGAGGTGGAAATTAATAAATACTGATGTACAACCTTCTTCTCTGGCATTAGAAGTGTTGGTTGCCTTCTCTGTAACAGGTTTCACGCAGCGAAACCGGTTACAGAGACGTAAACCAACACTTGTGAAGCAAGACAAGAAGTCTGCGTATCTGTATTTATTAATTTTCATCTCATCTTGCTTTTCTTTTGTCCCATAATCTCTTTCATAATTGGTGCGAGAGGCAGCGGTATACCACCGCATTGCATCGACAGACAAAGACCAACGAAATCTTGAGCATCGCATATCAAGTCCCGATATGGGAATATATATTCGGCAGGCTTTTGAGAGTTAACTAGAACGCCAGTTAAAGAGATAATTAAAAAAGATGCAAGAAAGAATCAATAACTTGTTTACCTAATATAGGAACATGGAATGTTAGAAGTTTATTAATGGTAAGAATTGGATATTGATATTGGTACTTGACATCTCAAAAGTAAATTGGCCAAGGAATGGAGACTTTAAGACTGATCATGTCAAGAGGATATGTAGTGGAAGAGAAGATCCACGAAGTTATTGAATCGCAATCATGTTAATGGATCAATAAAGTGAAGAGAATTATGCGATGTAACCGCATGATACTTTTCGTGAGAATAGAAGGAAATCCTCAGAATATTGCGATGACAAAAGTATAATTTCCGACATTACAAAATGAGGAGGAGGAAGTGGAAGATATGTATGTTGATTGTGTAACGAACGTGAGGAAACAAGAACAGATAAGTGTGATGGAGAATTTCAACGCGGTGGTAGGCGAACAAATGAAATACTGAGAAGCCTATCTGGAAGAATTGCATTGCAAAAGGAAATTAATTGTGAAGAAGAACATATAGGGGAGATAGGAAAGTTAACCGCATATAAGCTAGATCCCCAAGAAAATAATTTGAGAAAGCTTTTACAGAACTTAGACAAGGAAAAACTTCTCATTTAAAGTTGCTCTTATGAAAAAGTCTTTAAGAAACTTAGACAAGGAAAGTAGTAGTAGTAGTAGCAGTGGTGGGGAGGCTAAAGCCAGGCAAGTAGACCACAACGGGCCCTTTTTGCCAACCCCAGCAACCCAGCAACCATGGCCTACACTTCCTCCGTTCCGCCCCCAAACCTCCTCGACCTCGAAATAAAGACCATGACGGTCTTCCATGGGACAGAACTTACCTGGCTCCTCTGCAGAGTCCTCGAACCGAATAATTCTGTTCGAAGACTCCCAAAAGCCTCGCATTCACACAGGTAGTGGTAAGACGTTTCTTCAGTCTCGTCGCATTCCTGGCAAATGGGATCACACTCGATACCTATCAATGTAAGGTGTCTTCTAAGAGCACAGTGGCCTGTCAGCACACCAACGATGCGGCGAAGCGCAGAACGACTCCTACCGAGAAGCCAGACAGTCTTGTCTTTGTCCGGCTCCTCCACGAAATCCCTCGCCTGTCTACAGCCACCAACCGACCTCCAGTGCCTCTTTATGGCCTCTTCAGCCCACCTATCTAGGGCGTCGGAGACCACCCTCCTACTTATGCCTATAGCAGACTCCGGGCCACAGAACGGCCGCGGGGAACCAAGCCTTGCTAGATCATTCGCGACTTCATTCCCCGCGACGCCACAGTGTCCCGGAACGCACACAAGTTGCACGTCCTTTGTCCTGCACAGTCCCGTAAGCGCCTCAGCGCACTTCTGAACCAGCGTTGACCTAATTCTGGTCGCGCAGACTACCCGGAGGACCACCTGACTATCTAAGCAAATGTATACACATCTCTCAGGGCTCATCCTCACATACTGTCCATTAGCTAAAGACAGGATAGCGTACACCCCCGTTTCGAAAGCCGTGGTATATGCGCCCAGAGTATAACTCTCTTGCACCCCCAGGCCATCGATGTATATTCCCGCTCCGGGGGATTGCTGCTCCTCCAGCCGTGACCCGTCGGTAAAACAGACCAGGCTTGCGGGCGGGAATGCGACCTCATGTTCCATCCACTGATCCCTACTGGGGATTCTGAGGGTGTATGTCCTAGTCGGCCTAATATTGTCCTCTGCATTCCGTACCTTGATGGTGGAGATTGGGATTTTCTTTTTCACCTCCCTGGCAACTCTTGCATGTCGGCATCAGTTTCCAGAGTCTCGCATTCTGAGATGCGACGCCATAGCCTCCCGTCTAATGCAGATAGGAAGCGGTGGTTGCATCAGCAAGACCTCTAGCACGGCTGAGGGTGTCGTCCGCATAGCGCCGGTGATGCCCAGACTTGCCAGCCTTTGAAGTTGGCCAGCTTTCGGGTAGCAGTTGGGTTCACATCGCACCATCAGACCACTGCCCTATACAGGACTCTCGGCCTGACGATCGTAGTGTAAATCCAGTGAAGGATCCGAGGATTGAGTCCCCAGGTCCGCCCAATCACGCGGCGCAGATGCCAGAGGGTCGCTACTCCCTTCCTCACTACTCGTTCTATTTGCGACCCCCATGATAGTTTGGAGTCCAGGACCACCTCCAGATATTTGACCTCCCGCACTAAAGCTAAAGGTTTTCCAAACATCACGGGCGCCCTGAACCCATCCAGATTCTTCTTCTTGGTGAACAGGACCATCTCCGTCTTCGCCGGGTTTACGGAGAGCCCCTGCTCACCACACCACCTTTCAATTATGCTACAGGCTTTTTGCATGCATGCACAGACGACGCTCAGGAATTTGCCGGTGACTAAGACCAGCCCATCATTAGCATACGCCTGGGTGTAGAAGCCATTCTCGTAGAGCCATTCCATGAGGCCGTCCATGACCAGACACCATAAATGAGGCGACAGGCAGCTGCCCTAACGACGGCTGCCGGTCACTCCAACGTCCAGCCCCCGGCCTCTCCAGGTCAGCGAAACTCTCCTGTCTTCCAGCATGTTCGCCACCCAACGTATAAGGGAACTAGGCGGTCTCCTGTTCTGTAGGGCGGCACAGACCGTCTTCGTCCTTGCTCTATAGTAAGCCCCCTCGACATGGAAAAACACAGTTAACGTGCTCTCTTCGTAGTGTAGGGACTTATCTACCTTTCGCGTAACGGCGTGGAGCCCCGTTTCCGTCGATTTCTTCCGCCGGTACGCGTGCTGGTGTTTATGGAAGGGGTGATCCCTAAGGATCTCCCCAACGCAAACATATCTATAATCCTTTCCAGTGCCTTTAGCAGAAAGTATGTAAGGCTAATTAGCCTGTACGCCTTGGCCAACGTGTAGTCCTCCTTTCCCGGTTTGGGAATGAAGACACCCCTGACCCGGCGCCAGGCTTTTGGAACATAGCCCCACGCCGGGCTGACCCGGAAAACCTCCCTTGTATTGGGAAGAAATATTTCCAGGCCCCTCGGGATCAGGGCCGGGAAAATCCCATCACAGCCTGCGGACTCGAATGCAACAAACTCGTTCACCGCCCAGGTTATAGAGCCGTCAGTGACTACCCCCTCCGCCAGCTGCCAGTCCGCATTCAGAACGGACCACCGGCCCGGGTTAGCAGCCCCCATGACGGCTCCACCGCCAACAAGGTGAACCTCAGCGAGGTGGCAAAAGGTCTCCTCGGTGGTGTTTGTCCAGCTCTCGTCCTGTTTCATTAAGGATCCTATTGTACTCCCTGACTTCTGTTTGAGCACCCTTACCATCCTGGCTGCATCCGGCAGGGAGCTAACTTCCCCACAGTTTTTTTTTTAGACAAGGAAAAAATTCTGGTATAAACGAATTGGAACTTTTAAAACATTATGGTGGAAAAATGAAATAAGAGCATTTTCAACTGAGGAAATGTTGTCAAATGGAAAAACTACCCAGTGAGCTTATGCACAGTAAAAGTATTACTATTACAAAAACGGCAAACCGCTAAAATGCAACCAGCACACAACAATACATGATCAATTTTTAGTTAGATCGTGGTTTGTTCTGATTTTCGTACTTCCTTTATAAGTGTGCAGACATGTGGCAAAGATTCTGCTAATCATAGTGAACAATAGAATTAGAAGCACATTGAGAGTTGCCTGAATGAAGATAATTTCGGACTTAGAAGCGGCCGAAGAACTAGATTAGCAGTGCCGGTACTTAAAACAAGCATGGAAAGAGGTTTGAGAAAAACTGGGACACGTTTTTGCTTTTGTAGAGCTGCAGAAAGCATTCAATGATGTGGATTGTTTTATATAATGAAGAGAGCTGCATTGAATTGGAGGGATTAGCGTATTGTTCATATACTCTCGGTGGTTTGCCATAGCCTTCCGGGGGCACTCAATAGCACACGGTATTCCCAAGTGGACACCCATCCAAGTACTAATCGTGCCCAACGCTGTTTGACTTCGGTGATCACACCATTCCGTTCAACACAATGTTGCCGTTTCCGGGCCAATGCTAAAATAGTGAAAATATACAAAGTCTAAAGAATTACCTCCCCCTTCTCAACAGTTCTACCTGTACTGATTTTAATCGCCTTCTTAAACAATTATTTTTATTTTATATTAGTATTATAGTATTAATGTTTGTTTCAGTTAATGCCGCTGTACGTTGTTGACTCAATGGGTCACATACCTGGATTGTCAGGTCTTTTTGTAGCTGGCATATTTAGTGCCTCATTGTCAACAGTTTCAGCAGCTGTGAACAGTTTGGCTGCCGTTACAATAGAAGATTATTACAAGGTATTTCGTTACGAATTAAAAAATGGTTTAAATAATGTGTTAATTTAATTTAATATGTTGTAGCCACTTCATAAAAAATTTAGCAGCCAGCCATTGACTGAAAAGCAGACAGTAGTTAGGTCCAAGATTATTGCGCTCTTTTTTGGTTTCCTGTGCCTTGCTATGGCATTTGCTGCTCAATTTTTGGGCGGTGTTTTACAGGCAGCTTTGACAATATTTGGTGTTATTGGTGGTCCACTTTTGGGGTTGTTCACTTTAGGCATGTTCAGCACCATTCCAAACGAATCAGTAAGTATACTGCTAAAATTCTTTGACTGAGCTGGTTTTAAAAGCTCTGGCTTTTAGCTTTTGTGTAAAAGTAAATAACTTTAACAAGCGAAACATGACATCTAAGCGAAGCTATTTTCGTTCTAAAGCCAGAAAACTGTTCTAAACTGGTTTGTTAAGGTCATTCATTTCTAACCGTTTTACAGCATGCTATTGCAAAAAGTTAATGTTTGTTTATGTATAAAGCGAATTAAAAATGTCCATACGTAAAATTCTATAAATGTCAAAAATTTATTTAATACCAGTTTTTTAAAATTTAAATACGTTTGTTAGCCAGCCCAGACACGGCATATTTCCGACCTTGATACAATGGGGTTTCGACATATTAAAACCCCACATGCAACGAATATTCAAAGTCAGTTTAATCCTAGGATATATTCCACAGGCATGGAGGCAAATGTGGTGTTTATACCAAAAACAGTCCCCTGTGGATCCGGGGACTAACTAAAAGAATAGGTCCAAGGTAACTCCCGCCTGCTATAAGAGGCGACTAATCGGAGTCAAACACTGGCGGGCGTCTTGTCCAGGTGGGCCTGGAGGGAGACGAATATCTCAGGGGACTGATGTGCATCCGGATTTTCAGGCCGCCACTCTGGGCATAGAAATGGACAATTGGCCTCGCTTGGCTGTTACTCGGGAGCGGGGTTCCAGATGATACTGCCTTGGGTTGAGTGCTGGCGGGTGTCGTGTGTCTAGATGACCCGGAGGGGGTTGAGATCTCTGATGAGTGGTATACACCCGGAGTTTGAGGCCCCCACTGTGTGCTCCGAAACGGACGGACGGCCTCGCTTGGGTGATGCTCGATAGCGGGACTCTATGGGATGTCGACTTGAGTCTAGCACTGGTGAGTTCCAGTCTAGACGAACCTGGAGGAGAGCTCAGATCTTTAGGGGTGGCTTACAACTAGAGATTGTGGCCTCTTCTGTGAGCTTCGAAACGGGCAAACGACCTCATTTGGATGCTGCTCGGATACGGGACTTCATGATGTTGCCTCGAGTCAAACACTGGCGGATGTCTGCTCCAGACGAACTCGGAGAGAGGTTATGTCTCTTTGAGCTTTAAAACTGGCAAGCGATTTCGCTCAGATGGCAGTACACCTGTCAAAGTTTCACCTCACAAATATCGTCTCCTGCAGAAAGCCCAATTTGTTGGGTGAAATTTAAGCAAACTCAGGCGGGCATCAGGTCTAGACGAACCCGGAAGGTGCTGAGATCTCTAGGGGTGGATTACTCCTGGAGACTTAGACCTACTCTGTGAAACGGGCTAACGACCCCGCTTGGCTGCTGCTCAAGGGCGGGACTTCATGATACCACCTCGAGTCAATGAAACACTGGCGGGGGTATGGTACATATGAGCCTGGAGGGAGGTTGATATCTCTGGGGAGTGATATGCACCCGGATTTTGACGCCCTCACTGCAGGCTTAGAAATGGACAATTTGCCTCGCTTGGTTGTTACTCGGGAGCGGGGTTCCAGATGATACCGCCCTGGGTTGAGCGCTGGTGGGTGTCGTGTGCTTAGACGATCCTGAGGGGGCTGTGATCTCTGATGAGTGGTATACACGCGGAATTTGGGGCTCCCACTGTGTGCTACGAAATGGACTGACACCCCGCTTGGGTGATACTCGGGAGCGGGATTCGATGTGATGTTGCCTTGAGTCTAACACTGTTGGGTGTCGGGTTTAGACAAGCCTGGGGGGAGCTGAGACCTCTAGGGATGGATTACAACTGGGGATTGGATGCTGCTCGAGAGCGTGACTTCATGATACCGCCTCGAGTCAAACACTGACAAATGTCGGGTTCAGACGAACTCGGAGAGAGGTTATCTCTCTTTGAGCTTCGAAACGGGCAAGCGACTTCACTCAGTTGGCAGTACACCTGCCAAACAAACTTTCACCCTCAAGAAAAGATCGACTCCTGCAGGGAGCTGGAATTGATGGGTGAAATTTAAATAATTAGACGTGAGCACAATAGACCTAAGGTCGCGGTGGAGGTACTGGAATATCCCATTCGCAATAAATCTAATCTAATTGAATACCAAAAACAGGACGCCACCGTATGGACGAAGCAAAGTTCTACCGCCCCAGTAGCCTTGCATCCTTTCTCCTAAAGACCATGGAGAGGGCATTAGATCAATACATTAGAAGCGAGACTCTAACAAGGAAACCGCTCTATGTAACATTCGCCTATCAGGCGGGCAAATCCACGTTAGATGCCCTACACTATCTAGTGAGGGAAGTAGTAAAAACTTTTGTCGCCGAAGAAGTAGCCCTCAGAGCATTAATTGACAGAGAGGGTGCCTTTGACAACACCTCATATCAGTCCAGCAAACAGGTCCTACAAGAAAAAGAAGTGGAATTCCCCATTGTAAGATGGATTGAGTCAATGCTTAAAAGCCATGTTATCACAGCCACCACAAATGAAACCAACGCAACAGTGATGACGGCCAAAGGTTGTCCTCAAGGAGGAGTACTATCACCTCTGCTGTGGTCGCTCGTTGTCGATAAACTTATGACTACATTAAGCGGAGCTGGATATACAGCCCAAGGATACGCAGACGATATTGCCATAGCAGTAATGGGAAAGGACGATGTTGTAATATCAAGCAAACAGCCCTAAATCTTAACTTTAGTGAAGAACTGGTGTGAGATAGGGTGACAATGTCAATCCTCATAAGACAGTTCTTGTACTATTCACGAACAGAAGGAAACTAAATTTGTTTAAATTAAATTGTTTATGTTTTGCTTCCAACTGGCATTCCCAAAAATGAGGCTTAGAGTTCATAGTGGTCAAAACATCTCTGACGTTCAGGTTTCTTGCTCCTTGCGGGCGGAACTCGACACTCTGAAATACTTGAATTGCTTGAGAAAGTGTGTGAATTGTTGCAGTGGTGTAGTTGACTTTAATGTTAAATATCTGGAATATAGAAAAGAATATTTACGAAAGATCTGCCGGGAGAGACGGGGTTACTTCAAGAATATGATTAATAATTGAGAGAACAAGACAAGTACCCTGTGGAAGATTGTAATGATGAAGACTGGAAAGGCAGGCACTAGAAGGTAAGGTATTCAAAAGTTGCTAACCAATGATGAAAATACCATCGAAGACAGAACACCGATAACAAATAAACTCGCTGATTTTTATACAGGTAATATAACTGTACGTTCGAAAATTAGTTTTTTTCAGATTGCCCTTCTGTGTTGATGCCAAATTGTATGTTCTTCTCTCCCGTAACGGTTCGGAGGTCAACTTAAACATGATAGTCAGTTTCGGTAGATGAGGTTCCAGTTGGCTTGCTAAAGTTTTGTGCAGAAGACATTGTTGACAATCTTGCTGCAATTATGTATCGCTCTGTTCAAGAAGCCAGGTTTCCAACAGAATTAAAAACTTCGAGGGGAGTTCCGGTTCACAAGCCACAGTGATAGTAGCATGGTTGGAAACTACCGAATTGTTTTTGTTGTCTCACCGTTCTCTAATATCTTTGAAATATTGATGTTCAACAGAGTTTACGAACATCTTGATCATTTTAACATCTTGGAGAGTAGCCAGTATGGATTTAGACCGGGGCTATCAACCGATTTGGCCACTGTGGAGCTCGTGCAATATGTTTATGATCATCTTAATAAGAGAGAATTTGTGACGGGTTTGTTTTTTGACCTATCTCGTGCATTATACACGGTTGACTGGAATTTATTCTCCAATAAAATGGAGCGAATAGGTATTAGAAGTAATATTAATGGATGGTTGGTCTCATTTATGAGGCAGAGACACATAGTTGTGGATGTTGACGGAAGTAGGTCAGAGGACAATGAAATGGACGTGGGAACTCCTCAGGGCGGTGTCCTGGGTCCTCTTTTCTTTTTAATGCATGTGAAAGATACGCCGCATCATAGTGCGACTGGAAAAGTTTGTATGTTTGCTGACGACACAACAATTATAATATCAGACAGTGATATAAATCAGACGGCAGCTAAGATCTCGACTACCTTTAATTCTTTCATCAAATGGTGTCGTTTCAGTACCCTTATGGCGAATCTCGATAAAACTGGTTTTATGAAATTCACTGGACCTCACAGAGTGGCAACTGCCCACTGCCAGTTAACTGGGGAAGTTGCTCATATTCCGACTTGTAAAACAGTTAGATTCCTGGGTACAGTCTTGGATCCGCACTGTGTTGCTCAGAACAAATATTGAATGTGTGTAGCAGACTGAATTCTGCATATTATTGCATTTTTAACTTGAGACCTATGCTAACTAAAGAATCTATTTTAAACGTATATTTTGCATATGTACATAGCATACTGAGTTATAATATACCGGTATGGGGTCAATCGGCTGACATAAATCGCGTTTTTATATCCCAGAAGAGGATTGTTAGGTTAATTTTTAACTTAAAGTAAACAGAGAGTTGCAGAGGGATCTTTAAAGCAAATCGATTACATACAGTGTATGTCATTTATTTGTTTAAACTGTTAAAATACATAAAAAAATAGTGATATTCATTATTATAAGACAAACCAGAGCAATAAATTGTATTTGTCAGAATTTTCATTTGTGTATGTACAAAGCCTCCATTGTACACTGGAAAGTTATCTTAAAGAATGCCTGACATACTTCAATGAGGTGCACAATTATGGGACAAGAGGTAAGAGTGACTTCTTTCTAGAACATAAGAACACAAAGATGGCACAAAATTCAGTTTTTTTCAAGGGTGATAAAGAATATAACTCACTTCCTAGTGATATTAAAAACATGGGAAGTGTTAGGTTGTTTAAGTGTTTTAAGACTGAGTTTTATATTATTAATAAGTTTGTAGCTTTGCATTTATTTTTATTGTAATTTTTATATGTAGCATTTTTGTCAAATAAACGTTATTATTATTATTATTAATTTACAACAGTTTGCCTGAGGATCTGAAAGCAGAGAGGAACAATAAACAATTTAATAAAAGATTAAGAGATATATTGGTCGATAAGTGTTTATACAGCATTGGGGAATTTACTTAGCTTGCTGGTGTGTTGGTGTATATGTGTGTTGGTGCATGGTGCATGTGTGTGGATGTGAGTGTGCTTCAAGAAGAAAGAGTGTAGCATGCTTACCTGTGTGCTGCTGTATTGGAATTGTGATACGGACTTTGGGTGCTCCTTGGGCTATCATATGCTCATCCATGAATATGTGTTGTGCAGTTTTGTTTGGTTTGTTTTGATTTTGAGTGTTTTGATTTTTACATGTATGTGGTATTATGTTGTATATATTGTGTGGAACTTTTACAAATGACTTACCATATGTACGCATTACTGTACCTCAAATGGTTAATAAAGATAATAATAATTTAAAACTCCCACTCTGAATGGAACACAGACACCATTTTCCAACGAAGTTAAATACTTAGGGATCTTCTTAGACCAAAAACATACACTTGGAAAAAACTCTTTCGAGAGCTACAATGGCAATCTGGATAAGCCATGGACTCGTAAGAAAGACATGGGGGTTAAATCCCAGGATGGTATACTAGCTATACCAAACTGTGGTCAAACTCATGGTCACATATGCATATACAGTGTGGTGGCCAAAAGCGGAACAAGCCTCAACACAAAGCAAATTGCCAAAATTACAGAGCTATGGTAGCATGCCCCACAGCTGCAATAGAGGCAACGCTAAATCTTGTTCCACTGAAGAGGGAAGTAGCACTAAGTGCCTCAAGACTATTCCAAGAGGACAAATTCAAACCAGGAGACTTTTTTTCTCTCCTTCAGGGCTCGTCCAAGGCCTTGTCGCCCCGATAGCACTGCAACCTTTGGTTTATTGTGCATGCCCTTGGTCTTTTTACTCCACCCACTCCAAAATCACTGTGCCTTGAACTAGTCTGCACAGCCATTGGTAGGGTGAAGTTTTATAATGCTCTATCTCCGATCTAGACTGACCGTAGATCAGTTGTCTTTTGCGGTCTAGAGCTTTACACTCGCACAAGATGTGCTGGGCTGATTCATCCCCCTCGCCGCAGAGTCTGCATGCGAGGTCCCCCTCGAACCGCCCCGTTTTATGCAGGTGTTTCTTGACGGCCATGTGTCACGTCAAGAGACCTGTTATGTTTCTGAGCTGTCCTCTGCTAAGATTTAGCAGCTCCACGGCTCTCTTTGAACTGAGTTCGTCAATTATTGACTTCCCATGTCTGAGCCCTGGATAGTCTGCCCAGTACACCTTGTGCTGATGTCTGACCCAGGAGTTAATGGCTCCCCTGGCAGTGCTCTTTTTCACGCCCAGAGCCGGTTCTGGTCCCATAAATTGTTCTGCTGACCCTCTCTTGGTGAGACTGTCAGCTTCTTCATTGCCTTTGACCATCGAGTGACCCGGCACCCAGATGAGGGTGACCTCATTCTGTGCAGTCAGGTGGCTCGTCTCGTCTCGGCACTCACTCACCAGCCAGGAATTTACCCGTGGGTCACTTAGGGCCTTAAGGGCTGTCTGGCTGTCTGTGGCTATGAGGATCCGCTGGCTGGTGTAGCCCCTCCTCTTGTTCTCCCGTACACAGTGCAGGAAACCAGGAGACTTGGTTGGCCACGTAAAGATCCTGAAATTTATTCCACTCGCCAAACCAACAGACAAAATGCTAGCCAAACTGGACTTCATAAGTCCATTCGACGCGGTCATGAAAAACGGCCAAACCTGGGACAAAGAGAGTGCAAGGCTGACAAACTACTCATCTGTATCGTATACATACGGGTCTAAGCAAATGGAGAGAGCAGGATTGTGAATAAGAGGATCTAACTTTGGTCTCTCTAAGTATCTATGAAAAACTTACACCATCTTCCAAGCAGAAATGCTTGCTATAAATCTCTATGTACAGGAGTACATACATCACTCAGAAATAGAGATATCTACATCCTGTCAGATACTCAGGCAGTACTAAAGACTCTGAAATCTTTTAAAACCGAGTCTAAACTGACCTCGGAATGCAAAAAATTATTGAAGCAACTGGTTATGGACAAGAAAATAATTTTGATGTGGGTACCAGGGCATCAAGGTATTGAAGGAAATGAGGAAAAAAGGCAGTAACAACACAATTCTATGGTCCAGGACCCTATTGTGGCCTACCAGAAACCCACGTCAGAAACCAACTTGATGCAGCAAGAGCCAAATGCTGCCATACTGGAGGAAAACGCCAAGCTTAAATCAGTTAAAACGGTTCATTACCATACCAACAGAAAAGTCTGAACTGTTTCTTGGATTGAAGAAGAACGACTTGAGGATAATCACAGGATACTCCTCGGTAATCTATCACCTTATGAAGATGGGCAAGGCGGACAGTGAGAACTGCAGATACTGCACTGAAGCAGTAAAAACAACAGAACACTGCAATGTGACTACATGGTTCAGTTCTGCAAAAGGCTCAAATACCTTGGAGGGGTGACCCTAACATCCCAGGAAATAGGTAAAATAGCTCCCAAGAAGGTAGTGGACTACAGAGAAAGTCTGAAATTTTTGGGCAACTATTAGCAAAAAGAGTAATATATAAGAGGCCCATTGGGGTCGCAGTGCTGAGAGGCCAAAGGCCTTTATGACATATTAAAGAATTTACAAAATCTAGAAATATAATCATCCCAGTGGGACCACTTTTTCCCAAAAATAAAGAAGTTTGACATTGACACGCATATTGTCTTTACTATGTTCCAAATTTGAAGTTTGTAACTTAATCAGAAATTGGGTTGTTTTAATTAACATCAACTAACAAGATAGGGTCTCTTCCGTTCTTATAGCGGTGAATTTATGACAGTTTCAATAAACGGTGGTAAATAAAAGTGTGAAATTTCAATCAAAATTTTGGGATTAAATACTGCTAAGTGTAACACAAAACTCTTGATATCCTTTGTTAAATAATCGTTGAATGCCAAGAAAAAAAAAATCGCCTCTCCGTAAATATAATAAATACCTAGGCATTTGATCTTAAATTAACCTTGCCAACAGATTTCTGATCTCGCCTTTCCCCTAGATATAGCTATTTCGTGGCCGTGCGGCAAAGTCGATTCAGACTTTCCAATACGGACTCGGGGGACGACGGTTCGAGACTCACCGGCGGCGGATGATTTTTCAAATCACTGTCGTCGTTGAGATCGAGCTCAAGGTGGAGGGTAGGTTAGTTTAGATGAGCAAAAAAGGTCAGCAGTGGCCTAATTGCCAGTAAGCATATTACCTTTACCTTCGCCTTTTTTTCCCCTAGATAAGAATAATATATACAAAAAATATTTTTGAACCTTTAATGTACGAATTACTTAGTATATAATTCATCTTGTTACCCCATTCTTTTAGGGATCTCTAGTTGGTCTATTAACTGGTATTATTATATCTCTATGGATGGCTTTTGGAGGCCCTAGACCAAAACTGCCTACCTTGCCAGTATCAGTCGAAGGTTGTCCAAATAATGTAACAATTCCTACACCAAATAATACAGGGGATGGGTAAGTTTTATTTAATATACGCTGGTAATTTCTGTAATATGATAAGATTAAATTTATAGTGCACAATTTAATACCCATACCGAATATGTAATATTCGAGGCAGTTACTCCTGCATTGCTTAAATCACACAATTCTCTAGTGGGCTCGGTATAAGGACCTCCGAAGCGAGCCGTATAACCTAGTGTTCAACTCGAGGCTACAAAATACTGGAGCCCAACGTGGGGCGCCAGATTTTTGTAGCCTTGAGTTGAACGCTAGGTTACAAGGCTCTTGGGAGACCGTGAGATAGAGTCCACTAGCGAATTAACGACACCGTTGAATGTAATGTCTAATCAAACCAACAGAGTCGTTATTCACTGCTGGACTCGATCTTACGGGTTCCCAAGAGACTTACAATCCAGGGTTCAATTCGGGGCACATTTATAAAATATAGTAAATATTCAGTTAAACCAAAATATATTTTTGTTTTAGGGATTATTTCTGGCTATATAAAGTGTCTTATTTATACAATGGCGTTTTTGGACTTATTATTACAGTCAGCGTTGGAATGCTTATCAGCATAATTGTATCAAAAGTATTCGGACGAGTAAATAAAGAGTTGGATCCAAATTTGTTTATACCATGTATTGCTTCAAGGATGAAAAAACAGCAGAATACCCTTAATTTGAAAGACTTTAGGCACTCAAATGAAGATCTCAGAAATGGGAAGAAAATTGAAGATAGATATTAGTTTTTGTTGGAACCTTTATGTATTTTGTGACGTAAAACCAAAGAGAAAACATTAAAATACACAGATTTGGAGATGGCTATATGAATACGGAGGAGAATTGAACCTAGCCTAGAATTTATCTCTGATGCTGAGTGATAATTCTAGATGAATACATTATAAGAAGGATGGGATCAAAAGTAGAAACAAATACAGTATTATGTAGTAAATAAATCTAGCATCTTTATTAATATTGTTGTTTTTTACTATTTACAGATTGTTTTCAATAAATATATTTTTATAGTTGAATAGGTAATTTATTATTCCTTTCTATCAGCACCATAATATCTAACTCCCTATTTCTTAAGTGTATCAGACGATTGTGAAAGAAGCAACTATGGTAAGTCGGGTGACTGCCACCACTATTTTTCATAGTGAAAGTTTAGGCCTTATTTCAAAATAAAGTATAAAATTTAAAGCATTAGCCGAATGGTAGGCCCAATTTTATGTTTAATTGCCTTCGTTCTATTCTGTTAAAAGTTCTACCAAATTAAACTACATTCTTGTGTTTGTGTTTTGTTTTTTAACGTCGGCCTATTTCCGCGACTATGGCAAATCACCGACGCCAGGGAGCAGTTTCACCCCATTATCTTGGAAATTTTGCCGAACTCCTACCTTTCTGTAAGGAGGGTATACTTTTGCGAATTTTCGTAGAAAAATTAGTTATTGAGAAGCCCGCGACTAAAGAAATTTTAAAATATTTCTTCAAAGGAGTGTGAACTGGTTAATTTCAGTTTTTACATGTTTACATATACAGGTTTCCCAAAAGTCGCAAATAAAAAACGTCACACGAAGATAGACGAGCACAAGCGCTTTCAGAAAAACCCTTTATGATCTTATCAAAAAGTTTACGGTTTTCAAGATATTGACAGTTTTGTGAAAAAAAAGTCAACTTTTAAGGTATTTTGCCCCCTTACCTCCCCCCCTCAAACCCCCTTCCCCACATGCTGAAAAAACATTTCCGGAATGTGATTTTTGTGCATGTTAATCCTCAATAATGGCGTTATCGAATCAATCTGAAATATTTTGTGACATTATTTAGAAAATCTGAAGAAAAAATTTAAAATAGAAGTTTTCTTCCCCAATCTTTTTAGTGAATTTTCTTCAAAAAAATTACTAATGAGGAGATCTCGACTTGAATTTTGAAAAATTTTCTTCAAATGAGATCTAATTAGGTCCCCCAGAACACATATCCGGGGTCAGTTTCGATTTTTATATGTATATATATATATATATATATATATATATATATATATATATATATATATATATATATATATATATATATATATATATATATATATATATATATGTATGTATGTATGTAACACACCGATAACTCAAAAAATAATGGGCTGATTTTGACTAAATTTGGTGAATACCTTTCTTTTGCAAGTGGCTTGGATAAGCTCGTTATCCAGGAAAATCGGCCATGGTTTTCCCGGAAAATTTTGTGTTTTCTTTCGAAAAAAATTTATATCTCCGGAAATAACAAAGTAAGGGCAATTAAATCGTACACGTGTTTGTATTATAAATAGCGAACCATGTACTAAAATTTAGGTTTCTAAGTTTAAAGATAAAAAAGTGACAGGCAGTTAAAATTTTTTTTTTGGAGTTTTCTTCGGAACGTCAAACTCGCAATTTTAAACGTCAAAATTAGCAATGTTTAGGCAAAGAACGTGAAACAAATACGGTACAGGGGTTTATATCGCTAGAGGTAAATTACCTACCAAAATTTAGCTCTGTAGGTCAAAAGACAAAAAAGTTACAGGCATTTAAAGAAAATTAAATTGAGGTTTCCCTCAAAACGTCAAAGTCGCGATTTAAAACGTCAAAATTGGCAACATTTAGGCAAAGAACTTGAATCTAATACGGGTTATGGAAAGAAAATATCTCAAGAAGAATGTTTTACAAACCCTGAAGTCTTAGTTTCAATCATCATTGTCCTTCATTTTACTAAAATGTTTCCAGAAAATTCGTTTCAAATAGACCCTTTCTCTGATACTTGGCAGTAGCCTTAGCTATAGAGTGTATCGTTTAATGGTATATAATTTTTGTCATTTTGCCTAAAAAATCAATAAAGCTCAATATATCCGTTATTATACAAGATATGAAAAAATTGTATACGTTAATTATAGGGTGTCTTGAGCTACATCTTAAAAAATTATTACTACAATCACAGGCTGGCCCATAAGTCGTTGGTGATACAATACAAACACGCCTTATTGCATTTTTGCATTTTCCATCGAAATATAATGCATGTTTGTTGAAAGTTTGTTGTTGCTGGATGCAGCAAGTGCGTTATGGTAGCGTATTTTGATTAAATGCTTCATATTTGAAAAGCTCAATTTGCTATTAATCTATAAGGTTAACCAAGAAACGGTTTTTTTCAGGAACACCTTAAGTTTACTTTCGGAAATTTTTGTAATTTTCAAACAATAAAGTTATTTTGATGAAACATGGCACATTGTTTTTACTATATAGGTTATACTGGTAACCTAATTTGATGCCTGCTTCCTTAAAAAAACATATTTGCTATTAAAAACATTTTTATGAAAATTCACTACCATAACGCACTTGCTGCGTCCAGAATTTTTCAATTAGGAATGAGTCTCCGTACTGAAAAAAAATTTAGTAAAATTCACTGGCTCATAGTTACAAAAACTTTCCTGTTTTATGGAGATTCTAAAATCGCAAAAAACATTATCATAATCTATAAAAATATTTTACTGTCCACGATTTCTTAAGAAAATTCACAAATGAAGAGAACCCGACTTTTGAATTTTAAAAAAAATTCTTCAAATGAGCGGAACTAAAACCCACATCCAGGGTCAGTTTCATATATCTGTGTGTGTATGTCACACCGATAACTCAAAAAATAATAAGCCGATTTTGATCAAATTTTCTGAGTCCCTTTCTTTTGCAAGTGGCTTAAATAAGATCGTTAGCCAGGAAAATCGGCCTAAGTTTTCCCGGAGAATATTGGGTTTTCTTTCGGAAAAAACAAAGTAAGAGCAACCAAATTTGGTACGCATATTTGTATTATAAAGAGTGAACCAGGTACCAAAATTAAGCCCTGTAAGTTCATAGACAAAAAGTTAGGACCATTTAAAGAAAAGCAAATTGGGGTTTTCCTCAAAACGTCAAAGTCGCTATTTGAAACGTCAAGACTGGTAACATTTAGGCCTAACTTGCAGGTGTGCGGACTTTTATTGCTACGACCATTTTGTTCATAGATTCACATATAACTTTTTATTGGCTTTCATTACCTGTTTCATTCATGATTTTTTTAGAAAAATATTTTAGTGGAAATTTTCTACTGCATCAGGAAATTTTCACTAACAATTTAGTAGATAAAAATGCGATCAGCGATACTGTTATTCGGTTCTGGTCATATGTATCTAGATGTTGCCGGATTCTATTTTAAAATGTAAATGCAAATCATTTCATTGGTGTGTTAGTATAGGTAATATTCAAAAAGTCGATAATCACATGCCTCTTTAAGCTTGTAAAAACACTAAAGCGATATTACAAACTGTTAATTATCTACCTTAAGGCGGTAAATAATTAAATTTGCATTTTCTTCATCGTAGGATTTTAAGACGTACCTACTAAGAGAAAACCGGTAAAATAATGTAAAAGTCATTGCATACCCAGCATTTTAACATATTACCATAAATTTATATATGATTTCCAAAAGAATATCCACCTAATTAATTACTCACAGTTATAATTCTTATCATAAACAAATTGATAGTCGAGAAAATACCCAACACATTTAGTAAAACCGTGAAAAATCTAGATAAATCTTACACTATCAGTATAAACTAGATAGAACCAAACCGCACGCACGCAAGTCTTGTGCCTCTAACTTCTACGCCTGGTAAAATACCACAAGAATAATTAAACTGTTTGATCGGGATCAATTAGAAATGTCACTTAACTGTGTTTAGGAAGCAGTGCTATTCTGGGATCGCAATTAAATTTAAAGATTACTATCTTCATCTGGCTGAGGTGACTAATTATTATTCTGTTAAAAATACAAAGGGATCCAAAAAATGTCGGATCAACAATCCAAAAGTACGTTTTAATAGCAGTACTAATTTTCACCAATAACAAACGAGACAAAGTATGAGACGGCATTGCAATTCCCTCATTAAACCAATTTTGTCAAAAAGATTTTTAGTCTTATTATGTTTTACCTACATATGTGTAGAATCCAGAAACGAAAATTTTTGGAAGAAGACAGAATATATATATATATATATATATATATATATATATATATATATATATATATATATATATATATATATATATATATATATATATATATATATATATATAAGGCATAGAAAGTAGACACAGAAAAAAATAAAATACGTAGGTATTTATTACAAAGACGTGAAGAATATAAAAAATTTCGGGACGCAGCAAGTCCGTTATAGTAGCGAATTTTCATAAGAATTGTACACTATTATTATTCGGCATATTAGTAAACTTAATACCTTAAACATACACAGACCTTAAAGATCGATTTTAGAGGTCCTAGTACGCGTATATTTGAAGAATTTTTTCGAAAGTGTTACCATCGATAGCTCTCCATTACCAAAAAATATTGCGTTCTAACTCCCTTTGAGAAAATGCCCAAAACTCAATTTTCTATTAAGCTAAAGAACTAAACTTTGCTATATCTGTAGATAAAGTCTCTTTAATAGGAACTTGTATTACAAATTTCATAAAAGTTATACAGAAGATTTCCAGAAGGAAACTTAATTCATATTTAGAAAAGTAAAGTATCTGCTAAATTATAAACGTAGCAGTTATTTTCCTTATTAATCGCCAGTATGATTTAGTTTTAGTCAACCTAATCAAACCGGGTTTTTCACTATTAACAATAACAAAATCATAATTTCAGACTCAAAGGTGAAAAACTTATTTAGACGTTTTAAACAAAAATGAGAGCTTGTTCAAAACGTATGAAATCTGTGCACTTGTTTCTCCAAATGTCAAAATAAAACATAAAAAAACATACATTTATCGAGCTGGATTCGATCGCGTAACCTTCTGCTTATGAGGCAAGCGCGACGCCTCTCAGAGACTTAGGCTTACATAAACTGACGTTTTGTTTACATGATACATTAGATCGGCTTCGTGCAGGGGATATTATATGCAAAGTATACGTTGCAATTAATTACAGAATTAGAAGAATTACCATTGAAACATATCCCACGGCTGTTTCGGTCCTATATGACGTCTTATGTTTAAGTTTAAAGATAAATGAAACTATTGTAGGATCACTTTTATAGAGACTTGGCTTGATTTTGTTTACATTTCTACTATATTATGCGATAGCATAATATATCTATTCTGCGCTAAAACTGTATTTGAGGCAGTTCATAAAGCTACAAATATAGTGTCTTTTAATAATTGATTGAATCTCCCAGTTAAATAACAATCACTTGGCAAATTTTTTATTTCATGTCGTCTGTCATTTTCCATAATGGCGGCCGTGATATCACGATTGTTGGTTCGTGTAGTATGTTTTATGCCTGGTATATATTTAGTTTGGTTACCGTTGATGTATGGTTTATACCTGTTGTATAAATCAATCTACGCGTGGCAGTTAACTATTCTGTCTGTCAGGCATTGGACTTTAACCACTCTCAACGCATGTCTTTGGGATTTTATTTTTAATTTACACTCTAAATATTGTGTACCAAATTACTTAAAATTCACAACATAGGTTTATTTGCACTATTTGTAGCCACATGTTCCAGTTACTCTGAAACTTACAAAAATATAGCGTTTTTAAAAAGTTTTCCCCGATTTTCCACCGGAAAAACTTGAACGTAAATGCTGATTAACGAACTCGACCTCGGCTTTTGCCCAAATAAGATTTTTTCCAAGTTTGATTGAAATCAGTTTAGTATTTTTTGAGTTATCGCTCGGATACATACACACACACACACACACACACATATATATATATATATATATATATATATATATATATATATATATATATATATATATATATATATATATATAAACATATGAAGATTTTAACGAACCTTGGTTTTGGCTTCTAGAGACCCAAATTCGCGCTCATCTGAGGAAATTTTTTCAAAAGCTTTTCATCGTGACCTCTCTATTAGCAAATTTTTCTTAATGAAAATTCACTAAAAGATGTCATATCAAACTGAAGCAGTATTATAATTTAAATATAAAGAGGGCAACTTACTAGGAAACGAAAAACTCATATGCAGAAGGTGGAAAGAACATTTTGAGGAATTGCTAAATACTGAAGATAAGGAAAACTAAAAGACTGCCATGAAGAGGTACCTGAAGAATAAGATACAGAACAGCCAGCGAAGCAGGAATTAGAGAAAATTTTGCAAACAATGAAAAACAATAAAGTGGAAATGGCATCCCACCTTATAAAGACAAATCGTTGTAGAAACGCATTCGAGCCTGTGTCTTGCGCAATTGCCAGAATTTTTCGCAAAGGTAGTGTATAATAACACATTGTATTCGCCTGATTTGGCACCATGTGGTTGTTTTCTATTCCCAGAGGGAAAAATGATGCTTCGGTGGCGGCTATCAAAGTGGCTTAAGCGACTCAGCTGAAGAGCCTGACTTCATAAGACTTTAAAATATGGTTTAAACAGTGAAACCAGAGTAAATGCATGTCATGAATAGGATAATATTTAGTTATCTGATTAATTGTGCAATAAAATTTTTATAGAAATTTTATCCGTATTTTTGGACCAAACCACGTAAAGGCCAGAGGGGCTCTAAAAATGTACGTTAAATGTAAATAACAATATGTTCTTTGTCATTTATTTATTTATTTTCGCAGCTAGAATTTTATTCATTTTAGACCCAACTACACATTGTTCCAAGAGCGTAGATAGGGGCGGAGGGGGGTAGATGGGGTAATTACCGCTCCCATGAATAAAAATATAATTGAAAAAATAATTTGTCATAAGAGCACTTTTTTTCTTTAACGTTGGTCAATTTCCGGGACTATGGCCAATCGCCGACGTTGGTGAGCAGTTTCACCTCACTATCCTGGAAATTTTGCCGAACTCCTGCCTTTCTGTAAGGAGAGTAGGTATATTTACCGTGCCCAACATCCCACGGACACGAGACCGACGCCTTTATGGCCTTTCCGAAGGGCGGGACGTGCAGACATTCAAATCGCTCAGATACAATGCTATAACCTCGGTTGATGTTAATTGCACAGTATGTACTGAAAATGTGAAAGGGGAATTCTGAGAATCGAACCCAGTACCCTTCGGTTCAGAGGCACACGCTCTTAACATTGAATCACAAAGGCTCTTAGTGCAGATCTCGTGTAGCCAATTATTACAGTCTAAACAACAAATCCAATCCTCTGACTTCGACCGTCGTAAAAATAGAATAAGAAACGTGTTTAAAAAAAGAAAGAAACATAAAACAAAAAACTGTCAACTGTGCTGGAATAGAACGAACGAAGCTCCCGTTCTTCAATTCTGATAATTGGGAATCTGGGACTCATTGAGTTTGAGCTCCGAAAAATACGATTTCAATTTATTTTCGACATGATAACATGCCGCTCGCCCCTGGCAGGTGAAACATATACAACAATGAATCACGTTCTCAGTGCTCTGCCCGGAGATTTCCGGTAATATTTTCAACTCCCTAAAAGACATCTTTTGGTTTACGTTCAGTTTTTATCTGTTTACATATATACAGGCTGACGCATTTCTACGGTAAAGCTCAATATAATTATTATTATGCAAGAGACGAGAAAAAATTGTATAAGTTAATTATAGGGTATCTTGGGCTACATCTTATAAAATTATTTTGATAATCACAGGTTGGCCCATAAGTCGTTGGTGATACCTAAAATTTTTTTCAAACATCCCTTATATTATTGTATTTTTGCATGCTTATCGAAATATGATGCATGTTTGTAAGAAAAAAATCGAGACGCAGTAAGTGCGTTTTGGTAGCGAATTTTCATTAAATGCCTCAAATTGCAATAACTCTATTTGCTATTAACCTGAGGTTCGTTGACTAGGAAACCAGTTGTCTCCGAAACAATTTAAGTTTATTTTCGGAAAATTTTTGTACATTTTCAAACAATAAGTTATTTTGATAAAATATGATACATTGTTTCTACTATATACGTTATACCGGTAACTAGATTGATGGTTGCATTAGAGAGACATATTTTCTAAAAAATATTTTTATGAAAAACACTTACATAACGCAATTTCTGCGTCCAGAATTTTTTAATATTCATTTTTAATAACAATGTTAGACTTTTTTCCAGAAAACACTAAAAATAGGTGCGTAGTTTCAGTTTTCGGACCTGTTTCAATATTTGACTTTCAATATTATTTTTATTAGGCAAAGCTAATAGCTTACCCACGCTCCAATTGACACTTGGTATATATTTTCGTTGATATTCCCATCTAATGATGAATTTGCAAAAATTTGCAGTCCTAAGTAACAATCTAATTGGTTTTAATTAAAGATAATGTCGACGACAATATTAATGGAGGTTATATTAATATGTTCTTGTCTGTAATTGCCAACATTTTCATAAATATCAACTGAAAATAAATACTTTTCATCTTTAGCGACATAATAATAGTAGAAAAACACATGAGCCCAACAAAGTCACGCATTTTATTTCACATGACTGATTAATTAAAAAAGTCAAATCATTAATAAGCTATCAATGCTAAATTCTTTTTTGGGAAAGCGTAGTATATCTAAGGTATATGCAAAAAAAAATAACAGCAAAAGTATTAAAATTATCGATACAGGTATATACTTTTTTAACGTTGGTATATTTCTGCGACTATGCCAGGAGCAGTTTCACTTCGCTCTCCTGAAAATGTTGCGGAATCCCTCCCATTCTGTAAGGATGGTAAGAATGTGTAACGTGCTTATAATCGCATGGTACACGGGACCGACGACTTAACGCCCTCTCCGAAGGCCGCAGCGTACAGACGGTCAAATCCGTTGATGTTAATTTACCGTACGTTATGCACTTCGAGAACCCAAATCACCACAACACATTTTTTAAAGACCTAACGATCGTTTCACTAACAAAGAGGATGAAAAATTAATCGAATTAATTTTCCATCCTCTGATGACGCACTATCGCCAGCGCTTTAAAAAACGTGTGGTGGTGATTTGAGATCTCCAAGTGTACTTATCAGTGCTAACCCCTCCCCCTTCCCCCCGTAGGCGGATGACTGGGTTGAAAATATCGCAAAACGTTTTCTCCTCGAAATAAGAATTGACGTGGCGAGGAATTTTTTTTTTAATAACAGCAAAGATGAAAAGTCGGGTCTGTTTTTTCGTTTTCTATGCTCCCCCCCCCCTCTCTCTCTCTCTCTCTCTCTCTCTCTATATATATATATATATATATATATATATATATATATATATATATATATATATATATATATATATATATATATATATATATATATATATATATATATATATATATGAGACATACTTCGTTCTCGGGTTGAACCGCGTCCAGAATTTATTAAAACTCGACGTTTCGGCGCCTGTATTGGAGTCATTTTCAAGAGGTAAAGAAATATGTAGTGCATGCACTCTAAGGCCTCAACCTGCCTACTCCTTAGAGCGGTGGACAAAGGTGGGTTGGATTGTTGTAGCTCGATTACGGGGCCTCAATCTGCCTACTCTCCAAGTCTCACCGAGGGTCGGCTCTAAGGACTGAGTGTGTTCAACTCTAGGCCTAAGAGAGATATGGCAGTTCGTTGCAAGTCTTATATTGCACGTATCGTTTCGTCTACCTGCCTCGTTATCAGTGTAATGAGTTGGGTCACGGTCAATTAAGTCAGGGGCTTTCGTCACGGTACGTAAAGGATTAAGAGGATTGCAGGTATTTGTTGAGTCAGGTAATGGGTAAATAATATTTTCTATTGAATTTATTGTCTTTGTGTGTGTGTTTGTAATGAAGATATAATAGGTTTCCAAGTAATCGGAGAAGGAAGACCACCATCTCACCTATTTCAACAATCGGGACGTTTTTCGATCTGGATTGCTTCGCAGATAACTCTGGTTTTGAAGTTGTAAACCGGGGCTATTGTTTTGGCATTGCCGAAGTCTATTTTATGTCCTGTATGAATATGATGCATGACCAACGCCGATGAGGGGTCGGTTTTTCTAACTGCGAGGGTGTGTTCATATATTATATTGTGGAAGCGTCTATTTGATTGTTCTACATAAGTTCGAGAACAGTCGGAACTAGGAATTTCGTAAACTCTGTTGGATTCCTTTGGAATCGTATCCTTGGGGGTTTTTATCAGATTTGACAGTTTTTGCTCCGTTGTAAATATGGTTTTGATATTATGGGTTCTAAAAAACCGGCTGATTTTGTCAATTGTAAAAACGCTGTGTGTTGTTGTGTGGACTCTGTATGTTCTTGTTGTGGCGTAGTGGTTTGTTGTGCGTTTCTAATGTTTCGTAGTATGTGATTATGTGATTGTTGTCGTATTTGTTTTCTAGTAATGTCTGTCTTTAAAAGTTTAATTCTGTCTGTTTATTGTTGTTGTCCCTCAGACTAACGGACAACAACAATAAACATACGCAATCAAACTTTTTAAGACAGACATTGCTAGAAACGGATACAACAACCCGAGAACCAAGTATATCTCACATTAAAGATCGCGGAAATCTTTCCGAACACACACACACACACACATAATATATATATATATATATATATATATATATATATATATATATATATATATATATATATATAAACATATCCAGTCTAAAAATGACCTCGCTGATGGCTAAGTGAAGATTGGAACCTAAAAAAACCTGACGATCGTCTATTATTCAGCCACTGGTGACGCTAACTTGGTTGGTGAAGTGATTGCCTGCACCATCTTCTAGAGCGTGTAGATAAATACATTTACACGTGTGTTAAAGGATTTCTTATGCACTATGACAAATTATTGGGGTTGGATTCGACGTTGTCGAATGCCGAATATCTATTTTGGTCGATGTGTGCTGATTGTGGTCTAATACAAGGCGTAGATAGGGTTTTTTCTTAGGGAGGGTATTCCAAAAATACAAAGGTAAACAAAATTACAAATACGAAGGCTAAAAAATGTATTGTTATAAAATAATTGAACAAAAAATTGCAAAAATATTAATAGAAAAACAAAGCTAAATATTTCCCACATTATAAAACAAAAGTCTGGACGCAGCAAGTGTGTTATGGTAGCGAATTTTCATGGAAATGATTTGCACCAAACATTTTTAGTGAATTTTCTTAAAAAAAATTCACTAATGAGGAGATCCCGACTTTTGAATTTTGAAAAAATTTCTTCAAATGAGCGCTAATTAGGCCCCCCAGAACACATTTCCGGGGTCAGTTAAAATTTTTATATGTTTATATATATATATATATATATATATATATATATATATATATATATATATATATATATATATATATATATATATATATATATATATATATATATATATATGTATCACACCGATAACTCAAAAAACAATGGGCCGATTTTGATTAAATTTGGTGAATACCTTCCTTTTGCAAATGGCTTGGATAAGTTCGTTAGCCAGAAAAATCGGTCCAGGTTTTCCCGAAAAATTTTGTGTTTTCTTTCAAAAAAAAATTATATCTCCGGAATTAACAAAGTAAGGGCAACCAAATTTGGTACGCGGGTTTACATCCTTATAGGTAAGCTACATACCAAAATTTAGCTCTGTATGTCAAAAGACAAAAAGGTTATAGGCATTTAAAGAAACATAAATTGAGGTTTTTCACAAAACGTCAAAGTTGCGATTTAAATGTCAAAATTGGCAACATTTAGGAAAATAACTTGAATCTAATACGGGCTATGGAAATAAAGTGTCTCAAGAAGAATGTTTTACAAACCCTGAAGTCTTAGTTTCAACCATCATTGTCCTTCATTTTAATAAAATGTTTCCAGAAAATTCATTTCAAATAGAACCTTTCTCTGACGCTTGGCAGTAGTCTTAGCTATAGAGTTTATCGTTTAATAGTATATAATTGTTGTAGAATTTTCGTAAAAAAATCAATTAAGCTCAATATATCTTTTATTATACAAGATATGAAAAAAAAATGTATATATTAAATATAGGGTGTCTTGAGCTACATCTTAAAAAATTATTTCTACAATCACAGGGTGGCCCATAAGTCGTTGGTGATACAAATTTTCTTTTTTTTTTAATCAAACACGCCTTATGTTATTGCATTTTCCATCGAAATATAATGCATGTTTGTAAGAAAAAAATTCTGGACGCAGTAAGTGCGTTATGGTAGCGAATTTTGATCAAATTCTTAATATTTGAATAGCTCAATTTGCTATTAACCTATAAGGTTGACCAAGAACCGAATTTTTTCGGGAACACTTTATGTTTACTTTCGGAAATTTTTGTACATTTTCAAACAATAAAGTTATTTTGATGAAACATGGCACATTGTTTTTACTATATAGGTTATACTGGTAACCAAATTTGATGCCTGCTTTCTTAAAAAAACACACATTATTGCTATTAAAAAATAGTTTTATGAAAATTCACTACCATAACGCACTTGCTGCGTCCAGAGTTTTTATTAAATGCTTATATCTTTTTTCTTTGAAACATATAGATCTGTTTTGAATATAGTTTAATTTTTATAACATAAACCTACATTACAAATTTGGTTACCATAGGTCTGTTATTTTCGGAAAAAAAATGTTTGAAAGAAAACTCAAAATTTTTTCGGAAAACCTGATCCAATTTTTCTAGATAACGAACTTATTCAATCCACTTACAAAAGGAAGGTACCTGCCAAATTTCATCAAAATCGGACCATTGGTTTTTGAGTTATCGTGTGAATCTTTTCTTCGGGAATTCACTAAAAACAATTAAAAAATCAAACTCGAAATACAAGGTTCTGTTTTTGTTTGCTTACCAAATAGCTCCAAAATCTTTTTGTCATTTGTAGGAATGCCCTGATCCTCATGCATGAAGGCTAGTGTATCTAACCTCTGTTGTCTCATTGTTAAGCTGAACCAAATTCTAAACGTTCTTAACTCAGAAAAACACTTTTCTGCAGATTCCACACTAGCAGGCAAAATACTTCTTTAACAGATAATTTGAGAGTTTCAACAACTTCAACAAGCACCTGGAGAACTGTTGTTCTATTTTGTAACACAAAAATTCAGCTGTACCTAAATCCGAATTCAACGTTACTCGTAAAAAATCTGGACTCTTATTATTATTTTCCTATGCCAGCAAATATTTTGATACATTTTCTTCTGATGATGAAATGTCGTAATTTTTTGTATTATAACTGTGGGCAAAAAATGTTTTAGAATTAAAGTAAAACTTGAGATCTTCCATGATGTTCTTTAATAGAGAAACGAATTCGACGGTGTCATAATATCTCTGGGGGGTTTCCCTTTGAACGTTAGTATGGTTGAAACCTTAGTAAGACGTCTCTGTCTATAGTCTTCATACGAGTAATCCTTATGGAAATATTTATCTCATTGCCCAGTTTGTCAGTTTCTTCATACAATCTCGTGAAGCATCTATCTGCGCTCACACTTCTTTCTTCTAGCAGATCTAAAAGACAACGAACTGATTTCTCAGCATATTTTCTTTTAAAAGTTTAAAAAACGTGCTAAAATACAGGTCCAAGAAGCATACTAACAAAAAAAATTCACGAGTTTTACTTAAAACGAGATTTTCTCATTTTTTAACAAAAAAAATTCCGACCAAGAATTTTTTCTCCTTCGGTCTTAGGGGGGGGGGGTAATTACCCCAATTACCCCTCCCTTATCTACGCCCTTGGTCTAATACCATACCTATAATCTAGCTTCAATACATTTTTATATAAATATAAATGGTGAAAAACATTTCAAATAAATGTATAGACTTTTCTTGGTAACGAAAGAAAATAGATTCACAAATTTGACCGCTTAGCTTCTCACGGGTAATGTGATTTTCAACAAATGAGTATTGTTGTCTTAGTGAATTTTCGTAAAAAAAATCACTAAGGTAGATTGCGACTTTTGAATTTTGAAAAAAAAATTCTCATGAGGACTGTATACATATATATATATATATATATATATATATATATATATATATATATATATATATATATATATATATATATATATATATATATATATATATATATATAGATAACTCAAGATTTGCTGAGTGTGTTCCTTTTGCAAGTGGCTTAGATAAGTTCGTTATCCAGGAAAGTTTGGAGCAGTTGTCTTGAAAAATTTTACGTTTTCTTTCGGAAAAAATTATACACCAAAATTATATTTGTAAAAGTATAGGAATTTGAAAAAAAATTGGGTGTCACTGATGAGCAGAGAAACGCACGAATCGAAAATATTTTGTATGGATAACAAAATCTGTTGTATACTACAGACAAAGATTAAGTTTTTTGACACAAAAAGGCTAAAAAATACCAGAAAAATTACTTTGAAATTTGTATAATTTTTCTTCTTAAACCGTCACAGTTACGATTTAAAACGTCAAAATTGACAATTTTTAGGCAAAGAACCTGAAACGAATACGGGTTATGTAGAAAAAATATCGTATGTTTTACAAAACCTTAAGTTGCAGTTTCAACCGTCATTGTCCTTCATTTTCCATGCCTCTCGCAGTTGTTGGGAACTCTTGATATACTATCCCCGGAAGAAAAAGTTGAATGGCGCTAGATCGGGCGGATCTTGCTTGCCACCGAATGTTATCTCATTGACTAATCCATTGGTTTTCTAGTCAAGAGTTTAAATATTGCTTAAGTTTCGTTGAAAATGTGCCTGAGCACCATATGACTGAATGTACATTAATCGACGTGTTTCATGATCGACAACTTCCATTAAATAGGGTAAATCATCCTCTAGAAATCTGCCGTAGCGTTCCTGATTAAGTCGATCTTCAAAAAAATTGCCCGGAAAATCTCGTCCGATTTTCCTGGCTAATGAACTTATCCAAGCCACTTACAAGAGGAAGGTACACGCCAAATTCTATTAAAATCGGCTCATTATTTTTTTAGTTATCGGTGTGATACATACATACATATATACATACATACATACATACATATATATATATATATATATATATATATATATATATATATATATATATATATATATATATATATATATATATATATATATATATATATATATATAAATTGAAACTGACCTCGGAGATGTGAGTTCTAGGGGTCCTAGTTCGCGCTCATTTGCAAACATTTTTTCAAGATTCAAAAGTCGGGATCTCCCCATTTACTGACTTTTTTCTAACTCAAAATAACTCAAAAACGATGAATAATATATATTTTTTTCCTAACAAACATGCACTATAATGCAATGGAAAATGCAAACATGCAATAACATAAGGGGTGTTCTATTACAAAAAGAAAGTGTGTATGACCAACGACTTATGGGCCATCCTGCGATTATCAAAATAATTTTATAAGATGCAGCTCAAAACACCCTATAATTAACGAATACAATTTTAGCTCGTATCTTGTATATAAACAAAAATATTTAGTTTTATCGTCGAAATGCGTTACCCTATATATCTGTAAACAGACAAAAACTGACACTTACGCCGTATTGGGTTTTAGGGGCTCTAGTTCGCGCTCGTTTGAAGAAATCTTTTAAAATTCATGTCTACGAAAATTTGCTTAATTATAGACTATTAAACCATAACCTCTATAGCTGAAACTACTACCAAAGCATTAGAAAGAGGGTCTATTTGAAATGGATTTTCCGATAATATTTTAGTAAAATAAAGGACAATGATGGTTGAAGCTGAAACTGAAGGCTTTGTAAAACACACTTATTACGACATTTCTTCTATACGATCCATATTTGTTTCAGATTATTTGTCTGAAAATTGAAAATGATAAAATTTTCAAAACAGTTTTTCTGCTTCTTCTTGACCTTTTTGCGTCAAGAAAATTTAACCGTTGTATGTAATATTCAATTGGTTTTGTTAACTACACCAAATATTTTGTTTTTGTGCTTTCCTTTGATCACTAGTGGCACCGATCTTTTTTCTTCAAATGCCAATAACGTTTTTTACTTCTAACGTAGCGATCTGAATTTCGGCATGTAGCGTAGGTTTGCTAGTATAAACGTATGTGATAAATTTTATTGTCGTAGCGTTGTTATTTTCGGAGATACAAAAAATTTCCGAAAGAAAACCTAAAATTTTCCCGGAAAAACTAGCCCAGTTTTCCTGGATAACGAACTTATCGAAGCCACTTACAAAGGGAAGGTACCCACCAAATTTCATCAGAATCGGCGCATTATTTTTTGAGTTATTCGTGTGATATATATATATATATATATATATATATATATATATATATATATATATATATATATATATATATATATATATATATATATATATATATATATATATATATATATATATATATATATATATATATATATATATATATATATATATATATATATATATATATATATATATATATATATATATATATATATATATATATATAAATATATACGTAAACGCAGATCTCCTCATTTGTGAATTTTTCGTTTTACGAAAACTTCGCTAATATATTTATAATAACTCGAGTCCTATTGCACTCCAAATGAATGACTAATATTTTTTTCTAATTGTATTCTATTTCCTTGAATAGAGTATGATTGTTTCTTTAATAAAAACTGGTATTTGCTCATCATAAAACTTAAAAATCACCAATTAGAAGATGTATACCGATATCCGTTAATACCCCCACCAATCGGTTTCAGTCGTTAATTTGAAATTACTACTTATTAGTTCACAAACCGTATACCATTTTCAGTGCAGTTGACCAACTATTCTTACATATACAGTGCGATTTGTTTGTTTACAAGATTTTATAGTGATTTATTCGAATGAAATACAGAAGTCGAGCTAATCGACAACTCATACAAATTCAATTCAGGACTTTTTTAAGAAGACGGCGATAAGTGAGGAAAATATTTTTGAATATTTTTTCGAAGGTTGTGATAGTTTTATGTAAGTTTACTTTGATTTTTTGACAGTGGCAATAGACACTCAAAACAATGTCGTATTTTATTCTAAGGTAAACAAATTTAGGAAATTTTAAAATTATAATAATAATATTGAAAATTTTAAGTAGTAAAATTCGGTCACAGTAGCAAATTTTATTTAAGTGCTTCAGATTTTAAATACTCAATTCGCCATTAATCTAGAATGTTTAATTTTGGTATATAGTATTAAAGTATCTATCAGGACAATATGTATGCCAAATTTCAGCTAAATAGCTTTATTAGCGAATTTTTCGTAAAATCAAAAATTCACTAATGAGGAGATCTGGGTATATATATATATATATATATATATATATATATATATATATATATATATATATATATATATATATATATATACACATATATATATATATATATATATATATATATATATATATATATATATATATATATATATATCGTACCGATAACTCAAAAAATAATAGGCCAATCTTGATGAAATTTGGTACGTACATTCCTTCTGTAAGTGGCTTGGATAAGTTCGTTATCCAGCAAAATCGGACCAGTTTTACCGAAAAAATGTTGGGTTTCCTTTCGGAAAATTTTTGTATCTGCGAAAATAACAGAGCTATGACAATCAAGGTAGGTAGGTACGTTTCTACTATCAAATTACACGCCGAAATTCAGATCTCTAAGTTAAACGAAAAAAGGTATGGGCAGTTAAAAAAATGGGTGCCACTCGTGATCCGAGGAAAGCACAAGAACAAAATATTTTGTGTGATGAATAAAAACAATTGAATATTACATACAACGGTTAAGTTTTCTTGGCGCAAAAAGGCCAAGAAGTAGCAGAAAAAATATTTAGAAAATTTTATAATTTTTCTTCTTAAAACGTCAAAGTTGCGATTTGAAACGTCAAACTTTGCCATTTCAGACAACGAATTTGAAACAAATACGGACTATGTAGAAGAAATCTCGTACTAAGTGTGTTTTACAAAGCCCTAAGTTTCAGCTTCAACCATCATTGTTCTTCATTTTACTAAAATATTTTCGGAAAAACCATTCTTTCTTATAATTTGGCGGTAGGTTCAGCTATAGAGTTTGTGGTTTAATAGTCTATATTTTAGCAAATTTTCGTAGAAAAGATTCGATATTGAGAACACCGCGACTTATGAATTTTAAAAAGATTTCTTCAAATGAGCGCGAACTAGAACCCCTAAAACCCATATACGGGGTCAGTTTCAGTGTTTGTTTGTTTACACATATACAGGGTGGCGCATTTTTACGGTAAAGCTCAATATATCCGTTATTATACAAGATATGGGAAAAATATATACGTTAATTATAGGGTGTCTCGAGCTGCATCTTATAAATATATTTTGACAATCACAGGATGGCCCATAATTCGTTGGTGATATACACCTTCTTTTTTTAGTAGAACAGCCCTAATGTTAATGCATTTTTGAATTTTTCATCAAATTATAATGCATGCTTATAAGAAAAAAATAAATGATATCGTTCATCGTTTTTGAGTTATTTCAATTGTTTTGCAACTTTTCACGTTTTTGGTACAAATCACAAACACATGTCACAAATTTCGATATGGCGTTTTTACCAATAGATAGCGGAGCCCCATGAAATGACGCATGCAGAGAGCTTTTTCCTGGTATTACTCGTCGAAAAAATCGGGCTGCCATATACACGTACTCTTAAATAGTGACTGAATATGAAAAAATGTTTTTAGTGTTTCCATAGAAATGATTTTTTGTAAAATTTCTGTGAGATGTTGGTAATTAAGAATAAATGTTTGGTAAGTTTTTGTAAAAAGAAGTTGTCCAAGTTTTGTGAAAAATATAATTTGGTGTAACATGACGGAAGGCAATTTCTGTAAAAAAAATCGTAAATTTTTGTAAGAGAAATTTTGCAAAATTTCATATTTTTTTTTAAATTTTGGTCTTAAAGCTGTTTTAATAATTATATCTTGGCAGGTGTGTCAATAGCTTGAAGAGGCACGTTGGCTAGGAAAACCGGATCAGTTTTTTCTAGAAGTTTTCAAGTTTATTTTCCAAAAATTTTTTAACTTTTTGAAATAACAAAGCTTTTTAATGAAATATGGTACATTGTTACTACTATATTGCGTATGTCATTCTCTCTTTCTCGCGCTCTCTCTGTTTCTCTCTCTCTCTCTCAAACGTGTTTGTATCAATTTATAGGAATGCATTTTATTTTCTTTTAGTATCCTGATAATCGATGAATGGCATCTAGTAGCTTTTTGATTAGGTGAACCGGTAGTATTTGGGTGGGTAAATACAGGGGTAGGGGGGGGGGAATTGGGAAAGGCACGATGTTGGCTTTCTGAATTATTTTTTCCAGAAATATGCTTAGAAGCTTCTATGTGTGGATAAACCTGAAGAGAAATGTTATATCGATATATAAGTCATAGCAAAATGATTCCCATTCTCTATAAAAGGGATTTTAGGATAAATGTGGAAGTTTAATAGAGAAAAGTCTGGACGAAACAAGTGCGTTGTGGTAGTGAATTTTCATAGAAATGATGTGGCACCACATATTTTTTAATAACTTTTTTCTCCTGTAACATAGAAATCTAAATTTTGGTATAAGTTTCCCTTTAATGTCATGAACTTGTGTACCATTACGATAGCTTTATTATTTCCGGAAATATAATTTTTTTCCGAAAGAAAACGCAAAATTTTCTGAGAAAACCTGGGCCAATTTTCTTGGCTAACAAACTTGTCAAAGCCACTTGCGAAAGGAATGTACTCACCAAATTTGATCAAAATCGGTCTATTATTTTTTAAGTTATTGGTGTGATACATACATACATATATATATATATATATATATATATATATATATATATATATATATATATATATATATATAAGGAGAAAGCTTAAGGGCAAGGCCGCAAAGAGACAACCGCATACACGTGTTTCAAGCTTATTAGCTATCATCAGTACGGTATAGCCAGGTGATGATGGGAACACTCTGGATGAAGAAGCAAAAATACACGGAGTCACAACAGGCAACCAGTGCACTTTTGCAGCAACATTCGGAAGACCCTCAATTCGAGGGCAATACCAAAATCGCCACGGAGGCAACGAAATCACCTGCGTGAGCATCCGGAGGCCAGGAGTCATACTATTTATAACATGATTTTTAACACGGCATTTCTGTATACTATACAAGGAGAAATGTTAAGGGCAAGGCCGCAAGGAGACTACAACCGCATACACGTGTTTCAGGCTTATTAGCTATCATCAGTACGGTGTAGCCAGGTGATGATGGGAACACTCTGGATGAAGAAACAAAAATACATGGAGTCACAACAGGCAACCAGTACACATTTGCAGCAACATTCGGAAGACCCTCAATTCGAGGGCAACAACCAAAATCGCCACGGAGGTAAAGAAATCACCTGCGTGAGCATCCGGAGTGTTACCATCATCACCTGGCTATACCGTATTGATGATAGCTAATAAGCTTGAAACACGTGTATGCGGTTGTCTCCTTGCGGCCTTGCCCTTAACCTTTCTCCTTGTATAGTATACAGAAATGCCGCGTTAAAAATCCTGTTATATATATATATATATATATATATATATATATATATATATATATATATATATATATATATATATATATATATATATATATATATATATATATATATATATATATATATATATATATATATATATATATATATATATATATATATATATATATATAACAACGTATAAAAATTGAAACTGACCCTGGATATGGGTTCTAGTGGTCCTAGTTAGCGCTTATTTGAAAAAAAATATTCAATATTCAAAATTGGGATCTCCCCATTAGTGAATTTTGTTTAAGAAAATTCACTAATAGGCGTTGAAAAATAATAAAGAATATATTGTGATTGTCAGTAAATGAGCTTGTTTTTGGATACATGATACCTGCAGCGGGTAAAACTGCAGCCAGTACACGAGGGGGCATTGAAAAGTACCTAGCCTATAATAGAAAACGCAACTTTTTAAAATGTAGTGAAGTGTCGAATAATATTGACTTACAACACTTTTCCATTATGGCTTTCAAAGTTTATTCTACCCATCTCGCAAAATCATATTCCAATCTAAATCTAAATTTTTTAAAACATCTATTTAAATTGGAGCACAATAATTTTGACATTGTCAGTTAACATAAATTAATATATGTATATATATATATATATATATATATATATATATATATATATATATATATATATATATATATATATATATATATACCCTTGTAATCACAAAACCACAGATGGCCATATATGTGATAAAGTTCAAATTTCAATAATCTGTTGAGAAAAGTTGTGAAAATCGAATCTTCGAAATTGTTACATCGTTGTCGAAAAAGTCTGTGGTTTTCATTTTAAAGAATACACCCTGTATAAAATATTATAATACTTAGTAAAATATATACATTGATATTTATGATCTCCAACGCAGAGGATGAAATTCATAACTTTAAATCAGATAATAACCCGCTTGAAATAAAAAGCTAAATAAAATATATCTTATAGGTAAGGCATGTATTTAGTTTGGCCATTAAGTTTGGAGTTAATAACCAGGCTTTAATTATGTGTATTAAAGAGTAATTCCTTTGTTAAATTATGCGTTTTGACATTGAAAAATTTGCTACTAGGTGATTTCATAATGAGACTATTAAAATGGAATAATACCTGGGAGTCTTTAAATATTTATCTTCACGCAAAATAATTTTGTAAGAAATTGAAATCAATTTAAAAGCTGATCTTTAATATCATTGTACTCAAAACTACGCATCTATTTTGTTTTAGTTTTCTAATTGAAATTGTAACTTTATTTCAAAGTAATCTAATAAATACTAGTGATAGACAGGTTGAAATGAAGTAAAAAAAAGTAGAATTTGGACATCTAAAGACAGCACGTGATGGTAATACAGCTTTGGATGTGTTACTTTCCTATCATATAGTTTACCATAATTTGAAGCGGTTACGTATAAGTATAATTTGGACGACTAAGGACAGCACGTGATGGTGATACAGCTTTGGATGTCATTTGACGTGCAAAAATCTTACTAGATCGTCTCCATTGCTTGGGGTCGACTACGACGTTTATCACCAGTCTGTTATGATTTCATCCAAAAGCAAAATGATCGTCCTTTCAAAGTTGATTTGGTTCAAGAACTTCATGAGGTCTGTTTTGATCGGAGATCGGAATTTTGGGAGATTCTCGTGGAAAAATATTATTATGATCCCCATTTTGCCAATAACATAGTTCTCTCTGATGAAGCATGGTCTATGTTGAATGCTTTCGTTAATAGGCATAACTGTAGATATTGGTCTACAGTTAATCCTCGGTTTCTGGAGGAAAGTCATACAGAAAGGCCGCAAGAACTTAATGCCTGGGCGGGTGATACTGGCCAGAATGTGATTGGTCGCTTCTATATTGATGGCAATCTTACAACGGATATGAATTCAGGTTGCTCTAGCAACAAGTAATACCGAGTTTGGAAATTATTTTGCCTAACAGGGCGAACGTCTGGTTCCAACAAGATGGTGCCTCACCACACTTTGGACTCCGTGTTCGTAAATATTTGATCCAGACCTCTCCCAGTTAGTGAATAGGTCGACGAGGTAAAATTGGGTGGCCGGCCACATAACCTGATCTGACTTCGTTATACTTTTTTCCTTGCGTGTGCAATAAAACGTAAAGTATATAAAAATAAACCCATGGATATTGAAGAGCTGAGGGCTGGAATTACTACTGGGATGCAGGCAGTTTCTCCTGACAAGTTGAGAGATTAAGGAATTCCAGTACATATTTGGTCATTATTTATTTCTTTTCAAAATGACCATTCACTAAGTGACTAAGACACCAAGCACGTGCCGTAACCTCGTTGAGGAACCAAGTAGTATGTTGTCATGGCAGCTCCAAATAACACAAAATGTAAAAAAATAGAGACTGTATACAACCAACTAACAATTTAGTAAATTATCAGCCCTGGCCCAGTTCTACCCTAATATAGGGACAAAGTTTGTAAGGCTAGATGCATTTAGCCTTACATACTTTGTCCCTATATTAGGGTAGAAATGGGCCAGGGCTGACAATTTACTAAATTGTTAGTTGGTCCTATACAGTATCTATTTTTTAACACTGTGTGTTATTTGGAGCTGCCATGACAACATACTACTTAGTTCCGCAACGAGGTGGCGGCACGTGCTTCGTGTCCGACATCTCATTTAGTCTTGGAAAGCTGGCTACCATACCGTTTTACTTTATATGTGTATTTTCGCTGCAATTAGTATGCCGTACTGATGAGCTCTAATTAGAGCGAAACCGGTCTACGGTTCTAATTGTGGTGTGAATGCATCTAGCCTTAAAATGACCCTTATTTAGTGCCAATGTAAATTTTTCACCAAATAACGAAATTTTTTAATTAAACTTAAAGTACGTTTTATAACCATGGTATTTTTGACAACAATAATAGTAATGTTTTTTAAATTTTTTGTTTCAGATATTTGCTACAGGCTTTATTTATTTTATTTATTGCACACTCTAGTTTGTGGATACATAGATTTTAATTATACGTTAAGATGTGTATATATAACAGAAGAACGTCGCTCTCCAGGCTGAAAGTTATGATTTTCATCACTATTTTATATTTTTGTTTTGATATCGCTTCCGGAATACAAAATGATGATATGTTAAAGATAGGTGAGTATTTTTAGGGTTAACTGTTCATGTTTTTCATTAGAGAAAAATGTTGTGATTAAATTTTTTGTGTGGACTATAAGTAAAATAAAAACAGAATAATCAAAATCGGTTCACCTAGAAAAAAGTAACACACAAGAACATCATCAATGTAGTCGAAGTCAATTAAATACGCATTATTAAGGATAACTCAAAAACTACTGGTCAGATCCTGATCACATTTATATGGGACCACATGAGAAGCACCAGCTTTCAAATAAAAGAAGAATCATCAAAATCGGTTTACCTAGAAAAAAGTTCTGAGGTAACACACATAAAAAACATACAGTCGAATTGAGAACCTCCTCCTTTTTTTGAAGTCGGTTAAAAAATGAGACGCAGCAAGTTCTTTATGGAAGTGAATTTTTATGAATGGCTTAAAATTTTAATAACTCAATTTGTAATTAACTTAGCGACTTTAATTTTGGCATATAAAATTCTCTACCAGGAAAACATGTCACAAAATTTAATAAAAATAACTCTCTTATTTTTTTTTTGGGAAAACGGGCCCGGTTAGGTTGAATAACGAACCCATCCAAGCTATTAAGAAAAGAAAGATACCTGCCAAGTTTAATCAAAATCGGTGGATTATTTTCTAAGTTATCGGTCGGATATATAAGACATAGGGAAATTTTTAATAGGTAAAGTTGTAATGAATTTAGTTCTGAGGTTATATCCGTTCCAAGGCTTGTTGTAACTCTGTTGGCATTCAAGATATTTAAAAAAACAAGAATAAGGATTTTCAAAAAAGGGCTACAATTTCTCCAATTCAAAATAATCAGCAAATGTGTGAATACCGGGTGGCCAATTAAGCGAGGTAAGCGGCTGTATCTCGGTAACCGTTCACCATAGAGCTTTGCGGAAAAATATCTTCAGTAAATGCGGCCAAGAAAAATCGCTGGAAATTATTTTCAAGTTCATTAGATGCCCGCTAGGGGGCGTAACACTAAGAGGAAATGTAATAAATAGGATATCTCAGTAATATGTCCAGCTAAACTTTATTGAAAATACCTGAAGACAAATGTCGTGCGTATCACGAACAATTTTTGTTTTGACTATTTTTCTCTAACTCTTCAAATAAAGTGGTGCGGGTAAGGCAAACATTGATTAGGGAAAAATTCATTATCTCGGGATCGCCTCATTAGAAAATATTTAACTTTGTGTCATTTAAAACAGCATTTTTCTTAAGACACCTAAATACAATGATATAAATATTAATATAGGGATAGAAAGAGGACAAAGGCCAAAGAAAGTGGTGGAAATCCCAAGTCTCTATCTTTTGTTTAACCGGAGATATTAATGAAAAACTGATACTGCAATCTAAACCAAAATATTTAATTCCCTCTGTATGTAATTCTAAAAGATAAGCACTCTAGTGTCTTCTTAAATGCTCAAAGTGTCTGCCGTCACGTTCTACACACTGCTCGAGCCTATTTCGACTGGAAAAAACGGCAGCTGTTGACAGACTACGAATTGCATTTCGGATTATATTCTTCATATCTTCCATGCTCATATGCTTTGTTTGGAAGACAAGGTCCTTTATTCGTCCCCACAAATAAAAGTCCAAGCATGTTAAGTCAGCTGACCTCGCTGGCCAGGGAAATATGCTTCCTCTTCCTATCCATCGGCCTGGATATGTCTCGTCGAGATGTTCTCGCACATTAATTAAAAATGTGCTGGACAACCATCGAGCTTCAGAAACACATTTTGCCTGGTTTCAAGGGGCACATCTTTCAATAAAACTGGCAATTCATTTCTTAGAAACTCCAAGAAGAGGCTACCAGTAAGAGACTGGTCAAAGGAATAGGGTCCAATAATTGTACCTCCTATTACGCCACACCATACATTAAGACTCCAACGTCCTTGATGTTGAACTTCTCGCATCCAGTGGGGGTTCTCAGTAGACCAATAATGCATATTATGCAAATTCACATTACCGTCGCTATGAAAAGTAGCCTCGTCCGTCCAAAGAACTTGCGTTGAAAAATTAGGATTTTTATTGATTATGTCTAAAAGCCAATGGCAATGATTCAGCCTCCGATCATAATCCTGCTCATTCAGCGCTTGATTCAAAACAATATGATATGGGTGTAGTCTAAAAATCAAAATAATTATCATTATATATTCAAAAGGACATTGTAATAAAAATATGTTTATCTGCTGGCATAATAGACGCATTATGTTATCGGATTTAAGTAACATAAAGCTGTTCATTATACCACAAGGGGTGTTCACCTCATCAACAATTCATAAAGCTTAACTGTTACTACGTTGAAAGTCGATCAGTTGTGGTAATTTCAATGTAATCAATAGACGTTGAGTAAAATAGTACTCATATACCAAAAATCAACTAAATTCGAGAAAACGTACTTGTTACTGATATGCGAAGAATTTGGTGGTTGATGATGTAACTGTCTAGCTTGGGTGAACAGCCCATAGTGCGATAATGAGATTCACTATAGCACTACTGCTACTACAACGAGAAACAAAACACTAATCTTTGGCTAACTAATTCAATAATAAATGACAAACAAACGCTACATTCACACAAATGAAATTAAGTAAAAAATGTCAGTTTCATCGTATTGTAAATAAAATTCAAATCTTTTAAGGGTCTTAAGTTTTAATGAATGCCAGCAGATAACGTTTTGTATCTTACTCGGATCATCAACGATCATTATGGTAACATGTGTTATCATATCATAATTTTCACAACCGTCGTTATGATCCCTGCGAGATAAATAACAATAACTATTTTGAATTTCACGATATAATAAGCTTACCTATACCATTTCAAAATAGTTTGGATGGTGGTCCATGATATTCCCAAGTCAAGTTCTTGTGCTAACATGAGGATTAAATTCTATATATGCCAAAACATTATATAAGCAAATAATTTTTTTTAACGAATCTTGGTTGTGGGTTCCAGGTGCCTTAATTCGCGCATATTTAAAGAATATTTTGCGAGGTCTCACCTCTCTGGTAGCGAATTTTCTTAATGAAAATTTCGCTAACATAGCCGTGGCGAGTTTTCGCCTTTAAGAGCATCCTGTCAGAAATTTCAAGCACCAACCAAAATTGTATACCCGGTAAGTACACTTGGAGAACCCACATCACCACAACACATCTTTCTAAAGACCTGACGATCGTTTCACTAACAAAGTTAGCGTCATCAGAGGATGAAAAAGTCTAACTACTTACTTCTAACATCACCTTTTATGTAAGGCTGGATGAATTCTCACCACAATTAGAACCGTAGACCGGTTTCGCTCTAATTAGAGCTCGTCAGTACTGCATACTAATTGCAGGGAAAATACACCCATAAAGTAATACAGCTATGGTAGCCAGCCTCACAAAATTGAGTGAGATGTAAGACACGATTTTTACACGTGGTCCAATCTCATTGCGCAACCGAGTAGTATGCTGTCACGGCAGCTCCAAATAACACAGAATGTTAAAAAATAGAGACTGTATACAACCAACTAACAATTTAGTAAATTGTCAGTCCTGGCCCATTTCTTCCCCATTATAGGGACAAAATATGTAAGGCTAGATGTATTCTCAACCACAATTAGAACCGTAGACCGGTTTCGCTCTCTTTAGAGCTCGTCAGTACGGCATACTAATTGCAGCGAAAATACACCTATAAATGAGAATACATCTAGCCTTACATATTTTGTACCTATATTGGGGAAGAAATGGGTCAGGGCTGACAATTTACTAAATTGTTAGTTAGTTGTATACAGTCTCTATTTTTTAACATTCTGTGTTATTTGGAGCTGCCGTGACAACATACTACTTGGTTCCGCAATGAGATGGCGACACGTGTAAAAAGCGTGTCTTACATCTCAGTTAGTATCACCTTTTATACTGAATTTTTCATCCTCTGGTGACGCTTGCTCTGTTTGTGAAACGATCGTCAGGTATTTAAAAAAACATGTGTTGTGGTGATTTGGGCTCTCCGAGTGTACTTATGAGTGCTCATCGCAGGTTTCAATCTTCACTTAGTGTATATCCGTTTTGATCTGCGTTTGAGCACGAATCTTTTATTACTTACTGTTGTTTCTGATTAATTTCTTTTTGATTTTAGGAGAAGCTAAGGAAGCTTTATGTAAAAATGAACATGAACAGAATAACATATTTTCTTGGGCAGATTATTTGGTGTTAGGTGCTATGCTCGTAATATCTTGTGGGATTGGCATATTTTATGGATTCATTGGTGAAAAGCATGCCAGCAGCGATGACTTTCTTCTTGGAGGTAGCAGCATGGGAACATTCCCTATGGCGATGTCATTAGCAGCTAGGTAATTGCTAAATGTATAATAAACTAATGCTTTTTCAAGAATTAATGAGTTAATTTCTGGAATTCCAATCCTCTGCTAATTATGATACATTTATTAAATCAAGAAGCTAATTGTAATTTAGTAACTAAACCCGTAAATTGCCAAATTCCGTCGTTACGAAATACTAGAAATGTAGTAAAGAAAAACCTGTGGACGCAGCAAGTGCGTTATGGCAGTGAATTTTCATTAAAATGTTTTTAAATAGCAAATATGTGCGTTTTTTTTAAGAAAGCAGGCATAAAATTTAGTTACCGGTATAATCTATATAGTAAAAACAATGTGCCATGTTTCATCAAAACAACTTTATTGTTTGAAAATGTACAAAAAATTCCCAAAGAAAACTTAAATTGTTCCCGAAAAAACTGGTTTCCTGGTCAACCTTATAGGTTAATAGCAAATTGAGCTATTAAAATTTGAAACATTTACTGAAAATTCGGTACCATAACGCACTTTCTGCGTGCCGAATTTCTTTTCTTACAAAGATGTATTATTATATTTCGATGGAAAATGCACAAAAAATGCAATAACATAGGGCGTGTTCGATTAAAAAAATAATAATTGAATCACCAACGACTTATGGGACACCGGTAATTGTGGAAATGTTTTTTAAGATGTAGCTCAAGACACCCTATAATTAATGTATACAATTTGTTTTTCGTAACTTGCATAATAATGGGTATATTGAGCTTTAATGATTTTTTACGAAAATTCGACAAAAAAGATATACCATTAAACGATAAACTTTATAGCCAACACTACTGCCAGAGCATCAGAGAAAGTGTCTATTTGAAATGAATTTTCTGCGAAAATTTTAGTAAAATGAAGGACAATGACGATTGAAACTAAGAGTTAAGGCTTTGTAAAACATTCTTCTTGAGAGATTTTCTTTGCATAGCTCGTATTAGTTTCAGGTTCATTGCCTAAATATTACCAATTTTGACGTTTTAAATCGCGACTTTGACGTTTTGAGGAAAACCCAAATTTATTTTTCTTTAAATGCCTGTAACTTTTTTGTCCTTTAACCTACAGGGCTAAATTTTAGTAGGTAGTTTACCTGTAATGATATAAACCCATGGATGCCCTTACTTCGTTAATTCCGGAGATATATATATATATATTTTTTGAAAACTGAAAGTTTTCCCGGTTTTCCTGACTAACGAACTTATCCAAGCGATTTACAAAAGGAAGGTACATGCCAAATTTTATCAAAATCGGCCCGTTATTTGTTGAGTTATCGGTGTGATACATACATATATATATATATATATATATATATATATATATATATATATATATATATATATATATATATATATATATATATATATATATATATATATATATATATATATATATATATATATATATAATACATATATAAACATATAAAAATTGAAAGTGACCCCGGATATGGGTTTTAGGGGTCCTAGTTCGCGCTCATTTGTAAAAAATTTTTCAAAATTTAAAAGTCGGGATCTCCCTATTAGTGAATTTTTTCTACGAAAATTCACTAAAAACCTGTGATATACGAAATGAGGCAGTATGTGCATTATGGTAGCGTATTTTTATAAACATTTTTCGACTGTTAATAACAAAATTTTTATCAACGTAGAAACTTTAATTTTAATAAATTGTATAATATCTACAAAATTAGCTTGTGTACAGACTGTCTCATTTTGGTTATAATTGCTGGGCATCTCTGTTATTAGTATACCTAAGCTACTTTTTTATGAAACGAAAGATGCCGCAAACAAAATTGTCGTAGCCCTCTTAGTTTTTGAGCTACAGGGCGATCTTGAATATATTGCATTTTCAGGTACCCTTGTATTTCGGTTGTCTGACAACTTGTCAAAAAGGTAAAAACTAATCATTCTGGAACTTTTTACGTGGAATCTAGTAACGTAGTTAGTCTTTTTCTAAATATTACTGTTTTTGAAATATTGACCAATGTTTAGTTTTTTAAATGGGACACCATTTATATTCGTCAAGAATTTAGTTTGCATTTTTACAAGCTTCTCAAAAATATATAACATGGGTCCATTTTAATAAACAACGAAAAAAATCCAAATTTTCGTAATTCGTTTAAATTTTTTTGCAGTAGGCCATGCAAAGACCTGCTGCTGTTTATTTATTCCTATATGTTAACAATAAATCGATAACATGATTTAATAACAGCTATTTATCAATATATCTATTGCTAATTTTCCACAAAACAGTGCCAACTAGATCTTTGTAACAAAGGGAAATAATATTAATAAATAATTATTATCCAATAAGCCTATCAGCAAAAGCAACTTTGAAAATCGTAACATAAGCTCTAAAGCAGTCTAGTAAATCAGAAAAACTGTTCAAAATGATTCCATCTTGTTGCATGCACGCTTCGAATACTTTTCCTATTCGTTTTAAGGATTTGAGCAACACAACGGGATGATTTTGTAAGTAGCAAGAACTTTCTCTTTTTGCTTTTCCCAAATCTTGAATAGTATCATAATGAACTTTGTAAGTTTTATTCTCCAGATATCCCCACAGAAAGAAATCCAATATAGACAAGCCTGGGGGCTTAGAGGGGCATCTAATAGGCCCATTGGTTCCGATCCATTGATTTGGAAAACCATTCACCAGAAATAACCTCGCCATTTGAGAATTGTATGCAGGAACCCCATCCTGTTAAAAACTAATTTTGTTTACATGCGCTGAAGGAACATCATCGAGCAATTCAGGTATAGTTGTCACTAAAACTTTAACGTGGCGATTGGTTGTTAGGTTTTCCTCAAATATATAAAATTTTATCTGTGTTATCAGCATGAAGCAAGACAGATTTAAACCAAACCTGCCCTGCTGTCTTCTGGGAAATATTTGGTGTTGATTTTCCTGCGACCAGTATATGCTATTGTGCCTATTAAGTACACCAGAATTACTAAAATGAGCTACGCCTGACCATATAACCTTCATTGCTAAATCTCTAACCATATCACATCTTCCCCGATACCAATTGCAGCAGACTACCCGACGTTGAGAATTCGTAGGGTGTAGGTGCTGGACAAGCCTAAATTTGTATGGTTGGTATTCATGTTTTCTTGGAATGTTTCTTTAGCTTTTGGACTCCCTACGCTCCTTTCAATGGCTATACAGGGGTTCACACTTCACACAATAAATAAAAAGCCTCGACGCAGCAAGTGCGTTATGGTAGTAAATTTTCATAGAAATCATCTGGCACCAAATATTTTTTTATAACTATTTTTCCTGTAACATATAAATCTAAAGTTTGATATATAGTTTCCTTTCAACGTCATAAACCGGTGCGCCAAACTTAATGACCATAGCTTTTTTATTTTTGGAGATAAAATTTTGTTCAGAAAGAAAACCCAAAATTTTCTCGAAAAAGCTGGTTAGATTTTCCTGGCTAACGAACTTGTCCAAGCCACTTACAAAAGGAAGGTGCATGCCAAATTTTATGAAAATCGTGAGTGATAGGTATCATACATCATACCTCTCTCTCTCTCTCTCTCTCTCTATATATATATATATATATATATATATATATATATATATATATATATATATATATATATATATATATATATATATATATATATATATATCCTAGCACCTGGAAGAAAGCGAAGTCAATACCTGTTCCAAAGAGAGGTGATTCTACGTTAATTGAGAACCATAGGCAAATTCCTATAATGGATAACTTTGCGAAAGTATTCGAGATTGTCTTGCATGAGATAATTTCGTTTGCGGTAAAAAATGTGATTAGCAGCACTCAGCATGGCTTCGTGAGGGGCCGCTCCACGACCACTAACTTAATCAGCATAACTGAATATATATCTGCTGCTATGGACAACGGGTCGCAGACGGATGTTATCTACCTGGACCTCTCCAGGGCCTTTGATAGATTAAATCACGATATTCTTTTGAGGAAACTGGATAACATGTATTTCTCAACGAACTTGCTGAAGTTTATGGAATCATATCTTCGTGATCGTGTTAGTGTTGTCCACTATCATGGGTGTCAGTCCGTGGGGGGTCTTGGCTGAATCGTGTGTTCCTCAGGGATCTGTTCTGGGACCCTTGCTGTTCAATCTGATCATCAATGATATTTCGGATGTCAACGACTTACCCCATCTTCTGTATGCGGATGACGTAAAAATCTTTTCATCCGTTGCTGGTATCTGCGATTGTTCGGTGCTTGAGGGATGTTTGCGTAGAGTTCAACACTGGTGCTCCATTAACGACCTCCCACTGAATATTAACCAATGTGTTGTAAAGTCTTATACGCTCAACCGCCGTGTAATCAAGTTCCCAAACTCCATAGATGGACAGCCTCTTCTAAGACCTGCAGCCTTTAAAGACTTGGGTGCTGTCTTCGACTCGAAACTCTCGTTCGTGGAGAACTATGAACATGCTATTGCTAGGGCATCGAAGACACTTGGATTTCTTATTCGCAATTCAGGTTCCTTTCATAATGCGGACACTTTGAGGCTTCTGTTCGGTGCCTATGTGCGGCCGCATCTGGAATATGGCTGTATGGTGTGGTCTGCTCTGTATGACGTCCATATAGGGGCTCTTGAGGGTGTCCAACGGAGATTTGTAAAATTCCTTCCATACAGAGCGGATCGGGTGTATCCCGCTACTGGTACACCACAGGCCGATTTACTGTCGAGGTTCTAATTGGAATCTCTTTATTTATTCTGCTCTCTCCCTGATATATAATTTACTGCACAGTAGGATCGTCTGTCCTGAACTGTTGTGCACTCTGATTTTTCACACCCCTAGAGTCAACTCTAAAAGACACGACTTATTTTATCTACCGCCACCTAGGACCAATGTTAGGCTTAAATCACCGATTTACAGATCGTGCTCCATTTACAACAGCGTGCATCAGTCAATAGACATATTGTGTTGTGGTGAGTCTGAGCTGAGACACGTTGCATCGCTGCTTGGTTATTAGTAGTACTTTTACGATGTTAATTTTTCTAGTGTGTGCTATGTCTTTTATATTGTATTCATACTCTTAGTTTGAGAGACTTCCCGTTGAGTATTTGTATTAAATAAATAAATATATATATATATATATATATATATATATATATATATATATATATATATATATATATATATATATATAATAAAATTGACCCTGGATATGGGTTCTAGGGGTCCTCGTTCGCGCTCATTTAAAAAAAACAACATTCAGCCATTGGTGAATTTTTTCTAAAAAAATTCACTAAGACAAAAAAACAGACAATTTTGAAAATCAAACACAACATTTATATAGTAAAGGCAAACAGTGACAGAGAATAGAAAAAATTTGGGGAACTGTCACTTGCTTCCAAGGAAACGATAATCAGCAGCATTTTTTGTATAGCACACTGCAAAATTTTGATGCGAATTATGAAAATTAGGATTTTTTTCATTGTTTATTAAAAAAGACCCATAATAATGTTATAAATGTTTGAAAAGCTCGTGAAAATTGCAAATTATTTTCTTGACAAATATACAGGCTGTCCTATTTAAAAACCTAAACATCGGTCATTATTCCAAAAACAGTAATTTTTAGAAAAAAAAAAAACTAACTCGACCACCTGATTTTACGTAAAACGTTTTAAAACGATTCGTTTTTACCTTTTTGACAAGTTGTCAGACAACTGAAATACAAGGGGTACTTGAAAATGCAATACTTCAATATTGCTCTGTAGCTCAGAAACTAAGAGGATTATGACAATTTTGTTTGCGGCAACTTTCGTTTCACAAAAAAACTATCTCAGGTTTTGAAAACCGCAAGGTTCTAGCTTTACTAATAACTGAGATACCCAGGAATTGCAACCAAAATAGGACATCTGTATTTACCAAATTTTGCTGAAACCAGTTTATTATTTTTAAAGAAAAAATATTACAAGAGAAATCTATTCCCAAAAATACTAGTTTGCTCGATTGGCTCAGTAGAATTATAAATCGTATTTACAAAACAAAGATACCTTTTAAGTTTCATCAAAGCTAATGCATTTTTTTAAAATTAAAGCATATTCATCTGCATATTTACGCGTTCGGAACAGAGCGGAGCAGGTGCGTTATGGTAGTGAATATTTATAACAATTATATAGTACTTAAATTGTTTAATATTTTATTAACTGTAATAGACGGCAATAGCCAGGCTGTGTCGGCACCCATAACAGGATTTGTCTATAATATTATTAATAAATACTTTTGTCATGGTACACAATTTTAGTATTCTTTCAAAAAAAATTTTTTCTCCGAAAATTACAAAGTTATTTTAATGAAATTTGGTGGATATGTTTCTTTGGGAAAGACCTTACTACATACCAAAAGTGAACTTTCTAAGTTTATATAAAATTGAGTTATTCAAATTTGAAGCATTTAATGAAAATTCGCTACCGAAATGCGTCCCGTACTTTTTTATTTGTAGATAAGACGGTATATAATATTCACTTTTTTCAGCTTTGTGACAGCCGTTGAACTTCTTGGTAATCCAGCAGAGATGTACTACAAGGGTTCACAATTCTGGATGATTTGCATCGCATTTTTGTTGGTGGTGCCGTTGACTTCCAGATTTTATTTACCTGTATTTATGGCATTACGACTTACGAGCAGTTACGAATATCTGTCGATGAGGTTTAATAAGAAAATTCGTTACCTTGCCAGTGCCTTGTATATTTTACAGATGGTTCTTTATACCAGTGTTGCTGTCTACGCTCCAGCTTTGGCGTTAAGTCGTGGTAAGTAACATTAATAGTAAATAACACATTTAAATAACAACTGAGTCAAATAAGTACACTTGGAGAACCCAAATCACCATAACACATTTTAAAAGACCTCACGATCGTTTCACTAACCAAGTTAACGTCATCAGAGAATGAAAAATTCTAACTGCTTTAAAAACTAACATCACCCTATATACCGGATTTTAGGTAAAGAGATCGAACTGAGATGGGAAACTAATCGCAGGCAAATTCTGCAGTGTATGGTATTTTTATCGCCGGGCGGGGTCTTTGCACTGTCCCTACTAACTTATCTAAAAGGTGTCCATCTCTAATAATTTTGTGAAGGTTCAACGACAACTAAATTAACATAGTTTCCTTTGGCGAAACTATCGGTATTTTTATGTTATCTTTAGGACGTCTTGAAATGTGGGCATTTTATTTAACGAAGCAATCGATCAGGTGACTCGTAATCGGCGGTGGTAAAACGGTCATATAATTTTTGTTGTAACTATATTTTGCAATATATATATATATATATATATATATATATATATATATATATATATATATATATATATATATATATATATATATATATATATATATATATATATATATATACTTTCGAAGGAGTTTAGCTACCCTGGTTGTGTATCATTTTTTTATTAATTCCAGATTATCTTCATTAACGTGATGGTTATTATCCCAAATATGTCGAGCGACGGAAGATCTATCTATGTACCGTAACGTGATTGGACTAAGTGTTCTTTGAATCTAATTACAATCAATCTTTTTGTTTGTCCGACGTATTTAAGATTACAATCTTTACAACTTATTTCATAAATGCCTGACATTTTGTCCGTGCTATCCTTGTCTTTTGGGTTACCCAGCAACTGAAATTTCTTGCTGTAAATTTTCATTTGCAGTCAAAACTTCCAACAGATATCTCTTTAAGAACGGTGACGACATTAACTAATTTTGCTGTATTTTTATCTTTTTCACTTTTAACAAACTTTATGCTACTTGTATATAGAAAACTGTTGTATAAGTGATTGCGATATGAAGCACCCTGGGAAAAAGTATAATGAAGCAGATGCCAATAATTATAAAGAAATTAAAGATCTGTAAAATCTTTTTCCGCCACGAAATTATAAATTTTTCCGTCTCGTTTTATGGGGGCACCTAACCGGGGGCCCTCGGCCATCGCCGACCAGCCGACCTGGCCAGTCCGGGTCTGTTTATAATGATTACATTTCGTTAAATTTTGTTAAACTGATTAAATTCTTCTTTAAATCTAATTTTCTCTTTTTTTTCAGTTACCGGACTCAATGTCTTTTTAGCTGTTTCTATTGTGTATATCGTATGCATATTTTACGCTTCGCAGGTAAGTAAATTTGTACAACAATTTTACAACATCGTTTGCTAAAATATTCACAGCGTGTGTATGATAATTTAATAAATATAAAACAGTGGCGGCTCGTGACTTTGGGAGTGGGTGAAGTAGAATCCGCGCGGCCCTAAAGGAGGGTCCAGGGAGACCAAGGGCCCCCTTGCGCCGCAGACGAAATTTGTTGAAATTTTCAAGGTCATGCGTTCTCCTGGCACTTCAATATTTAAAGAAAAAATCCATTTGTACAAAAATATAGACTAGATAATGTCCAGGAATATTCGATGAGAGGACACTGTACACGTACTGTACACGCACGCATACGGTAATATACGGCGCGTATTACCTATGAAAATCTGTTTATAGAGGGAAGAGCTACGAGCACTTTTTCTTCTAAATTCAAGTCCCTTCTCTTTTTTACAACCAGATTATTTAACGGAAACATAGTAAAAATAAACATACGCCTCTAATGATCCGACTCAATCTAAATAAACGACGGAAACTAAGCTGTGAAGCAGGCTCAGAACTCTGCATCACTTTTATGACACGAATAAACACCAACCTACCAGTGCGCGCGCCGTTGCCATGGAAACCGTCTCATGCAAGCGTCCCGAAGCAGACGCAGCATTTGTATACGAACGAACCTGTCTCAGTCAGTCTGCAGTTGCTTGACGCTCTACAGTAGTCCGTGGTCTGCAATACGTAGCGTTGCGCCTTGTGGCATGTATACATTGAATTCGGTGATGGTATGGGCTTGCAAATTATATTGCACCATAAATTACTATAAAAATACATTATTAACTGCGGTACGACGTAACAAGAAATTTTTATGTGGTTGTACCAAATAAATTTGAGAGAATGGAAAAAATTTAAATTATGGTGGATTTTGAATAAACAAGTTTAGCTTAACCGAAAAATATAGGTAAAGCAGCGCAGCGCTTCACCTGCGTCATCTGACGAGCTGCCACTGATATAAAAGAAAAAAAATCGTTAAACATAGAATATTCATTGTAAAACATACTCAAATACAGCGATTTCGTAGGGCGCAATTTATTTACCGAATAGTTCCTGATAAATGCAACGTTGCCAGATTAAAAAAACTTTGAGTGATAAGAAACTTACGACAGTTAAATAAGAAAAATGTGCCAAGTACGGATGTAGACTTCTCTGGCTTCACAAGTACTTGTTCTCTTCTTCTCTGCAGAGATCTATACATCTGTATTTAGTATAGAACGATTTCACCATATCGTAGATTGTAGATTGTTTAATGACTCGTATAGGCCTTTGGCCATTCAGCGATGCAACCCCAATGGGTATTGTGTGCCTGACTCTTTTTCCTAATAGCTGCCCTAAAAGTTCAGACTTTTTATGTAGTTTTCTTTTGGGTTTTAGGGTGGTTTGTTTGTGTTTTGTTTCTTTTAACGTCGGCCTATTTCTGCGGCTATGGCCAAACACCGACTCCAGAGAACAGTTTCACCTTACTATCCTGGAAATTTCGCCGGACCCCTGCTTTTCTGTAAAAAGAGTGGGGATATTTAACGTGCCCAACATAGCATGGACACGAGATCGACGACTTTGAGCCCACTCCGAAGGGCGTGACGTGCAGACATTCAACTTGCTCAAATACAATGCCAGAACCTCGGTTGATGTTAATGTTACAGTATGTACTGAAAAACTGAAAGGAGAACCCTGGGATCGAACCCAATACCCTTCGGTTCAAAGCCACACGTTCTTGCCCCTGAACCACCGAGGATTTAGGTGTTAGGGTCACCCATCCAAGACATTTGAGGCTTATGGAGAACTGAGTCATGCAATCGCATAGCAAGTGTTCTGTGGTTTCTGCTGCCTCAATGCAGTATCTGCATTTTTCACTGTCCGCTTTGCCCATCTTCATAGGGTGATACCTTACTGGGGAGTGTCCTGAGAAAAATCCTGTGATTACTCTCAAGTTGTTTCTGTTCTATCCAAGAAACAGTTCAGACTTCTTTGTCGATATGGTGATGAACCGTTTTGTCTGCCTTAAGCTTGACATTTTCGTTCAGTATGACTCCTCTCCCAAGTGTCAAGTTCATTTCTTACGTGAGTATTGTTAGTCGACAATATAGCTATTGACCATAGAATGGTGTTGTTGCTGCATTTTTGACAAAGGTATCTGCTTTCTCATTTCCTTCAATGCCTTGATGTTAGGATACCCATCTCCAAGTTACTTTGTTGTTCGTAGCCAGTTGCGTCAAATATTTTTTGCAGTAACAGGTCAGTCTAAACTCGGTTTTGAAAGATTTCAGAGTCTTTAGTACTGCCCGCGTGTCTGAGAGGATGTAGATCTCTCTATTTATGAGTCTTTTTAGTATGCACTCCTGTTCACAGAGATTCAATGGAAGCATTTCCGCTTGGAAGATGGTGGAAGTTTTTCCTATGTACTTGGCGAGCCTAAAGTTAGGCTCGCCATTCCCAGTCCTGCTTCCTCCATTTGTGTAGACCTGTCTGTATACCATACAGATTAGTTCTTGTTTCAGCCAATTTTTATTTAAAAAAAAAATAGCTGATAGGGAGATATCGATGCTGAGACTTTGCAAACATGTTATCAAATGAGCGCGATCTTGGGCCCCTAGAATTCGAAACCAAGGTGCATTTAATTATATATATATATATATATATATATATATATATATATATATATATATATATATATATATATATATATATATATATATATATATATATATGTGGATGTATGTAGGTATCCAAGCGATAACTCAAAAAGTTATTAACCGATTTTGATGAAACTCGGCAAGGATCTTTCTTTTATTAATAGATTGCATGTGTTCGTTATCCAGCCTTATCGGATCAGTTTGTCGAAAAAAAAAGATTTTTCCAAAAAGAAAAAATCGTATCTTAAAAAATAACAAAAGTTATTTTGATTAAATTTGGTTCATATGTTGCCCTTGTATATACTTTACTACGTACCAAAATTTAACTTTCTAAGTTTATAGAAAAATGAGATATATGTATTTTTGGTGAATTTTTATTTAAAAAATTCACTAATAGAGAGGTATCGATGGTGAGACTTTGCAAAAAATTCTTTCAAATGAGCGCGAATTAGGACCCCTAGAACCCATATCCGGGGTCAGTTTGAATGTTTATATGTTTATATATATATATATATATATATATATATATATATATATATATATATATATATATATATATATATATATATATATATATATATATATATATCCGTCTGATAATTCAAAAAATAATTAACCGATTTAGATGAAACTCGGCAAGTGCCTTTATTTTATTAATGGCTTGGATGAGTTCGTTGGCCAGGAAAATCTGACGGGGTTTTCCGGGAAAATTTTGAGTTTTCTTCCAAAAAAAATTTTTTTTTTCCGAAAATTTCGATAAAATTTGGTCTACATATTGCTTTGGAAAACACCTAACTATGTGCCAAAATTCAGCTTTCTAGGGTTACAGAAAATTGAGCTATTCAAATTTGAAACATTTATGTTTAAATCATAAGTATGTGGTTGCTGTTGGTTAGTCAATGCTTCTGTTATTGTCATTGACTCATGAAATTCATTTTTAACTTTTAGAGAAATGCCAATAATACTGAATTCACTGATTGTTAATCATTGGAAGCATTTACGATTATATATAACCCTATTGTAATTTATTATCATTTATCACCTCTGTAGTATAAATTTTTTTTCTTACAACTCGCAGCGTTTTTAGTCAATTGTTGTTATTAATAGTCAATAGTTTCTTTGCGAATACACACACCTTCCATTGCTTCTGCTTCTGCCGTTGTTACAGTCCTTTTATTTAGAGGTAGAGTTGTAACCACTCATACAAACAGTGTTTTTTAACCACGTGGCTGGGGGACTGACCGAATTCATTCCCAGTTGCTGTTGATTTACTCATATTCTCTTAATATGTTTGAAGATGTGGTGTCTACTTCATTCCAAGTCACTATTAACCGACTATTTATGAAATCAAATAAGTAAATTAAATCGATTGTCATAAAATATGTAGTCTATTAAGACAAGGGAAAAAGAAATAAAACATATATAACTGTGCACATTTTGATTATATTTTAGGGTGCTTGAGAAAGGTATTGTCACAGCATAATATCTTATTAAAGTTCATTTGTAAATAGGTTTAATTTTTATATGTATATATATATATATATATATATATATATATATATATATATATATATATATATATATATATATATATATATATATATATATATATGATAACTCAAAAAATAATTAACCGATTTCGATTAAACTTGGCAAGTGCCTGTCTTTTATTAATGGCTTGGATGAGTTCGTTATCCAGAAAAATCAGACGAGGTTTTCCGGAAAAATTTTGAGTTTTTGAGAGTTGAGAATTTTGAAATATAGATTAATTTAATATACATAGACATGTTGACAAATATGGTGTTCCGTTATTTTTTACTCCGCCACCGCAAAAAGATTGAGAACCACTGCCTTAAACAATTACACAGATGAATATCTGTACATAAAAAAGAAATTGCTTTCAAATTGCATGATAAAATAGTTCACGTAGGGATTTAATAGCATAAATGTTAATAATTTAGGTGCATGTAAAAAAACAATAATTGTATGTCGTCATTTTTTTTCAGGGTGGAATGAAAGCTGTCATAATTGCTGATACATTTCAAGCTGCGGTTCTTATTGGTTCACTAATTCTTATAGCATATTTTGGTGATAAGTATGTGGGGGATCTGAAAACAATCTGGGCTGTAAATTATGACACAAAAAGATTGGAAATTTTTAAGTAAGTATCACAAAACAATTCAAATTAGTTAATTTTCAGTAATACTATTATTTATCAGTAAATAAAATGAGGATGTGATTTCATCTGTTTTTTAAACAGGTGAGATCTGTTTCGAAAATATATTGACTTGCAAAAACATCCGAAACCCCAGTAGGAGTCGACCAATAGCAATTAAAATTTCTATACTACTCCGTTTTGTCTGGTAAAAAAATTTCGGTACGCAGCAAGTGCGTTATAGTAGCGAATTGTCATAAGAATGGTACATTATTATTATACGACATGTCAGTAAAGTTAATACTTTAAACTTACACAGACCTTGAAGATCGATTTTAGAGGTCCCAGTACGCTCACATTTGAAGAATTCTTTCGAAAGTGTTATCTCTCTATTATCAAAAAATCTTGCATTCTAACTCCTTTTGAGAAAAATTCTCAAAACTCAATTTTCTATGAAGCTAAAGAATTAAATTTTGCTATATCTGTAGAGAGTGTAAGTTTCTTTAAAAGAAACTTGTATCACAAATTTTATTAAAGTTATACAGAAGATTTCCAGAAGGAAACTTAATTCATATTTGGAAAAGTAAAGTATCTGCGAAATTATAAATGTAGCAGTTATTTTTCTTTATTAATTGCCAGTATGATTTCGTTTTAGGTAACCTAATCAAATCGGTTTTTTGTCAGTATGATTTTGTTTTAGGAAACCTAATGAAACCGGTTTTTTCAATATCAACAAAAACATAATTATAATTTCAGACTTAAAGGTGACAAATTTATTTAGGCGTTTTAAACAAAAATGATATCTTGTTCAAAACGTATGAAATCTGTGCACTATTGTTTCTCCAAATGTCAAAATAAAACATAAAAAAACATACACACATCGAGCTGGATTCGTTTGCGTAACCTTCTGCTTAAGACGCAAGCGCGGTGCCCCCTACGCCATCTAGGCACACGTCAACTAACGTTTTATTTGCGTGCTTTAGATCGGATTCATGCCCGGGATATTATATTCAAAGTATACGTAACAATTAATTACAGAATTAGTACAATTATGATTGAAACACATCCCACGACTGTTTCGGTCTTATATGACGTCTTATGTTTAAGTTTGAAGATAAAATAAATTATTTTAGAATCATTTTTATAGACTTGACTTTAATTTGTTTACATTTCTGCTATATTATGCGACAGCATAATATCTATGCTGCGCCAAAACTGTATTTTGGGCCGTTAGTGAAGCTACAAATATAATGTATTTTAATTATCGATTGAATCGCCCAGTTAAAAGACAATCACTTGGCAAATTTTGAATTTCATGTCGACTGTCATTTTCCATAATTGCGGCCGAGATTCCACGATTGTTGGTTCGGGAGGTATGTGTTCTACGTTGTAGATATTTAGTTTGGTTACCGTTTATGTATGGTTTATACCTGTTGTATGAATTAATCAACGCATGGCAGTTAACTAATCTGTCTGTCAGGCATTGGACTTTAACCACTAAGTCGTCTCAATGCATGTCTTTGGGATTTTATGTTTAATTTGGAAAAAACTCTAAATATTGTGTACCAAATTACTTAGAATTCACAACATAGGTTTATTTGCACTATTACTAGCCAATATACATAAAGGCTGATATATATATATATATATATATATATATATATATATATATATATATATATATATATATATATATATATATATATATATATATATATATATATATATATATATATACATATAAACATATACAAATTTTAACGGACCTTGGTTTTGGGTTATAGGGACCCAAATTCGCGCTCATGTTAAAAAATTTTTTCAAAAGCTTTTCATCGTGACCTCTCTATTAGCGAATTTTTCTTATTTAAAATTCGCTAATAGTAACAATATGGACAAAACATTTTAGCAAGTGTACACTTTTTTTGTTACCAGAAAATTATCTCTTTAAATTTGGGTTTCCTTCAGTTTGAAGCAATAGTTAGTAGCGATTTGTGCTCAAAATATTAAGTCATTAAGCTATTATGCCTAGGTTTCATTTACGAGCGAATTACAACCATTTAGTGAATTCGAAAGGGGGCGCATTGTTGGTATGCGCGCAGTCGGTTTCCAATCAGACAAATTTCCGAAGCATAGGACGCAGGGTGTCAACAGTGTTACAGTGTTGATCCACGTGGTCTGAAGAAGAAATCCATAACCGTCGTCATGGATCCGGACGACCTCGGCCACTTCAGCAAAAAATGATCATATGAGGACTTATAACACAGAGTTTAGACAACACGGTGGATTGTAAATGCTTGGTTGGGAGTTTTGCCAAAGATATATCGCAAAATACGCGTTTTTGAGTTTCATTCGTATAGACCATTTTTATGTCTTCCACTGACACATCTATATCTGGCTGCTCGGATTGAGTGGTGTAACGGCAGATCAAATTGGGATGGTGAATGAGATTGTGTTGTGTTCTCTGACAAGTCCCGATTCTGTCTCTGGATCCACAATGATCTCTAACGGGGTATCTTTACTCGTCATTTTACTTTTCTTTAGAACAAGCTTTAAAATGACTGTAAACAATAATTATTATTATTATTACAATTTATGTAAATATTTACTTAGGTATATTTTTAAAATTGACAAACGCTCGAGCGGCAGAACGTGTATTCAAAATTACCCCTTGTTACATTGAAAGAAAATACTTATGTTTAACGACCCTCAAGGGAGGTCTTGCCTGAATTTATTTGGTTTTCTGTTTGAGAGGTAGCTGGCAAACCATTCCAGCCCAATACCGTGTATACCGTATTGTACCAGTGCTTGCAAAAGATGCTCATGATCTACTAGGTCAAAAACCTTTGATAAATCAAAGTATAACCCAGCAACCCTTAGCCCTTTGGCAATGAAGCTTTTCTAGCAATATTTGTCTTTCCTTCTTCTTAGAATGCGACCAATCAACTTGAACGTTCTGATTTTGATCTCTTTGAAGATCGTATTCAGTCTTGTCTTTCTTAGAGGTTCGTTATTTGTTACATGGTTTGATCAGTGGGTGTGCAGAATTCGTTTAGACATTTCTTTACAAATATATGTAGACGGTGTCTATTCTATTTGGTGCAATCTTAGCTTTTACATGTGCAAAGCATGATTGATTTTACATTGGTGTTGGCAATCTTCAGTTTCGTTAACTTGGTGGAAGTATTTTCATATACTTTGTAAAATATTCATAACCTGGCCAAAATTATGCTGTCCAGGTTGTAAAATCCAGCAATATCCTTTCTTCTTTTGGTCTCTATGGGAAACGAGGGTCTTCATGTTAGCTTTTATTTGCATCTATTTGTATTCTCTGTATTAATTTTGGATCCTACGTTTCTTGTAACTACCACCAGTGAATTTTAATTTGCATGTCTTTAAAAAAGCTTGACAGAAGACAAACTTTGTCTATATCTTCTAATTTGCTGGTGAGTTTCCATGTGATTCCATGTTATTAATTCTAGGCGTGACTAATTATTAAGTATGATGTTGAAGAGTTTTGGGGAAGGCAGGCAATTTAGCCTCACTCTACTGTTTGTACTGTATTAGTTAATAATTTTGCCGCATTGGGCATCACTCTTTACGAAGTATCCTTATCCGATTCTCTTATGAAGTTAACTATTTTTATGGAAATATCTACCATATTTAATATATTCCACAGATATTGGCGATCTATGCCAGCAAAAACCTGTTCGAAATCATATACATATAACTCAATATTGAGTTACATTTACCCAAAAACTTAACAGATATTTTTTTATGTTATTACAGTTTTAACGTAGATCCCACAATTCGTCATAGCTTCTGGTCTGTGGTGATAGGCGGTACGTTTTATTGGATGACAATGTTCTGCTCAAATCAAGCATCACTGCAGAAGTATCTTTCAGTGGAAAGCATATCTCAAGTCAGAAAGTAAGTACATTTTTGATTATATTTGTTATTTTTTCACAAATTTTTTAACAAATACAAAAAATAACACCTAAATAATAGTTTCAATTGTGAGGGTTTTTAGGATCATCAGCTGTTCAATCAAATTCAGAAAAGTCTGGACGCAGCAAGTGGGTTATGGCAGTGAATATTCATAGAAATGATCTGTCACCAAACATTACAAAAAATTAAATGCTTATATTTTTTTTTTGTGTTTAACGTAGAGAAGCCTAAATTTTGATACGTAATTTACCTATTCTAACTTAAACGTACGTACCAAATTTGATTTGTTATTTACGGAGATAAACAAAATTTCTGAACGAAAACTCAAAATTTTTTCGGAAAAATTTGGTAAAAATTATAGGTGGTTAAACAATGAACTTAACTAAACCTACAGCCAAAGCATCAGAAAAAGGGTCTATTTGAAGCCAGAAAAGTAGTCTCCAAGTCTGTATGTAGTACTTGAAATGAATTTTCTGTAAATATTTTAGTAAAATGAAAGACAATGACGGTTGAAGTGGAAACTTAAGGGTTTGCATAACACTATTCTTGCAACATTTTCTTTACATAATCCGTATTTGTTTCAGGTTCTTTGCCTAAATGTTGTGAATTGCGACATTTGAAATCGCGACTTTGACGTTTGGAGGAAAACCACATTTTTTTCTTTAAATGTCTATAAATTTTTTACCTTTTAACTTACAGACCTAAATCTTGATACGTGGGTCACTATTTGCAATACACACATGCGTACCAAATTTGGTCGCCCTCACTTTGGTATCCATGGAGATATAATTTTTTCCGGAAGCAAACACAAAATTGTCCTGGAAAACCTTGGCCGAACTTATCCAAGCCACTTGCAAAAGGAAGGTACTCACCAAATTTTATCAAAATCGGCCCATTATTTTTTGACTTATCGGTGTGATACATACTATATATATATATATATATATATATATATATATATATATATATATATATATATATATATATCCGACCTATAACTCAAAAAATAATGGACCAATCTTCAAATTTGGTGAGTACCTTCCTTTTGCAAGCGGCTTGGATAAGTTCGTTAGCCAGGAAAATTGGACCAGGTTTTCCCGTAAAATGTTGTGCTTTCTTTCTACAAAAATTTCTCTGGAAATAACAAAGTAAGGGCAACCGAATTTGGTATGCGTGTTTGTATTATAAAGCGTGAAACCTGCACCAAAATCTAGGTCTCTAGCTTTAAATACAAAGAAGTTATGGGCAGTTAAATAAACAAATTTTGGAGTTTTCCTCAAAACGTCAAACTCGCAATTTCAAACGTCAAAATTAGCAATGTTTAGGTAAAGAACGTGAAACAAATACGGATTGTGAAAAGAAAATGTTGCAAGAAGAGTGTTCTGCGAACCCCTAAGATTCAGATTCAACGGTCATTGCCCTTCATTTTGCTAAAATATTTACAGAAAATTCATTTCAAATAGACCCTTTCTCTGATGCTTTGGCTGTCGGTTCAGTTAAGTCAATGTTCTCGCTGTAGGTTAAGTGAAGTTTATATATTAACGGTCTATAATTTTTAGCTAATTTTCGTAGAACATATTCGTTAATGCATTTTTGCATTTTTTATCGTAATATGATGCATGTTTGTAAGAAAAGAATCTGGACGCAGTAAGGGCGTTTTGCTAGCGAATTTTCATCAAATTATTCAAATTTCAAGAACTCAATTTGTTATTAACGTAAGGTTTGTTGGCCAGGAAACAAACATTTAAGTTTATTTTCAGAAAATTTGTGTACAGTTTCAAACAAAAAGTAATTTTGATAAAATATAGTACATTGTTTGTACTACATAGGCTATACCGGTAATCAGATTAATGCCTAATAAGTACACTTGGAGAACCCAAATCACCACAACACATTTTAAGAGGATGAAACATTGAGAATGTTTCATCCTCTGATGACGCTAACTTGGTTAGTGAAACGATCGTCAGGTCTTTTAAAATGTGTTGTGGTGATTTGGGTTCTCCAAGTGTACTTATCAGTGCTCATCACAGGTTCCAATCTTCACTTACAGATTAATGCCTGCTCGCATTTGCTATTAAAAACATTTAAATGAAAATTCGCTGCCATAACGCACTTGCTGCGTCCCGAACTTTTCTTATTTTTGAAATTCGGTCTATTCATTTAGAAGATATGGATTTTTGAAATATCACTAATAAATCTCCTGAGAAATTCTTAATGCCTGAGTTGGGCCTCACCAGCGCCCATTACAAGATAAAAATGTTGTTAAATGTTTGCGTAGGCAATAAAAAGTCATTAGATTAAGGTGCTTCAAAAATACCTCAGAAAAATATGTCTTGTGATAACGCAAGAATGCGTAACTGTACTTTCGAGATTACTAGTAAACATTGTTTCAGGGCCCTGTGGACATCTAGTATTGGTTTAATACTTATTTACACCATCAACTTCTACACTGGCATGATCATGGTAGCCCACTACAGAGACTGTGATCCAGGCAAATCAGGTCAAATCACAGAGCCAGACGAAATTCTTCCTCTTTATGTGATATCTGAAATGGGCCAGATGAGGGGCGTCACTGGATTCTTCGTAGCAGGAATATTCGCAGCAAGTTTGGGGTATGAATGACAAATTTTAAACACTATTCAATAATATTAACATTAGATTACGTTTTTGCACAGAACCGTCGCTTCGGCTTTAAACAGCTTAGCTGCTGTTACCATGCAAGATTTTATTAACGATGCTTTCAACATCAAACTTCCAGCTTCCAAAGGTGCATTGGTTGCAAAATGTATTTCAATTGCGTATGGAGGTATCAGTTTTGTTCTGGTGAGTTTGTTAAGAATACAGAATAAATAAGTAAAGTAAAGGACAGGTAATTAAATTGATTACGTTAGATAATTTGCATGTATATTCCGTTATATGTACGTTAGTAGATAACGGGTAGGTTTGTCCAGAGAGACCGTGACGTCATTTTTAATGCTTGTCACACCCATGACGCATTTATTTGATCGGCAACGTATTTAGTAGCAGTAGCAGTGGTGGGGAGGCCAACGCCAAGCAAGTAGGCTACAATGGGCCTTTTTTGCCAACCCCAGCAACCATGCTCTACTCGTCTTCGGTTCCGTCGCCAAACCGCCTCGATCTCGAAATAAAGGCCGTGACGGTCTTCAATTGGACGGTACTTACCTGATTCCTCTGCAGAGTCCTCGATCCGAACAATTCTGCTCGAAGACTCCCAAAAGCCTCGCATTCACACAGGTAGTGGTAGGACGTTTCTTCGTCCTCGCCGCATGCCTGGCAAATGGGATCCCTCTCTACCCCTATCAATGTGAGGTGTCTTCTGAGGGCGCACTGGCCTGTCAGCACACCAAGGATGCGGCGAAGCGTAGGTCGACTCCTACCGAGTAGCCAGACAGCTTTATCTCTGTCCGGTCCCTCCACGAAGTCCCTCGCCTGCCTACAGCCACCAACCGAGCCCCAGTGCCTCTCCATTGCTTCCTCTGTCCAAGGCGAGAGAGACCGTCTTCCTACTTATGCCTATAGCAGGCTCCGGGCCACAGAACGGTCGCCGAAAACCAAGCCTAGCGAGATTATTCGCCACCTCATTCCCCGCTACGCCACAGTGTCACGGAACCCACACCAGTTGCATCTCCTTTGTCCTGGCTAATCCTTTGAGGGCATCAGCGCACTCCTGAACCAGTGTTGACGTGATTCTGGCCGCGCAGACTACCCGAAAGACAGCCTGGCTATCCAAGCAAATGTACACACATTTCTCGGGGCTCCTCCTCACATCCTGTCTATTGGCCACAGACAGGAATGCCGTGGTATATGCGCCAAGAGCATAACTCTCGCGCACCCCCATGCCTTCGATGTATATTCCCGCCCCGGAGGATTGTTGATCGGCAACGTATTTAATCAGATTTTTAATTAATTCAGTGAAGAAGCTATGAGCCACGGGTGTGGCCGGAAATGAAAATCCCCGATACACCTGACCCGATGACGTCACAGATTGTATGGGCCAACCGACCAGTTACATATGTATGCCATTGCTGGACCTAGTGTCTTGATCCATTTTTCGTTATTACCTTAAGAAATTCGCTTATTTGGTAATATTTTGAGTGGTGCAAATATTTCTCTTTAAGTTTGATTAGCTTTAGGAACATAACAAATCACATGATGCAAGATTAGGAAAATGCGAAGGCAGTTATTAGTTCAGTCGACACGTAGTTTCAGATAGAAAAAGGTCGGATGTAAATGAAACTTTGGGAAGTTTTTTAAGGATGGTTAGTAAACATTTTCTCAAGTTTTGGACCTCGAGGACCCTGTGCGAAAAAAGAGGGGGGGGGGGTACTTCAAAATTTTCGACCTTTCTCCGGTTTTTTCCTAATAACTTTTTCCCTTACATACTACGGCAAAAATATCTGTGATTTTCTTATAAAGCGTTAAATTTCATACTATTCTGATTATTCCAATATGTTTGTATGTCAAATCGTTACCGAGATATGGCACCTGGAAAAAAATTTATCAACATTCGCTAAAAAATGCCGAAGAATGCAGAATTCCACCTTATTTCTTCTGTTATACCCGAATTATCGTGAAATGTTGTTGTCATTATGATTTCTGGTTACAACCGCCAACTTCGGAAACCCCCATCCACCCCCGATCCCCCCTTCACCACCCAACCCCAATTCACAAAAGCTAATTTTCTTCTCTGATGAAATCCAACCATACTCACTCCATGTTGGTATTGATATTTGTTACTTTTTGGATTGATATCCTCCTCTCTCTTCCCACTACATCATTATCCCAGGACAGGCAAAAAAAAACGTAGTCCTTTCGTGGAAAAAAAAATATAATTAACAATATTAAGGTATTCGCAAGGAAACATTATATGAAATAGATATATTATTATTGAAAGGTACTCATATATACATGTACAAATCATAGTAGGTAATCATTTGTACTCATTACAGTTCCTGTCGGGATTTCTTAGCCGTTGGTTCTGCTTCTAACAGCTCGTCGTCCTCGAGCGATCAGGCTATTAATGATGTCTTCGCCGTCGTCGTATTCGTCGACTATGTTTTGTGAGTCCTCCTCGTTCAAATCAGTTGCGGGAGCGTTTTCGCAGGAGTGGCCTGTGCAGTGCTTGCACATTGCTGAGCACCTAAGGCCTGATTTCTTGCAGCTGCAAGCTCCAGTACTACAGCCTTTGCTGCACTTGCATGAAACAATCTGGAGGATGTTATCCAACGCAGAATTTCTGGTTGTGGGGATTGGTAGTACCCATTGCGTGGTTAGGCTCCAGCCCCAAACTGATGGGAGAAGTTCATTGCCTAACCACGTCTGTACGTACTTGCTGGTAAGTGCGGAGGGAGTAGTACTTGACACATTCCCTTGTTGGTGGTAGGCGGGCCAGTTGCAATTTAGCCTTAGTCGCTGATCATGTGTTCCTCACAAAAAAAAAACAACACGAATTGGTGAAGTCGAATTTCGCAACTTGTAACCACCGGGTAGGTATAGGAGAAGGAGCTTTGGATGTGTCATATCCTCGAAGGCAGCAATCAATTTCTCATTGTTGTACCTTGTTTGGCAAGCACTGTGCACTCTCACTTCACTCAACCCACGCAGGAACTGTTCATCTGCCGAAAGTTTCCTTTTCACACTGGACACCAACAGTCTGGCAACTCCTCTGGCTTTCACAACAGTTAGTTCACCTACTTCAACTCCTCCTTTACAAACAATACAGAAGTATGATTGACTAGATGTAGACGCCATCTCCAAAAAGTACTCGAATTTGCGCAAACACGGATTCACCAGGCTCTCTTGAAACGATAACGAAAAACTGCACCGATTCCTTTCTGACGATTCACGATGTATGGTCAGCAATCACTCTTTATGCCTGTAATCAGAAACAAATGAAATAAATATTAGTACGAACGTAAAAATTGAGGTAGTAAATTATGTTGGGGAGGTGGGGGGGTGGTATGTGGGTGGTCTATCGATCGGAAGAGTAACTAATATCAATACCAACAGAAGAAAATAATATTTTGTGAATTGGGGCTGTGTTGGGAAGGGGGGAGCGGGGGTGGATGGGGGTTTTCGAAGTTGGCGGTTGTAACCAGAAATCATAATGACAACAATATTGCACAATAATTTGGGTATAACAGAAGAAATAAGGTCGAATTCTGCATTCTTCGGCATTTTTAAGCGAATATTGATTTTTTTTTTCGAAGCGTCCTATCTTGGTAACGATTTGACATACAAACATGTTTGAATAGTCAAAATCGTAGGAAATTTAACGCTCTACAAAAGAGTTCCTCGAGGTCCTAAAGTTGAGAAAATGTTAATTAACCACCTCTGAACAACATTCCAAAGTTTCATTAACTTCCGACCTTTTTCCACCTAACCTCACTTTTTCCAACCTGTCGACTATATCATATTTATTTATCGCAATTTTGCAATGTTTTCAACTTGAACCGATGATTATGTTCCTAATAAAAATTCTAAAATATTTACGTGAGATGTTGGCAAGTGATAATTTCTGTTGACGTCATAATTTCAAAAACTTCAAGAGCCGTCTTGGCATAGGTATATAATTAGCTTCTGATACCATGTCCTTGTTAATTTTAACTGATTGAATTTTTTAACTATTATTGTTGTTAGTGTTACTTTTAGTGCTATTTTCTTTTATAATTAATATAAAATATATTGCAGGTGTTTATCGTAGCCGAATTAGGCAGCGTAATGCAAGTTGCAATCAGCTTTAATGGGATGGTTGGTGGAATAACCTTGGGCTTATTTTCTTTGGGAATGTTCTTCCCCTGGGCCAACTCGAAGGTAACTAATTTAACATTTTCAACCCTTTGTTATAAATTTTGATTGGCATGTTTAAAGCAAGCATTCAAGGTATTCAAGGAGATAAGGAAGCAGATTCTCTGCAAAAAAGGCGGGCACAATACTATTATATGGCTCAGACTAACAAGAAACCGTGTAAGAAATGAATTTGATACTTGACAGAGGAAGTAAATGTTGTCATACTGGAAGAAAACCCCAGGCTTAAGGCAGGCGAAACGGTTCATCACCACGTCAACAGAGAAGTCTGAACTGTGTCTTTAGAACCTCGGTGGTTCAGGGGTAAGAACGTGTGCCTCTGAATCGAAGGGTACTGGGTTCGATCCCAGCGTACTCCTTTTACTTTTTCAGTACAAACTGTAACATTAACATCAACCGAGGTTCTGGCATTGTATTTGAGCAAGTTGAATGTATGCACGTTCCGCCCTTCCGAGGGGGCGTAAAGCCGTCGGTCCCGTGTCCATGCGATGTTGGGCACGTTAAAGATCCCTACCCTCCTTACAGAAAGGTAGGGGTTCGGCAAAATTCCCAGGATAGTGAGGTGAAACTGCTCCCTGGCGTCGGTGATTGGCTATAGTCGCGGAAATAGGCCGGCGTTAAAGAAACAAAAACACACACAAACACACAACTGTGTCTTGAATTGAACAGGAAGGGCTAGAGAATAATCACGGGACTTTTCACAGGATACTCCCTAGTAGGGTCGGCCGAAAAAGGCCAAAAAACAATATATTTTTTAAAATAAAAAGGGGGCCAGACGAAAAAATATGTATATGGTGGCCGCAATTATCCATACCAATTTTGGGCCGGATTAAATATTTTTTGGCCGAGCCCCTGGGTGCCTAAAAAAATGTTTTGTCTTTTTCATAATTTCTGGTGGGGCTAGTGCTCAGCATATACAAATCGGTACCCTTATAGTGCAAAAGAAATCGGTTGGATTAAAAAAATGTTTAAACGGGCCCCGGAACAAAATGTTTAGTTATTGGTGGCAAAATTGCATATTTCTGTGCAGCTCTTAGCTTGAATGAACATTCGCCACAAAAATTAGTTACATTATTTTATACTCTACAATGATTTCATTGAATTATTATACGATATATTCTACAGTCCGAATATTCACTCAATCAAGAACTCACCACGAGGAGGTAGCTGCACTGTGAGTTCCACCCGCCCGCCCACCTTTGCTCAATATTTTTACTTACTCACTCAGGTCTTAAAGCGTAATACTGACGAATGTTGGCAAATGCTTTCTGCCGTCAAGTTTAGCTCGAATGTAGCCATTTGATAAAAGCAAAAAAAAATATTTTTTTTCGGCCCACCCTACTCCCTAGTAAGATATCACCTTATGACGATGGACAGGGCGGGCAGTGAAAACTGCAGATACTGCATTGAAGCAGCATAAACAACAGAACACCTGCTATGCGACTACATGGCTCAGTTCTGCAAAAGGCTCAAATATTTTGAAGGGGTGACTTGAAAACCCCAGGAAATGGGTAAAATATATAGTAGACTATATAAAAAGTCTGATCAGTTTGGGCAACTATTAGAAAATAGTCATGCACAAAGGACCCCCTGGGGTTGCAGCGCTGAGTGGCCATAGGCCTACATGACCATTTAAATAATCTACAAATCTACGATCCGTCTTTTGATTTATATATCGCAAACAGCTAGGTACAATTTTTAGGGAATTTTCTTTAAAAAAAATTAACTAATGAGGAGATCCCGACTTTTGAATTCTGAAAAAATTTCTTCAAATGACCGGGAACTAGGTCCCTTAGAACCCATATCCAGTTTCAGTTTTTATATGTTTATATATATATATATATATATATATATATATATATATATATATATATATATATATATATATATATATATATATATATATATATATATATATATATATATATATATATATATATATATATATATATATATACGTATCACACCGATAACTCAAAAAAAATAATAGTCGGATTTTGATCAAATCTGGCAAATACCTTCCTTTTGCAAGTGGCTTGGACAAGTTCGTTTGTCAGGAAAATCGGCCCAGGTTTTCCCGGAAAATTTTGTGTTTTCTTTCGAAAAAAAAAATATCTCTGGAAATATGAGGGCAACCAAATTTGGTACGCTGGTTTCTGTTATAAAGAGTATCTTATGTACCAAAATTCAGATTTATATCTCAAAAGACAAAAAAGTTAGAGGTAAATTACTTTTTAATTAATTAAATCTGATTCAAGAAAGATAAAAATGTAAAAATTTATTGATCCGAATGTGAGTGAAAAATATTACAAGAAAAGACTAACAAGCTCCTAGATATGTGTCGTTATTTTTCTAGATTTCATTAAAATAGAAGAAAAAAATTAAAAAGTCTATTGTAAATCAAAAAGGATTTATGTAAATTGTAAAACCTTGAACAATACGATATTCGTACTGGTAGATGCATGCGTAGCTCAGTGGGATCGGTGTACGGTGGTCGGTTTACATCGTAATAATCCACTGACAGATGACTCGTTCTAATGCTGGTTAGTCAGTTCCGTTTTTATCAATTTTTTAGTCTTATTTCACTTTACAGTTATCGAATCTGATTGTTGTTATTCCGATGAATTTTTTAGCGAGTTTTTGTATAAAAAATAATCACTTCCATAACGCACTTGCTGCGTCCAGACTTTTTTAAAAGTTTAATTTGTTTTTAGGGTGCCATGTTTGGAAGTTTGGTGGCAGTTGGTCTAATAACTATAATGTGTATTGGACAACAGATATACATTGCAAATGGTTATTTTGTTGACGAAAATAAACCAACCAGTACTGCAGGATGTCAAATGTGCAACTCAACCGTAACATCTTTACCAACTCAGCTGATCGATGACAGGTAAAAACAAAACAAAACAAAAGTATTTCATAGTATTAAAATGTTTGTTTGGAAAGATACCCTGACGGTGTTGATCGATAATATTAGCGAATTTTTCGTAGAACGAAAGATTATTTTGTGCTATTTCAAAAAGTGCTGAATTGATCGGACCCATGTCTGAGTTCATCAAATTTTGTGGATTTACTTGCGGATTTCTAAACTTTCTAAAGCATCTAACTTGCGATAATCCGTGGTTACTTGCAACAACTTAAAATTACTATCGCCTACCTTATATCCAGAGTCAATCATATGTTGGGCAACGTTAGATTTTTCTGCTCTATTGAATCTGAAGCGAGCTATGGTGCGCCTTGAATCTTGTTGTTATTGATCTTCCCGTTTGTCCAACATAGACTTTCTCGCAATTATTACAAAATATTTGATAAATGCTCGATTTTTTCGGAAGTCCATAGTATGCTTTGGTCAAATATCTTCTAATAATTGCGAGAAAATATATATTGGGCAAACGCGGAGATTAATAACAACGAGATTCAAGGAGCACATATCTCATTTCAGATTCAATAGAGCAGGAAATCTAATGTTGCCGAACATCTGATTGACTCGCGACATAAGGTAGGCGATAGTAATCTTAAGTAAGTGAAAGTATTGGTAGGTGGTAGTGGACTTTGCCGTTACGTGATAGTAAAGGATTTTTTTCACGCCCGAGGAGGTACCATCCCTTACATCAAGGGCCGGTGAAGTCCCAACGGACGTTTCCGGTTCTGGTGTATGAGTCCGTTTCCCTTATAAACAAAAATGATGATGGCTCTTCCTTGTACAAAAGATTCCGGAGATAGAATACCCCTCCATTCGGATATCCGGGAGAGGGGTGTGCAGGGGGCACCAGCATCAAGATTCAACATATCCTTCTCGAATATATGTGGCCTAAATTCTAACCTGAACTCCGTTCACCATTTCCTCCAGGCTAATAGACCCAAAATCTTCTTCGCCGAAACCCAAATCCGTGCCAAAACAGCCACTAATCATCCTAATTTCCCGGGTTATGAGCTCCTTACTTCTTTTAGATTGCATGAAGGTGTATGCGCATACGTCCGTAGCAATCTACCCTGCACCAGACTCCCCAATTTGCACGCTGGAAGAAAATACATACTTTGAATGAAACTCTCTTAGGGCTGCAACTAAATTCATCTGTTGCATTTACCGGTCACCTTCTGACAACAACTTTGTACAGCTCTTCGACTACCTTTCGGAAAAAACCGACCATCTGATTTCTAAATATACTTCCTCCGAGGCCACTTTTCTTGGTGACTTTAATGTCCATAATAAGGAATGGCTAGGATCTTCAAAAACCGATCCACAAGGGAGAGCAGGGGGGCCTTTGCAGTCAGCAATTCTTTAGCCAATATGGTTCAGCAACCTACTTACTTTCCTTGAATCCCAACACACAGTTCAAATCTCTTGGATCTCCTTCTTACTACAAAACCTGAATGCTATAAGACATCAGTAGCCGTCCCCCTTGGTCGCTCAGACCACGGCATGGTCACTTATTTCTGCGCGATGCAACCCGAGGTCGCATAGTCATCACACGCACGTATCGTTTGGCACTACAACTCCGCGAACTGGGACGAAATGCGGGATTACTTTTACTTATTTCCATGGGCGTCTGTCTGCTTCTCTCATCCTGACCCCTCTGATATCTCACAAAACGTCACTGAAATTATCCAAGCTGGCATGGAATTATTTATTCCACGTACACAGAAAACCTCTTCAGCCAATCAAAAGCCCTGGTTCTCTAAATCCTGTGACAAGGCCAGACTTGAAAAGGTCAAAGTTCAGAAAACGCTTCTTCACAATCTCAGTCAAGAAAACCGTCAAGCATTTAACGACGCAAGAAACCGATAGGTCAGCATGCTTTCTGAGGCAAAAAACTCGTTTAATAACCACATCAAAAACAAAGTCGTCTCAAGCTCCAACGGCAGCAAACGTTTCTGGACTCTTGCTAAATCTATTGGGAATAATTTCTGTAAGAGCACGTTCCCACCTCTTGTTTCAGGGGATGAAATTGTTTCCACCGCCCTGGGCAAGGCTGAACTTTTTGCCTCGTTGTTCGCCGGCAATTCTACTCTCAACCCACCTCCAAATGTTCAATCACAAACAGTTCCTAATGTCGCGCATAAAATGACGGATATCATTTTCAAAGCTAAAAAGGTACGAAAGATGCTCTCTTCTCTTAATACCAGCCTCTGGCCTTGACGAGATCCCAGCAATTGTTCTCAAAAATGCTCACCAGAACTTGCTCCTGTCCTCACTTGTCTGTTTTAGACATCTTACAATAGAGGCATATTCCCTAGTAACTGGAGAACTGGTCAAGTACAACTCGTCCCCAAGAAAGGATCCAAAGTGCTTCCTAGCAACTACAGGCCTATTTCTCTTCTCTCAGTCGTCTCTAAAGTGATGGAAAAGTATATAAACACCGAATTACTTAAATTTATCAAAAAACACAGTCTAATCCACGACAGGCAGTATGGATTCCGTCAGCGTAGATCAACTGCCAACCTCCTTTCCTTTGTCACCCATTCTTGGAACAAGTCTATGGAACTACACGGTGAATCCCAGATTGTCGCTCTAGACATATCCAAAGCATTCGAACATGCCTGGCACGCAGCGCTGTTTAATAAACTTCCGGCCTAGGGCCTACCACCAAAACTCTGTACCTGGACAGCAAATTTTCTCTCCAACCGGAGCATTTTTGTTGTCGTGGATGGCCATTTCTCTAAACTGTATCCAATTAATGCAGGAGTCCCTCAAGGTTCAGCTTTAGTCCCTACTTTGTTTCTTCTTTACATCAATGACCTCCTCTCTAGCCCATCCAACAGTTACGTGGACGACAGTACCCTCCACTAAAATATACAATATTCTAAGCCTGTCTCTTTAGCCCAGTTAGATGAGGATCGCAGACTCATGGAGGGTTCTGTCTCTGTGGATCTCCAAAAAAAATTAGACTGGGGAAGTAGAAATCTTGTACAATTGAACTCCACCAAATCTCTGTCTTGCTTTCTATCTCATAAGAGATACACCAGCCCTAGACCCATCACAATGAGCAATCAAGTTAATCAAAGTAATGAGTCCTTTTCACTTCTTGGCATTTCTGTGGATCGAAATCTCAATTGGCAACCACATGTCACATCAATTGCATAACCGGCTGCTAAGAAATCAGGTTTCCTCTTCCGGGCTCGCAAATAACTTTCAGCAGCTAATCTCTATACCTTATATACTTCACAAATAAGGCCAAACCTCGAATACTGCTCCCACATCTGGGGTGCCTCTGTCGCCTATACACTCGATATCCTGGACTCCATTCAGAAGAGAGCTATACGTCTCATCGGTGACCCTACCTCCACCCAAAGGCTCTTGCCCACCGATGTGTCGTTGGTGACCTCTCTCTCTCTCTCTCTTTTATAGATATCTGCACGGGCACTGCTCAGAGGAGCTTTCTTCCATAGTTCCTCTACCTGCTGCCCCCAACAGATCTACCAGGGGAACAGTACACCATTTTACTGTCCAGGTCATCACACATAGAACATCTTGTTACGCCCGCTCTTTTGTCTCGGGGACTTTCAGGTTATGGAACTCCTTGCCGGCACATGTTTTTCCTTCTCCTCCGAACCTCCAAACCTTCAAGTCCAGAATTAACAAGTTGCCTCTTTCCTCCTTGTCGACACCCACGGTACGATAGTATTTAAGCTGTGAGCCCTCGTTGTGTGTTGTTGAAATTAAAATTCACTGACACCAAAATAGTCCATGAACTACGTAACCAGGTGTAACGTCATCAGGTGTTGCAGCATGAATTCATCCGCAAGGTGAACCACAGTTTGGTATATCTAATAGACCATCCCGGGATTCGGCACAATGTATTTTCTACATCTTCAGATTGCCATTGTGGTCCTCTAAAGAGTTTTTTACAAGCATGTGTTCCAGTTCAGTTTTTTGTCTAACAAGATCCTTAAATATTTAACTTAATTGTAAAATTGTATCTGTGTTCCATTCAGAGGGGAGCTTTTAAATTTAGTTTCCTTTTGATTGTGAATAGGACAAGACTTATTTTGTGAGGGTTAATATTAAGCCCCCCTGTCTCACACCAGTTTCTTACTATATCAAGGGCTGTTTGCATTAGGGATGTAACAGCATCATGCTTGCCCTTTATTGTTATGACAATATCCATTAAATGATGGTAAGCCGAAGTTGAAGTACGCTTAGTCCATTGACTGAAAAAACATAATCGGTTGGTAGTAGTTGGTATTTTGCCTGGAACACTATATGAGGTGGATATCAGGCATAACAAAACAATACCAATTAAGCAATTATTATCACTAACACATTTCTATTTTTTTCAGCGTTACAGTTTTCTTCTTATACAGAATTTCGTACATCTGGTACTCCGCCATAGGATTTATGATAACAGTGGTATTAGGCATAGCAGGCTCCTTTGCAACTGGTGCCCAAGACCCAAACGAGGTTGACGGTGATTTGCTATCACCACCCATGCGCACCTTCTTGAACTCTCTATCAAACAAAACCAAAGAAATGTTAAATATTCCACTGAAACAAAATGTTAACACTAACATAAAAGATGTTGACCTCAAAGGCGTTATTAATCCAACTCTAAATATAAATGACGAAGCAGTAGATAAGGAAAATGAAGTTAATGGTATAAAGGTGAAAGTAGGGAAAACATCTTTGCCAACATGAATCAGAAAAAAAAAGAAAATACAAAACTAACATTTGAGTAAAAAGAATAGATACTAACGATGTTAATAGAGGACAGAGAAATTCCAATGAAACCAAAGCACTATCCTAAAGTACTCCAAAATGCCCAAAGAGAATTATGTAAATATAATCTTAATATAAAATGGGCCAGGGCTAACAATTTTTTAAATTGTTAGTTAGCTGTATACTGTCTCTATTTTTAACACTCTGTGTTATTTGGAGCGGGCGTGACAGCATAGTACTTGGTTCCGAACTAGGTGGCGACACGTTCACCACTCACTTAGTGTTTTAAGACTGGCTTTACGATAGCCGTGTTATTTTTGGTGCATTTTTGCTACAATTAGTATGCCGTACTGAAGAGCTCTAATGAGAGCGAAACCGGTCTACGGTTCTAATTGTTGCGAGAATGCATCTAGTCTTAATCTTAATAACTATGGATTCTCATTGTGCATGGCTAGAGTAAAAAGCACCCCGTATCTGAGACCAGATCAATATTTTTATTACTCGTATACCTGCATTACGAACTGCATTTAAACAATTGAAAGTCAATAAAAACCTAAGATTAAAACCAACTCCACCTTCAAAACATGATTCGCCAACAGAATGGTCGTCAGTAAAAACCCCAAACGCATTTAAGAAAGAGATTAATAAATTAAACAAGCTAATCGTCCCTTAAATATTGATTAGTCTCTGATAAATTTGTTTTGGCTGACCCGATGATTTATGACTTAATATTTATTATATTTAACTACATCCGAAGCAAGAGTACAAATTTTTTACACTATCTTGTAGTAACTAGATTCCTAAGTTTAAACTAAGATTCCATGAACCGTTTTATCGTACAGTATTTTTTCCTATTATCTGTAGCAACTTAGCATTAGGGTAAATATCACCATGTAAATATATTTCATTTAAAAGTATGATTACTCTTAGCGTTAAGTCCTGCTGGATTTTATTCAACAAATACCATTATTATGCTAGTCAGATAAGAATTCATTGTTTATACACATAATGTGCTAGTAGATCAAATAAAGTTTTCTTAGAACATTTTTGTTCTATTTTTTACGTTCTCCATCAACTGCTGTGGTTATCAGAGGAGAGGTTTGCATATTACGAAAACGAGCCTTCTTCTTTATTAAATTTACTCACAAAATCATACAATTCTATGATTCAAAAAGTCACATATAAATTTTTTTCTTATTAATTCACCAATTTAATTTAAAACATTTAATAACCTAACTATTGGATCATTTGAGTACTATAATGACTTTACGTTGGCACTTTAACCAGACGTTTTGTCTACAAACGCAGGAGTCATTTCAGTCACAATGACATTGGCTCTGAGAATCTCCACAGCAGCAACACATACCAACAGACCATGACTCTGCAACCTGCATAAAAGAAGGCCAAAAATAATTGCAAAGGATACGTATAGGTACTGGATGGTGTGTTAGGAAGAATCAAACTAAATATCGATATGAAGTAAACATCAGTAATGGATATAAGTACATTACATAGTTTAACGTATTTTACTCGTCAAACCGTTTCATTTAATGCCCATGGCAAGAGGTTTGTGGAGTAATCCGCTATCTTGCGGCATCCGCAAAAACAATATTAGATATAGCTTAACTGCAAAATTTTGATTGCAATATTTGTCCCGGGCAGAGAAAGTGAGCCAATAAAACCGTTATAAAAAATTGTTAAGACGAAAAAAAAAAAGATTTTCTTTTTATTGCAGAGTTGTTTTTAAAACTTTTTTTATATATTTTATTAAACTAATTTTAGTTTCTTGATAAAATATTATCAATGAGTTCAACTTAAAATAGTGCTGCAAATTAAATCATAACTTCCACATAGCTGTAATAATATACTCTCCTCAGAAAGACATTCTCATGAAATGAATTTAGGGTCCATGACTTGACCACAAAGAAAACATTCGTATTCCTGTACCCATAAACTTCTCAAACGTTATATTACTCGAGTTTAATTTAAATTTTCACCCTTCTTTATCCCCTACCCCCTGAAGCGATCTTATCCAAAAACAATTCGAAGCATTCCTTTGTCGGGTGCTAACTGGATACCAGATTTGAAGATGATATCTCAATTCGTTAATAAGTAATTGATCCCATTAACAGACAGACAGTTTTATAATAAACAGACCCTAAAACTTTATATTACTTCCACGTGGTCACAACGCGTGGAAGTATCGCATTTCAATTTTTTTCTCTTAAACGTCGTAAAAAGTATCAAAACATATAGAAAACATGATTTGAGAACGAATTTTTTTTTTTGGTCTGTCGGTCTGTCGTGGTGTATGTATGACTGCTTGATTGTAGCCACGATAACTTTAGAACAAATTGAGATATCGTTTCAAATCTGGTATACAGTTAGCACTTGACAAACGAAGGGTTCGGATTGTTTTTGGGTAAAATCGCTTTAGCGGGTAGGGGATGAATGGGGGGTGATTTCGTGAAAATTGACATTTTTTCGTTAAAACACGAATAATATAACGTTTTAGGGTTTATTTATCAGGAAACTTTTAATTTGATCAAAAATCTGGTATTCTGGGCTGAAATTAAATTAGGCGTTGAATGTGTGGAGTGAAATATTGTTGGCAAAAATTTGGAATTTTTTGTTGTTAAAACGGCTTAAAAAGTCCCAAAACATGAAAAATTTGATTATGGAACGAAATTTTTTTTGTCTGTCGGTCGATCGGTCGGTTGGACTGTCGGTATGTCGGCATGTACGTCTGTCTGTTAATAGGCGCAATAACTTCCTAACGAATTGAGATATCACTTCAAACTTGGTATTCAGTTAGCACCCGACAAAGGAACGGTTCGAATTGTTTATGGATAAGATCGGTTCAGGGGATAGGAGAAAAATTAGAAGTGATTTGTCAGCAGTAGCCTGCTGATGATGAACCGGGACGCTTTGAAACTGCAGTCCACGTAAGTAGATAGTGCGACACCTGGGACCACCCCCTCCACTTTTTTTCTGCGCATGCGTGATGACGTCACGCGCATGCGCTGTCTGGTGACAGTTGACACTTGACCTGTCAGCTGTCAACGTCAGCTGTCAGATGTCAGATCTGACCTGTGTGACAGCTGTCAAATGTCACATCTGTCAAATGCGTTCCAAGATGGCTGACCTGTCATAGACAGCCGCAACCCGGGTCTCTATGGAAGTGTCTGATGACGTCAGATGTTCCAAGATGGCCACCACCTCTGTCCATAGATAGCCCCCTCAGGTTAGGTATTAACTGTCTGATGACGTCAGATGTTCCGTAGATATCTACAAGTCGGGTTAGTTCTCTATATGTGTGTGTGTGTGTGTGTGTGTGTGTGTGTGTGTGTGTGTGTGTGTGTGTGTGTGTTGAATACCAGCTGTCTGATTGTTTATTAAGGTTATGTTTGTATTTGTTTATTAAGGTTATGTTCGTATGACATGTTTATTACCAATCAGCTGATTGTTTATTGAGGTTATGTTCACACACACGTGTTGATTACCAATCATTTGATTGTTTATTAAGGTTATGTTTGTATTTGTTATGTCGTCAACGTGTTATCTGTTTGTTTATTAAGGTTATGTATGTATTTGTTTATTAAGGTTATGTTCGTAAACACACACAGCTGTTTGTTGTTTATTGTGTTGGTAAGATGTGTTGAAGTTGTTAGGGTATTTCGTTTTTGGCGGGAAATTTGAATTTGTTTGAAAATTAGTGTCTGTTGTGTCCAGAGATCTGACTCATCGAGCTAGAGAATATTCTATGTGTAAAGATGTAGAGTGGGAGAATATTCCCTAGCTCGAGGGGAGAGATCTGTTGGACACAGTCATTCGGTTTAGCACACACATACATATATGAGGAAGATATATTGAGCGGGTAATTTGAAATTTTGATTTTAATTTGAAATATGATTTTTGAAAGAAAAGCATTCGCCTGAAATTAGATTTGAATTAGATTCGAACCCCGACCATACAGCTTACTAAGATTTGCAACGTCCCTAAACCGATTATGCTAGCCAGACACACGGTGAAAGTTTGTTCGCAGTGGTATATATAAAACAAAAACCTGTTACATAAAACGAGTTTATCAGGCTGATGAGTGTGTGTGGGCAGGGGTGGTATCTCTATTACATTCCAATTGTAACCTAATAGGTACGGTAATTTTTTAAAAACAATAGTATATTTATATTTTATAGTAAAAGATATTTTATAGTAAAAGATATTTAAAGGCGTTCCAATTTACATATCTAATATAAAATTCTAAAAACAAAAACGTTTGAAGCAAAACTATCAATAACAAAACGTATTTACATCTAGATATGTTAATGAATTTGTTTAATGGGGTAATAAAACTGGAGATCTGGTTTTATGTATGTGTGTTTGTTTATGTTAGTGTTTTATATCACAGTGAATCTGAACTTATATAGGGAGTGATCAAAAAACACAAGTAACAAAACTCGATTTAAAACATCAAACTAAACTTTGATATACGAGGATTGTTTGATAAGTATTGTTTGTATGCAAACATAAATAATATAATAGTATACTTACATACAGCAAGAGACGTCATACATGTTTCACGGCTTAACACACACACACCGACGTCTGTTGAGGTCTTGAATGGGGGTCCTTATAGAAATAACACAGTTGTTTAATGACATCCACTTGAACCAAACAAAACATATAGACGCTGTTGTTGATTGTTAACACACACACACACACACACACACACACACACACACACACACACACACACACACACACACACACACACGTCATGACAGCTCGAAGTCTTTGCTTAGACTGACAGAGCTGTGTAATAAAAGACAGACAGACAATTGATTGCCCAACAAGTATCATATAGAACCTTGTTTGAGCTTGTACAGCTGTTTAACACACACGTCATGACAGCTCGAAGTCTTTGCTTAGACTGACAGACAGAAAGGGGTTAATCAAAAAGCAACAAAATAAAAATAAAACAACTGTTTTACATACAATAAAAATTTATTAGGATTAATTAAGTTGTACATATTGATACATAAATGACATACTATTATTACATAATGGCTCTAACGATGCCCGTTAGAGGTTTATATTCCATTACACTGTCATGAATAACCAAACAATAAACACGCGTATTTTTTGGGAAGTTGGCGTGACTCATAAACTCCACCTTAATGTCCACCGTTGAAGACTTGATTGACTCGTTCTGGTGCTGACAGTCAATCACAAATAGAGCTCTGTCTTTAAACTCGTCATAATTCAAGATAGGCTCCGACATGTTTTTATAACAGAAGCTTTTTTGAAAATCTGTATACATGTTATAGGCTTCTGCATATTTCGATTTCTCAAAATCCATATTCATAGATTCATAAGGGTAGCATTCTGAATTTAGAAACACTCGGAGGTCCAACATACCAATGTTATCGAAATAGTCTGACCTCTTCTTCACGTTATCCTTACGATCTGTTTGAAATGCTATAATCACATATCGAGGTCTTTCCAAGTTGGTTGCAGTTTTAACAGCCCACACATCTCTGTTGATATCTCTGAGTGCTGGTAACTCATATATGTCCCATTTGCGGTATGCGAGAAATATAGAGGTGTCTTTGGCTATTTTATCCATCAGTTCCAATTTCATTTTATCATTGGGAAATACATGTTTTACCTTTAAAAACATATTGGTTACGGTAATTTTTGCTCGTGCCGTACCTGTGCTGTAATAGCCGTTGGAATCGTTTCGACTTCTTGTAAAGCGGAAAGTATGTTTGCCACAGAGAACTCCTTTGAAATGATGAAAGAAACTGAAGAGGAACCAGACAGGTATGATCATGTGAAACTTGTTATCATTTAAGGTGATGTGCTCCGACGACACATTCAGACCGGCGTTGCTAAGAGATTGGGCTTCATTCTTACTGAAGGATAGCAGACTTTTGATGATGGTTGTGGTGTATGGGTCTCGCACTCGTTCCACTTCCTTGTTATTTAACTCATAGGTCATTGATTCGAACAGAGCTGCTCCTCCATTATTTGACAGATAACAAGCACCAGTGGCATTTTGGATTGCTACAGGTTCCAGAGCACCTTCGATTATTAGAGCTGACTCGGCCAGACATACGAACGCATCTTGTTGGTTGATGGCTATTTCAATTTCATCGCTGTTACCAAACGATTTAGTTGGTGAATAGTAAGAGCGCAGCTCTTCTCGATCGATGCCATCATCAAACACGGGTTCTTTGAATATTTCTAGTTTTGACGACATGATAACCCAGGCTTTGCAGGAACTCAATATTATCGGGACGAAGCGTACCCTTTGACGTGTCTGACTCAACTGAATTTGTTGTGGTAGATGCACTTGCTTTTATATCCTTAAAGACCAACATACTAAGCAACTTTTATAAGTTTCAAGCGAACAGACACCTCTTCACCTTGAAAGTTGACAGGAACTGAATCTTGGTCGACGATGTCGATGCTTATATTGGAAATCTCTTGCTTGTTCACCGGCAAGTAAATTAAATTTTTAGGTTCTATGTCGATTGCGTAGCCAGGATCAACCATCGGAGCAAACTCATACAGCGTGTGTGAAGGTTGTCCGTTATAATAGGAACCAGACACAATATTGGTTTCTATGCGAATCTGTCTAACATCCACTATTTCAACAGGTAAATCAGATTCATAAAAGGTGTCCGGCTGAAGAACTTGTTTTGAAAAGCCCAACATTCGAACCATCAAATTCAAAACTGACATTTGTATAACACTTTAGTCTACATTTGATGGTGTTCGGATTAGGTCTCAGAATCAGAGCCTGTTGCTTTTGTTCGTGTGTTGCTGTAGCACCAACAAGTTCATTTTGAAGTAACTCTTCCAAGTGTGTTATTTCATAAGCACCGGTGGGTATCGTGATGGTTCGCCAACCGGTTCCTTCTTTTACATGAAATTTGTTTTTACCTTCATAGATGTTGGGTATGTTGTTGTAGGTGTGAAAGCCTATCAAGGCAACAGCATAATTACCATCCAAAACAATTGGTGGATGGTAGTCTGACGACAGATGGGAGCTGCGGTCTTTCAACACAAAGGTGTGCGCCATGACTGATACACACAGGCTACTGTTTGAGTCTTTTATTGCAATGGTTTTTGCAGATACAACCCATAACCGGAGCGCTGTTTCTTGAGATACATGCCTTTGCCCAGTCTCTTGCATTTTGGCTTAAATTTCAAGCCACTCCCTCTCCTACCCAACGCGATGGCTTCCATTGTTTTGTTGTGCCGTTCTTCCTCCTCTAGTTTCTGTTTCGCAGACTTGGCATCGTTTACGGCTTTGGCAATACCTGCAGCACCACCACCCAGAGCTCCTAGTGCTGACAGCCCACCAAATATCAGAGGCAACAGCGGAAGGAAGCCCCCGCTTTTAGGTATTGGAATAACTCGAGGTTTCTGCACATTCTTACGTCCACCAATGTTTCTAACAATTGTATGAGCTATATCAAACACGGCGTTCGCTGTTGGAATAAGATTTCTATCTTTTATAACTTCCTCAATCAGACTTAGTATGTTTTTAAAGGGAACCTTCTTCTTTGGCTTCGAGTTGATTAGATAAAGCCCCTCATCAAGTTTTCTGTTAACTTTCATGGTGTTTGTAATGCCCCGCAACGTTTCAGCAAAACCTGTATCTGTCTTTGTTAATAACAACCCTCACTCTGTGACACCAACATGCATACTGACTGGGTGTCTCACTTGCATTCATATATATACACACCCAAAAAAATATAGTTTAGTTTAAGTTAAGATGCGTACCAGCAAACACGCTTCTGCCTTACCCATTACAAATATAGACGATGTTGTTACGGACACAGCTCAACAACAACTGAGGCATGGTCCTCTCTTTCCAAACACCGTTCGCTGTATCATATGTGGTCCGAGTGGTTGTGGTAAAACTAATGTCATGCTGAGTTTGTTGTTTGAAGCAAACGGTTTAAAATTTGATAACGTGTATGTGTATTCAAAGTCTCTGTATCAACCGAAATACAAGATGTTAAAGGAGGTGTTGGATGCTACAAAGGGTGTTGGTTACTATCCTTATCGAGAAAACGATGACATATTAGATCCGGAAGATGCCGAGGACAACTCTGTGTTTATATTTGATGATGTAGCTTGTGACAAACAAGATAAAATAAGAGCATACTTTAGCATGGGTAGGCATAAAAACATTGATTCATTCTATCTCTGTCAAACATATACACGAATACCCAAACATCTGGTACGTGACAACACCAATGTTATTGTGTTATTCAAGCAAGATGAAACCAATTTAAAACACGTGTACGACGATCATGTGACCACCGATATGGACTTATACAATTTAAAACTATCTGCTACCAATGCTGGAAAGATAATAAGTATGGTGTGTTGGTGCTTGTGAAGGAAAACGATGTACACAAAGGCCGATATAGAAAAGGATTCGATAGATATATATTATTCTAACACAACAATGATAGACAGGGCAGTCAACTGTCTAACACAGCTGTCATACAGCTGTCTAACACAGCTGTCTAACACAGCTGTCTAACACAGCTGTCTAACACAGCTGTCTAACACAGCTGTCTAACACAGCTGTCTAACACAGCTGTCTAACACAGCTGTCTAACACAGCTGTCTAACACAGCTGTCTAACACAGCTGTCTAACACAGTTGTCTAACACAGCTGTCTAACACAGCTGTCTAACACAGCTGTCTAACACAGCTGTCTAACACAGCTGTCTAACACAGCTGTCTAATACAGCTGTCTAACACAGCTGTCTAACACAGCTGTCTAATACAGCTGTCTAACACAGCTGTCTAACACAGCTGTCTAACACAGCTGTCTAACAAGACAGCCAGACATCGTGATAAATAAGAAGGCATGTACCATGAAGGAGTCAGTATATGTTAAACCACCACACAACCTGTATCGCTCAAACAAATGATTAGACCGACTGGTAACACCACACAGTTGTAGCACAATGGAAGTGTTGGGTAAGGAAGAGCGAAAAGTTAAGAAAAGGATTTTACAACTTGCTGACAATATTCGAAAAAAACATTTAATGCTTAAACTTAACAGAGCTGAGAATGATGATGCTCTGCAACGTTTATATAAACCACTTGTTGAGCCGCTAAGTGAAATATCTAAAAACACAGCAGCACAGCAGCAGCAGCAGCCCCAGCAACAACCAAAGGCTGAACAAATCAAAGACGAAGTCGATATACCAGAAACGAAACCCCAAGTACAGTTCCTTAAAGACCATGAAGTTTTTGAAGCTGAACCTAGGGAAGAGGCTGAGGAGACAAGTTCCGATGAGGATATCCCAACATTTGAAGAGCTTGAGGCAGACCTACAAACTGTCACATCCAACCCTGCATATCAAGAATTTTTGGAGCAATATCCTGACCGAGTTCGATATTATGTAGACAAGTATTTTACTGAACCACCAAGGCTCGCTACCATTGATCAAACGTATGGTGCTCGCTACGCTAAAGATACCGGTAGCTGGAGTCTTGGCAATAAACACTTGGACTTTACTGATAATGACATTCGACTAGGTCAACGGAGATATCCGCAAACACAAGGTCTGCTAGAATTGATATTTATGAAAACACATAGAGGGTATACCTATGACGATCTTCAACACTATAGAGATATTCTAGAAGCAACTAGTGTTCATAAAATGAACTATGATCCTAACGCCCGAACCAAGGGTTGTTCCTCTGAAAAGTATCTGACTCTAATAAAACCAGTGATAAATCCACGAGGTCGTAGATCCTCAACACCTCAAGGTTTTGGTTACACCTACGAGGAAGACGATGACGACAGCAACGACAGACATCTTAACAAAAAACAAAAGACTGAACTTAAAACTCAGAGTGATAAGAGCAGCGATAGCAACGGCATGAGCCCTAACAACAACATCAGCACCAACAACTATATGATACAAAATAACAAACAAATAGCCTATGTGTATTGGAATGACATAAACGAGTTGGTTGACAGACTTAGACTTTTAGTGGCTTCCCAAGTTGCAGGTAATAATGCTCATAACAACGAAATTCAGTCAATCTTGGAAGAACTAAAAGAAGCTAGTGTTATCACCTAGTAAACCCCCACAGCCATGAAGAGACACCAACGACAACAACAACAACAGCACCAACGCAACACTGAACCATCTAATGTTAATAATTCTATAAATGTATTCCAACAAAGAGTTTACATACTTGTACTTAGAATCAAATAAAAGTCTTTGTTAAAATTAATGTGTTTTTATTTTGTAATACAATTAAAAAGTATGTCTTAAAGCAATAATATCCTGAACAAACTTATCTTGTGGTACATCTGCTATACGTAGGTTGTTTCTATGTGCTGTAAGGTATTTCACTTCAGTCTTGATTCTGTTAAAGAGATTTACTGAATTTGGATCGTACAGCTTGTTTAGGATCACTTGGGCATCGGGGTGTTTATTTTTAAAGTTCCTCACAGCCCTGGGGAAACTTTTCTTTTGTGTTCTTACGGCATGATATGGATAGGGGGCGTCTTTCTCGTTTCTTGCAAGTAAACCAAACACACTTATTTTTCCCCGGTTACTTGGCTTTGGGGATATATCTTCAAGATATTCTGTGACTTTAGCATTTGTTTCTCGCATACGCTGCACCTCATCATTTATCTCCATTAATTTTACTTCAATCGCATCTAGGCTGTCCCTGTATTTCTGATCAAATACGTTTAGGAAAAAATCAGAAATAATTTGGGTGCATTTGTCATAGAACCGAATGGATATCCAACAAGCCAAATTTAATATTAAATCTTTACACACATATGTACCAGATATCAAGTTGTTTTCAGCCTGTCTCCCACCAAAGTCCACCAGATATGTAGCTGTTGTTGGTATTACTTGAGTTGTTGCTTCCGTTTTAAGGGGGCTAGTAGTTCGGCTCCCTGGCGATAACTCTAAGTGGGCTCCCTCAGTTGAAACACTTGTCATGTCGTTGTGCTGAAACCCTAACTCTTCCTTTAGCCGACTGTTGTAATAGGCAATCAACTCTTTAGTTTTTTTATTTTCCAACCAATGTCTGAATCTTTTCTCACCAATCTTACACAGTTTAGTTGCATTAAAATAGCCAGTGTTTTTATCGATAATAAGTTGAAAGTCTCCAAATAGACCATACCAGAAGTTGTCTTTAATTTGCTGGTAACACACATCACTTAATGTAGCCATTTTGAAACAGATTTGGGTAGAGTAAACTGAAGCACGTCTTTTCTCAACGACAACTGAATTGTGAATGAGCTTTAGAGTGTGTGTAGCCAATTTATATATGCTGCCACAATAGCCGTTTTTAAAAATATATTTGTTTTCACAGAAACCTTACTAAATGTGTGTGTGTCTACAAATACGTTGTTTCTTATGGGAAACCGTGTCAAAAGCTCTATATTAGGCTAAAATACATAGAATCTTATGGGAAATAGGAACGATTTAAGGTGTTAGCGGGGGCCTTTTCTACAAACACAAATAATGTGATGATGTCATCCTTTGGGTTTTGTCTGTATTCTAGACAAGCTCAAACACGACTGCAGGGGTGATTCAACAGATATAACACAAGATAACATTCGCCAAGGTCATCAACTGACACGTTGTTTACCTTTAAGAGGGCCTCTCTCTTGCGTATATTAAACAGAGTGTACAAGCTCAAACAGGATCAAGGTTAACAACTGTAAAACGTTGTTTATCCTTTTGTAAGACCTCTCTCTCTCTCTTACATCAGTTTGTTTCCTCAATACAAGAGAAAGAGACACTTGTTCAGTATGTGTTAAGCAGTGAAACAAGGATGACGTCTCTTGCTGTATGTAAGTACACTCTTCTTATTATGTCTGTTTGTATTCAAATAACAAATACAAACATAACCTTACTAAACAATCAAATGATTGGTAATCAACATGTATACGAACACCTAACCTCATATGTAAACAACAACTGGCTTTTGTTTTATATATACAACTGCGAACAAACTTTTAACGTGTGCGTCTGTGGAGCTATTGGTTTAGCAATAGTATATCTGAGAAAGCTGTCTATGACCGATTCGAGGTTCGTGGGTTCAAATCTAATTTCAGGCGAATGCTTTTCTTTCAAATACACATGCATCTGTCAGTCTAAGCAAAGACTTTGAACTGTCATGACGTGTGTTATATCCTTTCAAACAGCATGTACAAGCTCCAACAATGGCAATCAGTTGTCTGTCTGTCTGTTTCCTCAACACAGGAGACATTTGTTCAGTAGTGTGTGTATTAAGCTGTGAAAGAAGGATGACGTCTCTTGTTGTATGTAAGTACACTCTTGTATTATGTCTGTTTGCATTCAAATAACAAATACAAACATAACCTTAACAAACAATCAGATGAATGGTAATCAACACGTGTGTGAACATAACCTTAATAAACAAATACATAACCTTAATAAACAAACAGATGATTGGTAATCAGTCTGTATACGAACACCTAACCTTAATAAACAAATACAAACATAACCTCAATCAACAAATACAAACATAACCTTAACAATCAGATGCTTGGTAATCAGTCTGTATACGAACACCTAACCTTAATAAACAATCAGACAGCTGGTATTCGACAAACACACATGGAGGCCTGACTTGTAGATATCTATGGACACACAGGTCAGACATCTTGGAACGCTTGTGACGTCATCACAAGACGTCTAACCTGACTTGTAGCTATCTCTCTCTCTCTATCTCTCTCTCGACAGGGCAAACGGAACATCTGACATAAGACAGTTCCATAGAGACCCGGGTTGCGGCTGTCTATGACAGGGCAGCCATCTTGGAACGCTTGTGACGTCATCTGACAGGTCAGAACTGACATCTGACAGGTGACAGCTGACAGGTCAGCTGACATTGACATCTGTCTACACTGACAGGCCAGCTGTCAACTGTCACCAGACAGCGCATGCGCGTGACGTCATCACGCATGCGCAGAAAAAAAGTGGAGGGGATGGTCCCAGGTGTCGCACTATCTACTCACGTAAACCAATAAAAAATGACAAAAAGTACAGCAAACAGATAAAGTGTATATTTAAAAGTGATTACAGTGTAGTGCAACATTCCAATATATATATATATATATATATATATATATATATATATATATATATATATATATATATATATATATATATATATATATATATATATATATATATAAATTAAAACTGATCCTGGATATGGGTTCTAGAGGGTCTAGTTCGCGCTCATTTGACGAAATTTTTTTCAAAATTCAAAAGTCGGGATCACCTCATTAGTGAATTTCTTTTTAAGAAAATTTGCTTCTACTGATTAACCGGCTCGGATTCGAACACACGAACAGCCTTCTCAAAATCAACGCCTTTTTGCAAACTGAACACTAATACGTGATGGATTATTTAACTACTTTGTCTAATAAAAGCCAGGATCATACACTCGCGAATTTCTAAACTAATTCTTATTGGTTCATTTTAAATAACGTTACGAAATTAGTTTATGTAAACTAATAGGGATGAGTTTCGCAGGGATTTCGCAATTCGCGAGTGTATGAACCTAGCTTAAAATGTAGCTAGATAGGTACCTTATGTATTGTATTTTACCCTGTGCCATAAACTAAGACCCTTAAAAGAAGAAGATATACCAGTGGCGCGATCTCATATTTTAAAAACATTTCTTATCTCTATCGCTTTTGATATTGTTTTTTAAACCGATAATAATATACTGATTAGTGTCTTCCTATTCAATAACTCGCAACGTTGTTTTAGCAGCCCGCGTACCTAAGAGTTTCTTTTCTCTTTTATTGTAATTGTTAATACTACCTGTTTAAAACAAATCCAGTCTCTAACTATGGTAAGTTATACAAAATACTTCTTGGTTATTTCTCTTAGAAAATGATTTGTTTATATCTTATATATTTCAATTAACTTTTTTTAGCGTGAAGTTATTTCGGTCCACGTTGGTCAAGCAGGTGTTCAAATAGGCAACTCTTGTTGGGAGTTGTATTGTTTAGAACACCATCTAACAAAAGATGGACTAACAGTTGATGAAAATGAGAAAAAACTAAATGGCGATAATTTTAACACATTTTTCTCCAGTTGTGGTTCGGGAAAACATGTTCCAAGGTCAATTTTCGTGGATCTGGAGCCTACTGTCATCGGTAAGTAATTTTTGACTGTCGGATCCCTGAGAGCGGCTTTGCTATGAGCCTTTTTCGTTTCATTTCCACCCGTATATGCCGTCAATTAACCATGGTGGCCTAGGTATAGGTATAGGTATTAGGTAGGAAGGAATGAGTTTAGAAAGGAGTAAAGGCCAAGGTGTGGGACGTCTTCTTTTACGCCGGAACATCTTACCGTGAACAACATATAATAATAGTGATAATAATATTCATATAAGTACAATTTGGAGAACCCAATTCATCACATTGCAGTTTTTAGACACGACGATCGTTTCGCTAACAAAGTTAGCGTCATTAGAGTGATTAATAAACTAAGTGAATCATTCACACAGCGTCGTAAGAGGGACGAATAAGCTAAGTCAATCATTCACTTAGTTTATTCATCCCTCTGATGACGCTAACTTTGTTAGCGAAACGATCGTCAGGTCTAAAAACTGGATTGTGATTTATTGGGTTCACCACCCCATCACAGGTTCCAATCTTCACTCATTGAATAATATACTTATTTAAATAGAAGGTGATTAATTTGTTATACACAACCTGTTGCGCAAAAAGATTACCTATACAGGGTTAGTAAAAAGTCTCGGAACGGTTGAATATCTCTATTATTAATGACCCAATTTTTTCAAATGAGCGCGAACTAGGACTCCTAGAACCCATATCCGGGGGCAGTTTCGATTTTTATATGTTTATATATATATATATATATATATATATATATATATATATATATATATATATATATATATATATATATATATATATATATATATATATATATATATATATATATATATCCATCTGATAACTCAAAAAAAAATTAACCAATTTCGATGAAACTCGGCAAATGCCTTTATTTTGTCAATGGCTTGGATGAGTTCGTTAGCCAGGAAAATCGGACGGGGTTGTCCGGAAAAATTTTGAGTTTCCTTTCGAAAAAAAATTTTTTCTCCGAAAAATACAAAGCAGTTTTAATAAAATTTAACGGATATATTGCCTTAGGAGAGGCCTTACTACGTACTAAAATTCAACTTTCTAAGTTTATAGAAAATTGCGTTATTCAAATTTTGAATTTTTGCTCGAACAAAATTTTTTTCTCCGAAAATTACAAAGTTATTTTAATGAAATTTGGTGAATATCTTGCCTTAGGAAAGACCTTACTACATACAAAAATTAAACTTTCTATGTTTATAGAAAATTGAGTTATTCAATTTTGAAACATTTAATACAAATTCACTACTATAACGCACTTGCTGCGTCCCTAACTTTTTGATTTTTGTAATGACGAATGGTCACAAATAGGCTTTTTCTTATAATACATTAACTTTTTCTCACTTCCGGTTTAATAGGAAATGACTTTTTTTTAAACGGGACACTTGTATTATTTACCATTTTCGGATGCAGGATAAAAAACTACGTTCTGAAACATCAACATGTTTTCAGTGAATTTTTATTTAGCAAAAATTTTTCCAAATGAACGTGAATTTGGGCCCCTAGAACCCATATCCGTGGTCAGTTTCGATTTTTATATGTTCGTTATCCAGGAAAATCGGACAAGGTTTTCCGGGAATATTTTGAGTTTTCTTTCGAAACAAATTTTTTTCTCCCAAAATTACAAAGTTATTTCAATGAAATTTGGTGGACATATTGCTTCGGGAAACACCTAACTATGTACTGAAATTCAGCTCTCTAGGTTTGTAGAGAATTGAACCATTCAAATTTGAAACACTTATATTTCATATCACCGCTTTTTATTGACAATGATAAAACTGGTTTATAGGTATATGAGATCTAGTATGTCTGAGCCGTTACCTAGCAATGGAACATTTCATATCATTGCGCAGGTCAGTTACACGCTGTAACTGACGTTTATCGTATATCGTGTATTATTAGATCGTTTTGAATTTCAGTTGACAAATTATTTGTGTTATTTGGGAATTTTAATATACAAGTGCAAATTATTCCTTCACGGTTTTATTAATGTTAGTGGGTGGACTAAACAGTGTTTGTTATGTTTGTCCACAGATATAAAAGATCGAAGTTTTACAAAGAGGGCTGATATGCAACAGGTTAGTTATTTTCTCTTTGATGCTTTTGCGGTAGTTTTAGTTGTTTATGGTCCATAATTTTTAGCTAATTTTCGTAAAAAAAATTCGTCAATGAGGAGACCGCGACTTTATAATTTTAAAAAGATTTTTTCAAATGAGCGCAAACTAGGCCCCCTAGAATCCATATCCGGGTTTACGTTCAGTTTTTATTTGTTTACATATATACAGGATGACGCATTTCTACGGTAAAGCTCAACATAATTATTATTATACAAGAGACGAGAAAATTCTAGGGTGTCTTGGGCTGCATCTTATAAAATTATTTTGACAATCACAGGCTGGCCCATAAGTCGTTGGTGATCCCTACAATTTTTTTTGAACACCATTATTTTATTGCATTTTTTATCGAAATATGTTTGTAAGAAAAAAAATCGAGACGCAGTAAGTGCGTTTTGGTAGCAAATTTTCATTAAATGCTTCAAATTTCAATAACTCAATTTGCTATTAACGCCTAAGGTTTGTTGGCTAGGAAACCAACATTTTAAGTTTATTGTCGGAAAATTTGTGTACATTTTCAAGCAATAAGTTATTGTGATGAAATATGGCACATTGTTTCTACTATATAGGTTATACCGGTAACCAAATTGATGACTGCTTACATTAAAAAGACATATTTGCTATTCAAAGCATTTTTATAAAAATTCACTTCCATAACGGACTTGAGTCCTTTTCACTTGCTGGCATTTCTGTGGATCGAAATCTCAATTGGCACCAACATGTCACATCAATTGCAGAAGCGGCTGCCAAGAAATTAGGTTTCCTCTTCCGGGCTCGCAAATACTTTTCACCAGCTAATCTCTATACCTTATATATTTTACAAATAAGGCCAAACCTCGAATACTGCTCCCACATCTGCGGTGCCGCTGCCGCTTCTACGCTCGCTATCCTGGACTCCATTCAGAAGAAAGCTATACGTCTCATTGATGACCCTACCCTCACCCAAAGGCTACCATCCCACCGACGTGCTATTGGTGACCTCTCTCTCTCTCTTTTACAGATATCTGCAGGGGCACTGCTCAGAGGAGCTTTCTTCCATGGTTCATCCACTTGCTGCCCCCAACAGATCTACCAGGGGAACAGAGCGAATGCACCCTTTTACTGTCCAGGTCACCAGACATAGAACATCTTGTTATGCCCGCTCTTTTGTCCCGAGGACTTCCAAGTTGTTGAATTCCTTGCTGGCACATGTTTTTCCTTCTCCTCCGAACCTCCACACCTTCAAGTCCAGAATTAACAAGTTACCTCTTTCGCCCTTGTCGACACCCACGGTACGATAGTATTGAGGCTGTGAGCCCTCGTGGTGTGTTGTTGAAATAATTTAAAAAAAGACTCTTCGACCAGAATTTTATTTGCTAATACGATAGCCAATTTTTACCATCGGTACAGCAGTCAAACGTTCGTGTATAATTTTTGGCCGATTGCCTTCTTTGGTCAAAAACTTCATCATGCGTCTTTGCTTTAGTTTGAAATCACTCGTGTTTGCAGGTTTACAGCTCCATAAGGGCCACACACAACTTATTGACATGTACTTATTAAAAAAATTTAGCAACTCAGTAAACACAGTTTTCTTGACAGCGGGTTTGTTTCATCGCTAGGTTGGCTTCATTCTAATGCACTCCAGTACCTATATTATAAAACTCAGTTTCCGACACTTTGCATTTTTGTTTTTATTTTAGATTCGGTGCGTCTTGGAGAATACAGGGAATTATACCACCCAGACCAACTAATAAGTGGAAAGGAAGATGCTGCTAACAACTATGCGAGAGGTCACTACAGTGTAGGAAAAGAAATTATAGACAATGTGTCAGATCGTATAAGAAAACTAAGTGACCAATGCGAAGGCCTTCAAGGATTTCTGTTTTTCCGCTCATTTGGTGGAGGTACAGGCTCAGGATTTACGTCTTTGTTGATGGACAGATTGTCTGTTGAGTTTGGAAAAAAGAGCAAGCTGGAATTTGCTATATATCCGGCACCACAGGTAAGATATAGTCACTGAGAGAATTAATTCTGTATACAATGGCCAGTTTGAAATCTAGATTTTCAGGTAAGGTTGAGATAATTATAGTGAATTTTTATTTAAAAAAATTCACTAATAGAGAGGTATCGATGGTGAGACTTTGCAAAATTTTCTTCAAATGAGCGCGAATTTGGGCCCCTAGATCCCAAATCCGGGGTCAGTTTCGATTTTTATATGTTTATATATATATATATATATATATATATATATATATATATATATATATATATATATATATATATATATATATATATATATATATATATGTATCCAACCGCTAACTCAAAAAATAATCAACCGATTTTGATGAAACTCGGCAAGTTCCTTTCTTTTATTAATAGCTTGGATGAGTTCGTTAGCCAGGAAAATCGAACAAGGTTTGCCGGGAAAATTGTGAGTTTTCTTTCGAAAAAAATTTCAAAAAAAATTTTTCTCCGAAAATGACAAAGATATTTCGATTAAATTTTGTGTACATATTGCTTTGGGAAAGACCTAACTATGCGCAAAATTGAGCTTTCTAGGTTTACAGAAAATGGAGCTATTCAAATTTGAAACATTTTTTTTAAATAGCCGCGTTTGACTATCAATCGTAAACATCGCTTATATGAGATGTAGGTAGTATGTTGTTGCTAAGCCACCGAAGATTTTATATTATTGCGCAAGTCTGTTTTATTTACTATATTTAGGCAGTGTAGGTAACTAAGTATTCAAGGTTTTTATATGTTGTGTATTGTGTGCTGCCTAAGATATCATACTAAGTGCAGCAGGTCCCTTCCAACATGATAGGATTAAAAATGTATTCCAAAAAAAAATAAACAAATTAGTGCTTATCCTTTAACCAAAATATTAGTGAATTTTTATTTAAAAAAAGTCGGTAATGGAGAGGTATCGATGGTGAGACTTTGCACAAATTTTTTCAAATATTATTATACCATGTCGCCTGCGTGTACGACATTCTTCTTGATTTTCCACTTGTGTCTTTGCTGTAACTGGTGAAGATATTCTTTATGCCAAGTGTCCCAAAAATCTTTTCTCATTTTTTGTATTGTCCTCCATTTTTCCTGTAGATTACCATCAATGTTTTCTGAGATGATTTTTGGTGGTGCTACTAGTTCTCTCCCTATGAGGAAATGACCAAGAGTCAATACTTGAAATTTGATAATATCGTCAGATAATGGACAAAGTAGTCTTGAATTTAACTATGATTCTATTTGGTGAGTTACTGTGGTTAACTCTATATGTCAATCTCGTTTCTCCAATCATTCGCTTGAGGTGATATTTCACCGATTTCACTCCTGCCTCCCAGAGCCCTCCAAAATGAGGTGCTAAAGGTGGTATAAAGTGCCATGGCAACCCCATGTGTGTGGTATTCTCCTGGATCTGAGGTTCTTTGCTCGGTTTAGTGAATTTTTATATAAAAAAATCACTAATAGAGAGGTATCGATGGTGAGACTTTGCAAAAATTCTTTCAGATGAGTGTGAACTAGGACCCCTAGAACCCATATCCGGGGTCAGTTTCAATTTTTATATGTTTATATATATATATATATATATATATATATATATATATATATATATATATATATATATATATATATATATATATATATATCTAAATCCGCAACTGCTTGCGAAAAAGCTGCAGTGCCTGGGTGTTAGGGGCCCTGTTTGCGACTGGCTGCTCTCGTTCCTGACAAACAGACAAATGGTAGTATCGGTGGATGGAGTGCAATCACGACCTTTTGATGTACAGCTTGGCACTCCGCAGGGAAGTGTTTTGGGCCCGTTGTTGTTTGTCTTGTATGTGAATGATCTACCTGAACATATTGGGGAGGGGAGGTTGTTTATGTACGCGGACGATACGACAGTGGTTGTGTCGGGGTCGGATACACACGAGGTTAGCCGGAAGGTTAACTCGTTACTTGAACGGTTCGGTAAGTGGTGTGAGGCCAACCAGCTCCTTATAAATTACAAGAAAACCGTATTTCTTGAATTCAGAGCCCAGCAAAAGCAGGCAATTAACCTTGATTTTCGGGGCACTGTAGTGTCTCAGGCCACGAGCGTGAGAGTATTGGGGGTAACTATTGACCAGCATCTTTCATGGAAACAACATATTGAGGTTTTGTGCGGTAGGCTTAATCAGAGCCATTTTCTAATATTTCGATTAGCAGAGTTCCTTGAGACCAAAGCTCTGATGACTGTCTACTACTCGGAAGTTTATTCCTTGATATCTTACAACATTGTTGCTTGGGGACAGTCGGTTGAGGTGGAAAGGGTTTTTATACTGCAAAAAAGAATAATAAGAGTGATTTTTGGTATGAGAGTAACACAATCTTGTAGGGCGCTTTTCAGGGACGAAAAAATAATGACGCTAACATGCGTTTACCTATATAAACTTTTAAATTATATTCATGGTGTCAAAGATGGGCTAACAAGGCAGTCTGAGATGCACTCTTACTCCACTCGCCACGGGAATCTGTTTAGGAACAGGATGTTCTTTAAAATGATGTACAGAAAGTCGCCCTCTTTTGCAGGGGTGGATCTATATAACAGGTTGCCGGAAACTATAAAAGCAATTCAAAATGTGAACGAATTTAAAGCATCGCTGAAATCATACCTAACCAATAATTGCTATTACTCCATTGCGGAGTATTTGTCTGATACCCGTGGGGCACAGAGCTGAGACGAACGAAAATTTTATTGTGTTTGTTTGAAATGTTTTCTAGTTTGTTTTTTACATTTGTTAGCATAGTTTTGTTTTTATTTTAATAACTGACGTGCTCAACCATTTGTAAATGGAATTAAAGCAAAATAAATTATTGACTATTGACTATATATATGTATGTATGTATCCGTCTGATAACTCAAAAAATAATTAACCGATTTCGATGAAACTTGGCAAGTACCTTTCTTTTATTAATGGCTTGGATGAGTTCGTTAGCCAGAAAAATCGGACGAGTTTTTCCGGGAAAATTTTGAGTTTTCTTTCGAAATTTTTTTTTATCCGAAAGTAACAAAGCTGTTTTAATGAAATTTACTATATATGTTGCCTCAGCCTTACTACGTACCGAAATTCAACTTTCTAAGTTTAGAGAAAATTGAGTTATTCAAATTTTAAATTTTCTTTCGAAAAAAAATTTTTTTTCTTCGAAAATTACAAAGTTATTTTAATTACATTTTGTGTATATCTTGCCTTAGGAAAGACCTTACTACGTATTAAAATTAAACTCTCTAAGTTTATAAAAAATTGAGTTATTTAAATTTGAAGCATTTAATAAAAATTCACTACCATAACGCACTTTTATTAAGTTTAATAATTACAAGACAAATAATTGCGTTTTATCACAACAGTGTGACTTATGAAGTATAGTGAGTTATATAAATGGGTAAAAAGTTCGGTACGCAGCAAGTGCATTATTGTAGCGAATTTTCAAGAAAATTGTACACTATTAGTAAGGTATATTATTAAAACTAATTCTTTAAATTTAAATGAGCCTTGGAGATTGGTTTTAGAGGTCCCAGTAAGCGATTATTTAAAGAAATTTCTATTTTATATGGAGCTAGAAAATTAAAATTTGGTACATATATGTAAATACTGCAAGTCGCTTTAAAAAAATTGTGTTACAAACTACATTAGTTAATTTTCCAGAAAAAAATTAATTATTTACAAACAGAATGTACGTGCCAAATTATCAATCTGGCAGGTATTTTTCCTTATTAATTGCTTGGATGGTTTTGTTTTAGTCAGCTCAATCGAACTAGTTTTTGCAAACAAAACAACCAAAAAGGTATTTTACATAGGTTTTACTATGGCTTAAGATTGAAGATTATAGCTTAATGGGAAATTAAATTATCGGATTTGAAATCTTTTACGAAAATTCTCTACCACAACGTACTTGCACCCAGACCCTCTTCATCGCTTATTAACTGTTGCTGTATCCATACTTTTTTAAATGATAACATATTGTAGCTCTCTATGTGAGACTGACAAACAAGGCAACCTCAAATTCATTTTTGGAAAAAAAATTAAACAATAGAACTGAACTCTAATTAGAGAGAAACCGGTCTGCGGTTCTAATTGTGGTGAGAATACATCTAGCCTGAAATGACTGGGGTAACATTTTAAAAATAAATTGAAAATCTTGATTCGCGGCTTCGTCACGGGAGTTCTCCTTCCCCTTCTACATGCCTACAACCACCCACAATGCATAAACAAGAACAATATAAACAAGTAAAATTTCTTCGGAACAACCCCCAAGAAAGTTGAGGGACCTGCGGTGAATAAGGGTTCTGGGCGAAGTAAACAGGATTTTAAGTAAGTATAGCTGCAAAATGGGTAAAAGGTAGCTTATAGAGGTCCAGATAAGCTTGTTTTTTTTTTCGAAATTTCCGCTCACATTTCCTTTTAATGAATTTTCTTTAAAAAAATCACTAATGAGGAGATCCAGACTTTTGAATTAAAAAAAAATTCTTCAAATGAGCGCTAATTAGGCCCTCTAGACCACATATCTGGGGTCAGTTTGAATTTTTATATGTTTATATATATATATATATATATATATATATATATATATATATATATATATATATATATATATATATATATATATATATATATATATATATATATATGTATCTATATGTATATGTATGTATCACACCGATAACTCAAAAAATAATGGACCGATCTTGTCTAAATTTTGTAAGTACCTTCCAATTGCAAGTGGCTTGGATAAGTTTGTTAGCCAGGAAAATCGGCCTAGGTTTTCCTGAAAAATTTTATTTTCTTTATAAAAAAAATTATATCTCCGGAAATAACATAGTAAGGACAACAAAATTTGGTATGCGCGTTTATATTATAAAGAGTGAACCATATACTAACTTTAAAGACAAAAATGTTATGGGCACTTAAAGAAAAAAAGTTTGGAGTTTTCCTCAAAACGTCAAAATCGTGATTTGAAACGTCAAAATTGGCAATGTTTAGGCAAAGAACGTGAAACAAATACGGATTGTGAAAAGAAAATGTTGCAAAAAGAGTGTTCTGTGAACACTTGAGTTTCAGCTTCAACCGTCATTGCCCTTCATTTTACTAAAATGTTTACAGAAAATTCATTTCAAATAGATCCTTTCTCTAATGCTTTGGCTGTCGGTTTAGTTAAGTTGATGCTTTCGCTGTCGGTTTAGTTATGTTTATGGTTTAACGGTCTATACTCTTTAACTAATTTTCGTAGAACAAATTCGTTAATGTATTTTTGCATTTTTTTTATCGAAATATGATGTATGTTTGTAATAAACAAATCTGGACGCAGTAAGTGCGTTTTGGTAGCGAATTTTCGTTAAATCCTTCAAATTTCAATAACTCAATTTGCTATTAACGTAAGGTTTATTGGCTAGGAAACAAACATTTAAGTTTATTTTCGGAAAATTTTTGTACATTCTCAAACAAAAAGTAATTTTGATAAAATATAGTACATTGTTTCTACTAAATAGGCTATACCGGTAATGACAGTGATGCCTGCTCGCATTTGATATTAAAAGCATTTGTATGAAAATTCATTTCCATAACGCACTTGCTGCGCCCAGACTTTTTTATCTTCTTCTCTACCTAGCACCCATATTCACTCCTGGTCTTGTAACTTTCTTAGGGGCTGTTTGCAAGAAATTTTTCTTGTAGTAGGTGCATCCAGAATGGGTTCTAAGCATGTTTCTGAAACTTTTTTTCTAAAAGTCGCCCGTGCGCTAAACTGCAAATTTACCGAAAATTTAATCTTTATTTCCAAATGGAATGTACCTGCTAAATTATAAACGTGGCAGGTATTTTTCATTATTAATCGCTTAGATGATCAGTTTTAGTCAACTCAATAGAACCAGTTTCTGCAAACCAAATAACAAAAAAGGTTTTTTAAAAGAAATTTGTAGTTATTTTTCAAATCTAGCACCCATGCTTTCTTTATAAGGGTTTTACTATGTATCAAAACTGAAGATTCTAGTTTAATGGGAAATTGAGTTATCACTATTTGAAATATTTTTACAAAAACTCTCTACCATAACGCACTTGTTGCAACTAGAATCTTTTCGACATTTATTTACTATTACTGTACCCATACTTTTTGAAAATCAAATAAATATAAACCGTACAAAATTTTAAAATTATAATTGTAATAATTTACACTGTACATCTGATTATATAGGGTGGCGCATTGAAAACGAAACAGACCAATTTGCTTCCAGAGATATTTTTTTTAAGAAAAGCTGAAACACGTCAATTTTAATATTGGGGGGGGACATGTTTTGACATAAAACTCAACTTTGTCACATCAACCCCTTAAGGGTGGTGATAACAACCCTTATATTTTAAATAGGGAACATGGGTCGAGTGTTACATCATTTGAAAGCTCCTTCTTTTCTCAATTCAGCACACTAATTTTTCTGGAAGTCTTATTAACTCGTTTAATAATTATTCTCAGTTGGAGTTGCAAGAACGTATATCATTCATTGTGATAAGAAATGCACTAATTAGTCAATTTTTCGTTAAAAAAAACTAAAAACAAAACCAAACGTTCACAAATGTTTATTCAGTTAAGTAAGTGTTCAAATTGTTGACCACCAGCTTCCATACAAGTACAAATTTTGTTCAAAACGAGCTCTGACTTTCTGGAGCATTTGTGGAGTTATTAGACGGAATTCTTCAACATGGCGTCGTCGTAATTCTTCCAGAGACTCCGGTTCTGTTGCGTAGGTTCTACTCTTTAAATGGCCCCATAGAAAGAAGTCCAAAGGATTTAAATCCGGTGATCTAGGGGGCCACTTAATAGCACCTTTACGCCCAATCCATTGCTCTGGAAACTGTCTGTTCATAAACTCCCTAACACGTTGTGAAAAATGCGGAGGAGCTCCATCTTGTTGAAACACTAATTGATTTTCTTGATAGCGATCATCATTTTCAACAATGTCAATTAGTAGAGGGTAAAATATATCTTCTAGTTACTCCAAGCACGTTTCGCCACTTAAATTGCTATCAAGAAAAATTGGTCCGATTTGACGTGTTTCAGCGTTTTAAAAAAAATCTCTGGATGCAAATCGGTCAGTTTCGTTTTCAATGCGCCACCTGTATATGTAAGTTAAACTGCTTTATGATATTATGTAGTTTCATTTACTTCAAACGTTCCATAGAGAGTAAAAGCTGGGAGTAAAGAAACCATAAGTACCTAGGTACCCTAGGTATTATACTTATATTAGTTTGACGTAGGTATATTTCTTCTTGAACTAATTTTGTTTCAGTACCTACATGGATTGATTGAGAACCTGAATCCGATGTACACAACCACTTTCTTATTTCTTTGATTGAATATTAGAATCATAATATACAACAGTCACAGTCGACGCCCGAAGGGATTTGTTAAAGTGATGTTAAAATTAGAAGCTGGGTTATTATTTACCTACTATTTCTGTTAATCTTTGAATATAGGTAGTTGATATTCTGAGATCCTAAGGTATTAGCAGAGTCGAATTCTAGGTTATGCGCAGAACGTACACGTTTCTCTCATGACTCCTGTCAGCTAACAAATCGCAAATAGGGGTGTTGTCAGATTAAACTCGAGAGATGGAGATGGCTTTTAAATACCGTGAAAATGGGAAGCTTAATATTTATATGTATAATATAAATATAATATAATAAAACGTATTCCTAGATTGCTTTTAAGCAAATTGAATCACTTTCATTAAATGTGTGTGTTTTCTTTCTTTAACGTCGGCCTATTTCCGCGACTATGGCCAATCACCGACGCCAGGGAGTAGTTTCACCTCACCATCCTGGAAATTTTGCCGAACCCCTGCCTTTATATAAGGAGGGTAGGGATCTTTAACGTGCCCAACATCGCATGGACACGGGACCGACGGCTTTACGCCCCCTCCGAAGGGCGGAACGTGCAGACATTCAACTTGCTCAAATACAATGCCAGAACCTCGGTTGATATTAATGTTACAGTTTGTACTGAAAAAGTGAAAGGAGAACCCTGGGATCGAACCCAGTATCTTTCGGTTCAGAGGCACACGTTCTTACCTCTGAACCACTGAGGCTCTACTTTCATTAAAATTTGTATATATTTGCATTTTTCTGATATCTACAGATTTAGATGAGACTTGTAAATAGCAACACCCCGCTGATAGTTTATTGTCATATTTTCATGTTCGTAGCTTGTCCGTTTAAACCTTAATTTGGAGATTTTGTGTGCAATCGCAGCGGAACCCTGATTTATCTGTCTCACCTTGTCTAACATTATAGACATTGATTTAGAGGTAATTTCAGGTCATATAGTAGATTATTGATTTTTATTTAGTTATAACTCAAGACCTACTTAACCAATTGGGTTCAAATTTGGTAGGTAAGACCACTTGTACAATGTGTACGTGCTTGTCAAGTTTTAGCTTAATATGTTTAGTAATTCAAAAGATATTGCGTGTTTTTAATTTTTTTCTAAAGTATTTGAGCGTCAAAACTGTGTAACGAACTTGTCCAAGCTATCAACAAAATGAAGGGAAAGTATTTTTGAGTTATCGGTTGGATACAGATATACATATATATATATATATATATATATATATATATATATATATATATATATATATATATATATATATATATATATATATATATATATATATAAACAATTAACTAACCTTGGATTTGGGTTCGAAACCTTTTTAAAATTCACACACTATTATAATTTATAGTTGAGTGGCTAAGAGAATAGTACGCAGTCAAGAGGCCATCTAAATTAAGGTAGGACTTCAAAGTCTTCAAACATCTGTTCAGGCTTGAGCAGACTGCATCAACATTACCTGACCAGGAGAAAACTGTCAATTATTGTACCCATAAATGGTGTGGAGACAACAGAAGTTAAAGAGCTGGGATTGAAATTAACACTGTTGTCATCACGCGGACTCAACTTAGTTTGAAAATGCAGCAAATGCGTTTTGTCATAGTGTATAACCATACTGTTTTTGTACACCAGCTGCTGAATTCATGTAAAACGTTATTAATTAGTGAATTTTTATTAAAAAAATTCACTAATAGAGAGGTATCGATGGTGAGACTTTGCAAAAATTCTTTCAAATGAGCGCGAATTAGGACCCCTAGAACCCATATCCGGGGTCAGTTTGAATTTTTATATGCTTATATATATATATATATATATATATATATATATATATATATATATATATATATATATATATATATATATATATATGTATCCGTCTGATAACTCAAAAAATAATTAACCGATTTAGATGAAACTCGGCAAGTGCCTTTCTTTTATTAATGGCTTGGATGAGTTCGTTGGCCAGGAAAATCGAACGGGGTTTTCCGAGAAAATTTTGAGTTTTCTTTCAAAAAATTTTTTTTTCCGAAAATTTCGATAAAATTTGGTCTACATATTGCTTTGGGAAATACCTAACTATGTGCCAAAATTCAGCTTTCTAGGGTTACAGAAAATTGAGCTATTCAAATTTGAAACATGTTTAAATCATAAGTAAGTGGTTGCTGTTGGTTAGTCAATGCTTTTCTTATTGACTCATGAGATTCATTCATCAACCTTCCATTGACTTCTGCTTCTGCCGCTGTTACAGTCCTTTTATTTAGATCTAGAGTTGTAAAGTTTTCTGTATCATTTGGGATATAATTTGTTTGCTTTTGTTACTGACCAACAAAAGATATGATAAAATTGGACAAAGAAAGGGAATATGATATATTAACAAGGCTATTTTTGGCTCAACAGCATTTATTAGTTTTCGTAATTGTTTTTTTATCGGGTTTTGTTACTTTGACTAGACATATTTTTATTATGATTGGTACTACTAAAAGTAATTAAAGTTTGTCTCATTCAATATTAAATTTATTTTAGTGTTAAAATAGAAGACGATGTGATATGGTCCAAAATCTGATTGATATTTTGTTGGTATGTACTGTAAAAAAGCAAATTGCAGTTCAAAAAAGTTCATTTGTAAATAGGTTTAATTTTTATATGTTTATATATATATATATATATACATATATATATATATATATATATATATATATATATATATATATATATATATATATATATATATATATATATATATATATATATATATATATGATAACTCAAAAAATAATTAACCGATTTCGATGAAACTTGGCAACTGCCTGTCTTTTATTAATGGCTTGGATGAGTTCGTTATCCAGAAAAATCAGACGGGGTTTTCCGGAAAAATTTTGAGTTTTCTTTCGAAAAAATTTTTTTTCTCCGAAAGTAACAAAGCTGTTTCAATGAAATTTACTATATATGTTGCCTCAACCTTACTACGTACCAAAATTCAACTTTCTAAGTTTAGAGAAAATTGAGTTACTCAAATTTTAAATTTTCTTTCGAAAAAAATTTTTTCTCCGAAAATTACAAAGTTATTTTAATGAAATTTTGTGGATATCTTGCCTTAGGAAAAACCTTACTACGTATTGAAATTAAACTCTCTAAGTTTATAGAAAATTGAGTTATTTAAATTTGAAGCATTTAATAAAAATTCACTACCATAACGCACTTGCTGCGTCCCGAGTTTTTTGTTATAGAGAGATGGAAGATTCGAGGCTAAGACAAAAATTCACGTATCGTCAGCGTACATGAATACCAGTCTATTCGATATATATATATATATATATATATATATATATATATATATATATATATATATATATATATATATATATATATATATATATATATATATATATATATATATATATTTGGTAAGTTATTAACATAAAACCAACAGTAGAGGGCGCAAAATGCTTCCTTGTGGGGCGCCAGTGTTGATAACTTGAGTTTTCTGATGACCAAATCAAAGGGGGCCCTAATTCGCGCTCATTTGTAGAAAATTTCCAAAAATCTTACCATCGATACCTCTCTATTAGTGAACTTTCTTAATGAAAATTCGCTAAAAACAGTAAATGCGCAGCATATCGAATTGTTCAAGATTCAAGCTCAAAGGGCAATCAAAGGACGTGCTGGGTCCGGACTTTCTTGAATATATAATTATGTGTACTTTTTCATTCTAGGTTGCTACTGCCATAGTTGAACCATACAATTCAATTTTAACCACTCATACAACGTTAGAACACTCAGATTGTGCATTTATGCTAGACAATGAGGCTATCTTCGACATTTGTAATAGAAATTTGGATATAGAAAGACCTGGTTATCAAAATCTCAACCGTCTTATTGCACAAATAGTCTCTTCTACAACAGCTTCTTTAAGGTAAAAAAAATTAACAATCACGACAGTTTTTTACTTTATTTATTATGGTAGGTAGTCATATAGAATAAACCTATTATTACATAGGTACACCTGCAACAGGGTGAAAAAATATTGCGTAAGGCAGTTATGACCCTAGCCGTCACTAGGCGGTTATATGGAAAAACGTGGGGACTAAGACATATTCTGGCCCACTGGCTGTACACAAGGGTGGTCAGACCATCGTTAACATATGCGGCACTGGTCTGGTGGCCTAAGGTGACACAATCCAGTGCCAAACAAAAACTTGCCAAAGGATGGCTTGTCTGGGCATCACAGGGGCCATGACTTCAACCCCAACAGCCGCCATGGAGGTGTTGCTGGATCTGCCCCCCTAATTATGTTGTCATGGGGGAGGCCACGATGGTATACTTAAGATCAACCCAGCCTGCAGGGGCCACTGCAGAAGATCGTGAAGGGGCCCATGCTTGAAATGAGGCCAGACTTCGCGAGCCCGCGATTCTGCAGGGAAAACAATTTCACAGTGGAAATCCCCGATCAAGAGGCATGGCGGGAGGAGACGCCGGGCATAACACGGGACGCGCTTGTCTGGTTCGCGAACGGATCCGGCGGGGAGCGTGTGACGGGGGCAGGTGTTTATCTGGAAGGACCGAGGGTAAGTCATAGTATTTTCCTCGGAGCCCATGCAACGGTCTTTCAGGCCGAAATGTACGCCATCCTGCACTGTGTGCGAGAAAATAAGAGGGGGGGGGTTACATCAACAAGCGGATCCTCATAGCCACAGACAGCCAGGCTGCCCTTAAGGCCCTAAGTAGCGTGCGGGCAAATTCCAGGCTGGTAAGTGAATGCCGAGACGAGACGAGCCACCTAGCTGGGCAGAATGAGGTCACCTTCATCTGGGTGCCGGGTCACTCGTGGGTCAAAGGCAACGAAGAAGCTGACAGTCTTGCAAAGAGAGGGTCAGCAGAACCATTTATGGAACCAGAACCGGTTCTGGGCGTAACAAAGAGCACTGACAGGGGAGCCATTAAGTCCTGGGTCAGAAACGAACACAATAGTACAGGCAATAGAGGAGCCCGTTACTCTTGTCCATAATGCATTAAGCTACAGGAGTTTTTTTATAGATAGGTTCAGAATGACGTACTGAATGTAAAAACACAAAATCCTTACAAATTAGGAGGGCGGAAGTGCCGCCATTTTGAGAAAAACCGTTTCGGCCTATATCTCTGCACTTTAGGCCAAAAATGGTAATGACCTTTATTGTAGATAATTGCATTTCTCATCTTTTTTGTTATTTTTTTTTGTATCACTCACCGTTTACAAGTTATACGACTATTAGCATTTATTTATTGACTTTTTTCCTATATCTTGGTTAATAATTGTTTAAGAAATAAAACGATTATGACTTAACTTTTCAATCGACAAATTTCCTACAATTTTTACTGAAAACTTAAAAAGGATTAATTTTGGTAATAAATATTTTCATTAAAAAGTTAATATTTTAGGAAATATTCGCGTAAAACTAAATTTGGAGATTTCCTAGAACTATTTATTTATTTAACTGCTCGCCGCGGGGCTTATAATGGAAACGGCTGTGGAAGAAAGCATAAAGTATCGCGTAACAAAGAACCCGTCTAAACCTTTCCATTTGTCAAAGCAAGATCTTAAAAATATTTAGGAATTTGCATAATAACCTCAGTAACCGCAATAAGTAATATACGGTTGTACTGGAATTAAATAGTGGGTCTGAAAATTGTTCAGGACGTATTGAGGCAGCGTAGGTTCGAATTTATACGAACCAGTCTACATTTTAACAATAATTTGTCTGACCCAGAGTGTGATAAACTGCATAAATTAAGGCCGGTCATTAAGTCACTTTCTTCAAAGTTCATGTCAATTTCAATGTAGTAAATGTTATCCTTGGACGAACAAATATGTCTAACCAAATCCCGTCACCATATAAAGAAGTACCTTTCACAAAAACCCCATAAATGGGGATATACCTAAGCTTTTTGTTCTGTCGGGAGTTTCTGGCTTCTGTTACAAATTTGAAATATATACAGAAGGTGCAGACACATCTGTGAAAAGACTGGCAAATGAACCAGATTTTGGACTTACTGGTAACATTCTGATTAGAATGGCTCGTGAAATACCAAGAAACTGCTCCATAAGTTGTATTTTGACAACTATTACATTTCGTTGCCCGTCATTAGTTATTTAACCAAACAAGGCATTCACACACTTGGAACTGCTAGACGAAACAGGATTCCATCCTGTAAAGTTCCTTCAGACTCTGAGGACAAAAAACTAAATCGAGATATCATTGAAGAGTTCAGGACAAAATATGATGGTGTGAAAATAAGTAACGTCTATGGGAAAGAAATAAGATGGTTACGCTTTTATCATAATTTGTCTGTACAGTTCCCATAAAAACAGTCAATAGCTATGATAAAAAACAAAGGAAATACGTTCAAGTACCATGTCCTGCGATTGTCGCCCAATATAACGACCACATAGGGGGTGTTGATCTCCTAGATGGTATTATTGGTAGATACGGAATAAAAATGAGATCACGGAAGTGGTATATGCAGCTGTTTTATCAGTTAAGTGATATGATCCAGTAATTATTGGATGTCGCTTTTGCAAATGCATCGCTGTTGTACAGACGGTGCCATCAAGAAAAATCAACACTTAGCTAATGCGAATTTAGAAAGAGTTATCCCGGGCACTTATGATAATTGGTAACCCAATTGAAGCATATCCTCTACACCGCTGATTATGCATACAGAGCAGGAGTCTCAACAGGAAGAGCACTGCACCAACTTGTGCTGAAACTGGAGAATACGCTGGAGAACAGGGAGGTGCCGCTGGGAGCCTTCATGGACATAGACGGGGCCTTCAGCAACACTTCATTCGGATCGGTACTGACAGCTGTCAGGGAGCGGGGAAAAGAGGAGACCTGCTGCATGTGGATCGGTTCCATACACAGGGACAGAGCGGTGTTCACATCACTCGCGGGAGGGACTCTGCTGGCGGGGGTCGCGGCGGGGTGTCCGCAGGAGTGCGTCTCCCTGCTCTGGCGCCTAGTCGTGGACAGCCTGCTGGGGAGGCTCTCGAGAGGGGGTACGAGGTACAGGGCTATGCAGACGACATTGTCATCATAGTCCGAGGAAAGGTTACACAGTCAGTGTGGAAGCACAAGCAGACAGCACTGAAAGTGGTGGAAAGGTAGACGGCTGGCCAAGGGCACGGGGTGAGCCCCGAGCAAGCAACCGTCATACCGTTTACGACGAGGAGGAAGTGGGAGAGCTACAGAACTCTCACTCTATACCGTAGAAACATCCCAATGGCCAAGGAGGTAAAATATCTTGGGATCGTTGTTAAGGAGCGGAGGATAATAAGGAGTAACTTTTAGAACTAGAATAATTTTGACATAGTAACGATGTAATAAACTTTAATAAATAAAATAAACTTCAACAATTCTTACAACTAATTTAACCGAATGAATTTAAAACCGAAATCTTTACATAATGAAATCTTAATTAAAAGTCTCTCTAATGTTTATCAATCACTGCAAAATTCAGTAGATCGTGAAGAAGCCCATGCTTGAAATAAGGCAGACTTCGCGAGCCCGCGAATCTGCAGGGAAAACAATTTTACAGTGGAGATCTCAGACCGCGAGGCATGGCGGGGGGAGGCCCGGCGTCTCCGGCGGCTTGCCTGGGCATCATATGGGCCATGACTTCAACCCCAACGGCCGCCATGGAGGTGTTGCTGGATCTGCCCCCCTACACTTAGTTGTCATGGGGGAGGCCACGATGGTATACTGAAGATCAACCCATCCTGCAGGGGGCACTGCAGGAGATCGTGAAGGGGCCCATGCTTGAAATGAGGCCAGACTTCGCGAGCCTGCGATTTTGCAGGGAAAACAATTTCACAGTGGAAATCCCCGACCAAGAGGCATGGCGGGAGGAGACGCCGGGCATAACACTGGACGAGATCGTCTGGTTCACGGACGGATCCGGCGTGAAGCGTGTGACGGGCGCAGGGGTGTATTCGGAAGGACCGAGGGTAAGTCACAGTATTTCCTTCGGAGCTTATGCCACGGTCTTTCAAGCCCAAATGTACGCCATCTTACACTGCGTGCGGGAGAAGAAGAGGAGGGGTTACACCAACAAGCGGTTCCTCATAACCTCAGACAGCCAGGCAGCACTTAAGGCCCTAAGTGGCTCACGGGTTAATTCGAGGCTGATAAGTGAATGCCGAGAGGAGACGAGCGACCTGGCTGCGCAGAATGAGGTCACTCTCATCTGGGTGCCGGGTCACTCGGGGGTCAAAAGCAATGAAGAAGCTGACAGTCTCGCGAAGAGAAGGTCAGCAGAACCATTTATGGGACTAGAACCGGTCCTGGGCGTGACGAAGAGCACTGCCAGGTGATCCATTAGGTCCTGTGTCAAAAACGAGCATCAGGTGTACTAGGCAGACTGTCCAGGGCTCAGACATGAGAAGTCAGTAATTGAGGATCCCAGTTCAAAGAGCTGTGGAGATGCTAAATCTTAGCAGACGACAGCTTAGGAACATAACAGGACTCTTGACGGGACACATGGCTGTCAAGAAACACCTGCGTAAAATGAGGCGGTTCGAGGGGAACCTGGCATGCAGACTCTGCGGTGAGGGGGGGAATCAGCCCAGCACATCTTGTGCGAGTGTAAATCTCTGGACCGCAAAAGACAACTGATCCGCGGACAGCCTAGACCGGAGACAGAGAAATATAAAACTTCACCCTACCAATTGCTGTGCGGACTAGTTCAAGGCACAGTAATTTTGGAATGGGTGGAGTAGCAAAGCCAAAGGGTATGCACAATAAGCCAAAGGCTGCAGTGCTATCGGGGTGGCAAAGACGCCGTAAGCAACTGAAACAAAAAGAGGCAGCACATCTAGTGTACAACAAGCGATGGATAAAAAAAGGAAGAAATTCGATGCAGCACCTTTACCCTCTCAAGGTGTTCGCCTTGACAGTGTTAGTCATTTTCCAGTTTTAACTAACAGACTACGATGCAAAATGTCAAATTGTAAAGCACAAACATACGTAATCTGTGAAAAATATTCTACAGCATTTTGTTTTAATAAATAAAAGAACTGCTTCAAATTATTCCATACAACATACATCATCATAGGAATATAATATGAACTCGCTAGGAGCGTATTTCTTGTGCAATGATGCCTAAATGAATCACACAATTTTACATTTTTTTTCTAAATAGAAATTATGACTTTATTTTTTTTATAAATTTTTTGCAAGATCCATAACCCATCTCCTAGCTGCTTAACAATATTTAGCGAAAAAATAAAAAACTGCCAGTGTAGGGTTAAAATATTTTATAAAATAGGTAACTTAAACCTTATTACATTTAGATCCGCTATTGAAAGTAATAAGGTTGCAATTTGGTAAAAAATGTCTGCTAAATATGTTGAAATTATCTTCTAGGTTCGATGGTGCAATGAATGTGGACTTAACAGAATTCCAAACGAATTTAGTACCGTACCCAAGAATTCATTTCCCACTAGTAACATACGCACCAATTATTTCGGCAGCTAAAGCACATCATGAACAAATGTCAGTCGCTGAACTCACCAACTCTTGTTTTGAACCAAATAATCAGGTAAAATATTGCCTTTACTATTTTCATGCAAATGTATTTTACGTTTACTGTTCAATTTGATAAGTTTTTCAAGTTTATAAGGCAAATCCAAAAACATGTGATAATACACCTCTCTATCCTTTCACTAAAAAATTTAGCATCAGAAACGGTGTGGTGTGAACCAAACTACTACCAAGAAGCTGCCAAACTCCAAAGGCTGGCAATCCTGGGTATCACAGGCGCTATGAGGATGACACCCTCAGCCGCGCTAGAGGTCTTGCTGATGCATCACCGCTTCCCATCTGTATCAGAAGGGACGCTATGGCGTTGCATCTTAGAATGCGAGACTCTGGAAACTGGTGCGGAGAGGGAGCAGTAATAGGGCATGCAAGATTCGCCAAGATTTCCCAGTAGGGATCAGTGGAGGTAAAATGAGGTTGCATTCAAGCTCGCAAGCCTGGTCTGTTATACCGACGGATCGCGGCTGGAGGATCAACAATCCTTCGGGGCAGGATTATGCATCGAGAGCCTGGGGGTACGCGAGAGTTATGCTCTGGGCGCATATACCAAGGCATTCGAAACGGAGGTGTACGCTATCCTGTCTGTGGCCAATAGACAGGATGTGAGGAGAAACATGTATACATTTGCTCGGATAGCCAGGCGGTCCCCCGGGCAGTCTGTGCGGCCAGAATTGGGTCAACACTGGTTCAGGAGTGCGCTGACGCCGTTAAAGGACTAGCCAGGATAAAGGAGGTGCAACTGGTGTGGGTTCCGGGACACTGTAGCATGGCGGGGAATGAGGTAGCGAATAATCTCGCAAGGCTTGGTTCCCGGCGGCCGTTCTGTGGCCCGCAGCCTACGATAGGCATAAGTAACAAGACGGTCTCTGTCGCCTTAGACAGGTGGACTGAGGAAGCCATAGAGAGGCACTGTGGTCGGTTGGTGTCTGCAGGCAGGCGAGGGACTTCGTGGAGGGGCCAGACCGAGATAAAGCTGTCTGGCTACTCGGAAGGAGTCGACCTACGATTCGCCGCGTAGAGTAGAGCATGGTTCCCGGGTTGCTGGGGTTGGCAAAAAGGGCCCATTGTGGCCTACTTGCTTGGCGTTAGCCTCCCCAACACTGCTACTACTACTACTACTAGCCTCATAAACGATCTCCATGTGTAAAAACCGGTGGTGTGAAGTAAGTTTTATTAAAGTCTATTCATAAAGCATATCGAGCGAATACATTTTATTTTGCCAGATGTTGAGGATGTCATAAAAGAGAGTCAGTAGCAAAAGCCATACCTGGCTTGGCTATGATGGACTCACAGAAATTATGCTAAAGGTAGTTATTCCATGGATAGCTGAACCTATTACACATATAATTAACTCTTCATTTGTGACAGGTATGATACATGTGGAGTGGAAGTGGGTAAGGTGAACCTGATGGCGAAAGTTGATTGAGTCTTAGCCCTAAAATATCTCAGGGTTATTTGAATGAATCCCGTTATCTTGAAAATAGCTGAATCACTTGTAAAGAGACAATTAGTCCACTATGCGAATGACAGTCATATTATACCAAAAGAGCTTGATAAGTATTGTGGATGATGTTAGAAGACCATGTGACTCTGGTCAACTTACTGCACTGATCTTGCTAGACTTATCCAAGGCATTTGATAGTCTAAACATTGACTGCTTACTTTCGAAGCTTGCATATTAGGGTGTAGAGGATAATATGTGGTTTCGAAATTATTTATGTGAACGATCACAAGTAACTGTGCTAGATGCACACAATGTCATCAGTTTGAAAACATTAAACTCAAGTGTTCCACAATGATCTATCCTCGACCCTTTGTTGTTCGCTACATACATGGCTGACATTATAAACTGCACCAAATACTGTAAAATACATATGCATGCTGATGACATACACGTTTACCTGAGCTACAACACAGAACAAGGAGATAGGAAGATTGAAAAATAAATAATGACTTGGAGAGGCTAAGATTCTGGACAACAATAAATTCCTTAGTGCTGAACGCAACAAAATCAACTGGCATTGAGTTTGGTGAAAGTATTAGGGTTGCTAGTAATGCGAATGGTACCTCTATTAATAGTCAGACCATAATATTAGGCAATAAAGTGCAAAACTTGGGAGTTACCTTAAACAGTAGGCTCAAATTTACAGAACATGTGTCAACAATTACTAGAAAAGTATACGGTAGCCTGGAGCGAATTCAATCACTGAAATGCCTCATAGACCCGCAAACAAAAGTTTTTATCAACAGAATTTCCGGTGTTATCTCACCTCAATTACTGTGATTTGGTGTACGGCCCATGTTTAATAGCAGAAGATAAATATAGGTTACAAAAGATTCAAAACTCTTGTATTCGATATATTACAAATGTTAGCTATAGAAATCCTGTCACACCAGCCCTAAGAGGGATGCAATTATTAAAGGTGAACGAAAGAAAGTTTCCCATTATACCATCCTAGTTTAAGGAATTGTACTTGCAGAAACACCAGATTGTATAATAAAATCAAAAAGAGAAATGAAATGCATGACCCAACACTGAGCTGTACATCCATGACATATGATATGATACAACATTAGTTCCAAAAATTTAAGTCATCTTTCACATACATGGCAGCATATACTTTGAACCATTTGTCTCCAGAATAAAATCAAATATTAAATAAAAGTACACTTGAAAACATTTAAGAGACAAAGTTCTGAATGGTGATTTTGAAGTCTGAGCAGACTTAAGTAAATATTAGTTACATGTACCTGATGTAATAGCCAAAGATTATCCCTATATTGTTAAAACTAAGTAGGTATAAGATATGTTCATAATTACAGTATAATCATTAGGAAGGTAAAATATAAGCCATGTAGTTAGAACCAAACATTAGGTTAGGTTTATGATTAGATTGTAAGTTTTTTTATTTCAACAACACACTACGAGGGCTTACAGCCTAAATACTATCGTACCGTGGGTGTCGGCAAGCAGGAAAGAGGCAACTTGTTAATTCTGGACGTGAAGGTTTGGAGATTCGGAGGAGAAGGAAAAACATGTGCCGGTAAGGAGTTCCACAACTTAGAAGTCCTCGGGACAAAAGAGCGGGCATAACAACATGTTCTATGTCTGGTGACATGGACAGTAAAAGGGTGCATTCGCTCTGTTCCCCTGGTAGATCTGTTGGGGGCAGCAGGTGGAGGAACTATGGAAGAAAGCTCCTATGAGCAGTGCCCGTACAGATATCTATAAAAGAGAGAGAGGTTACCAACAGCACGTCGGCGGGCAAGGGATGGCAGCCTTTGGGTGAGGGTATGGTCACCGATCAGTCGTATAGCCCTCTTCTGAATGGAGTCCAGGATAGCGAGTGTTGAAGCGGCACCGGCACCACAGATGAGGGAGCAGTATTCGAGGTTTGGCCTTATTTGTGAAGTATATAAGGTATAGAGATTACCCGGTGAAAAGTATTTGCGAGCCCGGAAGACCAAACCTAATTTCTAAGCAGCCGCTTCTGCAACTGATGTGACATGTTGGTACCATTTGAGATTTCGATCCATAGAAATGCCAACAAGTGAAAAGGACTCATTACTTTAAATAACTTGGTTGTTCATTCTGATGGGTCAAGGGCTGGTGTATCTCTTATGAGATAAAAAGCAAGACTGAGATTTGGTGGTCCCAGTTCGCGGAGATGTAGTAGTAGTTCTTAACATATGGTTAGAATTATATCAAATTAAGCTCTGTACGTGATCCTTTTGTACACATTTTTTGATGTGCAGTAAGTAACTATTAGGAATATTACTATAGTGGTTGGGTCTACCTAACGTTTCGTTTACAATAGCGATAAACATCTTAAAGCAGCTGCAGACGGAAGTCAGGTTGAAGAAAAACTGTCCATGAACAGTAACAACAAGTTGCTCATGTACAAAGTCATCATCCGGCCAGCCTTGACCTATGCATCACCTGCATGGGCCACCGCGGCCGCAACACACATCAAGACCCTTCAAATCATCCAGAACAAAATTCTGAGAATGGTTACCGGAGCGCCATGGTTTGTCCGAAACAGTCAGATTCATTCTAGTCTGGAAATGCCTTCGTTACTTGAGTTCATAACTCAACTATCCACAACTCAGTTCGCAAAAGCCGCTTCTCACCCAAATGCTTTTCTCCGTAGTGCCACCGACTACGATGAGCAACTTCCATATAAGCATAAGCGTCCAAAGCTTATACTTACCCGCTACCGCCCCCGCGGCAAAAACAGAATGAAAACATTCATACCCAAAAAGTCATTGTGCGAAATCTTTCCGACGGAGGTATGGACTAAGGTCCGGTGCTCCCAGGGAGGGGGTTTAGTGAGTACAGTCTCACAGTACCTCGATATCCCACGGCACCTACGGGGCCGTGAATGGGGGCGGCATGCGCATTTCCCCTTCCTGAATTAAAAGAAAGAAGAAAGAATTGAGTGTCATAATATATTATCAAAAATAATAAAGAAAACCACTACTAAGAATAAATAAACTTCATCTTATTTATTACTTTCCTGATAATATACTTAGATTACAGGTGTATTTTAACAGTAGGTAATAGTGCTTTCTTCACTGGTATTTAGCAACTGACTAGATAATCAGTAAAACAAGTGGCGAAAATTAATGTTGTTATCTTTTTTATAGATGGTAAAGTGTGACCCCAGACACGGAAAATACATGGCCTGCTGTATGCTCTATAGGGGAGACGTAATACCGAAAGATGTAAATGCAGCTATAGCTTCCATAAAATCTCGCAGGAGTATACAATTTGTCGACTGGTGTCCCACAGGATTCAAAGTGGGCATAAACTATCAACCGCCAACGGTTGTGCCCAATGGTGATCTAGCTAAAGTGAGTAAAATACATTTTTTAGTTGCATTTGATCTTTAGTTTAGTTTACGTTAAATTTTATATTTTAAAATTCGCCCAAATCTTGGCAAATCTAGATAATATCGCAACACAGCGAAACCTATCTTTTTACTTTTCCGTTGGATTTATTTTGTAACTGATTATCTATTAAGTCTATAACATAATTAGTTCAATTAATGATAAAAAGAAAAGCTTTGGTATATTCCTAGATCTGTCAAAGGCATTTGATGCAGTAGATTATTGCGGACTATCAAGAAAAGTAGTGCTGCAATTGAATCGTAACATAGCTGTGATAATTTATTCTGCTCAGAAAAACATTCTCATGGAATGAATTTAGGGCCCATAACTTGACCACAAAGAAAATATTTGTACTCCTGTACCTATAAATTCGAAAACGTTATATTACTCGGGTTTTATTGAAAGATGTCAATTTTCACCAAATCACCCCTTATTTATCCCCTACCCCCTGAAGCGATCTTACCCAACAACAATTCGAACCGTTCCCTTCTCGGGTGCTAACTAGATAGACTTGGTTCCGCAACTAGGTGGCGGCACGTCCACCACTCAGTATTGAAAGGCTGGCTACTATAGCCGTATTACTTTATAGGTGTATTTTCGCCGCAATTAGTATGCCGCACTGAAGAGCTCTAATGAGAGCGAAACCGGTCTACGGTTCTAATTGTTGCGAGAATACATCTAGCCTTACATACTTTGTCCCTATATTAGGGTAGAAATGGGCCAGGGCTAACAATTCACTAAATTGTTAGTTAGTTGTATACAGTCTCTATTTTTTTAACACTTTGTGTTATTTGGAGCTGGCGTGACAACATACTACTTGGTTCCGCAACTAGATGGCGGCACGTCCACCACTCACTTAGTGTTGAAAGGCTGGCTACTATAGCCGTATTACTTTATAGGTGTATTTTCGCTGCAATTAGTATGCCGTACTGAAGAGCTCTAATGAGAGCGAAACCGGTGTACGGTTCTAATTGTTGCGAGAATGCATCTAGCCTTACAGACAACATAAGGAAGAACCGTGTAATTTCACTTCACAAATATTGAAGACTGTTTTTGAGAATTATAGGCGAAGGTAGTATACAGTGAGACAAATAACACATTTTCTCACACGAAAACTTAATAAATGAAAAAAATAAATGTTTCTCAATAGGAATGCAAAGTATACACATTTGTAAATCTTAGCTAACACAAAACATTTTTTTTTATTACTGTGGGGATCTCAGTTATTACTATTAATCCTTGGTTGTGTTTTTTGTCTCACTGTGTACCCGAGCGGTACAGTCTGAGACATGAGTTGGTTCACACTGAGACAATATCAAAAATGACATTTTTCTGTTAAATATTTATTTGATATCACTCTGTTAGAGAACTAACGCATATTTAAGCCACTAAAATTAATGACAAATTTTACAATATCTGATTGTCTCTTAGTTAGGGACGGCTTTGGAGGCGGTAACAGTATCAGAATATCTGACTTGTTAACAGATGCAGTGTCGGTAACAGTAGGATTAAAAAAAATCCCTTTTGGAGCTCTTCCTGAGGAATGTGACTTCAAAATTGTCCGTTTCGTCAACATTAGACATAGCTTTCCCCACATAGTGAATAATCGAAGAACGTTGGTTAAATCTCACTACAACAAATTCACTTTTCAAAACTTTGCCATCGAAATCAATGAAATCATCACCAATACTGTCAGTTTCTAGTTCATCTGAGTCTTCTTGGTAAGTCACTTGGGTTTCGTCTTCACTGCTTTCTTCGTTTTCTATTTGTCTTTTGCGTTTTTTACATGGACCACGTAATTTCTTTTTCACACCATCTACTCGCTCTAAGTTTGCTCTTTCTTCAAGCAAATTCTTTTCTGGAGTGTCTCTAATTATAGTGCTCTTTCCTTTTTTCTTGGTGCTCTTTTACCATGCTTGAGTGGCTGTGCTTTTGGGTAACCTCTGATGTCCTCCGGAGAGATAAAAAGCTTTTCAATTAACTTAGGAGATGGTGTTTTCTCTCTTTCTATACCAAATAAAAATGACCCTGCTTCCAAAGCAAAACAATCACCTTGCATCTCTTATTGGTTTTATAGCCCTGCCTCCTGACTTACTGTATTAGATGATCCTGCTTCCTGGACTTCAACATGATCAACAACCATTTGTCGGTCCGTCATGGCAGATGACAAAAAATCTGCATCTACAAAGATGTCAGGATTGTAAGGTACTATGCCCGTTTTCCGAAAATCTGCAGTTATATTGACTGGTGTCGTTGCCCTGGAATGTGCTTCTGCTACACACTTTGCTATATTGTATATTGTCAGGGGTAGACCAGGATGCTTCATTAAGCAGCTATCGCAAGCAGCATTAAAGTAAGACTTGAAGGGTCCGAAAACTGCTACATCGAGTGGTTGCATTTTATTGCTGCAGTGAGGGGGTAAAGTAAATATGACCACTCCATTTTCTCTTACTTGATTTACAATGTTAATAGAGATTTGACTCTCATGGTTGTCGCAAATAAGCAGGGTTGGATTTTCTTTAGTACTGCCACTATGTTTTATGAAATGGTCTAACACTTCGGGGAAAAGTTAGGCATTCATCCAGCCACTTGGTGTTGCTAATCCTAATGTACCCGCTACAGCCCCCTGAAGCATGTGAGGCTTAAAAAATTTCCTGGGTAACACCATAGCGGGTGATAAAAAAGTTCCAATTGCATTTATTATTGCACATGTTGTAACAAGCAGCCCGCGCTCACCACTTTTTGTTGCGACAACTTTCTTTCGATTCTGGACTGTAGTTCCAGTCTCGTCTAAATTGTAGACCCGGGATCCATCGGCCAAAGAAGGATGCTTTTCTATAATCTGTCTCAAGTTGATACAAAACTGCTGCATATTGTGTCGATTAAAAGATGTTAGTCGTGACAAACTACACCCTTCTGGTTTCCTTATGCTCAAATGCCTTCGTTTCAAAAAAGCACGTAACCAATCTTCTCCTGCCATCAGATCCTTCAACCAAGACTTTGGCATCTTAATATTGTTAGCAGATGCTACTTGGTATGCAAGTTTTCTCACATCCAAAGTAGCGAGTCCATAAGCCATTTTGCTATACGTCTCTAGATAGTTAGCTAATATTTATTCTTCGTTTTCACTGAATATCTTTCTGTTCGCATAATTTGGCTGCATTGTAATGTTTTCATTTGGGTGCTTCACGTTTTTTACGCACATACCTTTGCAGTGTCTGGAACTTAACATCACATTCATCTGCTGCTTTTCTTAATGAATAATGAGCCTCTAAAACCAAGTTTACAGCTCGCTGCATTGATTCATGAGTTGAACGTCCTATTTTTCGGGACGTGACCTTACGTGGCATCTGCAATGATAAAGTGCACAATATTATGGTGAGAGGAATAATGTGGTAGGTACACATTGAAGCAGTCTCACTGTGTACTGGACTTGATGTACCATTGTGTACCTACTACTTGATCACAAGAAAACATAATTTTTATAGATAAGCCAATCTCGCATGACACCAAGTATGTTTGAGGTTAGCATTTATGACTTCTATAATGCAGCAAAGAACATAAACACATTAATCTTACGATACACTTACAGTGACAACTCGACAATAATAAAGCAATAGTAACTACTTACGTTTGAAAACAAACTTTTCTCAATAATTTTCGTACGAGGAGCAGAATACACATTTACGTTGGTCTAATTACAGAATAGCACTGAACGATGACCAAATAACAGCCAGAAGTGATATATCGCGGTAAAATTTGAATTTAAATTGTTTGTCTCACTATGTACAATGTCTCAGTGTGTACCACCCTCCCCTATGTCTGAGGGGTCCATTTCCATTTTATCTTGTTAAACATTTGGAATAAGTTTTTATTTTTGTTTGCAGGTACAAAGAGCTGTCTGTATGTTGTCGAATACAACAGCTATAGTAGAAGCGTGGGCTCGACTTAACCACAAATTCGATCTTATGTACGGCAAAAGAGCTTTCGTTCATTGGTGAGTATTTAAAAAATATATAACTGGTCTTCAACTTAATTTTTAAGGTAGCAGTACATGTCCTTCTACTTGGGTTAAAGCGTTGCTCATTAAATTTCTTTCAACAATTCATCAATCTCGGACCATTACGTCCAAACAATAACGGTTCATCTCGCGCTCGTGGTTGGCCAGTTATCAAGCGAGGATAAGATAGAAATTGTTTTTCGCCCTCTTAATGAAATGGCAATTAGTGAATTTAAAATCTATTCTCGAGCACATGATTCTGAGTCAAATTGAGGATGTAGACCTGGCATTTCATAAATTTTTCGACACCTTTGTTTGGTTCTTTGAGGTAGAAAAATGTTAAATCGGGTATTAATGTTAAAAAGCGGATCAAGTTTTCATCACATCTGCAGCAAGAACTTAAAATAAAGTCAACATATAAAATACTATTGTGAAAAAAGAAATATCTAAATTGGTGCATTCATTTCGATTTTAGAGAAAGTTTCATTAATCAAACGTAAGAATATGCAATGGATAAATCAAGCGCAGGGAAACGAATACAACTTCAATGTGAAAATAGCCTAAATATGGTGACAGTCTCTGAAAGTGTTCATGCATATGTCTTAACTATCCCCATCGAATCAGTATAGTACCGTCAATGTCTGTATACATTCAGAAACATTGAGTTAAAATAAAGCAAAATAATTATTACTACAATGAATTACAGATATATAAAAAAAGTCTGTGGCTAGTGGAACTTGCCTTCCAAAGCTTTTCCCTAACGCACACACACAGCCACACACACTACAAAGAATGAATGCAAATAGTATGTAACACTATACACATTAGTTTAGAGCACCAATAAATTCCTTCACCTTGGTTTTTTGTTTTTTAACATCCACTAGTGCCTACTTTAATCTTGTTAGTGGGAGCATCTTAATAACATTAGGTAGAAAATTGAGGAATTTGATTCCCAAGTAATCAAACATCTGCTTTGTTTTCTCCTTTTTGTGCAACCGTATTTTTAATTCATGCCTGCAGCTGGTATTGATGTTGCGAGCTTCATCATTCACTGAATATGTTGAATCCATATACTGAAGAAGAATATGGCTATAAGGGTACCTAAGTATTCCATTGGCTTCAAATACATCAGGGCAGCTTTTTCTTGGACCTACGCACACAATGTCCTTATTGTTCTTTTTTGCATGATAAACACATGTTCCGCTGCTGACGAGTTAACCCATATGAATGTTCGATACGATAGGATACTGCCACAATGTGCAAAATAAGCAATCCTGGCAGCTTGATGGGTACTCTACTGTTCCACTGTTCTTATGATGTCAATTGCTCTGGATAAGCCTCGTGCTTCCATAGGTCAATCATGTTTAACGTTTTAAAATGAATTGATCTGACCAGGTAAGACATCTCCAGGTTGCTTCTAAGGACATAACAAAATTCGTATTTAGCAATTAGGTGTCCTTTTTCGTTGAGTAGATTTCATAAAACGAAACAAAAAAAAAACTCTGGACGCAGCACGTGCGTTATGGCAGTGAATTTTTATAAAAATGCTTTGAATATCAAATATGTCTTTTTAATGCAAACAGTCATCAATTTGGTTACTGGTATAACCTATGTAGTAGAAACAATGTGCCATATTTTATCAAAATAACTTATTGTTTGAAAATGTACAAACATTTTCCGACATTAAACCTTAAACGTTGGTTTTCTAGCCAACAAATCTTAGGTTAATAGCAAATTGAGTAATTGAAATTTGAAGCATTTAATGAAATTTTAAACGCACTTACTGCGTCTTGATTTTTTCTTACAAACATATTTCGATAAAAAATGCAATAAAATAAGACTGTTCGAAAAAAATTGTAGGGATCACCAACGATCGACTTGTGGGCCAGCCGGTGATTGTCAAAATAATTTTATAAGATGCAGCTCAAGACAACCTATAATTAACGTATACAATTTTTTCTCGTCTCTTGTATAATAATAATTATATTCAGCTTTACCGTAGAAACGCGTCACCCTGTATATATGTACCCAGATCAAAACTGAACGGAAACCCGGATATGGATTCCAGGGGGCCTAATTTCCGCTCATTTGAAGAAATCTTTAAAATTCTAAAGTCGCGGTCTCCTCATTGACCAATTTTTTGTACGAAAATCAGCTTAAAATTATGGACCGTTAAACCATAAACTTAACTAAAACTACCGCCAAAGCATTAGAGAGTAAGAACTAACCTGTTGCATATCAGCCCTTTTGTAAAACTTCGATCCTTTATATGTGTTGATAAAACATAACAAACACTGTTTAATCTACCCACTAACATTAATAAAGGAATAATTTGCACTTGTATATAAAAATTTCCCAAATGACAAAAATAATTCGTCGACTCAAACAAATAAACATATAAATAATCTCGTACGATAAACATCAGTTACAGCGTCTAACAGACCTGCGCAATAATATCAAATGTTCCGTTACCAGGGCAACAACATACTAGATCTCATATAGGCCATTGTCAATGAACCGCGGTGATATTAAACATAAATGTTTCAAATTTGAATAGCTCAATTCTCTGTAACCCTAGAAAGCTGAGTTTTGGCACATAGTTAGGTCTTTCACAAAGCAATATGTACACCAAATTTTATCGAAATAGCTTTGTAATTTTAAGAGAAAAAAATTTGTTTCGAAAGAAAACTCAAAATATTCCCGGAAAACCTTCTCCGATTTTCCTGGCTAACGAACTCATTCAAGCTATTAATAAAAGAAAGGCACTTTGTAATTTTCGAAAGATTTTTATTATTTATTATTATGTTTATATATATATATATATATATATATATATATATATATATATATATATATATATATATATATATATATATATATATATATATATATATATATATATATATATATATATATATATATATATATATATATATATATATATATATATATATATATATATATATATATATATATATATATATATATATAAACATATAAAAATCGAAACTGACCCCGGATATGGGTTCTAAGGGCCCAAATTCGCGCTCATTTGCAAAAATTTTTGCAAAGTCTCACCATCGATACCTCTCTATTAGTGAATTTTTTAAAATAAAAATTCACTAATATAAATAGGAACAGCCATTTTAGAGTAATTCACCAATAGTGACATACCAAAATTTAATTATGCTACAGAAAAGTGACTAATTGTATTGAATTCACACATGTATTTAGTATATAGCTGTTTTAGGGATTCTTACCTGACATGTTTGCCGATATATCCCATGTTTCATTATCCACACTCCAAACAATGAAATACTTAATTACACCAAAATTCTAACAATTCAGGTTACAATAAGATTGTTCAATCTTTAAAACTTCCAGAAAATTAAATAGACATAGATCAAATAACAGCTTATCATGATGAAGTCGTAAATATAAACAACAATCCGCCATTAATCATAAATGCCGGGCGCTTTGTCAGAGTCAGTTCGCTGTTGGCGTTGGTGTTGCTATGTTGCTATTGGACGACGATGACATACGATCGAACATACACGAACACAAAAACGGAGGGAATTCAAATAAATGTTTACAAATCTAAACATACTTTCAGAAATATTACAATAGTAACTTTACGTGAGCTTACAAATGTAGAAAACAACAAGCCAGCAAAGGAGATATTATATTTAAAAGTTATGTTAAAATTTCATTTGTAAGTTTGCATTGGTTTTTTGGCTGCAAACATTTAGAAATGTTGCAAACTTTTTAATGGTAAATTATCAAACGTTGCGGTAAGCAAAGTCACCATGCTTAGTGGGACCTGTATCTAGATAGCAGAATAATTCAGATTTAAACGCCAATAACACAGAGTGCAGTAAAATGGTTTCCCCGGTTTCGGAATGTCATTGTTTGCTCTGGGAAAAGTAGATTAGTGGACGTGGTCACTTTGTATACCTACGTGGCTTGCACTGTCGTACACTTAATGGAAAATAACGTGCCTTACGTATTCAGATTGATGTTGGTCGTTCCGGACGGAAAAACAACTAGTAAAAACATGCACAAAAATGTTTTTTCTAATTCTCTGTATTTCAGGTATGTTGGTGAGGGTATGGAAGAAGGAGAATTTTCTGAAGCAAGAGAAGATCTGGCATCACTGGAAAAGGATTATGAAGAAGTTGGCTTAGAATCAGTAGATTATGGTGCGGAAGACCAGAATACTTTTGATGAATTTTAATTACGTTTTAAATATATTGTGTGTCTTTGTATTGTTATATATTTTACAAGTTTTATTTATTATATGTAAATTTTATGAAATCAGTCACAATTTTCATAGACTCTTAATTGCAGCGTTACAAAAATGTATTTTCGATATATTAATTATAGGAAGCACATTGTTTTTCTACACCTTTACAATAAAGAAATTTTAATAAAGATTTTCGAGTTTCGAAATTATATCGTCAAAATTTTTAAGCTAAAAACGAAATAACTGAACCTAATTTACGTCTATACAAAATTTCACCCCTATACCGATAACCCTTTTGTGAAGAACTCGGGAAATGGGTATTTCGGTAGCGGTGATTTATTGTATAAAGTCAAGTCGGACTCTAGAAAAACTTTTTTATTTTAATATCTAAGACTTACCAATTTTCGAGCATGATATAATTTTTTGATTCTTTCTTACTCAAAATAATATCATAAATTATGGTAGGTAAGAGTATTCATTGACTACTTTCGGTGAAATATTTGACGCTTCCTAAACTAAGATTTAAACCTTGAATACTTAGTTACCCACACTGCCTAAATATAGTAAATAATTATAATACAGAGGTGATAAATGATGATAAATTATAATAGGGTTATATATAATCGTAAATGCAGCCAATGATTAACAATCAGTGAATTCAATATTATTGACATTTCTCTGAATCTTAAAAATGAATATCATGAGTCAATGACAATAATAGCTGTCATTGACTAAACAGCGGCGCATTACTGTTTTCGTGTATTAATATACTCCTTGACAGCTTATGTACTCCTGATGGGTCAGGCTTAAGTGAGATTCGAAAACGCCATTTCAAGCAGTTCCTTACTTGTTTGTGGTGTTTCGTGATTGAATAAAAAAATTTAAAGCAGCAAGTGCGTTATGGTAGTGAATTTTTATGTTTCACATTTGAATAACTCAATTTTCTATAAACTTAGAAAGTTAAATTTTGGTACGTAGTAAGGTCTCTCCTAAGGAAAAATATATAGTAAATTTCATTAAAGCAGCTTTGTTATTTTTGGAGAAAATTTTAAAAAAAACTCAAATTTTTCCCGGAAAACCTCGTCCGATTTTCCTGGCCAACGAACTCATCCAAGCCATTAATAAAATAAAGGCACTTGCCGAGTTTCATTGAAATAGGTTAATTATTTTTTGAGTTATCAGACGGATACACACACACACACACACACACACACACACACACACACACACACACACACATATATATATATATATATATATATATATATATATATATATATATATATATATATATATATATATATATATATATATATATATATATAAGCACTTGCGGAGTTTCATCAAAATCGTTAAAGTATTTTTTGTGTTATCGGTTGGATACTTATATATATATATATATATATATATATATATATATATATATATATATATATATATATATATATATATATATATATATATATATATATATATATAAACATATAAAAATTGAAACTGACCCCGGATATGGGTTCTAGGGGTCCTAAATTGCGCTCATTTAGAAATTTTTTTGCAAAGTCTCACCATCGATATATTAGTGAATTTTTTAAAATAAAAATAGCGTGCAATATTTCACAAAATTATGTGCTGCATAATGGTATGGTATCTAATTTTTAAATTTAATAGACATAATCTAAACTGTTTGTAATAGAGAACAAAAGAAAGAGCTGCATTGAGAACTACCTCAATATGATCGAGTTGTTGAATTATTTTTTAATCTAGTGTTGTCTTCTTTCGTAGCTGCGGTCGTCAGACCATTCGCAATTTTTTTTAAATCTAAATAGCGTGCAATACTTTACAAAATATTGTACTGCATAACGATATCGTATCTGATATTCAAATTTGATAGGTATGGGCAAGTTAGAAATCAAAATTTTGTTTATTGCAAGCACAAGCGTTAAACTTATTTGTGAAACACACTGTAAAATTATCCGCTCATAAATATACTGATAATCAAATAAGAACCTTTGGCGGGTCAATAAGTCTGTGACTTTTTGAATTTCCCGCCTCTTCGCAGGAAGAGCAACACTGCTCCTGCCAACAAGCATCTGTCAGTTGACTCCTGTCAAATTTTGAACAAGCTGCGGCATTTAGTTTGTGTTAGATAGCCATTGAAAACAGACAACCTCTTTAGTTATAACGGAAATGGAAAAAAGTGAATCTCGTGTGCTCATCAAACATTATTTTTTTGCGGAAAAAACATCACTCAAACCAAGGCTAAGCTTGATAAATACTATGAGGACTCTGCACCATCAATTTCCATGGTAAAAAAATTGGTTTACTAAATTTCGTTGCGGTCGTACAAGCAAAAATGAAGCCGAACATTCTGTACGCCCAGTTGAGGTCGCTACACCCGAAACAATTGAAAAAATTCACGATATGGTTCTGGTCGATCGGAGATTGAAAGGCGGGAGATTGTGGAAGCCATAGGCATAACACATGGCTCAGTGGTTTATATTTTGCACTTGGGTATGAGAAAGCTATCCGCAAGATGGGTGCCGCGTTTGCTCACAATCGACCACAGACGCAATCGTGTGACAACTGCGAAGGAGTGTTTGGCGTTGTTCAACCGCAATAGGGACGAGTTTTTGCGCCGTTTCGTAACCGTGGACGACACATGGATTCACCACAACAGACCAGAGACCAAGCAGCAGTGAAAACAGTGGGTTTTTCCGTGAGAATCGGCGCCGAAGAAGGCCAAGGTGGGTTTGTCAGCCAATAAACTCATGGCAACCGTTTTTTGGGATGAACGCGATATAATCCACATTGATTACCTTCAAAATGGAAGAACAATCAATGGCGAATATTATACCAACTTATTGGACCGATTCAATGACGATTTGCAGAGAAAACGACCGCATTTTGCCAAGAAAAAAGTTATTTTCTACCAAGTCAATGCAAGGGTGCACACATGTGCAGTCTCCATGGCGAAATTGCATAAATTAGGCTACGAATTGCTCCCTCATCCGCTCTATTCTCCGGATTTAGTCCCGAGTGACTATTTCTTGATTTCAAACTTAAAGAAATGACTCGGCAGAAAGAGATTTGACTCCAATGATGAAATCATCTCACAAACAAGTACCTATTTTGAGGACCCCCACAAATCTTATTTTTTGGAAGGGATAAAATAATTGGATAAACGTTGAACGAAGTGTATAGAGCTCAAAGGAGACTATGTTGAGAAATAACATGATTTTTTGTCACAAAAACCTTTGTTTCATTCAAAAAGTCACGGAATTATTGACCCGCCGTCGTATCAAGACCCCTCGTGATTCGTGGTTCAAATGGTAAGCAAACAAAGTTTTTTTCGGATTTCTCTTTTCTAAACGTCGTTGATTCCGTCAACATTTTTTATTATTTTTTATTATTGTAAGACATGATTTATGTTTAATATACGGTTTCGTATAGTTTTGGTCATTTTATTTCATTTTTAAAAATTAATTATGTATAATCTTATGAATTATGATACTTATGAATAAAAAACTTATATGTTCTAACAAATTGTGTTTTATTATTGTCAATTTAATTTTACTAAACTTGAAGTTTCAATTTCGAAATTTCTAACGAAAAGATTTAAAAAAACTCTGGACGCAGCAAGTGCGTTATGGTAGTGAAATTACATAAAAATATTTTTTTATTGCAATAATGTGTGTTTTTTTAAGAAAGCAGGCATCAATTTTGGTTACCAGTATAACCTATATAGTAAAAACAATGTGCCATGTTTCATCAAAATAACTTTATTGTTTGAAAATGTACAAAAATTTCCGAAAGTAAACTTAAAGTGTTCCAGAAAAAACTCGTTTCTTGGTCAACCTTATAGGTTAATAGCAAATTGAGCTATTCAAATATGAAGCATTTGATCAAAATTCGCTACCATAACACACTTTCTTACAAACATGCATTATATTTCGATGAAAAATGCAAAAAAAATTTGTATCACCAACGACTTATGGGCCACTCTGTGTTTGTAGAAATATTTTTTAAGATGTAGCTCAAGACACCCTATAACTAATATATGAAATTTTTTTCATATCTTGTATAGTAACATATATATTGAGCTTTATTGATTTTTTACGAAAATTCTACAAAAATTATATACCATTAAACGATAAACTCTATAGCTAAGGCTACTGCCAAGCATCAGAGAAACAGTCTATTTGAAATGAATTTTCTGGAAATATTTGATTAAAATGAAGGACAATGACGGTTGAAACTAACACTTCAGGGTTTGTAAAACATTCTTCTTGAGACATTTTATTTCCATAGCCCGTATTAGATTCAAGTTATTTGCCTAAATGTTGCCAATTTTGACGTTTAAATCGCAACTTTGACGTTTTGTGGAAAACCCCAATTTATTTTTCTTTAAATGCCTATAACTTTTTTGTCTTTCTACCTACAGAGCTAAATTTTGGTACGTTACTTACCTATAAGGATGTAAACCTGCGCACCATTTGGTTGCCCTTACTTTGTTAATTCGGGAGATATAATTTTTTTTCGAAAGAAAACACAAAATTTTTCGGGAAAACCTAGGCGGATTTTTCTGACTAACGAACTTGTCCAAGCCATTTGCAAAAGGAAGGTATTCACCAAATTTAATCAAAATCGGCCCATTATTTTTTGAGTTATCGGTGTGATACATATATATATATATATATATATATATATATATATATATATATATATATATATATATATATATATATATATATATATATATAAACATATAAAAATTAAAACTGACCCCGGATATGTGTTTTGGGGGGCCTAATTAGCGCTCATTGGAAGAAATTTATTCAAAAGTCGGGATCTCCTCATTAGAGAATTTTTTTTAAGAAAATTCACTAAAACACAATAAAAAAAAACACAATAATATTTATAATCGGTGATTTAGCAAACTTAATAATATGCATAATTTCTTGCATTTTTTTCTAAAAGCTTTGCATTTTTTTGTCAATTTGACGCATTTAAATACGCATATTTTAGTCTTTTTTGTCTGCATTTTTTCCGTGCGTTACTTATAATATAAATATTAAAATGTAAGAAGCAGGTATGCAAAACACCACACATATTTACCTTGTAAAATAAAGGTGAACCGGCTTTCAAATAAAACCGCGGTTCTGCGCGCGTTATTCACTTTCACCGGATCGATTCTATCTTATTTATTATAAGCTTCGCCTTTCACCCACCAGCCTTCAGAACTAATAGAAATGAGCTAAAACAGAACGAACAATTTTCTCTGTTAACAAAAACAAAGCTATGTATCTAGCCAATTATTGTGATAAAGAGTAAGAGTTTTAGAAAGCAATAGAAAGTGGTGAGAACGTCATGCTGGATAAACTGTGATATTTTATTCAATTTCAGTTAGATCATTGTATAATGTGTACAACAGACATGTGAACTTCAAACCACTCAAATCTTTGTCCTGTTTTTATTTTACTTTTCAAATGTATTCTGTTTATATAGAAAAAATGAAAGTGTTAGTGCAAGAATTAAAATTTTTACATTCGCTAAGGTGGTCTTTTATAGTTCCTATTTTGTGTTACATAATATTTTTCTTTTTGATATGGATATTATCAGTGCCGCTGAAACCAAATATAAAAATACCAAGAGAAATAACGATAGAGATAAAAGAGGTGCCGCAAGATACGTTTGAAATTAAAATGATGAATAGCAATTTTAATTCTGATAAAAAAGGTGAAGAAAACAGACTGTTGAATGAGAAAAATGAATATTTAGTTAATGTAAATAGTAAAGAGAATGTGAATAAGGAACAAAGTGAAATATTAGAAGCTGTATTTACTAAGTAAGTATTTTCTCCAGATTTTTCTTGCAACTTTATTTATTTAATTTATCCAGTGATAAAGCCCGCAATGAAATCGCTGTCTTCGTTATTATTAGAGATAGACGGACGCTTAAATTAGCAAAGTAATGCATATTTGCAGTTATATATACACAAATATATATATATATATATATATATATATATATATATATATATATATATATATATATATATATATATATATATATATATATATATATATATATATATATATATATATATGTATCACCTTTTGTAAGTGGCTTGGATAAGTTCGTTAGCCAAGAAAATCGGGTCAGGTTTCCGGAAAAATTTTAGGTTTTTTTCGGAAAAAAATTATATCTCCGTAAATAACAAAGCTATTACACGCATAAAAAGTAAACTATATACGAAGATTTAGAGCTCTAAGTTAAAAGAAAAAAGGCATTTAGAAAAAAAAAGTAACACTGGTAATCAGAAAAACGCACAAAACCAAAATATTTGGTGTGAATAACAATGTATATTGGGTAATTGTGAGTTTGTGGTTAAATAGTCTGTAGTTTTTACCGAATTTTCGTCGAAAAAATTCGTTATTGAGCGGACCGCGACTTTTTGAAAAGGTTTCTTAAAATGAGCGCCAACTACGCTCTCTAGAACCCATATCCGCGGTCAATTTCAGTTTTTATGTTTACATATATACACGGTCGCATATTTATACAGTAAAGCTTAATATATCCGTTATTATACAATATATGAAAAAAATATATACGTTAATTATAGGTTTTCTTAAGCTGCATCTTATAAAATTATTTTGACAGAGTGGCCCATAATATTAAACGAAAACTTAAACCTTGACATTTGGTTTCACCAGGATGGAGCACCACCTCATTATGCAATACATGCCCGTACAGTTGAATGGAATATTTGAAAACAGGTGTATTAGTCGAATAGATCTAGTCAACCCACCTGCTAGGTCTACTGATTTGAACCCCCGTTATTATTTATTTTGGGGGTTTTATAAAGGACAAAGTGCTGGGGATTGTACCTATAACTCCAGATGATATGAAAAACAAAATCCGTCTTGCTTGATCTTGGAGTGCTGCGTTTCGTGTTTTTCCAATTACTTCCCCATCGTCAATTCGTGTGGAAGTATGGCATCGACGACAAACAATTTAAAAAAATTCGCTTAAACGTCGTTAAAAGTGCCAAAACATATAGAAAACATGATTTGGGAACAAAAAAGTTTTTGTCTGTCGGGCTGTATGTCTGTCTGTGTGTATCCACGATAACTTTAGAACCAGTTGACATATCGTCTTCAAATTTTGGTATACAGTCAGCACCCGACAAACAAACGGATTGGATTGTTTTTACCATAAGTACCTGGGTACCCTAGGTATTATACTTATATTAGTTTGCGGTAGGTATATATCTTTGTGAAATAATTTTGTTTCACTTTAGTAATACAATACCTACATGCATTGATTAAGAACCTGAATCTGATGTACATAACCACTTTCTTATTTGTTTGATTGGATGTTAGAATCATAATATACTAGTCGCAGTGGACGGAAAAATACATTTGTTAAAGTTATGTTAAAATTAAAAGTTGAGTTCTTATTTACCTAATATTTGTATTAACCTTAGAATATAGGTAGTTGTTTTATATTCTGAGATTCTAAGGTATTAGTGGAGTTGATTTCGAGGTTATGGGTAGAACGTACACGTTTCTCTCATGACTTCTGTCAGTTAACAAATGACAAATAGTGGTGTTGTCAGATTAAACTAGAGAGATGGAGATGGCTTTTAAATACCGTGAAAATAGGAAGCTTAATATTTATACATAATAAAACGTAGTTTTAGATTGCTTTTAAACAAATTGAACCACTTTCATTAAAATTTCTATTTATTTACATTTTTCTGATATCTACAGATTTAGATGAGAGTTGTCGTAAATGGCAACCCCGCGGATTGTTTATTGTGACATATTTTCGTAGCCTGTCTGTGTGTATTTGTTTCTTTAACGTCGGCTTATTTCCGCGACTATGGCCAATCACCGACGCCAGGGAGCAGTTTCACCTCACTATCCTGGAAATTTTGCCGACCCCCGGCCTTTATGTAAGGAGGGTAAGGATATTTAACGTGCCCAACGTCGCATGGATACGGGACCGACCGCTTGACGCCCCCTCCGAAGGGCGGAACGTGCAGACATTCAGCTTGTTCAAATACAATGACAGAACATCGGTTGATGTTAATGTTACAGTTTGTACTGAAAAAGTGAAAGGAGAACCCTGGGATAGAACCCAGTACCCTTCGGTTCAGAGACACACGTTCCTACCCCTGAACCACCTAGGCTCTATTTAAAACTTCTTTTGGAGATTTTGTTTGCAATGGCAGCGGAACCCTTAATTATCTGTCTGACCTTTGCCCGGCTTCACAAAGCACGATTAAATATTTAACGGCCGGTTAGTTAATCAAGGCTTAATACAACCAATCACAGCTTATAAATATTTGATTATCATGGCAAAAACCCGAATCATAGTATGTGATTGGACGCCTGAAGTCTTGACTAACTAACCGGCCGTTAAATATTTAATCGCGCTTTGTGAAACTGGGCAATAATCTAACAATATAGGCATCCATTTAGAGATAATTTCGGGTCATATAGTATATTATAGATTTTTTCTTTAGTTATAACTCAAGATCTACTGAACCAATGGAGTTCAAATTTGGTAGGTAGGACCACTTGTACAATGTGTACGAGCTTGTCAAAATTTAGTTTAATATTTCTAGTAATTTTAAATTGCGGTTTCAAAAAGTTTTCTTTTCATTTTTTTCTGCAAGTATTTGTGTCAAAACTTAACCTAACGAACTCATCCAAGCTATTAACAAAATGAAAGGAATAGCCAAATTTGGTTTCAATTGGTGAAGTATTTTTTGAATTATCGGTTGTATATATATATATATATATATATATATATATATATATATATATATATATATATATATATATATATATATATATATATATATATATATATATATATATATATACTTTTTAACTGACCTTGGATTTGGGTGCTAGGGGTCCTAGTTCGCGCTCATTTGAAGAAATTTTCCAAAAGTCTCACCATCGATACCTATCTATTAGTAAATATTCTTAATGAAAATTCACTAAAAATTAGGAAGGTGGACTATCAAATAAATATTCACAAGTTATTTATCTTGTCAGCTAATAAAATTTAAAAAAATATATTTTTGTCGACAGGGCAGACAAAGACAAAAGTGGTGAACTAGATTCTAGAGAACTAGCCGAATGGATCAGAAGAAAGATAGTGGAGCACATTTCTCATGCTGTCAGTACCAATTATGGTTTATTTACCTTGATTGATGTGAATCCCAGGAATGGTGTGATCACTTGGAAGGAATATCACAACTATTTCCTTAAGAAAAGGGGATTCACGGATAAATATGTACAATCTCATGATGAAAAGAGACATAAAGGCTTGCAAAGATCTTTAAAAGGTAATAGTATTGTTTTTCTATATTTTGATTTTGCACAGGGTCTTAATACTTTTATAATGCGTGGTTACCACAACTCATATCTCCAAAATCGTTGATATGACGACATTTTACAGTGCCTAGTCTTTCGGCTATAAAATATACCAAATCTGCATATTCAATCTTACACATCTTGTATACAAAATTTATATTTTTAGAACAAATAATGCGCGATAAAGCTTCTTGGATGGAAGCAGCGAGATCAAATCCCGATGCTTTGACTGTGGATGAATTTCTTGCCTTCACACATCCCGAATCAAGTGCAGCCAACCACCTTGCTCTGGTCGATGAGCTTTATGACAAGTTTGATAGAGATGGCGATGAACTTCTCACGGAAGATGAGTTTGCTGTCTTGCAAACCGAAGGTATGTCATAATCATATTTGTATTGACCATAAACTCCAAGTGTACTACGTTTTGCGTAAAGCAAAATTCGATAGTGACTAAGGTAGACTGATAAGATAAAATTCCTTAAATGCACGCTCGAAAAACCCCTATAGGATTGGTGATATTTGTGACAAGTACATTAGCGCCACCTCGCGTGAAGTACTGACAACCGAGCGGGTAATTTGAATTGTATATTTACCTGCATGTTCTTAATTTAGACAATTGGTTTATTATAGACGAATATAAAAACTTGTACATAACAAAACAGTGAAAATTTTCTGACTATATAGTTATAAATAGAATTTGTATCAACAATCAGCTTGAAACCTAAATGAATTCAGCATGAATAATTCTCCAAATTTCTCTTACCCATAATCTTATTTCATCATAATTTAATGTACTACCTTGAAACCGTCGTTAAATTACTATATCAAGGGTATGTATAGGAATATACTGAAAGCTGTTTCTGAGGATATTAAGTTACAATCTGTACTTACCTATAAATAATTGTTCTAGGTATAAATGGTAGCACAGTACTCAATTTGCTATATTTCTACATGCAAACTGTCTTATTAATCTAAAATTTAAAAATATGTAACTGATATACTTAGTACATAATTAAGAAATTGTGCAGATGAAAGGTGAGACTAACTCTTACTTCCCTGAATAAATTATTATAGGGCTGAATCTGCCAATTCTACTTGTCTCTTTAAAAACTTGCCTTGCGAAGATAATTAAAAGCCTTTACCAAGTAAAATAATTTTAAATGTGAAAAAATGTGACAATTTATGCCATACTGAAATAAAAAAGGACACAAAAGAAGATAGAAAAACAGTTTTCTTATATCATTTATTATTAATGCAAAACTTTTTTGCCTTCATATTTCTTTTTTTTTTTGATGCACTGGAAGACAAGCTTTGATTGAAGCCTTTCAACCATCCGTTTACGAAGTGTACCTATAAATAGCTACATGATGGTAAATATTACACAATAAATTATCCTCTGCGAACTGTACATATTGGCTTAAAAGTGATTCTGAAATCTGCTTCAACAAATTAATTCTTTTGGAAGTGACATTGAAATGTAAAATGCACCTTGTGTCTTCAATACCTAATATATCCAAATAAGTTCTTATTGATAACAGTACCCTTTTCTTGCATCTATAATACAAAATTATCGTCAATTATATTATAAAATTATTATAGTTATTGTTTAATATTAATTATTAGGCGAATTTGTAAAAAAAAATCGCTGGTAACAGAAAAATCTCTAGACGCAGCAAGTGCGTTATGGAAGTGAATTTTCATAAAAATCAATTTGGTTACCGGTATAACCTATATAGTAGGAACAATGTACCATATTTTATCAAAATAATTATTTGAAAATGTACAAAAATGCTCCGAAAATAAACTTCAAATGTTTCTGAGAAAACTGGTATCCTAGACCTTAGGTTAATAGCAAATTGAGTTATTGAAATTTGAAACATTGAATGAAAATTCGCTACCAAAACGCCCTTACCGCGTTTATACAAAAAATTTCCGAACATAAAGTTAAATGTTGGTTTCCTAACCAACAAAACTTACGTTAATAGCAAATTAGTTATTGAAATTTGAAGGATTTAATGAAAATTCGCTACAAAAACGCACTTACTGCGTCCAGATTTATTTCTTTCAAACATGTATCATATTTCGATAAAAAATGCTAAAATGCATTAACAAATTTGTTCTACGAAAATTAGCTAAAAAAATTATAGACCGTTAAACCATAAACTTCACTAAACCTACAAATAAATATCCAGAAACGCATCAACTTAACTAAACTGACAGCCAAAGCATCAGAGAAGGGGTCTATTTGAAATGAATATTCTGTAAATATTTTAGTAAAATGAAGGGCAATGACGGTTGAATCTGAAACTTAAGGGTTTGCAGAACACTCTTGCAACATTTTCTTTTCACAATCGGTATTTGTTTCACATTCTTTGCCTAAACATTGCCAATTTTGACGTTTAAAATTGCGAGTTTGACGTTTTGAGGAAAACTCCAAAATTTGTTTATTTAACTGCCCATAACTTCTTTATCTTTAAAGATAGGGACCTAAATTTTAGTACAAAGTTCACTCTTTATAATACAAACACGCTTACCAAATTTGGTAGCCCTTACTTCGTTATTTACGGAGACACGAATTTTTTTTAGAAATAAAACACACAATTTTCCTGGCTAACGAACTTATCCAAGCAACTTGCAAAAGAAAGGTACTCACCAAATTTGATCAAGATCGGTCCATTATTTTTTGAGTTATCGGTACGATATATATATATATATATATATGTATATATATGTATATATATATATATATATATATATATATATATATATATATATATATATATATATATATATATATATATATATATATATATAAACACGGATCTCCCCATTAGTGAATCTTTTAAAGAAAATTCACTAAAAAAAGAAAACTTGAATCACCAACGACTTATGGGCCACCCTGTAATTGTAGAAATATTTTTTTAAGATGCAGCTCAAGACACCCTATAATTAATGTATACAATTTTTTTTCGTATCTTCCATAACAACGGATATATTGAACTTTGAAGATTTTTTACGAAAATTCGACAAAAATGATATACCATTAACCGATAAACTCTATAGCCAACACTACTGCCAAATCATCAGAGAAAGGGTCTATTTGAAATGAATTTTCTGGGAACATTTTAGTAAAATGAAGGACAATGACGATTAAAACTAAGACTTCAGGCTTTGTAAAACATTCTTCTTGAGACATTTTCCTTCCATAGCTCATATTAGTTTCAGGTTCGTTGCCTAAATATTACCAATTTTGACGTTTAAAATCGCGACTTTGACGTTTTGAGGAAAACCCAAATTTATTTTTCTTTAAATGCCTGTAACTTTTTGTCCTTTAACCTACAGAGCTAAATTTTGGTGATATTTGGTTGCCCTTACTTTGTTAATTTTGGAGATATAAATTTTTTTCGATTTTTTTCGAAACACAAAATTTTCCGGGAAAACCTCGGAGGATTTTCCTGGCTAACGAACTTATCCAAGCCACTTGCGAAAAGAAGGTACTCAGCAAGTTTTATCAAAATCGGTCCATTATTCAAAAGAAAATTTAAAATTTGAATAACCCAATTTTCTATAAACTGCGAAAGTTTAATTTTGGTACCTGAGTAAGGTCTCTCCCAAGGCAATATATATATATATATATATATATATATATATATATATATATATATATATATATATATATATATATATATATATATATATATATATATATATATATAGTAAATTTTATTAAAACAGCTTTGTTATTTTCGGAGAAAAATTTCCCGGAAAAACCCGTCCGATTTTCCTGGCTAACGAACTCATCCAAGCCATTAATAAAAGTAAGGCACTTACCGAGTTTCATTGAAATCGGTTAATTAATTTTTGAGTTATCAGACAGATACACACACACACACGCACACACGCACACACACACACACACACACACACACACATATATATATATATATATATATATATATATATATATATATATATATATATATATATATATATATATATATATATACATATATATATATATATATATATATATATATATATATATATATATATATATATATATATATATATATATATATATATATATATATATAATTTATTTATTTATTTATTTATTTATTTATTTTCTTCTGATAAATTTTACAAGGTACAATACAAATAAGCTTAGGCTTGTGGCTGTATTAAATGTGCAATTTTAAAGCATAGTATCTAAAATAATGTTTTCATCGAAAGTAGTGTTTAAAAACTGTCAGATTTGACAGTATAATTGTAATTTATTCTCACTCCTGACCAGTATAGTTCTCTCAGTGGCTAACACGTCCAGTTTTGTTAAACTATTATCTACTTTTGTTTAAAGGAAAATTAATTAACCAATTTACTAAAAAATTCAGACTGGCCATTTTTTGAGCGTACGTATGATGTGAGTCGCTCGGGATGTAGCTTAAGGTAGTGGTATCTTTTCTATAGACATCGAATTCTAAAGTGTCTTTATTCTTGATAACTAGTACATCTAGAAAGGGTAGAAGACCGCGGAAATCTTTCTGAATATATATATATATATATATATATATATATATATATATATATATATATATATATATATATATATATATATATATATATATATATATATATATATATATATGTATGTATGTATGTATGTATGTATCACACCGATAACTCAAAAAATAATGGGCCGATTTTGATAAAATTTGGCATGTACCTTCCTTTTGTAAATGGATTGGATAAGTTCGTTAGTCAGGAAAATCGGACGAGGTTTCCCGGAAAAATTTTGAGTTTTTATTCGAAAAAAACTTTTATCTCAAAAAGTAAAAAAGCTAAGATAACCAAATTTGGTGGGTAGGTTTACGATATAAAAAGTAAACTATACACCAATATTTGGATTTCTATGTTACAAGAAAAAAAGTTATAATAAAATATTTTGTGCCAGATTATTTCTATGAAAATTCACTACCATAACGCACTTGCTGCGTCCAGGCTTTTTATAAATGTGCACAATATAATTGAGATACCTACTGAATTTATTCCATTTGGGTGTTCCACATAGTAGGTATAAATGATGAGTAAATTTTGTTTTCTATCCTGTTCCAGGCAAAAACGAAGAAACCGTAGTTTTACGGCAAGACGAGAACAAACGTAGAGCTGAATTCAGAAACGTTGTGGATCTAAATGGTGACGGCAAAGCCGATAGAAGGGAACTACTTCATTATGTAGCACCACAAAGTCCAAGACACAGCGAACATGAGGCTGAGGCGTTACTGGCTCTTGCGGATAGCAACCATGACAACATGCTTTCTTTAGAAGAAATACTGGCACATCCGGACTTGTTCCTTAAATCGAAGATGGTAGACACCGCTCGTAGTTTCCATGATGAATTTTAAATATTGGCTTTGTCAATTTCAAATTATAAGACTGTTTAAATAAGCACTCACATATAGGTTTAAAAGTTTTACATTCGGAACACAATTTTTTTTGTTATTTATTTGTATCTGTAAATAAACATTTTAAGTCACTTACTTTAATAATAAATACGACAAATGCATATACCTATTGTAGATTCCATGATCCGGAAATTTTAATATTAAAATTGATTCAGAAAGAAAGATCGTAAATAAATAAGTTTAATAGAAGACCAAGTATGCAATCCCGCAAGAAAATCAAAGTTTCAGAAAATACAATTTTCCACTCGGGATCTTTTTCGAGGTGGGGAAAAACTTGAAACTGTCGCCCCCGTCCATCGTTTATTTCCCTTTAAGTTTTTCTGTTAAGTTCTAATTGTTTTAACAAACAGAATATTTAAATAGGGCAAGATTTGTGATCGATAAGTAAATCGTAAAATCAATTTTACACTACAAGAACTTATCCGTAACGCTTTTAAAATATTACGAGGTCAGTAACAAAAAATAAAATTTTACTCTGCGAGCCTTTTTATTCTAAGTCTAGGGCCTCGTTATAATTTATTTGATGTGCGATTTAATTTTCGATTGCCAGAATCGCGACACTTGAGAAACGTTCTTGACTCGTAGTGTTTACTTAGTTTAAGTTTTCGCTCACAGCTTACGACTGTGATCGGGAGCTAAAGTAACGCGCCCGTGCAATAGAAATTTGGAAGAGCATTCTGCAAATCATGGGTGTTGATATGTTGCAAGTGAAAGCGCTACCCATATATTTATGTCTCCGAAAAAAAGTGGAGCTGGTTCTTTTCAAAACCGGAATGTATGAAGTTTTGCAGTTCTTCAGTCGACATATTCAAATATTTCACGGCTATTGGGGAATGCAAAATTTAAATTTAGTATGGCAGTTATTATAATGTGACACGGTTTGATCAAATGCAATAGTAAGTGTTCGTGATCCATCCTCTCACATTGACTAAAATGTAATCGTGCTTCGGAATTCGATTATTTGTCAGATTGGGATCCAGTCCAATTTTTTCGCCTACTGTTTAGCCTCTGCTTCTATTCAATATTCAATAGGATTTTTTCTCAATTTTGGCAAAGTTTTGGTCAGACCTTCCATTAAAACGACAAAATGCCGCAGAATTGTATACCTTCCTTCTAAATTTCAATATTTACTTGATTGATTTATCGAAGAATGGCAGGCCTAATTGTTAAGTTGATAACAAACTCGAAATTCTTCACAGCATGTATTAGTAGATTATGACCTGCGTGTACTTTGATTCAACGCTGAGAGAAATTCTTTGATTTTTTCGCAGGATTTGACTTCTTCCTGTAAATTACGTAGAAGGGATTTCATAGTTAGGGCTCACACAGTGCAGGACATCCAATGGATATCCATTGGATACACATAATATCCATTTTACGTCCATGGCCATGATGGATATCATATGGACATCTAATGGATATTGTTAGAGCTGAAAAATGTTAATAATACTGAAATAATCTGAACAGATGAGCACTTCTTATTCATTAAAATCTAATCAAGAATGTATTCGAATTTCTGGGTGTATATACTTTATTCAAGTATGTATATATCCTTTAGACATCCAATGGATGTCCATTGGATATCCCATGGATATACAGAAGACATCTATTAGATGTCCACTGGACCTCCAGTTGATGTCCCGTTAATATGTTCACACCAGCAGGAAACAACATTGATAAATTATAGAAACCGTTATTTATGTCTGTAAAAATAAGGGAAGAAAAATAACCCGTTCTAGCACAAGAATTACTGAAAATCAATAACACTAGCGCCAACAATAATTTTTCATCCAAATTATCATTATAGCATCATAATCAAATTATTTTTATCTCAATACACAGATTATTATTGTTTATTATTATTAATATTTCTGTCTGTTATTTCGTGAAAAAAATCTATTATCATATTGTTATTCATTAATGCTCTCCCGAACAATAAACGCGGATAATATTTAATAAGTCACCTTGGGGCATTGGATGCTCGAATTGTTGGCTACGATGACGAACATCCGTTCGCATTTGTTTGGTTTGAAAGTTTGAAGTAGTTTGGACTATAGTTGAGATTATAAAATTTAAAATGGCATCTTACCATGTTGCATTAACTGTTAAATGAAAAATGAACAACAACCTACAACTAAAGTTAGAGGATTTAGATCTATCTCCAAATAAAGTGTCTGTTGTTTTTATTAATAAGTTTTGTTGTGAGTTCCAGTCCGTAAATAATTTACAGGTGAGTATACATAACTGCTTACACTTTTTAGTTAGGAATATATATATATATATATATATATATATATATATATATATATATATATATATATATATATATATATATATATATATTATACTTATCTACGTAAATACCAATATTATTTATTGCTTTAAAAAGCACTTTGTTTGATAATAACATGACTAGTGGACGTGTACTATAAAACGAATATCTTCTTGATTTAAGTAAATATTTTTTACTTCGTATTGAAGTCAGTGAAAATTGTCTAATTATATAATGGAAGTTTATGGGTTTGTAAAATTGTTCATTTTACTAGTGGATATTCCACGTCCTTACTTAGAAGCAGATCACTTCAAGTAGATAATTAAAGTAGATCACTTAATCAGAATTAAAACTATTGGGTATATAGTCAGTTCCATCGTCATACTCAACATTAACAGCTATTACCTATTATTTTGAAATAACCACTAAACTGTTATAGTTATAATAATTAAAGTAATATTTATAAACAATTGTTCATATTATTTATTGGATTGTCTTATGGGTTTGATTATAGGCAGGGTCTTTTTTCTTTACAGCAAGAATGCAGACCTGAGCCAGATCATAGATCAAGAAAATAAAGTTATTTAAATGATTTTAGAACACAATAAAATTCATTGAGGGGACGGGGTTAGCATCGAATATCCATTTCATGTAAAAGTGATATCCATTTCATGACCACGTGTATATCCATACAGTATCCATTAGATGTATAGTGGATATCCATTTCGTGACCACATGTATATTCATACAACATCCACTCTATATCCACATGGATATCCAGATTGATTGATATTGGTAAAACATATGTATGTCCATTAGATATCCATGTATATCCATTGGATATCCATGTATATCCATTGGATGTCCTGGATATCTAATGGAAGTTCCGTTTGCTGTTTGGGGGGAGACCACCAGCAATTGACAATTGCGATCCCGAAGATACAACATCTCTGCCAAAGTTCGGTCGCTGGTGTGCAAGCTTGTAATGTGTAACAATAAAATGTAAATATACTCATCATTCTACACATTGCGTGTTTATAACTGTATTATAATCCTAACACATTGCGTGTTTATCAAAAAGTGCATCTCAAGGTGATTAACCTCGTTTATAATGAAACAGAATCACCATCTAACGCAACAGTTGGTTATTGTAATGAGAAAAATTTGCTTCCCGATGTACAATGTGGCTTCAGGAGGCGATACGGTGTGAGCACTGCTTTGGATAATGTCACTAGTAACATTATGGAGGCTAATGATGCTGGACTGATTAGTGTGCTCGTTTTACTTGAATACTCTAAGGCCTTCGATACCATAAATCACCAATTACTCTGTGTCAAACTTGGATATTATGGTTTAGATGAGTCATCAAGGTTGCTGGTCGAATCATATTTGGCTGATAGAAAAATGCAAATTGTGGTTAATAAGTTTTTCCACCTATACAGATGTCCTCCCTGGAATACCTCAGGGATCCATCTTGGGGCCTCTGCTTTTCATAATATATACTTCTGAAATACTGAGTTCAGTGACTCGGTGCAAAATATGGGCCTACGTGGATGATACTCAGTTATATTATCACTTTCCAAAAGAAGACTACTTACAAGCTTGTCAATACATTAATGAAGATCTAGTAGCGGTTTCAGATCAGTCCTTAAAACATAATTTGATGTTAAATCCAAGCAAATTTCAACTCATGTGTTTTGCAAATAAAAACGGCAAACAATTTGTTCTCCAAAATTTTAAGATTCATATTGACAATGTTCTAAATCCTTTCACGAACAAGGCTAGGAATCTGGGACTTATCTTTTATAGTGATTTGAGGTTTGAAAATCATCTAAAGCTCTTACTTGGGAGAGCATACTCTAGTCTGACGCTTCTATATTGTAACAGATTCATACTAGACCAGAAAGTTATGCGAGTCTCTTGTCTTGTTACACTTCAACTTTTGTGATTTCATTTACGGTTCTTGTCTAACCCAATTGAATAAGGATAGAGTGCAAAAATCACGAAAAAGCTACCGTTTAATATATGGGGTCAGAAAGCATGATCCAATTACATATAAAATATAGGACGGATGTCTTAATATGAGCTCTAGAAGACTACTACATTTGGGAGCTTTTACACATAAAATTGTGAATGACCCTGCAGCACCTTCATCTCTCAGACAGAAGTTTACACCTCATAAACTCGTTCATTCTAAATCAACTAGATTTAATGAAAATTTTGTTTTGTCACATCATCGGACAGCCATGTTTACACGTAGCTTTATGTATCAATCTATTTCTTTGTATAATCGACTACCTTAAGAATTTAAAATGTTCAATATCAACAAATTTAAGTATAAATTAAAATTGTTTTTGCTCAACAATCAATAGGTAGAAGTTGGTTTCCATGTGGTGGTCATCAATGTTAGGGTGGTTCCATTCTTAGTTTAAGTTTTGACCTTTAATTGGGACTCCTTGGAAATTTAGGCAATTTTTAATTTAGATTTACTTGTAAATTTTATTTTTTGTTTGCCGAAGATACACAGTTGCGTGTGAAGTGCCCTGTTTCCACTGACAGTCGGGGTTGAGTGTGAATAGCTCTGCTAGACTTCGCCCTCTCCTGATAGTGGTTGTAATACGAATCATAATTTAGTTAATAAAGGTGATATTTATTTATTTATTTATATGGGTCATACTTTTTTTATATAAAACAAAATGATAAACAAGAAAAATATATTACTAATTTTAAATATACATAAATAATCATGTTACAAGAACGCAAATATATTAATTATGTAAAAAAGTATATATTAAGAAATTTATAAAAGAATACAAAATAGAAATAGTTGTCTTAACAGTTAAAATTATACGTTCATATTCACAGACATAAACACATTTTCTCACAAGATAACAAAACATATTTTTGACTGAACATACTTAATAAAATAATATAAGCGACTAAAAATATATAATCAAAACCATGCGAGAACGCATAACTACAACTTTGTTACAAATGTGGAAAAAATTATGTTTCGAGACATTTATGTAAAATTAGACAAAACCACATTAATTACCTGATAAACACATGCACAATAAATTTTATACCTTTTATACAATCAAAACAGGAAATTGTTCTACTTAATACCTACCTCAACAACTTTTACTAGATAATAATGCATTTGAAGGTATGTACAATATTCAAGAGAAACAAAAGTTCTTTATTTTGAAACCAAAAATATGTAAATATTTAAAAATAATACTGGGTGGCGCAATGGGTAGTGAAAAAATACTGCATAAGGCAGTTATGACCTTAGCTGTCACTAGGTTGGTCACTAGGCTATATGGAAAAACACGGGGACTAAGACCTAGTATCGCCCACTGGCTGTACACAAGGAATGTCAGAACATCGTTAACATACACGGCACTGGTCTGGTGGCCTAAGGTGACACAATCCAGTGCCAAACAAAAACTAGGCAAGATCCAAAGGATGGCTTGTATAGGCATCACACGGGTCCAGACTTCAACCACAACAGCCGCCATGGAGGTGTTGCTGGATCCCCCACTTGGGGGAGGTCAGGCTAGGACTGTACAGACTAGCCTGCAATGATAGACTGAAGATCAATCAGGGGCCACTGCAAAATTCAGGAGATCGTGAAGGAGTCCATGCTTGAAATAAGGTCAGACTTCGCGAGCCCGCAATTCTGCAGGGAAAACAACTTTACAGTGGAAATCCCCGACCGCGGGGTATGACACGGGGAGACGCCGGGCCTACCACGGGACGCGCTCGTCTGGTTCACGGACGGATCCGGCTGCGAGCGTGGGACGGGGGCAGGCGTTTATTCGGAAGGACTGAGGGTGTCAGTATTTCCCTCGGAGCTCATTCAATGGTCTCTCAGGCCGAAGTGTTCGCCATCTTGCACTGCGTGCGAGAACAAAAAGAGGGGCTACAGCCAGGCAGCCCTTAAGACCCTAAGTAGCCCACGGGTAAATTCAAGGCTGGTAAGTGAATGCCGAGACGACACGAGCGACCTGGCTGGGTAGAATAAGGTCACCCTCATCAGGGTTCCGGGTCACTCTGGGGTCAAAGGCAATGAAGAAGCTGACAGTCTCGTGAAGAGAGGGTCAGCAGAACCATTTATGGGACCAGAACGGGTCCTGGGCGTAACAAAGAGCACTGTCGGAGGATCCATTAAGGTCTGAGTCCGAAACGAATATAAGGTGTACTGAGCTGACAGAACCCAGTTCAAAGAGAGCTGTGGAGCTGCTAAATCTTAGCAGAGGACATCTCAGGAACATAACAGGTCTCTTGACGGGACACATGGCCGTCAAGAAACGCCTACATAAAATGGGGCAGTTCAACGGGGACCTGGCATGCAGACTCTGCAGTGAGGGGGAGGAATCAGCCCAGCACATCTTGTGTGAGTGTTAAGCTCTCGACTGCAAAAGACAACTGATCTACGGTCAGTCTAGACCGGAGACAGAGCAATATAAAACTTCACCCTATCAATTGCTGTGCAAACTTGTTTAAGGCACAGTGATTTTGGAATGGGTGGAGTAGAAAAGACAAAGGCAAAGGGTGCGGTGCTATCTGGGCGGCAAAGACGCGGCCGAGCCCTAAGGGAAAAAATGGGTATTGGCGGTTTTGAAAAGCCACTGTTCGAATGTAAGTTAAGTGGAGGGGGAAATCAATGCTTAAAATATTTTGTATGTAATGCAGACGCGAACGAGCCCTGAGGAATAAAAAATGTAATGCAGTTTAGTAGCCATGGATACGTGGCCAGTGAATCAGCTGTTGCATTAAGGCATATCACCGATCAGAGTCTGTTATTGATGTGCAACGGCAATTTCAGTGTGAACATAATGTTCCTAAGCATGGTAGAATTCCTTCGTGCAACATCATTTTGTTGTGGGTTACAAGATTTCATGATCACAGAAGTGTACGAAATGAATATGTGGTTCTGTAAAGCCACCAAAGAACGTGGAGCGAGTACGGCAAGCTGTAGTAAGGAGTCCAACTCATTCAGCAAGGCGTCAAGCAGTAGCATTGGACATTACACTGAGAAGTTTAGGTTGAATTTTACAAAAAGGGCTACGATTTCATCCATACAAAATTCAAATTGTTCATTAAATTTTACGGCAAGATTTAGCAGCACAAATACAATTTTGTAGAACTTTTCTTGCTGAACCCTAATGTTTTAAATCATTTAATGATGTGTGATGAGGTGTATTTATACTTATCAGGATATGTGGATAAGCAAAATAATAATATTCTGTGACGAGTTGCTACATATTACATATGTTTTGATGTGTTCCTTGCCCGTTTGGGATTTTATTAATATTATTATTATTATAGTATTTAAGATTTAGGAAATGCAATAAGAGAAAGTTTTGCTTAACTTCTTAAGACAAATAGGAAAAGTATGCGAAGTGTGCATACAACAAAATAGAAATCATTTTGAAGAGTTCTTTTGAATTACTAAATTACTTTAGTGTTTATGTTACGATTTTCAAAGTTGGTTTTTGCTGATAGGCTTATTGGATAATAATTATTTGTTAATGTTATTTTTCTTTTTGTTACAAAAATCTAGGTAAGTAGCACTGTTTTTTTTTTGTGGAAAATTAGCAATAGAGATATCAATAAAGAAGTTAAATAATTTTCTTGATATATTTTAAGCATACGGAAATAAATAAACACCAGCATTTTCTGCATGGCCTACTGTAAAATTTTGAATGCAAATTAGGATTTTTTTTATTGTCTATTAAAACAGACCCATAACGTTATATATTTTTGAAACGGTTGTGAAAATGCAAATTAGTTTCTTGACAAATATACAGTGTCCCATTAAGTGAAGATTGGAACCTGTGATGAGCACTGATCTGTGTCCCATTTAAAAAACTAAACATTGGTCAACGTTTCAAAAACAGTAATATTTAGAAAAAACTGACTACGCCACTATATTCTATGTAAAAAGTTCTAAAAGGATTCGCTCTTACCTTCCTGACAAGTTATCAGACAAGTGAAATACAAGGGGTACTTAAAAATGCAATATTTTCAATATTGCCCTGTACCTCAGAAATTAAAAAGGGCTATGACAATTTTGTTTGCAGCATCCTTCGTTTCACGAAAAAGTAGTTAAAGTTTGCAAAAACCGCAAGGTTCTATAATAAGTACACTTGGAGAACACCCAAATCACCACAACACATATTTCAGAGACCTTACGATCGTTTCGTTGACCAAGTCAACATCTTCAGAGGAAGAAAAATTGTCACGTGTTTTGTGTTTCTTGATAAAATGAACAGAGTGCAATATTGATTCATAATTCGCTTTTATTTTTGGATGTAACGTGCGAAGAAATAAAAGCCAACTTGGATGCTCTCTATGGGGACCCTTCTCCATCTACGACAACTGCGAGATATTCGTTCAACAAACTTAATTGTGGTCATACCTCCATTTTTGATGAAGAGCAGCCAGGCAGATGTAGTTACGGAGGAAATCTACTCAATGCGATACCAAATAATTTAAACTTATGCATAATAACAATAGATAATCTCTGAACATTTTTGTTTGACTTGAAAAACCAAAATTCCACATACATTTTAAAAATAACAAATGTAAGTACTAAAATTCACTAAATTCAGTAAAAACACAGGTAACTCTCAAGATTGATACGCTAAGAATACACGAATATTTACGCGCGTTCCAAAGCATCGCTAGGCTGTTTGAATTTCACACAGCATTGCCATGTCCTCTTCCAAAATCAATATTCAGGGAAAATACTGACACGACGGCTTTATTACAAAATTCTCGTTAATATATTGATGTTTTAATTAAAAAGAACGTGTTTAAGTGCGGTATTTATTAATATTACTTTTCTTCGTAATGTCAAGACGAAACATTCTGCTATGAGGCACTTGCTGTGAGTCTTACACTTTTTACATAACTTATTTGCAGCCTCGATGGTCCAGTGGTGCACTGAGCGAAGATTGGACCCTTTGATAGCACTCCAGTACACTTCGAGAACCCAGATCCAGGGGTACACACGTGTGCTTCTGAACCTAAGGGTTCCAGGCAGACCCCAGCAGAAATGTTGATTATGCCCCCTTAGGAGTGGGCGTGAAACAGTCGGATCTGTGTACTATGCAATGATGGGCATGTAAAACATCTCTACCATCCTTACAGAAATGAAGAGATTTGGCAAAATTTTCAGCAGTGAGGTGAGCTGCCTACTCCCGGGCATTGGTGATTGGACATAGTCGCGGAAATAGACCGGCGTTAAAAAGACAAAATACAAATACAATCCAATAATGCATTACCTTGCACTTCTAATAAGAGCAGCAGCTACGGTGACACAGCGGTAATAAGGTGCCTCTGAAGCCAAGGGTTTCAGCTTCAAATCGGCAGGAAGATCAGTATGTGGGATTGTCTTTGAGCAAGTTTGATGTTATTTGGTAGCAGGCGTAATTGTACTATGCGATGTTTGACAGGTTAACTATCCTTATAGAATGGAAGGGATTAGGAAAAATGGATGAAATAGTAAGGTGGTACTTCTGGCGTCGCTAATTGGCCATAGTTGTGGAAACAGGCAGACATTATAATTAAAATACAAACAAATCAATAGAAACAGCATGTTATGCTTCAAAGCACACAAATCCTATGATAATATACATTCATGAAGGGTTATGCTGCAAAGTACAATTGTATTTCACTTAGTGAATAAAAGATAAATATTTATTGGATTCACTCATTCTATTATTCAATTGCATTAATTCTGTAACATCGTAATGAAGCGCGAATTTATTTAGGCTATTTAATTAGCGGATATTAATATATAAAAATAGAAACATTATTTTGGAGTAAAACGGACCAATGTACATAAAATTAATACATCCTAATATTTAGATGCCCTGTATAATTGAGTGTAAAATATTTTAGGTTAAATAAGAAATAGCATTAGGTAGCTGAATACACAACAATGATTTTCTTTTCTTACATGTAGTCGTTAAAATACAATAGAACAATAGCCTTGTTTTTATTCATAGAATTGCGCTAGAATATAACGATTTTATTTTAGTCTTAGGCAGTAGGCACATGTACCATATTATACATTTATAATATTAAGGAAAAATAAGTTTTTTGTAAATGCCAATTTAAGCAAAGACACAGTGTTAGTTGATAAGGATAGTTTTTTGTGTGTGTGCGTGTTTCAAAAGAGTAGTGCAACGAACAAAAAGTTGAACAATGGGATAACGAAAGGCCTATGAACTTTGTTACCGAGACACAGCGCGAAAAGGTTTTTTGCAACACAGGGATAGTTTATTTAAGGAGTCGACGGCAGGTCGATGAGAGGATTCGTAATTGAGTGACCACAAGTGAAACTTGAAAGTAGTGGCTGTGCTGCGACGACTGAAAAATATGGATGTTGATATAAAGAACATAAAAGGCAAGTGCCTGATAATACCATCATAAAAATTTGTGTAAAGAAAATTAAATACCTGGTACACGGTTTGTGAGGACAGTTAAATAAAATGGAAATTAATTAATAATTACTGACAAGCTGCTAAATCCAAATAGAAAGTAATAATAACACATCAAATGGAAAGTAATAATTATACATCAAATGGGAAGTAATAAATACACATCAAATGGAAGGAGCAAACAAAACAACATTCAGTAAGTCGTTTTAGGAACTTTATCGAAATCAATATGCTGACTCTTTTTCTATAGTGTGAATAGCTTTTAAGGATATTTTTGTCCCATTTATGATTTTAATGTAAATTTTAGTTCAATAAGAGGGATGTTATATAAAGGCCGAATCATTATATCATAGTTAGATAATTCATTGTATTAACTAAATTTGATTTGATAAATTTGATATAACCTTTTTAATAGAAATTTATTAATTTGATCAATCTGTTTAATTTTGACCCCAAATCAAGCAAATATTAATAATATGAAAAAGACCCAATCATACATAACTTTTTTTTTTCAAATTTCCAAACACTCAGGAATACTATAATTCATAAAAACGATATATTAAACAAAAATGCTAGCCCAAGCACAGAACCCTACCCATGAGATGAGAAAAATTTTAAATCACAGCGGTAAGTAAACAATTTTTGGCATAATTTCAGGATCTTCAATATTAGCGTTTTTTTTTTTTTAATAAAGACGCAATTGAATTCTCATGCTCTACAATTAAAAGTGCTATTAAGGTATAAAATAAATTAAATAAAAGAAGCCACACTAAATACCATAGCAATATATATATATATATATATATATATATATATATATATATATATATATATATATATATATATATATATATATATATATATATATATATATAATTGCTATATAATTTACTAACGCTGTGCTAATGCTACTAGATCATCGTATTTATGTTAAATGTTTTGAAAATAATCATGTATAAATTATAGACAAATATTATTGTGTACTGAAATATTAACGTAGAGTATGTATTTTTCAATTTTTCATTGTTAAATAATGTCTTACCAGAGATACCTCATCTGGCATGAGATAAACCCTACATTTAGTCACATGGTTGTAGCGAATATTTAGTTTTTCGTATCTCATTGATTTTTATAAATGTATCCTTTTGCTTGTAAATCTATCTATTATTATTAGAAGTTTTTATTAAACTAGTTGCGTTTCACTGCACCATTATTAAATAGATGCAATGATACATGTGGGGTAAGCTAGAAGCCTGTGACGTATTGTAACTAGCGGAGGTACATCCTAATAGATATCTACCTGTTTATATCTCTGCTTCAATGTACGTAAGATAGGAAAACGGCCATTATCCGGGAGTAAGTAATTAAAGCCTACTTAGCTTCTGGGGTCTCTGCAGGAAATAATAACTTTTGACCCCTGGCTATAGTTTTTCTCCACTAAGCTACCCTAGGACAAGGCTGTTATGAAACAATAATTTGTGGTGTTCTACGCGGGCTTAGAAGAAGTCTTCACGGGGATCTAACCTCTTCCTATTTGTAGGGAATAAGGATGGCGCCTGAGGGAATATAATTTAGGGTATTTAAGGTCACGCCCGAAGGACGGATTGACAATATCCGTTGGGTGTCTGCTTAGCTAAAGTGCATCACAACATTAACTGAAATATCTTTTTGATTTAATTATTTTATGTGATTTAATATAATTATTGATTCTGGAATAGGACGTGGCAACGCTGTGTGACATTTCAAACAGCTGAACGGAGCTTCGGGACACGCCCAAATATGAGCGAAGTTTTAGAGTATCAATCTTGAGGATTACCAAAACACCATACCACATTGTAACATAAATTAACACTAACATTTTTACTATTTCTTCTTTCGGTCTTGTGTACATTTGGGACAATACCATTTACCTTTCGGTTTGGTTGTCAAACCAACACAAGCAAAATGGAACCATTCAATCGGACACTAAAAAATAATTTATATTAGTATGATTGGAAACAATAAGAAACCATAATATAATAAGCAGTTGAACCACTTACATCTGGATTATCACAACCAATCATTTCACCATAAGAAACCTGATGACATAAGCAGTATGTCGGTTCATTTGGATCAACTGGCATGTCTAAGACGTCACTGGTGTGCGCTATACCAGCCAATACAGGTAATACTGATGCAGGGTCTACAGCTAAAAGATAAATAAACATCACAATAAATAGGAAAATTTAATACATTTATATAACTTGCGCAAGGCCTGTCTTTAAATTATCACCAGTACCTTATCATTTGTAAAATACTGTTAGGATCTGTCGACAAGACATTTTAAACAAGAGCAAAACAAGTTTATAAACTTATTTAAAAAATATTTTTTGGTTAGCCCCTTCAAATCCATAAATTTTTGATCTGGCAACCCTGGTGTCTGGCCTTCATTAAGGTATTTAGTAGAAGTGTGCAAACCCATGTTTTTTTCAAATCGAACTATCAACCAACCCCAGCAAAATGTTGCTTCCAACTTCTAACCTCAAAAATAATATGTGTAAGGTTCACACTCACACTTTGAACCTCTTAAAAATTCAAAATCGAACACCGAAATAACCAAAATTCTTTAATGTTCATATATCATTTCCTTAAATACAAAATTTAGGTATATTGCAGCATGCTACGACGGCAGGTCAATAAGTCAGTGACTTTTTGAATTTCCTGCCTCTTCACAGGAAGGGTAACACTGCTTGTCTCAACAAACATCTGCCACTTCACTCCTGTCAAATTTTGAACAAGCTGCGTCATTTAGTTTGTGTTAGATAGCCATTGAAAGCAGACAACCTCTTGAGTTATAACAAAAATGGAAAAAAGTGAATTTGGTGTGCTCATCAAACATAATTTTTTGCCCGAAAAAACATCAATTTCCATGGTAAAAAAGTGGTTTACTGAATTTCGTTGTGGCCGTACAAGCACAAATGACGCCGAGCGTTTTGGATTCCCAGTTGAGGTCGCTACAGCCGAAGCAATTGAAAAAATTCACGATATGGTGTTGGCCGATTGGATATTGAAAGTGCGGGAGATTGTGGAAGCCATAGGCATATCACATGGCTGTAGTTTCGATTTTGCAAGATCACTTGGGTATGAGAAAGCTATTCGCAAGATGGGTGTCGCGTTTGCTCACAATCGACCACAAACGCCATCGTTTGACAACTTCGAAGGAGTGTTTGGCGTTGTTTAACCGCAATAGGGACGAGTTTTTGCACCGTTTCGTAACCGTGGACGAAGCATGGATTCACCACAACACACCAGAGACCAAGCAGCAGTCAAAACAGTGAGTTTTTTGGGATTCACGCTGTATTATCCACATTAATTACCTTCAAAAGAGAGAACAATCAATGGCGAATATTATACCAACTTATTGGACCGATTCATTGACGATTTGAAGAAAAAACGACCGCACTTGGCCAAGAAAAAAATTCTTTTCCACCAAGACAATGCAAGGGTGCACACATGTGTAGTCTCCATGGCGAAATTGCATAAATTGGGCTACGAATTGCTCCCTCATTCTCCGGATTTAGCCCCGAGTGACTATTTCTTGTTTCCAAACGTAAAGAAATAGCTCGACGGAAAGAGATTTGATTCCAATGATGCAATCATCTCATAAACAAATACCTATTTTGAGAACATCTTGTTATGCCCGCTCTTTTGTCCCGAGGACATCCAAGTTGTGGAATTCCTTGACGGCACATGTTTTTCCTTCTCCTCCGAACCTCCAAATCCAGAATTAACAAGTTGCCCCTTTCCCCCTTGACACCCACGGTACGATAGTATTTAGGCTGTAAGCCCATGTGGTGTATGGTTGAAAAAATAATAATAATAATAAATAAAAAAAACCTCGACAAATCTTATTTTTTTGGAAGGGATAAAAAAAAATTGAGAAAAGTTGGACGAAGTGTGTAGAGCTCAAAAGAGACTATGTTGAGAAATAAAATGATTTTTTGTCAAAAAACCTGTGTTTCATTTAAAAAGTCACGGACTTATTGACCCGCCCTCGAAGCAGGTAGCACAAGGCATGAGCATGAAACAAGCAAAAGATCGGTTAGTATTTTATCTTCTTCTGATACTTCTTCTAAGTATATGTTTGAGGGCTCTGCTACTGAGGCAATTTGTCAACTAAGTAATTATTATTTTAAGCTAAAATACTATGGGGCAAGAGGGACCCTACCTATGTCCATCTTACCACTAATGAGGGGTAAGAGGGACATAGCCTGTTGATCGTCAACCATCTACTATTCGCTAGTACGATGTTTCCTGTGAAAAACACAAGTTTTTTTTTACCTGTCAAAACTTTTAAATCGGTAAGTATTTTCTAAACTACGTTATTACGTGCTTCAATTTAAAAACATGCAACCTTTAACTTACAGATAAAATATAAGGTATTTTTGGTTACGCATTATTTAACACTACTTTTAACTTTTAGGGTAGTTTTATAAATTATGGGTTAGAGGAAGTTATATTATGACCTGATTACCATTAAGAAAATATATGATCAAAAAATGATTTTTTATAGCAATAAGTCTCACATGCCCCACTTCACCTTATAAAAAAAATTAAAGATGTGATTGGTCAATGGTTATGTCGGGTCCCAATGTGTCCTACCAACTGTCAAAAATGCACATTAGTGAAATCTAAAAGTACTCTACCCACTCAATGGGGCCGACACAAAGTTTCAAGCGCCGCTACCGAGTTACTGGGGCCGCTACTGGGTTACAACTTCGCTACTTCTAGCAGCTTTGAATGCCTGTAATGTTTAAGTTGGAAGTATTTTTGAACATTGAACTTCAAACTATTTTGAAGAATTACATATTTCGAACTTGGGACTACTTCAACATCATCAGCATGTACAATTTTTCAAACCGAAGGTCCGGTTCATGTTCGGGTTGAAACTTTGAAGCTTTGCACACCTCTAGCATTTAGTAAAGTGTTACTGTATTATTTAGTATTGAATAAATTCATAGGTTCCTGACAGATCTTATAATTTACAAATATAAGAGAGTGAAATAATGTTAAGCTAAAACTAAATGAGTTAGTAATGAAGTTTTTTTTACAGAAAAGATGATGTGAAAGATACGAACCCTCACCTGAGGCAGTCTTGGCTCCACTGACAGTATTGGTATTTCCACCACCAGCTGATGCGTTTCCCTTCTGCTTCTTCTTTTTACTACCTCTGACTGTTCCTGCTGAGTCCTCTCCACTGGAATTACCTGATCTCTTTTTCTTCTCTCCTTTGCCATCTTTTATTTTCTTTCTTCCTTCTGTAAGTAAGGGTATTGTTATTGTTTTAACTGGTGCCACAAATTTTTAACACCCAATCAAAAACCAACTGTACTAAATAATAAAAATTATAAGGCAACAAAAAATAAATATTACATTTTAAAATTGATCAAAACAGTTATCAGTTCAGTTTAGAAACTTAGCATTGAACCATAATTTAATTTCATTAGCCACAGGATTTAAACAATCATGTACCACTCAATAAAATATATGCAGACCTTTGATAATTGGAGCTTTAGTATATGAAGTTTACCTACAATGTTCCAATTAGGGGTGGGGGGATGGGGGCTCGCCTAAGCCCAACAGTGTTAGACTCAAGGCAACATCTCATCGAGTCCCGCTCCCGAGCAAATTGAAAAGAAAATTTAACCGCCGCTGGTTAGATCAATATACTCCTTAGTTGGTGCACTCAAGTCGTTTGAAAGGTGCTTTATGTATGCACTGTGTTCTTTTTCCTCCTAGTATTGCTACAGTTATAGGCGTTTTGGGGTCATTCATGGTAAGGTCATACGTGAAGTTTAAAGATATACATGAAGATTGTAGAAAACACGTCGGCAGTCACTACCACAAAACTTCAACAGCTGCTGCAAAAGCGTCCCTTGAAAATGTTCCAGTTGATGTACAGTTGCAAAGTGGTCACCAGAAGATGATTGAAGAAAACAAACAAATATTGTCATCAATTATTTCTTGTATCATATTTTGTGGAACTCATGATTTGCCACTTAGAGGAAAGGAAGGAGATGAGGGGGTTTTCTTTGACCTTTTAAATTTGAGAATTGACTGTGGTGATGTGAAGCTAAAGAATCATTTGGATACATGTCGAAAAAATGCAGTCTACACTACAGCAAAAATTCAAAATGAGATTATAAGATTATGAGGTGAAGTTGTCAAAGAAAGAATTATTGAAGATTGTAAATAAGCAAAAGCTTACGCTGTAATGGCCGATGAAACAGGAGATATCGCTGGAAAACAACAGCTTTCTATCGGATTGCGGTTTTATGGTGAGAATCAAGAAAAAATCAGAGAGGAATTTGTAGGCTATGTTGAGCTGAGATCTCAAGATGCCCCTACAATCGCTATTTTTAGTTGATCAGAATCTTTCAGCAGAGAATTGTGTTGGATTTGGATTTGACGGATGTTCTACAATGGTTGGAAAAGAAGGTGGTGTACAGGCCATTTTGAAGAAAAAGTACAATAAATCTTTATTTTTCCATTGCTCAAGCCACAAACTAAATCTTGTGGTCAATGATGCTAGCAAACTACCGGAAATAAGAAACTTAATTGCAACAGTTAAGGATACAATATCCTTCTTTCGTGAGTCGCCAGCCCGCGGGAATTCGGCTCCTAATCTATCAAGGCTCAGTGAGACCAGATGGTCTGAGAAATACAAGAGCATTAGAAAGTTTTCAGGCAGCTTCCATGAAATCGTCAATGCGCTAGAACATCTCTCGGTCGAAGGAAACTATGCTACAAGAAAATTTGCCTATCAATTGCACTGTGCAGTTACTAAACCAATTTTCATCGTAGGTTTAGTCATGATGGCAAAGTACTCTGCGATTTTGGAACCCGTTGTGAACGTTCTACAAAGTAAAAATATGGATTTGATTCTGGTGAGGAAACATATTGGTGCAATCCTTGATGTCATCAAGAAGGATCGACAAGAAATTGAACATGTTTCTGATTAATTACTTGAAAAATCACATGATATTGCGGAGAAAGTCGGCGTTGAGTTAACAGTCCCATGAAATGTTCAAAGCAAATACACAGAAGTAATCCGCCATCTGAAACTGCGACTGAATATTGGAGACGGTCGTTGATCATCCCTTATCTCGACTCTTTAACTTTATCATTGAATGTTAGATTCTCACACGAAAATACACCTGCTTTTGCCTTATCCCATCTTCATCCTTCATACATGCTAAAAATGACTTCAAAAGATTTGGAGAAAAATGCAAAATCTTTCATGGAGTTTTATGAGTTGGGTGATATCTCTGCAGAATTAGATTTGTGGTATAATCTGTGGAAAAAGAAGGATCTAGCAGGAGACAAATTAAAGGATATTGAAGTGGCTGCACTTCTGGAGGAGGCGAATATTTTTTTCGTGGCAACAAGGCATGCACTCCTCATTTTAAGTGCTTTCCCATCAACTACAGCTACTGTTGAACAATCTTTCAGTACCCTTCGAATGGTAAAGACCTGGCTGAGAAGTACAATGGGAGAAGACAGACTGACTGGGTTGTGTTTGATGAGCGTCCATCGGAAATTCTTCAAGGAAAATCAGGACTGGATTGAAACGAGAGTTTTGAACAAGTTTTATACAAATCCAAGAAAAATTATTCTACTATAAGACATGTAACTAGAATAATTTTTTTTGAAGCAAATAATTATACATAATTTTCTTAAAATTTTGGTTTCATTCACCTTTTCCGTGATAAGATGTTACAACCTGAACGACCATGACTTGCCCCCCCACCCCCGTTTTGTTCCTGGGTACGCCCTTATATATATATATATATATATATATATATATATATATATATATATATATATATATATATATATATATATATATATATATATATATATATAGATTTACGAGTTGAGTTGTATTGAGTAGACGTGTTATTCGGGCTGTCTGCATTTTTATCTAAATACTCTGGTTTAGAGTCGAAGATAAATGTACTTTGGGTAGTGATTGTGAAGCAAATTTTGTGGGCGTTGTTTCTGCGTGACATGTAAGTTGAGTTACCACATCATTTGGATAATATTTGAGTTTGAAGTATATGTTTTGGCTATATTTTACCTTAAATTTTGGAATTCATATCTGGGAAGGAATAAACTGATAAGATTATAAATAATATGTCTGTAGCTGCCGAATATACTGATTTGGAAAAAAAAATAAAACAGTTGATTGAACTACATACATTGGAAATTAAGAGAGAGATAAAGAGGGAAAATACCAATTTGCTATTGGCCCTGAAGACATTGACACAAGATATGCATGACATTAAAGTGAGGTGTGATAAGATAGAGAGAAAGCAAAACTTGTTGGAAAAGAGGTTAAAGAAGAATAACATCGTGATTTTTGGACTTCGTGTGGATGGTGGTGAGGATCTGATTGGGAAAACCTTGGAATTTATAAAGCGCTCTTTTGAGATACATTTAACAGAGGCTGATTTGAGTGATGTATATATGATTGGCAGGGGATTACAAAGGCCAATCATAGTAGAGTTCTTGTCTTATATTACAAAGAGATCCATCTTGTCAAGATCATATAAGTTAAAGGGAACTAAAATATTTGTGGCGCAGGACCTGACGGAGGAAGAGCAAAGGGAGGCAAAGATACTGAGAAAACATCTTAAGCTAGCTCGTAGTAAGCAGCAAAACGCGTATATTAAATCGGGGAAACTTTGTGTGAATGGTGACACGTTTAGGGCAGAAGACCTTGAGGACTTGCCAGAGACTGAAGCGCTGGATGATATTGTACCTGAACAAAGGGCCAGCAGTGCGCCGTCGACACCTACCTTGGTGAGGTCTGAGGTGGTCTTGAACCAGGAGCCGAACAGTCCGGGGGTGGCGAAGGAAAGTGATAAGACAGGGAAGAAGACTTATCGTTCGGGTGTGACAAGTGCAAGCGGGAAACCAAACACTAGACAGGCTGAGAGGAGACAGATAACACCGGTGCCTAAGACGGGTCAGAAGTAGCGGCTGCGAAAATTGCAACTGGCTCTGCGCTTGTGTGGGAGAAACTGTGGATGGTGTCTTTTTTGTGCAAATCAGTGTATATTGCTTGATGTATGAATGACTGATAAAGTACTGGAAATTACCTGAATAGTTGACATAGATTTAGTGCTGCTTTTGATTGTTTTTTGTTTGTTTTTTTTTTCTTTTGTTAGTTTGTAGTTTCTGTTTTGTGTATAGGCTTAAGGATCACTTTAAAAAGGGATTCATATATATGTGTATAAATTATCTTAATATGGTAGTTTTGTTTGCTTATTGAGTATTTGTGAAATCGTTCCGAGTTGTGTTGATCTGGAGGGCATTCACAGCTGAGCACTTGTGATCTAGGTTTTTTTTTTTTTTTTTTTTACTTTCCGTTGATTGATACGGTAAAATATGGGAGAATTTGACAACATTATGAATACACTGCACGGCGTCGATCGGGTGGCTGAGATGAAATGTAATGATAGTGAAGAATGTCTGTCTCTCCTGGGGGCAGATAGTTATGGTGTAACCTTTATGCACTTGAATATAAGAAGCTTGAGAAAAAATTTTGATGAGTTAGTCCTGTTCTTGCATAGTATTGCAGGAGCAAACATTGTGGCTATAGTATTGACTGAGACGTGGGGTGTGAGTGACATATCTCAGTATGAAATAGAGGGGTTTCAGGCGCATTACAGCGAAGGTGGGTTTAATCAGAATGATGGGGTGGTTGTCTATTTGAACGATCAGGTGAAGACGGTGGAAGTGGCTAAGGTTAAGCTAACAGAAATTACATTTGTAAAGACAACCATGAAAGTCAAGGATAAAACCATAAATTTGTATGGCTTTTACAGACCCCCTTCTAGTGATTGCCAACTGCTTTTGCGAGAACTGGATACACATTTAAAGAATAATCGAAAAGGTGATATAGACTTGATCTTGGGAGACTTTAACATCGACATAGGTGAGAGTGTTCCCAGTGTATATGGGGACATTTCTACAACCTATATAAACATACTTCAATCCTATGGTTTCGCCCCGTGTATTACCTCCCCAACTAGAGTTACCGACACTACATCCAGTTGCATCGATCATATATTTGTGAGGGGTGGGGATGAAAGTGTTGAGATGAGGTCAATAAATTATTCGTGTGGTATTACTGATCACCATCCGATCTTGCTAAACATACAGTTTGGGCGGCATAAACTTTGTAAGCGTCCGAAAAATAGAATGACTGAAGTAGTTAACTTCGAGCGGTTGACGGAGAGGGTGAGTGGTGAAGTATGGTCGGCGGTTTATGGTGCTCAGGACCCACAGAGTATGATGGATGCATTTGCCGAGAAGTTGTAAGATCACGTGCAACATTGTAGACAGACCATTTGTAAAGAGGTCACCAAAAGAAAGGCTTGGATAACAAATGGACTCATAGCATCTATGAAGCAGAGGGACAAGTTGAAGAGAAGGTGGATAAGGACAGGGAGTAGTCTTGACAGAACTGTGTATACAAACTACAGGAATCATTTAACGCATCTCATTCGTAATGTACGAAATAACTACTACCAAAAGAGGATTCAGGATGCAGGTAGTGACTACAGAAAAATTTGGAATTCCATCAACGAAGCGATAAATAAAAGAAAGGTTAAAAAAGGGATTGAGACTGAGTTCTTCATATCGGATGATGGTTCGGAGATAAAGAATGAGGTAGAGATAGCTGACACGTTTAACAGACATTTTATTGCAATTGGGAAATATGTCTCTGGTAATGTGGGAAATAGGGTAGCCATTAGAAGCGATGCGAAGGACAGATTTCGCGATAGCTTGTTCTTACAGCCCGTTGGGGAAAACGAAATTATTGAAAATATAGGTAAGTTGAGATTACATAGCGCTCCAGGTAGGGATGGTATAACAGCTGAAATATTAAAAACCTGCCATAAATACATATCTAAGCCCCTGGCGCATTTAATTAACTGCATTTTTGAAACGGGCATTGTACCTTCCCAATTTAAGGATAGTATAGTCATTCCCATCCACAAGTCAGGGAACTCCCGGGATTTTGGTAACTATAGACCAATTAGTCTGGTCAGCAGTGTTGCCAAGGTGTTCGAAAAATGTTTGAAAAATAGACTGGCATCTTACTTAAATAAACATAACCTAATCTCTAGATATCAATATGGTTTTAGGGAAAACATGTCAGCGGAAGATGCCTTGCTGGCTTTGACTTCAGGAGTGTTGGAAAGGTTTAACTTGGGTAGGAAGACTGTTGCAGTATTCCTCGATATACGTAAGGCATTTGATACCGTATCACATACAAAATTGTTAAACAAACTGGAAGACATTGGAGTGAGAGGTACGGTTTTGGAGATCTTCCGGAGCTACTTGCATACACGTACACAAGCAGTGAAAGTGGGGAAAACAGTCGGAAAACCAATGACTGTTGAGGCTGGTGTGCCACAGGGTTCTGTGTTGGGGCCAGTTCTGTTCTCCATCTATATTAATGACCTACTAGAGAACAAAAACCTAGAGTGCTCGACTATAGCATATGCTGACGATACTGTATTGCTGTTTGAAGGGGAAAGTTGGACTGAAGTTATCGAGAAAGCTGAGAGAGGAATAAATACTATGAAATTACTTCTGGATGATAACTTGCTCTCTTTAAATGTAAGTAAGACGAAATATATGACATTTTCTCCTACCAACGCGGCATTACCTGCAGACTTAGGAGATTTAAGTGTGGTGGGGAGTGTTAACCCCATTGAAAGAATACAAAGTATTAGGTATCTTGGTGTTGTTGTTGACCAGCACCTCAAGTGGCATGATCATATTGATTACATTAACAAAAGGATGAGAAACTTAATCAGCAAATTCTACTCACTGAGGAGTGTACTTACGATAAAAAATCAACTTGTGTTATATAGAGCATTGGTTGAGTCGATATTTTTGTATGGCATATTGTCCTGGGGTGTATGTTATGAGAGTGCTCTTTCCTCCCTGCAGATCACACAAAATTTCATACTGAGGGTCATATATAAGAAAGATGTCCAATACCCGACTAAATTGCTGTACAACTGTGACAACAAAATATTGGACCTGAGAAGCTTATTTGTGCTAAAAGCACTAAAATATATGCATGTACACAGTGCAAAACAGGCAAGAGTGACACATGGTTATACAACGAGGACTCGTGTAAATGATGTCTTGTCAGTTCCACTAAGAGTCAAAAATGCTTCTCAGCGATCCTTGTGGTACTGCGGCCCAAAGTTTTATAACTTAATACCTGGAGAATTAAAGGGACTGATACATTACAAGTTCAAGAAAAAGGCTAAAGATTTCCTAGTACAGAGAAAAGATTCATTCCTGGCGATTGTTAATGGATGATTGGGCATGTGTGAGTGAGCAAGCGAGTAAGTGAATGGCTAAGTGCTTGTGTGTAAAGATCTGTATGTGGCTGTATATGAGTGTGAGAGTGTGCCTGGGGAGTGATGGTATGGTATACAAGGACATGGATGTGGGGTGGTATATGGACGCGAGTAAGAGTGAATGGTTCGTTGTTTGTTTTCTTGTTCTTTTTTCTTTTTGTTTCTGTGAGTGAATGGTTGAGGATGAGGTGTAGAGGGGAAACCTAACGGTGCTGTGATAAATGTGCTGTGGTAAATATTTTTGCGATAACTTCAGAAGATGCTTTGGCACAGAGGGGAAGTGGGGATGTAATGTTCCATGTCTGTATCATACGGCCGCGCGATCGATGTGCTGTGTATTTTGCTTCGTGAAACTGCTTACTTTTGTATTGTTCTTCTTGGAATTTCACCTGATGCTTATAGTCGTAGAAGTGTTGAGCTTTAAGAAATAAAGGTAGTCTGTTTTGTGTGATCTTAGTTTTGTTTAAGTATTGGTGTGGAGGCTGTGATTGTTTTCAAGTTGCTCATCGGCAATAGAGAGGCATGGCTCTGAGCGTCATAAATTGTGTAACTTGTAAAAGTGTAAAAGGCATACACAAGTCAATAGACTTAGATGTCTTAGCTGATATGTAAATAGACTTGATATGTATAAGCTTGTGAATGTATGGTGTGAATAAATTTTCAATTTTCAATATATATATATATATATATATATATATATATATATATATATATATATATATATATATATATATATATATATATATATATATATAAATAAATACATGTATGCGTGTGTCTGTGAGTTTGTATGTATATATTGTTTGGAATTGATATATAATATAAAATATAGGTTTGTTCCAGTGTTACATCTATTATTTTGCGTATAACCCCTGCAAGCTATTTATTTGAATTATGTAATCATGTTATAATAGATTTTATACAGCAGTATTTCACTATTTATTTAATATTAAAAAAAATAAAATTGAAAATTTCTATAACATTAACTGAAAAATTTATTTTCCCGGACTATTGATTCCGGAATAGAACGTGACAATGCTGTGTGAAATTCAACCAGCCGAACGACGCTTCGGGACATTCGCAAATATCTGCACATCCTTGTCCTATCAATCTTGAGGATTACCCAGAACGTGTATTAGTATTAGGAGTAGTAGCAGTACTTACTTTTCCCCTTGGCAGGTTCTTCTTGATTTCTAGAATTCAGTGCTTTATCCTGGATTTCAGATTCGAACCTAGCTAAATCGTTATCTAACCTTCTAATATGTTTATCCACTAATTCATAAGTTTGTATTGCTAATTGTACTTTATCATCACCATATTCCTATAACATAAATTCAGTTATGTCTAATCCAGAAGAAAATTCACTATGTTAAACGTTAAAAGCTGGGAACTGTAGTGTAAATTTGTGAAACTTAAAATCGTAATAGAACTCTACCCTTTCAGAGCATTGTTAAAAGTGAAAATGATATTTTACCCTGGCTTTATTGAAGAAACTTTGGATTTTATCTAACTTTTCCTTCTTTGGATCAGGCAGTAAGTTTTTGTGGTTTTTCAGATACTCATCTGCCATGGAATCGATATTTTTCATGAGAGTTTGAGCCCTAGAATCTAAATCACGCATGAGGGTGAAATTACGTTGTAATTCATTTGGCAAATGTTCTAGACCTAAAACAACAGAAATTACAATAGTGAACAATACGGAATCCAATTATTGTGAAACTTACTGTCCAAATAGTGTTCTAAGTATAATGCAGAGGTCATTGTGTATATTTTCTGTTAATCTTTGTGAAAGTAACACTAGTGTTCAACAGACACTGATTAGATTTTATTACTCGACTTTAAATTTCTGAAGGCTCTTGCTATTCTTATTGTTACCACACTTCTTACATATAAAGGTAGGTTTTACATTTATATACATCTAAGGAAGTGTAACGATCTTTCCTTAGTATCACACACAACACACAAATACACAATAAAATGCAAAAGTCGTTAGTCGTTATCTAGTAGATCTTACGATGTAAACATATGATGATTTCTAGAAACTTGTCATTTGTCATATCAGTCATATTTATCTAGAATGCATATTCTTTTTCTACGAGCGTGTCGCGACAGTAAGAACATGGTTGCACTGATCATGCGCACTTATACGAATATTTAAGTAACGAAATTAAAGACCTCCCCGACGTGCCGTTTACACACAATCCTCCCAACTGATCTTCCCTGACATCAGTTTGCCTAAGTGAAAGCTAAAAGTGGAAGGAAAATTAACCCTGCTTTTCATGTGAGCATAATATACTTTTCCTTCCGCTCCTTTTCCATCTTTTAGCTTTTGATTAGACAAGCTGATGTCACTGCATGTCAGGAAGCTCAACTGGGAGGATTATGTGTAAAAAACGGCACGTTTGGGAGGCCTTTTATGTCGTTACTTAAAATATTCTGCAAAGTGCGCATGATCAGTGCAACCGAGTTTTCAGTGTCTAGTCTTTTAGTGAATTTTCTTTAAAAAATTCACTAATGTGGAGATCCCGACTTTTGAATTTTAAAAAAATTTCTTCAAATGAGCGCTAATTAGGCCCCTCAGAACACATATCCGGGGTCCGTTTAAATTTTTATATGTTTATATATATATATATATATATATATATATATATATATATATATATATATATATATATATATATATATATATATATATATATATATATATATATATATATATATATATACATATATATATATATATATATATATATATATATATATATATATATATATATATATATATATATATCACACCGATAACTCAAAAAAATAATGGGCCGATTTTGATTAAATTTGGTAAATACCTTCCTTTTGCAAATGGCTTGGATAAGTTCGTTAGCCAGGAAAATCGGTCCAGGTTTTCCCGGAAAATTTTGTATTTTCTTTCGAAAAAAATTTATATCTCCGGAATTAACAAATTTGGTATTCGGGTTTACATCCTTATAGGTAAGCTACATACCAAAATTTAGCTCTGTAGGTCAAAAGACAAAAAAGTTATAGGCATTTAAAAAAAAAAGGGTTTTCCTCAAAACGTCAAAGTTGCGATTTAAAACGTTAAATATCCGTTATTATACAAGATATGAAAAAATAAGTATATATTAATTGTAGAGTGTCTTGAGCTACATCTTAAAAAATATTTCTACAATCACAGGTGACCCTTAAGTCGTTGGTGACACAAATTTTCTTTTTTTTTTAAATCAAACACGCCTTATGTTATTGCATTTTCCATCGACATATAATGCATGTTTGTAAGAAAAGAAATTCTGGATGCAGCAAGTGCGTTATGGTAGCGAATTTTGATCAAATGCTTCACATTTGAATAGCCCAATTTGCTATTAACCTATAAGGTTGACCAAGAAACGAGTTTTTCCGGGAACACTTTAAGTCTACTTTTGGAAATGTTTGTACATTTTCACACAATAAAGTTATTTTTATGAAACATGGCACTACTATATAGGTTATACTGGTAACCAAAATTGATGCCTGCTTTCTTAAAAAGAAAACACTCATGTTTGCAATAAAAACATTTTTATGAAAATTCACTACCATAACGCACTTGCTGCGTCCCGTTAGTTTTTTCTTCTTGGGGCAGAATTGACAAATATAATAATGTACAACGAGAAGTATAATAGTTGATGAGTATGGTGATGTAAGCCCCGAATAAATAATACTGTGGATAATTTGGTATTTATTTTTACAGCGAAATTATTATACTCCGTGCATTAGAACGTTTTTTTTTTGTATCTGCCATACATCTCCAAGCACGCAAATTTGCTTTTCAATTTTACTAATAATTGTTTAGGATATATAGGCGGTAAATCGGGACATTTTTTTTAAAAATAGGCGAACAACTTCGATCTGTGATCGTATTTTATCTCCGTAACCAATCATCTGTAGAATTGTTATTTTATGCATTTCTGCTAAATAAACCATATTTCTGAGTTGCAGTTAACAACTGACAACTGCTGTCATGACGTTACAATCACGTGTTAAACAAAACTAACATTAAGTTAGTGGTGGACGTGCCGCCACCTAGTTGCGGAACCAAGTAGTATGTTGTCACGCCAGCTCCAAATAACACTAATGCCCAGTTTCACAAAGCTTGATTAAATATTTAACGGCCGGTTAGTTAATCAAGGATTAAGACGACCAATCACAGACTAGAATTAGGGTTGTTGCCATGACAACTAAATATTTTGAAGCTGTGATTGGTCGGCTGAAGCTCTGATTAACTAACCGGCCGTTAAATATTTAATCGAGCTTTGTGAAACTGGGCAAAAGTGTTAACAAAATAGAGACTGTATACAACCATCTAACAATTTAGTAAATTGTCAGCCCTGGCCCATTTCTACTCTAATATAGGGACAAAATATGTAAGGCTAGAGGCATTCTCGCAACAATTAAAACCGTGGACCGGTTTCGCTCTCATTAGAGGTCTTCAGTACGGCATACCAATTGCAGCGAAAATACACATATAAAGTCATACGGTATATATATATATATATATATATATATATATATATATATATATATATATATATATATATATATATATATATAGTAGCCAGCCTTTCAACACTAAGTGAGTGGTGGACGCGCCGCCATCTAGTTGCGGAACCAAGTAGTATGTTATCACGTCAGCTCCAAATAACACAAAGTGTTAAAAAATAGAGACTGTATACAACCAACTAACAGTTTAGTAAATTGTCAGCCCTGGCCCATTTCTACCCTAATATATGGACAAAACATGTAAGACTAGATGCATTCTCGCAACAATTAGAACAATTAATTGGTTAGAAATTTAGTTAGAAATTTAGTTAGAAATTTAGTTAGAAATTTAGTTAGAAATTTAGTTAGAAATTTAGTTAGAAATTTAGTTAGAAATTTAGTTAGAAATTTAGTTAGAAATTTACTTAGAAATTTAGTTAGAAATTTAGTTAGAAATTTAGTTAGACATTTATTGCGCCTATTAACAGACAGACGTACATGCCAACAGACCGACCGACGGAGAGCCCGCCAGGCAAAAAAAAATCGGTCCAGAATCAAGTTAATTATATGTTTTGAGACTTGTTACGCCGTTTTAGCATCAAAAAATTTGGAAATTTTTGTCATCAATATTCCACCCCCACACATTCAACCACTAATTCAATTTCAGTACAGAACACCAGATGTTTGATGAAATTAAAAGTTTTATAATAAAGAAACCGTAAAACGTTATATTACTCGAGTTTTAAGGAAAATATGTCTATTTTCTCTAAATCACTCCGCACTCATCCCCTAGCCGCTAAAGCGATTTTACCCAAAAAACATCCAAACCGTTCGTTTGCCGAGTGTTATCTGTATACTAAATTTGAAGACGATATCTTAATTCGTTCTAAAGTTATCGTGGCTACAAACAAACCGACAGACCGACAGACAATAAAATTTTCGTTCCCAAATCATGTTTTATATATGTTTTGATACTTTTTACGACGTTTAAGCGGAAAAAAAATTTGAAATTTTTTAGCCGATGCGATACTTCCACACGTTGCGACGATGTGGAAGTGTGTGTGTTTCTTTAACGTCGGCCTATTTCCGCGACTATGGACAATCACCGACGCCAGGGAGCAGTTTCACCTCACTATCCTGGAAATTTTTCCGAACCCCTGCCTTTCTGCAAGGAGGGCAGGGATCTTTAATGTGCCCAACATCGCATGGACACGGGACCGACGGCTTTACTCCCTCTCCGAAGGGCGGAACGTGCAGACATTCAACTTGCTCAAATACAATGCCAGAGCCTCGGTTGATGTAAATGTCACAGTTTGTACTGAAAAAGTGAAAGGAGTACCCTGGGATCGAATCCAGTACCCTTCGGTTCAGAGGCACACGTTCTTACCCCTGAACCAATGAGGTTCCCATGTGGAAGTAATTGATGTATAATGAAAACGAAACAGACCGATTTGCGTCCAGAGAATTTTTTTTTAAGAAACACTGAAATATATCAATTTTAATATTGAGGGGAACATGCTTTGACATAAAACTTAACTTTGTCACATCAACCCCTATAGGGTGGTGATAACAACCCTTATATTTTAAATAGAGAACGCGGGTACAGTGTTACATTATTTGAAAGCTCTTTCTTTTCTGAATTCAGCACACTAATTTTTTGGAAGTTTTATCAACTCGTTAAAAAATTATTCACAGTTGGAGTTGCAAGAACGTATTTCATTCATTGTGATAAGAAATGTGCTGATAGTCAATGTTTTGTTGGTTTGTAAACAAAAAATTGACTATCAGAACATTTCTTATCGGAATGAGAGAAATGCGGTTTATTATTTCATTTTATCGGTCGGTTTGATAGTACTACCGAAAATTAATTTCACAATGGTGTATTCTGTAGAAGAAAGAGTTGAAATAATTACTCTTTTTTTCAAAAACGATGACTGTGCCAATCGTACCGCAAATTTGTTTAATGAACGACATCCGAACATATTAACAGAAAATACATTTTGGAGTTAGTTGCAAAATTTCGACAAAGTGGTTCAGTAGCCAATAGAAAACGGGATCCTGAACGTGAATTGCCGGTTAGAAATGAGACTACTCTGATTGAAGTTTTAGTACAAATTGCTGCAGACCCAACTTTGAGCACGAGAAAATTGGCCACTGTTTCAAACCTCAAAAGAAGAACTATTCAGCGAATATTGAAGCATCATAAATTTCACCCGTCTAAAATTCATCTTGTACAACAACTGAAAGAAGATGATTTTGATTGGCGGCTGGAGTTTTGTGAAGTTATGACTCCACGAATAGCTGATAACGGGAACTTTCTGTTCAATATCTGTTTTTCGGACGAGTGTACGTTTTTATTAAACTCTACAGTCAATCGTCATAATTGTCGTTATTGTGCAGATAATAATCCAAGAAAATTTCACGAAGTCCACACTCAAACTTCACAGAAATTGAATATCTGGACTGACATTTTTGAAGACCGTTTAATGGGACCAATTTTTCTTGATGGAAATTTGAGTGGAGAAACGTATTTGGAGTTACTAGAAGATATCGTTTACCCTCTACTAATGGACATTATTGAAAAGGATGTACGCTATGAAGAAAATCAATTAGTGTTTCAACAAGATGGAGCTCCTCCACATTTTTCACAACGTGTTAGGGAGTTTTTGAACAGAGAGTTTCCAGAGCAATGGATTAGGCGTAGAGGTGCTATTGAGTGGCCCCTTAGATCACCGGATTTAACTCCTTTAGACTTCTTTCTATGGGACCATTTAAAGAGTAGAATTTACGCTACAGAATCGGAGTCTCTGGAAAACTTACGACGACGTATTGTTGAAGAATGCAGTCTAATAACTCCACAAATGCTCCAGACTTTCAGTGCTGGATTTGAACAAAATTTGTACATTTGTATGGAAGCTGGTGGTCGACAATTTGAACACTTACTTAACTTAATAAACATTTTTGAGCGTTTGGTTTTGTTTTTTAGTTTTTTTAACGAAAAATTGACTAATTAGTGCATTTCTTATCACAATGAATTAAATACGTTCTTGCAACTCCAACTGTGAAAATTTTTAAACGAGTTGATAAAACTTCCAAAAAAATTTGTGTGCTGAATTCAAAAAAGAAAGAGCTTTCAAATGATGTAACACTCGAGCCATGGTCCCTATTTAAAATATAAGGGTTGTTATCACCGCCCTTAAGGGGTTGATGTGACAAAGTTGAGTTTTATGTGAAAACATGTCCCCTTCAATATTAAAATTGACGTGTTTTAGCGTTTCTTAAAAAAAATTCGCTGGACGAAAATCGGTCTGTTTCGTTTTCAATGCGCCACCCTGTATATATATATATATATATATATATATATATATATATATATATATATATATATATATATATATATATATATATATATAGCTAGATAGATAGATATAGGGTGATTTTTTTCGTTGTTTAGTACAGGGATCTCGTGAACTACTGCAGTTAGAGAGACGATTAAATGGGGAAAGTAGTGCAGTTTTATGAGTGTAATTCAGAACTGTTTTTGTTTCCATAAAACATGTCACGAATTACTATATATTTTGAAAAAACTGATATTTTCCGATTTCTTTAGTAGTATTGGGTTTACTGAAAAGGTGTAAAGTAAAAAGTTGTAGATAAGTATGTTCTAAATAAATCAAAAATATGCAAATTCTGAAAAACTACGTAACTTTTGAGTTATGACATAAACTTTTTTTTTTAAATGGAAACCATAGTTGGCTGTGGCTTCATTACAGAGGTCTTTTTTCCTCTTTACATTGATATAAAAATTTCTTGGATTATTATCTGCCCAATAACGACAATTGTTGCAAATGTTGGCACAGTCATCGTTTTTGAAAAAAGAGTAATTATTTCAACTCATTCTTCTACAGAATACACCATTGTGAAATTAATTTTCGGTAGTACTATCAAGTATCAAACCGACCGATAAACTGAAATAATAAACCGCATTTCTCTCATTCCGATAAGAAATGTTCTGATAGTCAATTTTTTGTTTACGAACCAACAAAACATTGACTATCAGCACATTTCTTATCGGAATGAGTAGAATGCGTTTTTTATATATATATATATATATATAATATATATATATATATATATATATATATATATATATATATATATATATATATATATATATATATATTATATATATATATATATATATATATATATATATATATATATATATATATATATATAAGGGCGTTCCATTTCAAATATTAATGTTATGGTAGTGCTTTCTAGTGAAAGTAGCAATTTCGCATTTTCGAAAATATTTAAACTAGATATAGGGCATGTATGTTTATCAATATAACCAAATTTGCAAAGCGATCTGTTGATTAATTTGTTAGGAGCTTTATAATATTATCATCCACTGCGAATCAGCCTACATATAATTTAGGTAAAAAAATATTATAGACAGGGGCGGCTCCTCAATAAGTGCACCCGTTCGCGCGCACTGCCGCTTGCCGTGGAAAAAACAATATTTTTGCTATGCTATATTTTAATAAATTTTTATTTACTTTTTTACCTCCTGCATTCAACAAACAAAATTAGTATATCGAGGATCGCAGAGAGTCGGCAGCCATTAATACAGAATACAGAATCAGAATAAGTATAGTGTTAATCGCTGCAGACGTTATATACATTCATATCCATATAAAGCATATTTTTTAAAAGTGTATTTTTCTGAGCTCTCATGAAATCCGATAGTTCAGTGCGAAATGAAGGCCGAATCTTGATGACCTTCATCGAAAACGACCGAATAAGCAATCTGTTGTGCGCTATAAAATTACACACTTCCAGTTTGTAGTGGACTTTTGGCAGAGCGTGTGTACCTACTAAGTATTAATATTCGTTTTTGCGTCGGATTGATTTTTAATTAGATCATTTCGTTATTGTTTACATATTCTGACAAGACAATTATTATTATTATTATTATGGTTACTATTTCGAGTTGCTTAATAAGTGGACAAAATAGTTGTGATACTGTGATTAATTCAGTGGATATTTTAAATTTAAAGGTTAACTTTTTAAGCGACTTTTTTTTTAAACTATTATAACGTATAACTAACTAGAGGAAAACTTGGTAAGTAGTTAATAATTATTAAGTTTAGTAAGTAGGTTTCTTTATAACACATTTTCGGGAAAAATAGGACAGTCCTTCATTTTTAGTGAATTTTTATTTTAAAAAATTCACGATTAAAGAGGTATCGATGGAGAAATTTTTTTTCAAATGTGCGCGAACCAGGACCCCTAGAACCCATATCCGGGGTCAGTTTCAATTTATATATATATATATATATATATATATATATATATATATATATATATATATATATATATATATATATATATATATATATATATATATATATAGGCATCCAACCGATAACTCAAAAAATAAGCAACTGATTTTGATGAAACTCGGCAAGTGCCGTTCTTTTTTTTAATGGCTTGGATGAGTTTGTTAGTCAGGAAAATCGGATAACGTTTTCCGGGAAAATTTTGAGTTTTGTTTCAAAAAAATATATTTTTCTTCGAAAATTACAAAGGTATTCTAATGAAATTTGGTGGATATGTTGCCTTGTAAAAGACCTTACTACACACTAAAATTCAACTTTCTACATTTTTAGAAAGTTATTCAAATTTTGAGTTTTCTTTTGAAAAAAATTTTTTCTCCAAAAATTACAAAGTTATTTTGATTAAATTTGGTGGATATGTTGTCCTGGGTAGGATCCTACTATACACCTAAATTGAACTTTCTAAGTTCGTAGAAACTTGAGTTATTCAAATTTGAAGCATTTAGTAAAAATTTACTACCATAACGCACTTGCTGCGTCCCGAAATTTCTTAGCGCACCCCCAATGCATTAAGGCACGAGCCGCTACTGATTGTAGTTCATTTCTACGAAAATACAACATAACGCACTGGCTGCGTTCAGACTTTTTCGATTTGTTTGAATTTTATATACAGCTGGCATAGTGAAAAAAGTTCGGGACGCAGCAAGTGCGTTATGGTAGTGAATTTTCATTAAAATGTTTTTAATATCAAATATGTGTTTTTTTTTCAGAAAGCAGGCATCAAATTTGATTACCAGTATAACATAAATAGTAAAAACAATGTGCCATGTTTCATCAAAATAACTTTATTGTTTGAAAACGTACAGAAATTTCCGAAAGTAAACTTAGTGTAACCGAAAAAATCCGTTTCTTGGTCAACCTTATAGGTTAATAGCAAATTGAGCTTTTCAAATATGAAGCATTTAATCAAAATTCGCTACCATAACGCACTTGCTGCGCCAGAATTTCTTAACTTACAAACATGCATTATATTTCGATGGATAATGCAAAAACATAAGGCGTTTTCGACAAAAAAAAATATTGTTATCACCAACGACTTATGGGCCACCTGTGATTGTAGCAATAATTTTTTAAGATGTAGCTCAAGACACCGTATAATTAATGTATACAATATTTTTTCATATCTTCTATAATAACGGATATATTGAGCTTTATTGATTTTTTACGAAAATTCGACAAAAATTATATACCATTAAACGATAAACTCTATAACCAAGGCTAGTGCCAAGCATCAGAGAAAGGGTCTATTTGAAATGAATTTTCTGGAAATATTTTAGTAAAATGAAGGACAATGACGGTTGAAACTAAGACTTCAGAGTTTGTAAAACATTCTTCTTGGGACATTTTCTTTCCATAGCCCGTATTAGATTCAAGTTCTTTGCCTAAATGTTGCGAATTTTGACGTTTTAAATTGTCACTTTGAAGTTTTGAGGAAAACCCCAATTTGTTTTTCTTTAAATGCCCATAATTTTTTTGTCTTTTGAGCTACAGAGCTAAATTGATAGGTAAAAAAAAAGATAGGTGCTCACATATAACGATATAAACCAGCGTACCAAATTTGGTTGCCCTTACTTTATTAATTCCGGAAATATAATTTTTTTTTGAAAAAAAGAACACAAAATTTTCCGGGAAAACCTGGGCCGATTTTCCTGACTAACCAACTTATCCAAGCCATTTGTAAAAATATATATAATATATATATATATATATATATATATAAATATATATATATATATATATATTATATATATATATATATATATATATAAATATATATATATATATATATAAATATATATATATATATATATATATATATATATATATTATATATATATATATATATATATATATATATATATATATATATATATATATATATATATATATATATATAGAAACTGACCCTGGATATGTGTTCTGGGGGGCCTAATTAGCGCTTATTTAAAGAAATTTTTTCAAAATTCAAAAGTTGGGATCTCCTCATTAGTGATTTTTTGTAAAGAAAATTCGCTAAAATATATTACAAGATAATAACCTTTTTTCTTTTTCTAACTGAACAAAATCACTTAGGGTCTCAACAATAATAAGTAGGTATGGCTATTAGTCACCGTCTATTATGCAAATTACCTGAAGGAAAATTGAAAGAAACAAAAGAATATAGAGGTAATAAGGAGAGAGTAGCAAAGGAACATATTGTACTCTATTATGGAATAACATTATCCTCCTGGAGGAAACTTTTTATCTTGCTGATGAAAGAATCGGATAACTCCTTGTAAGACACGAAAGCGGTTAGCTTCAGTCTTGCTTGAACCTCTGCTGGATTCAGAAGCGGCACGCAAACCACGGGCAAAGCTCGGATTCAGTTATAGTTTGGGTACACAGGTTTCTCCCTGTTCTCCTTGTTTGTCTGCACATCTAATATTCATTCATTTTATCCTTTTAATCAAAAGTTCGGTGTAACATCGCCTCAGAGACGTCTTATCTCACCTTGATGTAATGGAATCTTTTTGAATCACTGCGGTTACTTCAAGAAAAATATACTTTTATGGAAACGAATGGAAAAAGTCGGGAAGTAGCTTTTATGTTACGACAGTTTTTTTTCTGATGGTGTAAAATGCTCTGGATGGAATAATGGAAATCAAAATTTTCATGGTCTTGGCGGTTTGGTTATTTTTTGTGATTTTGCTGGATTATGCTTCAGGAATTCGATGGTTGTAAGTACCTAATTAACTTTTTTTCAAATAAGAAATAGTATGTATTAATTATTATAAATATTCGCAATAAATTTTGGTAAAACTATAATGTTGTAAAAGCTGGGTCATAAAACCTTTGTGGAAATTTAAAAAAATATATTGTTACAGACGGTTCAATTTGGAGAACTCAGCACAGTACAGTTTTCAGACTAACTTCCTTAGCGAAACGATCGTCAGGTCTGAAAACTATATTGTGATGTATTGGGTTTCCCAAATTGTACTTATAAGTGCTCATCACAGGTTCCAATTTTCACTCAAGCAGTAACAGGCTTCAAATATCAGCTATCATTTTCAGAATTAATTTAAAGCTATTTTCAAATACATACTCCGAAAGTGATAAACAAAGAAACTTAAAAAGTCTATCTAAAAAAGCCTGGACGCAGCAAGTGCGTTATGGTAGTGAATTTTCATAGAAATGATCTGGCACAAAATATTTTATTATAACTTTTTTTTCTTGTATCATAGAAATCTAAATTTTGATGTATAGTTTACTTTTTATATCATAAATCTACCTACCAAATTTGGTTATCATAGCTTTTAGTGAATTTTCTTTTAAAAAAATTCACTAATGAGGAGATCCCGACTTTTGAATTTTGAAAAAATTTCTTCAAATTAGCGTTAATTAGGCCCCCAGAACACATATCCGGGGTCAGTTTCAATTTATATATATATATATATATATATATATATATATATATATATATATATATATATATATATATATATATATATATATGTGTGTGTGTGTGTGTGTGTATCACACCGATAACTCAAAAAATAATGGGCGGATTTTGATTTGGTGAATACCTTCCTTTTGCTAGTGGCTTGGATAAGTTCGTTATACAGGAAAATCGGCCAAGGTTTTCCCGGAAACTTTTGTGTTTTCTTTAAAAAAAATGTATATCTCCAAAATTAACAAAGTAAGGGCAACCAAATTTAATACGCCGGTTTATATTATTATAGGTGAGTCACCTACCAAAATTTAGCTCTGTAAGTCGAAAGACAAAAAAGTTATAGGCATTTAAAGAACAATAAATTGGAGTTTTCCTCAAAACGTCAAATTTGCTATTTAAAACGTCAAAATTGGCAACATTTAGGTAAAGAACTTGGATCTAATACGGGCTATGGAAAGAAAATGTCTCAAGAAGTATGTTTTACAAACCCTGAAGTCTTAGTTTCAATCGTCATTGTCCTTCATTTTACTAAAATATTTCCAGAAAATTCATTTCAAATAGACCCTTTCTCTGATGCTTGGAAGTAGTCTTAGCTATAGAGTTTATCGTTTAATGGTATATAATTTTTGTCGAATTGTAAAAAATCAATAAAGCTCAATATATCCGTTATTATACAAGATATGAAAAAAATATGATACATTAATTATAGGGTGTCTTGAGCTACATCTTAAAAAATTATTTCTACAATCACAGGCTGGCCCATAAGTCGTTAGTGATACAAATTTTCTTTTTTTTTATTCAAACACGCCTTATGTTATTGCATTTTAGCATTTTCTATCGAAATATAATGCATGTTTGTAAGAAAAATAATTATGGATGCAGCAAGGGCGTTATGGTAGCGAATTTTCATTAACTGCTTCAAATTTAAATAGCTTAATTTGCTATTAACCTATAAGGTTGACCAGGAAACTAGTTTTTTTCGGGAACAATTTAAGTATACTTTCGGAAATTTTTGTGCATTTTCAAACAATAAAGTTATTTTGATGAAACATGGCACATTGTTTCTACTATATAGATTGACGCCTGCTTTTTTAAAAAAACATGTTTGCTTTAAAAACATTTTTATGAAAATTCACTACCATAACGCACTTGCTGCGTCCAGAAGTTTTTTCTTCTGTTTTCGCCCTAAAGTACCGCGACTACATTGTGTGATTTGCAACATTACTTTATCACGTGTGATAAAATCACACAATGTAAACAGTAGGTACTTTAAGTTGCCAATACTCTCCATTTTTTAATGATTTCAAATATTTTTTATGAAAATTCGCTACCAAAACGCACTTGCTGCGTCAAGACTTTTTACCAGCTATCGATTTTAATGTTACAAAACTTTTCGTTGTAAATATAAATTACAGTATCCTTTCTTAAATTAGTGGGCAGTCCTTAAAAGAGAAACCCATTCCTCAAGCTCTGGAATGAACAAAATATAATTAATCTTTTCTTAATTTTAACACCGGGTTAAAGATCTCCGTTTTCAACCACACCATCCGTCTTGTTTTTTTTTTCCTATTCTGATGTTGCTAATATATGTTTGACAGTCACAAAATCGTGCATGATATAAAATAGATATGCTGTCTCAGTTAGAATGCAACGCACGCGAAAAGGGCATTAGATAAACTCCGCAATCGTTCTGAACATTTTGTTATTGTTACGATTTAAATGCAGGAGCTATTAAAACCCATAATTACCTTAAACATGATACGATTTACTCTTGAAAGGAGGGTGGAAATCATATAACTGTTGAGGTAAAGTTCCTAGGAGAATAAATTGTTAAGTAATCTGTTGGCGAAAAATAGCAGTAACTACTTTTTGTCCAATCAAAATACTAATATTTATTGATAAACTAATAATAATATGACGGGGCACCGAAAAGTATATGGCATGTAATAGAAAACGTGTTAATTTTGAAAACAAAATTGTATCCATTCTACCTAATCTCCTCCAAGACTTAGATATTTAAAAGAATCTTTATTACGCAATTCTAAACCCTTAAAAAATTATTATCATGGTATTCAAACCACCTCTCAACGGTACATATAATAACGTCGTTGTTTGTTGAAATCTTTTTTTTTTACTTTGGGAATAATTAATAGTCTGGTGGTGCTGAATCCGGAAAATAGAGCTGATGGTCAATCAGTTCAAAACCAATTTCATCAATTTTTTGCAGTACAATCAACGACTTGTGAGCAGGGGCCTAGTCTTGCCAAAAAAATATACATGCGGCCCGTTTTTAGTGAATTTTCGTAGAAAAAAATCACTAATGGGGAGATCCCGACTTTTGAATTTTGAAAAAATTTTTGCAAATGAGCGCGAACTAGGACCCCTAGAACCCATATCCGGGGTCAGTTTCAATGTTTATGTTTATATATATATATATATATATATATATATATATATATATATATATATATATATATATATATATATATATATATATATATATATATATATATATATATATATATATATATATATCACACCGATAACTCAAAAAATACTGAGCCGATTTTGATAAAATTTGGCATGTACGCTTTTTTTGTAAATGGCTTGGATAAGTTCGTTAGTCAGAAAAATTCTGGAGGCAGCAAGTGCGTTATGGTAGTGAATTTTCATAAAAATGTTTTTAATAACAAATATGTGTGTTTCTTTTAAGAAAGCAGGCATCAAATTTGGTTACCAGTATAACCTATATAGTAAAAACAATGTGCCTTGTTTCATCAAAATAACTTTATTGTGTGAAAATGTACAAAAATTTCAGAAAAAACACGTTTCTTGGTCAACCTTATAGGTTAATAGCAAATTGAGCTGTTCAAATATGAAACATTTGATCAAAATTCGCTACCATAACGCACTTGCTGCGTCCAGAATTTCTTTTCTTACAAACATGCATTATATTTCGATAGAAAATGCAAAAATGCAATAACATAAGGCGTGTTTGATTAAAAAAAAATGGAAATTTGTATCACCAACGACTTATGGGCCATCCTGTGATTGTAGAAATATTATTTTAAGATGTAGCTCAAGACACCCTATAATTAATATATACAAAATTTTTTCATATCTTATATAATAACGGATATATTGAACTTTATTGATTTTTTACGAAAATTCGACAAAAACTATATACCATTAAACGATAAACTCTATAGCTAAGGCTACTGCCAAGCATCAGAGACAGGGTCTATTTGAAATGAATTTTCTGGGAATATTTTAGTAAAATGAAGGACAATGACGATTGAAACTAAGACTTTAGGGTTTGTAAAACATCCTTCTTGAGACATTTTATTTCTATGGCCAGTATTAGATTCAAGTTCTTTGCCTAAATGTTGCCAATTTTGACATTTTAAATCGCCACTTTGACGTTTTGAGGAAAACCCCAATTTATTTTTCTTTAAATGCCTATAACTTTTTTGTCTTTTGACTTACATAGCTAAATTTTGGTAGGTTACTAACCTATAAGGATGTAAACCTGCGTACCAAATTTGGTTGCCCTTACTTTGTTAATTCCGGAGATATAATTTTTTTTCGAAAGAAAACACAAAATTTTCCGGGAAAATCTGTGCAAATTTTCCTGGCTAACGAACTCATCCAAGCCATTTGCGAAAGGAATTTTTTCACCAAATTTAATCAAAATCGGCTCATTATTTTTGAGTTATCGGTGTGATACATACATACATATATATATATATATATATATATATATATATATATATATATATATATATATATATATATATATATATATATATATATATATATATACATATATATATATATATATATATATATATATATATATATGTATATATATATATATATATATATATATATATATATATATATATATATATATATATATATATATATATATATATATAAACATATAAAAATTGAAACTGACCCCAGATATGTTTTCTGGAGGGCCTAATTAGCGCTCATTTGAAGAAATTTTTTCAAAATTCAAAAGTCGGGATCTCCTCATTAGTGAATTTTTAATTTTTTTGAAGAAAATTCACTAAAATTCGGACGAGGTTTTTCGGGAAAATTTTGAGTATTCATTCGAAAAAAATTCTTATCTTAAAAAGTAACAAGACGATTTAAATAAAATTTGGCATGTACCTTCCTTTTGTAAATGGCTTTGCCAAGTTTGTTAGTCAGGAAAATCGGACGAAGTTTTCCGAAAAAATTTTGAGTTTTCATTTGAAAAAAATTTTTATCCCAAAGAATAATGGGCCGATTTTGATAAAATTTGGCATTTACCTTCCTTTTGTAAATGGCTTTGATAAGTTCGTTAATCAGAAAAATTGGACGAGGTTTTCCGGAAAAATTTTGAGTTTTCATTTGAAAAAAATTTTTATCTTAAAAAATAAAAAATCTATGATAACCAAATTTGGTAGGTAGGTTTACGATATAAAAAGTAAACGATACACCAAAATTTAGATTTCTAAGTTACAAGAAAAGAAAGTTATAATAAAATATTTCTATGAAAATTCACTACCATAACGCACTTGCTGCGTCCAGGCTTTTTTCACAATATGCTTGCGGAATATAATTATCGACCCATTATAGTATGCTCTCGTGAGAGTTCTGCCTTATTCCAGAAAATCCAGCAGAGCTACCTCACATTGGTCGCAGAAAAATAGAGCAAAAACCTTGCCAGCCGACTTTTGAAGGTGGGTTGTAGAGTACCGCTCCTCCAACTGTTCTTTAGTATCTGGATGATAGTGATGATAGACCCATGTTTCGCCGATGATGAGAAGGCGACTCAAAAAGTTAAAGTAATCTTCTTCAAAATGGTGGCACATTTCCTTCGACATTGTTAAATGAGCGCACTTCCGATCAGTGTTCAAACATTTCGGAATCCATTTTGTCCATTTGGCTGAAAACTTTCTCATCCTCAAAGCGTGATGAACAATATGAAACACACGTGCAAATGTGCAATGTTTCTGCTATACGTTTGAGCCTAATTCGTCGACCTTCAAAGCAGGGCCTTAGCCAATGGGGGTGGGGTGGGGGTTCGGGGGCACATATGAGTAATTCCCTACCTTAAATGTCGATGCCCTACCTTCAGATTATCGAAAAGATAAAAAAGGGATGTTCCGTATTTTACAAAAATTGCACACGCCCTAAAGTATCGTTATCGTGTCCTTTCTTGTTTTCTCCTTTTGTAATATTTTACATATTTGGAATTGTGAAACCGATAATCAATTACCACCAAAATCTAAATTAAAATTCCTGCTTATGTTTTCTACAGAATGGATTCCGTGATGTCATTAATGGTATATCCTTAAGTTTAAGCTGAAATATGTATTTTATGCAAGATGGTGCACCGGTACACTTCTCTGTTTTAGTGCAAGAATACCCAAATGAAAGGTATCCCGAAAGACGGATAGCCCAATCCCTTGGCTAGCTTGTAGCTCGGACTTTAACCCACTAGACTTTTTAGTGAATTTTCGTAGAAAAAATTCACTAATGGGGAGATCCCGACTTTTGAATTTTGAATTATATATATATATATATATATATATATATATATATATATATATATATATATATATAAATTAAAACTGACCCCGGATATGGGTTCTAGGGGTCCTAGTTCGCTCTCATTTGCAAATTTTTTTTCAAAATTAAAAAGTCGGGATCTCCCCATCAGTGAATTTTTTCTACGAAAATTCACTAAAACATGACATAGTAAATTATTTTTGAAGCTGTCAAAATTTAAAGTTTGTCAGATTGGATCAGGCCATGAAAAATATTATTAGAATAAACGTCTTATAAGCTAAGCATACCAAGTCACCTTCTTAAAATTGGTTCCACTGATTTACAGTTCTGTACTTGCCACAGCTCATCGAATCAATGACCTTAATAATATATTTTTACAGGTCACAAATATATGGAACTGTCTAGCGTTTTGATGCAGAAACTACTCAAACGAGATTGTGAGCTTCCCCAAAATTTATTTTTGCTCTTGTCGTTAAACAAAAAAAATGTATTTTAGACCTGCTGGTAAGATTTGTTAACAAATATAACGTTACTTTTTCTAAATTGTTTTTTTTTGCAAAATTTCTTAGTAAAAAAATGCTAATGAGAAGGTTGTAACTTGATGATGAATATTGAAAAAAAAATCGTTACCATAACGCATTTGCTGCGTCAGTATATATATATATATATATATATATATATATATATATATATATATATATATATATATATATATATATATATATATATATATATATATATATATATATATATATATATATATATATATATATATGTATATATATATATATATATATATATATATATATATATATATATATATATATATATATATATAACACTCGACCCATATTCCCTATTTAAAATATAAGGGTTGTTATCACCACCCTTAAGGGGTTAATGAGACAAAGTTTAGTTTTATGTCAAAACATGTCCCCCTCAATATTAAAATTGACGTGTTTCAGCGTTACTTGAAAAAAACTCGGGACGCAGCAAGTGCGTTATGGTAGTGAATTTTCATAAAAATGTTTTTAATTGCAAATATGTGTTTCCTTTTTAAGAAAGCAGGCATCAATTTTGGTTACCAGTATAACCTATATAGTAAAAACAATGTGCCATGTTTCATAAAAATAACTTTATTGTGTGAAAATGTACAAAAATTTCCAAAAGTAAACTTAAAGTGTTCCCGGAAAAACTCGTTTCTTGGTCAACCTTATAGGTTAATAGCAAATTGAGCTATTCAAATTTGAAGCATTTAATGAAAATTCGCTACCATAACGCACTTGCTGCGTCCCGAATTTCTTTTCTTACAAATATGCATCGCTGAAAAATTCAAAAATTCAATAACATAAGGCGTGTTTGATTAAAAAAAAAAGAAAATTTGTATCACCAACGACTTATGGGCCATCCTGTGATTGTAGAAATATTTTTTTAAGATGTAGCTCAAGACACCCTATAATTAATATATACAAATTTTCTTCATATCTTGTATAATAACGGATATATTGAACTTTATTGATTTTTTACGAAAATTCGACAAAAATTATATACCATTACACGATAAACTCTAAAGCTAAGGCAACTGCCAAGCATCAGAGAAAAGGTCTATTTGAAATGAATTTTCTGGGAACATTTTAGTAAAATGAAGGACAATGACGGTTGAAACTAAGACTTCAGAGTTTGTAAAACATCCTTCTTGAGACATTTGATTTCCATAGTCCGTATTAGATTCAAGTTCTTTGCCTAAATGTTGCCGATTTTGACGTTTTAAATCGCAACTTTGACGTTTTGAGGAAAACCCCAATTTATTTTTCTTTAAATGCCTATAACTTTTTTGTCTTTTGACCTACATAGCTAAATTTTGGTAGGTGGCTTACCTATAAGGATATTAACTAGCGTACCAAATTTGGTTGCCCTTACTTTGTTAATTCCGGAGATATAAATTTTTTTCGAAAGAAAACACAAAATTTTCCGGGAAAACCTGGGCAGATTTTCCTGGCTAACGAACTTATCCAAGCCATTTGCAAAGGGAATTTTTCCACCAAATTTAGTCAAAATCGGCCTATTATTTTTTGAGTTATCGGTGTGATACATATATATATATATATATATATATATATATATATATATATATATATATATATATAAATATATATATATATATATATATATATATATATATATATATATATATAATATATATATATATATATATATATATATATATATATATATATATATATATATATATATATATATATATATATATATATATATATATATATATATATATATATATATATATAAACATATAAAAATTGAAACGGACCCCGGATATGTGTTCTAGGGGGCCTAGTTCGCGGTCATTTGAGGAAATTTTTTCAAAATTCAAAACTCGGGATCTCCTCATTAGTGAATTTTTTTAAAGAAAATTCACTAAAAATTATCTGTGTGTCGTTTTCAATGCGCCATCCTGTAAATATATATATATATATATATATATATATATATATATATATATATATATATATATATATATATATATATATATATATATATATATATATATATACATATGTGTTTCGTTTTCAATGCGCCATCCTGTATATATATATATATATATATATATATATATATATATATATATATATATATATACAGGATGGCGCATTGAAAACGAAACACAGATAATTTTTTTAAGTAACGCTGAAACACGTCAATTTTAATATTGAGGGGGACATGTTTTGACATAAAACTAAACTTTGTCACATTAACCCCTTAAGGGTGGTGATAACAACCCTTATATTTTAAATAGGGAATATGGGTCGAGTGTTACATCATTTGAAAGCTCTTTCTTTTCTGAATTCAGCAGACTAATTTTTTTTGAAGTTTTATCAACTCGTTTAATAAATTATTCACAGTTGGAGTTGTCAGAACGTATTTCATTCATTGTGATAAGAAATGCACTAATTAGTCAATTTTTTGTTAAGAAAAACTAAAAACAAAACCAAACGTTCAAAAATGTGTATTCAGTTAAGTAAGTGTTCAAATTGTTGACCACCAGCTTTCATACAAAAGTACAAGTTTTGTTCAAAACGAGCTCTGACATTCTGGAGCATTTGTGGAGTTATTAGACGGCATTCTTTAACAATGCGTTGTCGTAGTTCTTCCAGAGACTCCGGTTCTGTTGCGTAAATTATACTCTTTAAATGGCCCCATAGAAAGAAATCTAAAGGAGTTCAATCCGGTGATCTAGGGGGGCACTCAATAGCACCTCTACGCCCAATCCATTGTCCTGGAAACTCTCTGTTTAAAAATTCCCTAACACGTTGTGAAAAATGCGGAGGAGCTCCATCTTGTTGAAACACTAATTGATTTTCTTGATAGCGATCATCATTTTCAACAATGTCAATTAGTAGAGGGTAAACGATATCTTCTAGTAACTCCAAATACGCTTCGCCACTCAAATTGCCATCAAGAAATATTGGTCCGATTAAACGGTCTCCATAAATGCCAGTCCAGACATTCAATTTCTGTGTGTGGACTTCGTGATTATTATCTGTCCAATAACAACAATTATGACGACTGACCGTAGGGTTTAATAAAAAACGTACACTCGTCTGAAAAACAGATATTGAACAGAAAGTTCCCGTTATCAACTATTCGTGCAGCCATAACTTTACAAAACTCCAGCTGCCGATCAAAATCATCTTCATTTAGTTGTTGCACAAGATGAATTTTATACGGGTGAAATTTATGATGCTTCAATATTCGCTGAATAGTTCTCGTTCTATTTCAAACCAACAAAACATTGACTATCAACACATTTCTTATCGGAATGAGTGAAATGCGTTTTTGCATCTTCAACTGTAAATAATTTTTAAACGAGTTGATAAAACGTCCAAATAATTAGTGTGCTGAATTCAGAATAAAATTTGGCACGTACCTTCCTTTTGTAAAAGGCTTTGACAAGTTCGTTAATCAAAAAAATCTAACGAGGTTTTCCGAGAAAATTTTGAGTTTTCATTTGAAAAAAATTTTTATCTTAAAAAATAAAAAATCTATGATAACCAAATTTGGTAGGTAGGTTTACGATATAAAAAAACTCTGGACGCAGCAAGTGCGTTATGGTAGTGAATTTTCATAAAATGTTTTTAATTGCAAATATGTGTGTTTCCTTTTTAAGAAAGCAGGCATCAATTTTGGTCACCAGTATAACCTATATAGTAAAAACAATGTGCCATGTTTCATAAAAATAACTTTATTGTATGAAAATGTACAAAAATTTCCAAAAGCAAACTTAAAGTGTTCCCGGAAAAACTCGTTTCTTGGTCAACCTTATAGGTTAATAGCAAATTGAGCTATTCAAATTTGAAGCATTTAATGAAAATTCGCTACCATAACGCACTTGCTGCGTCCCGAATTTCTTTTCTTACAAACATGCATCGCTGAAAAATTCAAAAATGCAATAACATAAGGCGTGTGTGATTAAAAAAAAAGAAAATTTGTATCACCAACGACTTATGGGCCATCCTGTGATTGTAGAAATATTTTTTAAGATGTAGCTCAAGACACCCTATAATTAATATATACAAATTTTCTTCATATCTTGTATAATAACGGATATATTGAGCTTTATTGATTTTTGACGAAAATTCGACAAAAATTATATACATACCATTAAACGATAAACTCTAAAGCTAAGGCTACTGCCAAGCATCAGAGAAAGGGTCTATTTGAAATGAATTTTCTGGGAATATTTTAGTGAAATGAAGGACAATGACGATTGAAACTAAGACTTTAGGGTTTGTAAAACATTCTTCTTGAGACATTTGATTTCCATATCCCGTATTAGATTCAAGTTCTTTGCCTAAATGTTGCCGATTTTGACGTTTTAAATCGCAACTTTGACGTTTTGAGGAAAACCCCAATTTATTTTTCTTTAAATGCCTATAACTTTTTTGTTTTTTGACCTACATAGCTAAATTTTGGTAGGTGGATTACATATAAGGATATTAACTAGCGTACCAAATTTGGTTGCCCTTACTTTGTTAATTCCGGAGATATAATTTTTTTTAGAAAGAAAACACAAAATTTTCCGGGAAAACCTGGTCAGATTTTCCTGGCTAACGAACTTATCCAAGCCATTTGCAAAAGGAATTTTTCCACCAAATTTAGTCAAAATCGGCCTATTATTTTTTGAGTTATCGGTGTGATACATATATATATATATATATATATATATATATATATATATATATATATATATATATATATATATATATATATATATATATATATATATATATATATATATATATATATAAACATATAAAAATTGAAACTGACCCCGGATATGTGTTCTAGGGGGCCTAGTTCGCGGTCATTTGAAGAAATTTTTTCAAAATTCAAAAGTCGGGATCTCCTCATTAGTGAATTTTTTTTAAGAAAATTCACTAAAAGAAAGAGCTTTCAAATGATCTAATACTTGACCCATGTTCCCTATTTAAAATATAAGGGTATCACCACCCTAAAGGGGTCTATGTGACAAAGTTGAGTTTTATGTCAAAACATGTCCCCCTCAATATTAAAATTGACGTGTTTCAGCGTTTCTTAAAAAAAAATTCTCTGGACGCAAATCGGTCTGTTTTGTTTTCAATTTGCCACTCAATATATATATATATATATATATATATATATATATATATATATATATATATATATATATATATATATATATATATATATATATATATATATATATATATATATATATATATATATATATATATATATATTTCCTGGCTAACGAACTTATCCAAGCCTCACTCACCAAGTAAATATAAAGTATATATATATATATATATATATATATATATATATATATATATATATATATATATATATATATATATATATATATATATATATATACTTTATATTTACTTGGTGAGTGAGGCTTGGATAAGTTTGTTAGCCAGGAAAATCCGCCGAGGTTTTCCCGGAAATTTTGTGTTTCCTTTCAAAAAAATTTATATCTCCCAAATTAACAAAGTAAGGGCAACCAAATTGGTACGCGGGTTTATATCATTATATGTAAATTACCCACGAAAATTTACCGATAACTCATAAAATAATGAGCCGATTTTGATCAAATTTTCTGAGTACCTTCGTTTTGCAGGTGGCTGGGATAAGTTCGTTATCCAGGAAAATCGGCTCAAGTTTTCCCGGAAAATTTTCTCTCGGAGAAAATTTATATCCGGAAACAACAAAGTTAGGACAACCAAATTTGCTACGCTGGCAGTTAGAGAAAAAAAAATTGGGTCTTCCTTAAAGCTTCAAAGTCGCGATTTGAAACGTCAGAATTGGCAACATTTAGGAAAAGAACCTGAAACAAATACGGATTATGTAAAGAAAATTCCGCAAGAAGAGTGTTCTGCAAACCCTTAAGTTTCAGCTTCAACCGTCATTATCCTTCATTTTACCAAAATATTTCTAGAAATTTCATTTCAAATAGACTCTTTTTCTGAAGCTTTGGCGGTAGTTTTAGTTAAGTTTATGGTTTAATGGTCTATAATTTTTAGCTTAATTATCGTAGAAAAAAATCTTTAATGAGGAAACCGCGACTTTTGAATTTTACAAAGATTTCTTCAAATGGGCCCAAAATAGCCCCCCTGGAATCCATATACGCGTTTGATTTCAGTTTTTATTTGTTTACGTATATACAGAGTGACGCATTTCTACGGTAAAGCTCAATATAATTGTTATTATACAATTATGGGGTGTCTTGAGCTGCATCTTATAACATTATTTTGACACTCGCAGGGTGGCCCATATGTCGTTGGTGATACATACAAAAAAAAAATCGAACACGCTTATATTACTGCATTTTTGCATTTTTGATCGAAATATGATGCATGTTTGTAAGAAAAAAATCGATACGCAGTAAGTGCGTTTTGGTAGCTAATTTCCATTAAATGCTTCAAATTTCAATAACTCAATTTGTATTAACCCAAGGTTTGTTGGCTAGGAAATCAGTTTTCTCGGAAACATTGAAGTTTAATTTCGGAAATTTTTTGTACCGTTTCAAACAATAAGTTTTTTAAAAATAAAATATGGTACATTGTTTCTACTATATAGATTATACCGGTAACCAGATTGATGCCTGCTTGCATTAAAGAAAAATATTTCCTATTAAAAACATTTTATGAAATTTCACTACCATAACGCACTTTTTGCCTCCAGACTCTAATTGTATTGGACTGAAATACATGTTATGTTATTTATTAGTGAATTTTTATTTAAAAAATTCACTAATAGAGAGGTATCGATGGTGAGACTTTGCAAAAATTTTTTCAAATGAGCGCGATTTAGGACCCCTAGAACCCATATCCGGGGTCAGTTTCAAATTTATGTGTATATATATATATATATATATATATATATATATATATATATATATATATATATATATATATATATATATATATATATATATATATATATGTGTGTGTGTGTGTATCCGTCTGATAACTCAAAAAATAATTAACCGATTTCAATGAAACTCGGCAAGTGCCTTTCTTTTATTAATGGCTTGGATGAGTTCGTCAGCCAGGAAAATCGGACTGGTTTTTCTGGAAAATTTTTGAGTTTTCTTTAAAAAAAAAAAATTTTCTTCGAAAATAACAAAGCTGTTGTAATGAAATTTACTATATATGTTGTCTTGGGAGAGACCTTACTAAGTACCAAAATTAAACTCTCTCAGTTTATAGAAAATTGAATTATTCAAATTTTAATTTTTTTTCTCCAAAAATTACAAAGTTATTTTAACGAAATTTGGTGAATATCTTGCCCTAGGAAAGACCTTAGCACATACCAAAATTAAACTTTCTAAGTTTATAGAAAATTGAGTTATTTAAATTTGAAGCATTTAATAAAAATTCACTGTCATAACGCACTTGCTGCGTCCAGAGTTTTTTTAATTAGTATTGGTATTGCACCAAGCACGAACAAATCAATTAACTTTTGCTTGTTTTATTAATTTGGTTGATGGCATACCTAAACAAATGACAGTCTACGCATATTTGCAATAATGTTCCTTTTTATTGCATATTATCTTAAATAAATTGGCAATACCGAAGCAAAGACGAAATGCCACCTAAAAACAATAAATAAATATAAACAATCTGTTGCAAATCATTATTCTTCACAATGAAGCTCTCAGACACGTTCAGCTTGAGAGATTCATCTATGTAAGAGATTTATTACAACTTTGTTGTCGTAAAACACACCTCTCCTTGAATGAAACTCTGCAGGTAATAAGAAATGGTTACAGAGTGAATTTTCGACATGGTTATGTAACTGTCTACGTAAAACTATAAAATAATATCAATATTATTTCTGTTACATTTTTCACTTTAAGTTATGATTATCCTAGGTGGGTATTTCTATTGTTTCACTTGTGAAATGAAAATATGTAAATAAAGGCATGTCCCAAGCTAAATTTAATCGTAAAAATCTCCGCAATTAACACCTACAAAGGCGGTAGATATAAAACATCAAAGACAGGTATAATAAAGGTTCTTCAAGACTTGATACATCAGTTTAGATGTGGACAATGCCTTAATTACAGTTATTTTTTAATAGTGCCTTTTAAGCTGCAATTGACGATCAAATAAATAGGATTTAATGGCTTATCTTGATATTGCATTTGAGTTTTTACGATAGATGGAAGATGTAAAATGGTGACTAATGTAATTTGATGTGAGCTTTAATAGGTGTGACAACAGCATTTTTTTCACTGGTAGGCAACATGATTACATCCATCAATTTCCACACAATAGATTTGGTTTTTAATCAATAGCGGCTCGTGCCTTAATGTTAGGGACGCAGCAAGTGCGTTATGGTAGTGAATTTTTATTAAATGTTTCAAATTTGAATAACTCAAGTTTCTAAAAACTTAGAAAGTTGAATTTTGGTGTATAGTAAGGTCTTACCGAGGGCAACATATCCACCAAATTTCATCAAAATAAGTTTGTAATTTTTGGAGAAAAAATGTTTTTCAAAAGAAAACTTAAAATTTGAATAACTCAATTTTCTAAAAATGTAGAAAGTTGAATTTAAGTATGTAGTAAGAACTTTTACAAGGCAACGTATCCATTAAATTTCATTAAAATAGCTTTGTAACTTTCGGAGAAAAAGTTTTTTTTAATCCAATTTTCACGACTAACGAACTTATCCAAGGCATTAATAAAAGAAAGGCACTTGCAGAGTTTCATTGAAATCATATATATATATATATATATATATATATATATATATATATATATATATATATATATATATATATATATATATATATACATAAACATATAAAAATTGGAATTAACCCCGGATATGAGTTCTAGGGGTCCTAGTACGCGCTCATTTGAAAATTTTTTTGCAAAGTTTCTCCATCGATACCTCTCTATTAGTGAATTTTTAAAAATAAAAATTGACTGAAAATGAGGGGCTCGCCTCTTTTCCCCCGAAAATGTATTATAAAACTAGGTGTGCGCCGCACACCCTAAAATATAATCAAAATGTGCACAATTATATATGTTTTATTTCTTTTTTCCTTAGTCTTAATACACTACATATTTTATGACAATCGATTTAATTTACTTATTTGATTTCATAAATAGTCGGTTAATAGTGACTTGGAATGAAGTAGATACCACGTCTTCTAACATATTCAGAGAATATGAGTAGATCAATAGCAACTGGGAATGAATTCGGTCAGTCCCCCACCCACGTGTTTAAAATAGTGAGGAAAATACAATTGATTTTAACACTGCAGTGAGTTATAAAAATTTGATTAACTCAGTTTTCTATAATCTTAGAAAGTTTAATTTTGGTAGGTAGTAAGGTATTTCCTAGGACAAGATATCTACCAAATTTCATTAAAATAACTTTGTAATTTTTGGAGAAAAAAAATTTTCAAAAGAAAATTTAAAATTTGAATAACTCAATTTTCTATAAACTGAGAAAGTTGAATTTTAACACTTAGTAAGTCCTCTCCCAAGGCAACATATATAGTAAATTTCATTAAAACAGCTTTGTTATTTTCGGATAAAAAAATGTTTTTTGAAAGAAAATTCAATTTTCCCGGAAAAACCCGTCCGATTTTCCTGCCTAACGAACTCATCCAAGCCATTAATAAAAGAAAGGCACTTGCCGAGTTTCACTGAAATCGGTTAATTATTTTTTGAGTTATTAGACGGATATATATATATATATATATATATATATATATATATATATATATATATATATATATATATATATATATATATATAAACATATAAACATATAAAAATTGAAACTGACCCCGGATATGGGTTCTAGGGGTACTAAATCGCGCTCATTTGAAAATTTTTTGCAAAGTCTCACCATCGATACCTCTGTATTAGTGAATTTTTTAAAATAAAAATTCACTAAAAACCTACTTACTAAACTATCTAAACTTAATAATTATTAACTACTTACCAAGTTTTTATCTAGTTAGTTATAGGTTATAGTAGTTAAAAAGTCCTTTCCTTTGATAATTACTAACACAAGTCACAATTCTGTCAACACTCAGCATTCACTTTAGTTTATAAGTTATAACATAACAGACCTATACTCATTCCTTAAACGAAAAATCCATACGTCTATTTTTGATAGATAACATGTTAACATAAGAGAGATGATGGTCTTCGTCTTCCGACTACTTGGAAACCTATTATATCTTCTTTACAAACACACAAAAAGAAAATAAATTCCACAAACAATTTTATTGCCCCATTATCTGCCTCAACAAATGCCGGTGACCCTCTTAATCCTCCTCATCCTCTAAGTACCGTGACCAAAGCCCCCCACTTAATTGACGGTGACCCCCACTGCTTTCACTGATAACGAAGCAGGTAGACGGAACGACATATATAAGACAAGACTTGCAACGAACTGCCAGATCTCTCTGAGGCCTAGGGTTGAACACACTGAGACCTCACAGACGATCTCCGGCGAGATTTGGGGAGTATGCAGATTGAGGCCCCGTAATCGAGCTACAACAACTCAACCTACCTTTGTCCACTGCTCTAAGGAGTAGGCAGATTGAGGCCTTAGAGTATCCTTACATATTCCCTTTACCCACCTTTGTCCTCCACTCTAAGGACTAGGCAGATTGAGGTCTTAGAGTATCCTTACATATTTCCTTTACCCACCACTCTAAGGAGTAGGCAGATTGAGGCCTTAGAGTGTCCTTACATATTTTCTTTACCTCTTGAAAATGGCTCCAAAACGTCGAGTTTTCATAAATTCTGGACGCGGTTCAACCCGAGAACCAAGTATGTCTCTTATATATATATATATATATATATATATATATATATATATATATATATATATATATATATATATATATATATATATATATATATATATATAAACATATAAAGTCTGAAACCGACCTCGGATTTGGGTTCCAGGGGTTCCATGTGCCGCTCATTTGAAGAAATTTTTTCAAAATTCAAAAGTCGCGATCTCCTTATTAGTGAATTTTTTTAAGAAAATTCACTAATAAAAATTCGGTAGCATAACGCACCTGCTGCGATCGGATGTTTTCAATTATAAAGAAAGACAAGGGACTCTACTTGATATGTTTTTCAATGACCATAACAAATTAAAAGATGAAATAAACTCGTTTATTAATGCTTACCATAGTTTTTAAACTTCGCAAAGTTAACAATATTTGATGGTTGTTTTACGAATGATATCTACCAGAGATCTTTCCCTAAGAAACTCATAGTGTAATTTATATAACAAGCCATACAAGGTGGTTGTTTAGACGTAAGGGCAGTCAGACTGGCACCTGATATTACCCCATTCTCGAACCGATAATTAGCGGGCGCCCCTTGACTTACCTGCAGATGATATTATCACGTGTTAATTATAGATTACGTCACTTTCACGCAATCTATTGTCCTGTGGCCGTTCTTGATTCGGCCCCTTTTCAAATTCTTTCAACTTACACAAATTATAACAAGCTGTTGGAATGTGAGAAGGGCGGTCTCTTTATTTACGGGTCACGAGTGTTTGTGCGTCTGTGTTAATTTTGTGTTTTAATTGCCATAAGTTTCTCACGATTAAGATATTTCAACTTTATTAGATTGCTGTTAATTTTGATTGTCAAATTTAAAAGCAATAGGTTTGGAAAGTTTAATAATTAGCAAATTTTCGTATTAAAAATTCGATTGATAATGATTTTGATCTAATTTGGTAGGTACATAAGTTGCGGTTATAGAAAGCTTATGAGGTATCTAAATTTAACTTTCTTTTTTAACGGATAAAGGGATTCTAGGTATTAAAAAACTTTAGGGCATCCTGAAAAATAATAAAAGTCTGGACGCAGCAACTACGTTTTGGAAGTGAATTCTCATAAAAACGGTTTTAATAGGAAAGATGTTTCTCGAATGCAAGCAGGCATCAATCTGGTTACCGGTATGGCCTGTACAGTAGAAACAATGTACCATATTTTATCAAAATAACTTATTGTTTGAACATGTACAAAAAATTTCCGAAAATAAACCTTAAATGATTCCGAGAAAACTGGTTTCCTAGCCAACAAACCTTAGGTTTAGCAAATTGAGTGATTGAAATTCGAAGCATTTAATGAAAATTTGCTACCAAAACGCACTTACTTCGTCTCGATTTATTTTTCTTACAAATATGCATTATATTTTGGAAAAAAAGTCTGGACGCAGCAAGTGCGTTATGGAGGTGCATTTTCATAAAACTGTTTCTAATAGCAAATAAGTCTTTCTCTTTAGCAGGTGGTAGTGGACTTTTCCTTTACGTGATAGTAAATGAATTCCCAACGGACGTTCCCGGTTCTGGTATATGAGTTTCCCTTAAAACAAAAATGATGATGGCTCCTCCTTGTACAAAATATCCCGGAGATAAAATACCCTCCATTCGGATCTCCGGGAGATGGGTGTGCAGGGGACGCGGCATCAAGATTTAACATATCCTTCTCGAATATATGTGGCCTAAACTCTAACCTGAACTCCGTTCACCATTTCCTCCAGGCTAATAAGCCCCAACTCTCTTCCTCACCGAAACCCAAATCAGTGCCAGGGCATGAGCTCCTCACTTCCTTTAGATTGCATTGAGGCCTGTGCGCATACGTACGTAGCAATCTACCCCGCTCCTCGGACTCCCCAATTTAGAAGCTGGAAGAAAAGACATACTTTGGATAAAACTCTCAGGGCTGCAACTAAATTCATCTGTTGCATTTACCGGTCACCTTCTGACAACAACTTTGTCCAGCTCTTCGATTACTTTTCTAAAAAAAAACGACTACCTTCACACAAAGGCTACCACCCCTTGCTCACCGACTTGCCGTTGATGACCCCTCTCTCTTGTATAGATATCTGCACGGGCACTGCTAGAGGAACTTTCTTCCATAGTTCCTCCACCTGCTGCCCCCAACAGATCTACCAGGGGAACAGTGCGAATGTACCCTTTTACTATCCAGGTCACCAGGCAGAGAACGTCTTGTTTTGCCCGCTTTTTTGTCCGGAGGACTTCCAAGTTGTGGAATTCCTTGCCGGCACATGTTTTTCCTTCTCCTCCGAACCTCCAAACCTTCAAGTCCAGAAATAACAAGTTGCCACTTTCCTCCTTGTCGACACTCACGGTACGGTAGTATTTAGGCTGTAAGCCCTCGTGGTGTGTTGTTGAAATATATATTTAAAAAAATGCAAGCAGGCATTAATCTGTTTACCGGTATAACCTATATAGTGGAAACAATGTACCATATTTTATTAAAATAACTTATCGTTTGAAATTCCACAAAGATTTTCCAAAAATAAAGGTAAGGTAATGGGCAGTCAATGGGCTGACAGGTCCAAGGTGGCAATTCTATCCACATCTGCCTCAAATCCGTACTGGACTAGACTGTTCACATCTCCTTGCAAATATTTTCCATCTGTGTACCAGATGAATTTATAGCCCTTATTTCTTAGCCTTCGTGCTTTCATAAAAAGCATCTGATAAGAGTAGATCGGGTCATCATTAAAGAAGATCTTACAATCTTTACCCGCCAAACCACACTGCTGGGCCATTATGCATTTGGCATCTTTGCGTTTTTTCATTAGCAGGTCCTTATCCGCTTTAGTTTCTAGCTTGATTAAAATAGGAGAGTTCTGCTTATTTTTATTCAGTCTATGGGCCTCTTTTACTTAGTCTGTAGTTGCATTGAGTGCTTACTCTTCGGATCACTTCCTTTGTATTCTCTTGAGGTTGATCTGGTATCACAGCAACTAACACAGTTTTTCTTTCTTATCTTGTTCCGGCTCTGCTACTCGCGTTCTCAACTCTTAATTTTCTTCCTTCGGCTTATTCATGTCTTTCTGGAGCCCAATTAGTTCTTAAAGGTAGTTATTATTGGCAATCTTAAAGTCGTCAATTTTCGAAAAAAGATCCTCGCCAGTTCTTTGGAAACCTTCTATTGACTTCTGGAGCATTTTAAGATTATTTTACTTCAACGCTGATTCGTCTTCTGACTCTTGTGTGTTTATTTCCTTCACGTCGGCCTATTTCCGTGACTATGGCCAATCACCGACTCCAGGAAGCAGTTTCACCTCACTATCCTGGAAATGTTGCCGAACCCCTGCCTTTCTGTAAGGAGGGTAGGGATCTTTAACGTGCCCAATATTGCATGGACACGGGACCGACGGATTTACGCCCCCTCCGAAGGGCGGAATGTGCAGACATTCGACTTGCTCAAATACAATGCCAGAACCTTGATTGATATTAATGTTACAGTTTGTATTGAAAAAGTGAAAGGAGAACCCTGTGATCGAACCCAGTACCCTTCGGTTCAGAGGCACACGTTCTTACTCCTGAACCACCGAGGTTCTTCTTCTGACTTTATTACATTTTTCTTGCCCTTACTTTGATTGTTCACATGTTTGGAGATTATGTTACTCCTACACTTCATACACTTCCACGGAGAGGTTGTTTTTTCAGTGTTTTTTTTCCGATAGCCTCGTGAATTTATTGTGATACCACGCGAAACATGTTTCACAGAAAATGCCTTACACACGTCTGCCATGTCATCCGCCATTTTTCAAACTCGACTTTTGCAATTTAAACTCCCGTCCAGAATTCATAGAAACTCAGTACGATTTCGATAAATTTTTTTCGGTTGATTCTGTTGAGAAATGCTTGAGGGTCTACTATTATAGTTTTGTTAGAGTGGGGTATTAATTTGTTTCGCTGCCACCACGCACTCAATTTATCCGTAACCAGATTTACTCTGCTTGGAAGCGTCTCCAAAATTTCAGCAACAACCGTAAGTCTAATATCGCCAATAACAGCAGTGGAACCAAAAACGGAATCCTGAGACACTTTAAGATTCAAATCAAATGGACTGAACACACATCAGTTTACTTGATTATGCGATTTTTTACGACCGCTGCATTATGATTTAATCAGCTGCAGCACGCTACCACGACAACTACTGCTTCCATTTTTGTCATCAGTAACTCCAATTTGGTGACATCAAAAGCTTAGAAAAATCAAACATTATAGAAACATTGTGTTGATTAGAATCAAATTTTGATAGATATAATTAGGAAAATGGACATATGCACTTTCGGTATAGTTCCTAAATGCTGGGAAATGATACTCATTTTTCCTATAATTTTAGAGGTGCCGACTTTCCGGCTCTCTATGCTGCTTTGACCAGTCTCTCGTGAGATTCAGTCCTTGTTGAGCGGGATTCTTCTTTAGCCGTGGATAGGTTTTATGAGACTCTTGATTAGATACTTATGTCCCTAAGTCTTCTCCAAAAATGAAAGCTAAGTTTCCACCTGGGTATACTCCGGCCATTAAACATAAATTGAGATTAAATATCCATTATTGGAGGCTCCATAAAATCACAGGTGATTACTCATATTATTCGGTGTTTGAGAGGTGAAATAAAGGAAGATATTGCCGAATCTTATAATGATTACTTACATAGGATTGAGAGCGGCATTCGTGAGAATTTGGGAAAATGTTGGTCTTTTATTAACTCTAGGAAGACATCTGGTTTACCCTTTTGCATTTCTTTCGATGGAGACTCTGAGTCGGATCCGCAGCAGATAGTAAATAAGTTTGCTAATTTTTTCTCAGAATCTTTTTTACCCAGTACTACTTCAGCGACATCCTCTGTCATCATGCCACAAAATTCAGGTTGCACTATATATCCCCCGGCTCTTGATCCTGACGACATTAGATCTTCGGTGGGCAGCATCAAGTCTAACCTGACATCTGGTCCTGATGGTATACCGGGATTCAAGGTGAGGGACTGCATGGAGGTTTTCGTGAATCCACTATTACATATATTTAATTTAGTACTTAAGACCACTTGTTTTCCAGACAAATGGCGTATATCTAAGGGGATTCTTGTGTTCAAGGCTGGAGATAGAGGTAGTGTTTATCGAATTATAGCTATAAGTAATAACTTCTGTAAACTATATGAAGCTTGCCTCTGTAGACATTTGTCCTATCACCTCTCCTCTGTTCTAATACCTGAACAACATGGATTCGTTAGAAACCGTTCCACAGCAACCAATCTTGTGTCTTTTACGCAATATGTTTCTGAAGCACTGGAGACGCATTCACAGGTAGATGGGGTCTATCTGAATTTCTCCAGGGCTTTTGACCGAGTGGATCACTCCGTCTTGGTTTCTAAGTTAGACGGTGTTGGTCTTTCTGATAGTCTTTTGGCCTTATTTAAATCCTATCTGCACAATAGACAACTATTTGTTAAGGGTTACCGGTCTCATAGATTTACCACTTTTTCTGGGATTCCCCAGGGTTCTCATTTGGAACCGCTACTATTCAATATATATATATATATATATATATATATATATATATATATATATATATATATATATATATATATATATATATATATATATATATATATTAATGACATAAAAGATCATTTAAATGTCAACTTCTTATTATATGCTGATGGCATCAAACTATATCGTATAGTGACCTCATCCAATGATTGCTTATTACTACAAGATGCCTGAAGCTCCGTACTTGATTGGTCTGTTGTAAATCGTATACCTATAAACATCAACAAGTCTTGTGTCATGTCATATTATAGGATCAAATCTCCCTTGTTCTTCGATTATAATATTAATGGTGAAAATTTGCGTCGTCATACCTCGGTGAAAGATTTGGGGGTGACTTTTGATTCACAGCTCACATTTGTTTCACATATTCAAAACCTGGTAGATAAGTCGTACAGGCTTGTAGGATTGATATTTAGAAATAGTAAAAATTTCAAATCCGAGACGATACTAAAGCTTCGTTTGTCAGGTCTCGATTGGAGTATTGTTCGGTCGTTTGGTCCCCGATTTATCATGTTCATATAAATAACATAGAACATCTGCAGCGTAAAATACTGAAGAACTTATGTTTTAGAGAGGATGGTCACTGCAACCCCCCCCCACCACCACACCCCCCCCCCCCACCCCCAATTAGTTTTCCACATTCCGATAGTCACTACACACCGCCCGCCCCTATTGATTTTCCACATTCCGAACTGCTGGAGAGATTCGGCCTGCATGCTCTGAGTGATAGACGTAAATATTTTTTGTATCCTTTTTACACAAACTGTTGACCTCTCGTTTGGGCAGTCCTTTATTGTTGTCTTCCATATATTTAAGGTTTTCTCGTGTTTGCTCACGTTACGATCCTGGATTTCACATACCGTTGCATCGTACGCGGTCTATGGAGTCTTCACCTATTTACTCAATGATCACTAATTATATGTCCGTTTGCGAGAGCGTCGATATTTTTTTTTGCAAGTGACCGTCAAATAAAAAATATTATATTGCCTTCTATTTACGAGTAATTAATTTAGGGTTAGTTTAGCTTATCCTAGATTTCTTTATTCATTGTTCGTTGTTTTGTGTTACTTATCCACATCCATTAGAATGGTGTATCACCGTAGGGTGTGTGTACTTAAATAAATAAATAAATATTTTATAAATTCCTAAAACCATGCTGAACGGTAATGATGTCTAAAAACTTCATAATACGATTATAAACAATTCTTTCAAATATTTTTGAATGGATGCTTATTAAGTGAATGTCTATTTTTCTGCATGCCTCAGGGGCAACCTTTATTATTGGGTAATATGACTATTCAGCAGATCAAGGAATGTGCTATATTCAAGGGAATGATTCGCCAAGTAAACAGAAGGTTTAATTAAATTATATTTGATTTGTTCCTAATATTTTACGGGATGTGTATAAGAAAATACGATTACTTTCCTACCAGAGCCATCGTGATGAATTGTGTTGTATTTTTACGTCGTAGGTAATTGATTAGACTGATCAGACTATTGATATTTTCCAGGATCTGACAAGACAGGATACAGAATGCAAGATTAATGAGGTCAAGATATATAAGAATGCTGGAAAATCTGTTGTCATTGTTGCTGAATTGTAAATGTTTCAGTAACTAAATGAGACGGTATCGGATCGGGATGTTTTATTGATGACGCTGGAATGAGATAATGATAAGTTTCCTCGATATTTAATTTTGTTCTGGTATCGAAAGTTATAGAGAAAAATATTATAATCGAAAATTCACGTATTGTGTTGCTTTGTGGCAATACCAGGATGATAAAAATATGTTTGTAATCTTAAGAGATATTTACGTGAAAAACGTGACAAAAATGGAAATGGGGAAAAATGATGCTAGTCAAAAATATTGCAAATATTAAATTGGTACGAGCCAAAATATTATTACTTACAGCGCAACACAGTAAAAACGGTTATTTTTTAAAACTTTGTGCATAAAAAGCAGCAGCAGAAAACCCCCAACCTCTTATTCATCATAGTTTAGCGTGGTTAACTCGAATCATAAAGGCTACGAACCATAACATTATGAGACGAATAACAAAATGCCTCCATGTCAGTGGGAGTAATTTTGAGCATTTGTTATAAGTTCCACAATTTCTTTATTTGTATTTGTGTTTTAGTTTTTTACTAGCTATTACTAAGTGAAGATTGGAACCTGTGATGAGCACTGATAAGTACACTTGGAGAACCCAAATCACCACACCACATTTTAAAAGACCTGACGATCGTTTCACTAACCAAGTTAGCGTCATCAGAGGATAAAACATTCTAAATACTTTAAAAACTAACATCAACTTATATACCGGATCTCAGGTAAAGAGATCGAACCGAGATGAGACACTAGTCGTAGGCAAATTCCAAAGTGTATTCTATTTTTATCGCCTGACCAGGTCTTTGCGCTATCCCTACTGCTTTATCTAAAAGTGTCCATCTGTAATAGTCTTGAGACAGTTTAACGACAGCTAAATTAACAACGATTCCTTTGGCGGCAATAACTGTATACTTGTGTTATCGATAAAAACGTGCCGAAAACGTGGGAATTTTATTTAGCAAAGCAATCGATCAAGTGACTCGTAATTGGCGCTGGTGCAGTGTTCATACATTTTTTGTTGTAACTATATTTCGCAACATATTCGCTCTCGAACCCATTTAGCTGACCTGGTTTTCTAACATTTTTTATTAATTTTAGATTATCTTTATAAACGTGATGATTATTATCACAAATATGTCGGGCGACGGCAGACTTATCTACAGTACCGTAACGTAATTGGGATATGTGTTCTTTGAATCTAATTCAAATCGATATTTTTGTTTGTCCGATGTATTTAAGATTACAAACAAAAAGATCGATTGGAATCAGATTCAAAGAACACATATCCCAATTACGTTACGGTACTGTAGATAAGTCTGCCGTCGCCCAACATATTTGGGATAATAATCATCACGTTGATAAAGATAATCTGAAATTAATAAAAAATGTTAGATAACCAGGTCAGCTAAATGGGTTCGAGAGCGTATATATTGCGAAATATAGTTACAACAAAAAATGTATGAACACTGCACCAGCGCCAATTACGAGTCACTTGATCGATTGCTTTGCTAAATAAAATTCCCACGTTTTCGGCACATTTTTATCGATAACACAAGTATACAGTTATTGCCGCCAAAGGAATCGTTGTTAATTTAGCTGTCGTTGAACTTTCTCAAGACTATTACAGATGGACACTTTTAGATAAAGCAGTAGGGATAGCGCAAGGACCTGGTCAGGCGATAAAAATACAATACACTTTGGAATTTGCCTACGACTAGTGTCTCATCTCGGTTCGATCGCTTTACCTGAGATCCGGTATATAAGTTGATGTTAGTTTTTTAAGTATTTAGAATATTTCATCCTCTGATGACGCTAAGTTGGTTAGTGAAACGATCGTCAGGTCTTTTAAAATGTGTTGTGGTGATTTGGGTTCTCCAAGTGTACTTACTAGCTATTAGTTAAGTTCTGTACTCATTTATAATAAATAACTACCTACCTTGTTGAGTTGTATTTTGGTTTTACAAGTTAGTTGACAACACATTGATTTTATAGAACTAAACAAGGGAAACGCAGCGATTTGGATGCAAATACAAAGTGTTCCCTTTTTTACGCGAGAAGGCCCAACAAATGTTATGTTCTCATTTGTAAGAGGTGGGACTTGACATGTAAACGTCAACAATCATATTATCAAGTTCCAAAGCCTGCTTTAAATCTATTGTGACAATTTGAATTAAGTGAATCCAATAAAATTGAAATATTCGGGAAACGGTGGAATTTTGGTATAGGGAATGCTAATACACGTTGAAAGGGAAACCATATGAGAACCAAAATAGCTCATAAAATATAGGATGTTCTATTTGAAATAAGCGAGTAATTGTGATTTGAATTTTACCAAATGGCACGGCAAATTCTTATCACCCTGTATATTTAAAAGAAACGCCATCAAACGTGTCGTGTAGGTGCCAACCTGAGGGTCATCTTTGCGAAAACTGAGTCTTCTCAGTTTCATTTCCACAGAGAGATAGCGTGCAAAGTTCACCTTGGTTTTCGCGAGAATTTTCAAAAAAATCGACAAATTTCGAAAACGATTGATTTTTTACATATGGTATATAAGTAATAATTTATCTAAAATTTAATGTAGAATTCAACAATATAATGAAAATTACCATGTTATATTTAAAATAAGCAAGTTGATGGTCATTTTCGGTTAAACCGGAAGTCTGACATAAAGTAAACTAGTTTCACTGAACTGTAATTTGTTTCAGTCGTATGTGTGTAAATTTTCAAATTTCAAATCGGAGTAGTTATTGAGAAACGGCTAACTAAAGTTCTTGGCGCCACATCCTGTATAGGTTATATTGGTAACCATATTCGATGCCTGCTTTCATTAAAAAAAAGTATATTGGCTATTAAAAACATTTAAAAGAAAATTCACTACCATAACGCACTTACTGCGTCCATACTTTTTTTGCATACTGTTTTCCTTATTTGATTCAACACTGAAAACTTTGTGCGGTAGTATAATAGTATAGTATTCTTCATATTTGCTTCCTCCAAATCAAATTGCCAAACCATTCTGCACAATTGTCACAATTTTGACCATACGACATTGCTCACGTTAAAATTTATTTTAGCACCTGCTACGAGGGCGTGACTTTTTGAATGAAACAGTCTTTTTGACAAAAAAATATTTTATTTCTCAACATAGTCTCCTTTGAGCTCCATACACTTGGTCCAACGTTTCTCCAATTTATTTATCCCTTCTAAAAAATAAGAATTGTCGAGATCCTCAAAATAGGTATTTGTTTGTGAGATGATTTCATCATTGGAGTCAAATCTCTTTCCGCCGAGCCATTGCTTTAAGTTTGGAATAGTCACTCGGGGCTAAATCCGGAGAATAGAACGTATGAGGGAGCAATTAGTAGCCCAATTTATGCAATTTCGCCGTGGAGACTACACACGTGTGCACCCTTGCATTGTCTTCGTGGAAAATAAGTTTCTTCTTGACCAAATGCGGTCGTTTTTTTCTTCAAATCGTCATTGAATCGGTCCGATAAGTATAGGTATAATATTCACCATTGATTGTTCTTCCCTTTTGAAGGTAATCAATGTGGATTATACCGCGTGCATCCCAAAAAACAGTCGCCAAGACTTTATTGGCTGACAAACCAACCTTGGCCTTCTTAGGCGCCGATTCGCACGGAGAAACCCACTGTTTTAATTGCTGCTTGGTCTCTGGTGTATTGTGGTGAAGCCATGTTTCGTCCACGGTTACGAAACGGCGCAAAACCACGTCTCTATTGCGGTTGAACAACGCCAAACACTCCTTCGAAGTTGTCACACGATTGCGTTTGTGGTCGATTGTGAGCAAACGCGGCACCCATCTTGCGGATTGCTTTCTCATATCCAAGTGATCATGCAAAATAGAAACTACTGAGCCACGTGATATGCCTATGGCTTCCACAATCTCCCGCACTTTCAATCTCCGATCGGCCAACATCATATCGTGAATGTTTTCAATTGTTTCTGGTGTAGTGACCACAACTGGGCGTCCAGAACGTTCGGCGTCATTTGTGCTTGTACAACCGCAACGAAATGCAGCAAACGATTTTTTTACCATGGAAATTCATGGTGCAGAGTCCTCATAGTATTTATCAAGCTTAGCCTTGGTTTGAGTGATGGTTTTTCTCCGCAAAAAAATAATGTTTGATGAGCACACAAAATTCAATTTTTTTTGTATTTTCGTTATAACTCAAGAGGTTTCCTGCTTTCAATGGATATCTAACACAAACTAAATGACGCAGCTTGTTCAAAATTTGAGAGAAGTCAACTGACAGGTGCTTGTTGACAGGGGCAGTGTTGCTCTTCCTGTGAAGAGGCGGGAAATTCAAAAACTTATTGACCAGACATCGTATTTCCAAATCTTTTTCCATCTATCATTGCCTTATAAGAGGAGTTTCAAAATAATTTTAAACATAATACCATCAACAACTTATTTTCCTTTTAATTACAGAAATGTTGACATACCTATATCACCAAGTAAATTTAAGTTTTTACGTTTAACGTTATAAGAAACCTTTAAGTTCTTAATAACAATAAAATTGATTTATAGTGCAGTTCCATGTTTCGAATCTGTTCCGGTAAAGCAACAAAAAAGCACAAACTCATCATTCGCAGACACGAAGCAATTACTCGACCAACAGCATCAATGGTCAGTGACGCCCGTGTGTCATTAGAGGATATATGGAGGACTGATAGGTACGTATCAAACCAACACATCGAGGAGGCAATTACTAGAGTATTATCCGTGATAGATGATACGCTGTCTAATTCGATAATTGGTTAGATTTGTCTGTAAGTTGCGAAGTGCGATAAAACAGGGTATTATAAAAGCGATAGGCAGGGAGGTGTGGTTGAAAATACTTATAAATGAAAAAATAAATGGTTCGGGAAGCAGAAAGTACGTTATTGTAGTGAATTTTCATAAGAATAATATATTATAGTGACTTAGCCTTGTATTAAAAGTTATAAAACATTACTTTATTTACTTAGAAACAGTAAAAATAAGGTACAAAAACATGATCTCTATCATTAATATATTTATACAGTAATTTGGATACAAAATTCAAACAAAGAAATTGATAAACAGGAAATATACTCAGCAAACATAAAAAAAGTTCCCGTGGTTCATGCATTGAGGGTGATTTTATGCATGCTGAAGGGGAAGAAGAACCCCAGGACGAAGAATGTTTTTGCCCCCTCACCCAAAAACACGGGGGTTCTCCTTCCTCTTGTGCATGCATAAAACTACCTTCAAAGCATAAAGCACAAGAAACATTTCTTGGGAACAACCTCCAAGAAATTTTCTGGACCTGGGCGAATATGGGTGCTGTGCGGGGCAGGCAGGATTTAAAGGAAGTATTGCTGCAAAATGTGAAAAATGCATCTTTACAAAGTCCGACTAAATGTTTTTTATAGCATTTTGCGCTCAGATTTCCTCCCCGCCCAGCGCCCCTATTCATTTTTGGTCGCTTAACTTTCTTGGGGGTTGTTTGCAACGAATTTGCTTTGTGGCTTGTGCATCCAAGGGGGGTTCTCAGCATGTTTCTAAAAAAAATTTAAAAATCCTCCTTGCAGTAAACTGTAAATTTACCGAAATTACATTTCACATTGTCGCCTATAATGTGTTTTCAGATAATATCGAATACAGCACTAAAGTAAATGAATTCACTCGCTGTTTCGCTCCCTTTTTATTTTTATATTACATATGTAAGCACAAGATAAGTAAGTATAATAAAGGGGGCCCTTAATTAACATTGGCGCTACACAAACTTAAAAGTAGAGAAGACATTTTGATCGTGTTAAGAGCCATAAATTTGATTTCATTACACAGTAGTATTCCGATCATAAAAAAATACTTCTAACTGTATGCACACAAAAATTAGTAAAATACATTTATAAAATCTAATAAAAAACAACAGTTATACGATATTGTTTTCAATAAACTAATAGGAATACGTTTTGCGGCGATTTCGCAATTCTCGAGTGTATAAAGCTAGCTTTTGTCTAGGACTACACTGAAATCCGGTCTAACGCAAGCAAGCAGCTTGTAAATTAACCTCGATAGGCTTGGATGGTTAACAAACGTAGGTATGTCTAATTTTAAGCGAGAGACTGTACTTGTTTGAGACATACAATATGAGAAATACAAAAATACGCTTTAAAGTGTTATTTATTTAAAAAAATATTGACCAACTAACCTGTGAAATCATCGATAATAAAAATTTTGGATTTAGTAACTTATCTATCAGTACCCTTCTCATTTTGTAAGCAGGTTTTGATACTTGCAAAGAACATTGACGCCCGTGGTACTAAATTTCATCAAACGAATCTAACAAATATTGTCTTCCGCACGGAGACAAACTATAAAAAATGCTGATACTGTTACTATTACTACATAATGGATTAGTTGTTTCCCCCGGTTATACAATAATAATATGGTCTATGGGGTCCTGTTTTTGTGGCTGGTAACAGAGTGTTAACACTGATCTTAGAATATGATTTACTGACTAATTTTCTATTTTACGCAAAATTGTATTGCTTTAAGTCATTAATGCACAATTTTCATTTATAACCATCGTCCAATATTTATTTTCAATACTTAATATTTATATCGGTATTTTAAATATGTTAGGTTAGGTAAAAGTCATTAACTCACAATTTTCATTTACATTACATTTCGGTACGTAACAAGCGCAAACCACGAAGCGTAGAAATAATGCGCTTGTCAAGCTTGTCACCATCTATAACATTATGTGTTAACCAGAGCAGTCGTGACGATATAGTAGTTGTTTCCGCACCGAGATGGCGTCCCTGACGTACATTTCACAATGTTATAAGCTCTGCCATCTTGCAATGATGATGATGTAACTTCCATTGTTTATATTTTTACCTACCATTTATTTAAATAGCATAGCAGCGCAGGTAACGTAATTTGTCTTTGTACAACATTGTAGGTATTGCATTACATAATCTGAAGTGAGGTCGAGGATTATTTTAATATTAATTTCAAATAACTTTATTTTCCCTTGATCAAAAGACTTGAAAATTGGTACACAACCACGTGTGCCTATGTTCTCTTAAATTGTAAATTTTCGTTTCAATCACTTGAACAATTTGTGAGATATTGCGTTTTAAAAAATATTTTTAAATTTGTTAAGAAAAATTCGCCGTTAAGATAGGGTGAAAGAACTTGTCCAAGTCATTAAGAAAATAAGGGTAATTCCCAAATTTGGTCAAAATCAGTGAAGTATTTTTTGAGTTATCGGTTGGATACATGTATATATATATATATATATATATATATATATATATATATATATATATATATATATATATATATATATAACTGCAGATACCGAGTTTCAAATCAGAATTCGAATTTTTGCTTTTTTCTAAATTTTTAGACAGAGTCCAAATTTTCCATAAGATTTTAACAGTTAGATTGCCATAGAAACAACAAACATCGTCAATATCAAAAGAAAACAATGGTACGTGATTTATTCAACTCAACTTACACATAAACTCTAACAAAAGTTCAATTAAATTGAATATAAAATTATTAAATGTAGTCTGCTTCAAGTAGCCCACCTTCAAGCCTGATGCATTTTTCGATCCGTTTACGATCGCTGGCAACTTTTATTAGTTCTGCCATATTTATTTCACGGCAAGCCTGCCTTAATTTCTCGCAAAGTTCCTCGCGACTTTGGGGCCTTTCTTTGTACACCTTATTCTAAACAGAACTCCAAAACTTGAAGTCTAGTGGCGTAATGTCAGGAGACCGAGGAGGCCACTGTTCATAAGGACTATTCCTGTCAATCCATCTTGATGGAAAATGTAGATTTAGCCAATTTCTGACTAACTGAGAGTTGTGAATGGATGCACCGTATAATTGAAAATACATATCTTTTCGCACGTTGATAGGCAAACCTTAGATACAGTCCCATAATTCATTATTAAAAAATGAAGCAATCGATCTGCGTTCAAGGTGTTCTCAAAAAAAAAGGACCAATTATTCTATCCCCTAATAAAATTCCACACCACGTATTAACTTTTTGTTAATACTGGGCTTTACAACTGATAACCCAGTGAGGGTTTTCAGCAGACCAATATCTGGAAATTTGGGCAGATACTATTCCATTGGTAGTGAATGTTGCCTCGTCCGTAAATAAAATTTTACTTAAAAATTTTCTATCATTCAGAAAGTTACCTTAGGCCCAAAGGCAATAATCGAATCTTTTCAGCTCATCACCTTCTCTCAACGAGTGCAGAACTTTGGCTTGAAAGGCTTTATTTTATGACGCACAAGGCATCTTCTGATTTTTTCTCTATCTACATCCAATGCAACAGCCCTTTGACGTAAACTCCTCTGAGGATTGGCTTGAGTTGAAGCCAAGATTATGCTATCATCACTACTTGTTCGATTTCTAGCAGCCGAGATATCGTTCACCACACTTCCCGTTTGAGAAAGTCGTGCATTCAGAGCTGCTGCAGTTCCGCGCCTAATTGGATTACTCTGTGGATGTCTCCGATTGAATCCATCAGCAACTTCTGTGCTATTTCGAACATCATCACCAAACAATCTTATTAATTCCATTTTTTCTCTTACACTGAGACGTTCAACAGGCATTTTGCTGGCAGACTCACAATTAATGTCAATTTGACATTTATCGCAATATTTTACAAGGTGCTAATTTGTTCCCATGGCAATCTACCTGTTAAAATCTGATGGAAAATTTGAACTGTCTAAAAATTTACAAAAAAGTAAAAATTCTAATGTTGACTTAAAACTCGGTATCTGCAACTAAAATCGAATTCTGAATAACTTTTTGAAGTAACTTTTTTTGATATCTCTAACGCATCGCGAAATATACAGAACCGGCCCTATTCCTGAAACCATAGTAGACATTTGAAGTGGGTAGGTTATTCAAACAGCCTAATGTCGTTTTACGTCTGTAGAAAAAATGAAATCGCTATCTCTAAAAATAAAGAAAATACAGACGTGTCTTCATCTTAAGTGTATATATATATATATATATATATATATATATATATATATATATATATATATATATATATATATATATATATATATATATATATATATATATATATACATTTTAACTGACCATAAAAATTGGTTCCAGAGGCCTTAATTCGCGCTCGTTTGAAGAAATTTTGCGAAAGTCTCACCATCGATATTGTTAGTTAGCCACGATAACTTTGAAAAGAATTGAGAAATCGTCTTGAAATTTGGTAAACAGTTATACCAAATTATATACTCGCTAAACGAACGGTTCGGATTGCTTTTTTGTAAAATCGCTTTATGAGGTAGGGGATAAATGGGGGGTGATTTGGTGAAAATTTACATTTTTCGTTAAAACTCGAGTAATATAATGTTTTAGGGTTTATCTATTAGAAAACTTTTTATTTCATCAAACATCTGGTATTTTGTGCTGAAATTAAATTAGGGGTTGAATGTGTGGGGGTGGAATATTGTTGACAAAAATTAAAATTTTTTTTTGATAAAACGGCGTGAAAAGTCTCAAAACATAAAAACTTGATTCTGGAAAGAAAATTTTTTGGTCTGTCGGCCCATCGGTCTGTCGGCATGTACGTTTGTCTGTTAATATGAGCAATAACTTTCGAACGATTTGAGGTATCATCTTCAAATTTGGTATCCAGTTAGCACCCGACAAAGGAACTCTTCGAATTGTTTTTGGCTATGACCGCTTCAGGGGGTAGGGGATAAATAAGAAGTGATTTGGTGAAAATTGGTATTTTTTTAATATAACTCGAGTAATATAACGGAAAGTAGTATAAACTTTATGGGTATAGGAATACAGATATTTTCCTTGTGGTCAAGTCATGGGCCCTATATTCATTCCATGAAAATGTCTTTCTAAAGAGAATAAATTATCACAGCTATGTGGAAGTTATGATTCAATTTTTAGCACTATTTTAAGTTATCGTTACGGTATATATATATATATATATATATATATATATATATATATATATATATATATATATATATATATATATATATATATATATATATATATATATACAGATCTCCTCATTAGTGAAGTTTTCGTTTTACAAAAAATTCGTTAAAAAATCGTATTTTTAGATAATTTATAACACAACTTTCAATAAGTACACTTGGAGAACCCAAATCACCACAAGACATATATTTTAAAGACCTTATGATCGTTTAACTGACCACGTCAGCATCATCAGGGGATGAAAAATTCGAAACTAACTTAAAAGCTAAAATGTATTTATATCACACCCAGTTAGACGAACTAAGTCTCGGTTTAGATCATAAGGTCTTTAAAAAATATGTGTTATGGTGATTTGGGTTCTCCAAGTGTACTTATCAGTGCTCATCACAGGTGCCAGTTTTCACATAGTACAACTTTCAATGCTTTTGGCATTGCAATTAAAAATTAAGTGAAAAGTCTCTACTCAACCACAGTCGACGTGTCGCAACCAGAAAGTTGATATAAAGTTAAAGATTGTGTGTCTTAATAATGAAGCTCTATTTATTGCGTCATAACCTGTCACTTCTTCCCTTCCAACATCTGTTAACTTCTTCTGAGATAATATATTCTACAGTCTTTGTTATAAACCAGATTGATGTTATTTGTTCATTTGTATTTTTTTTTAGTTTAAACCTTAAATCTATAATGAACTGATTATTGTTATTTTTATTTTTTCAGGTCTCTGCAGCACTCCAACCTCTTATGGAACATGACCTCAATAAACGGTAGTCCAGGTCGTGGCATTCGATCAGGCATAAGATCACCATGTGGAGTTGCTCGCAGAAGGTATGGGTTTGCAAAAATCCAAGCCAAGCTCTGTCGAAGCTCCATGGAAACTATGCCGCATGTGCAGAAAGCTGCTGTTTTGGCTGCTGAAACCTGCCAAAATGTATTTCAGCATAGAAGATGGAATTGTTCATCGATAATCACAGCACCATTTCTTACACCTGATCTAACAAGAGGTATGCAGGCTCCCTATTTTATATATATATATATATATATATATATATATATATATATATATATATATATATATATATATATATATATATATATATATATATATTTGTTTGATGGGCATTTAATACCATTGTTTTATTTTCTATACATTTGCTCCACGCAATACAAAAATCAAGTAACCTAAGAAAATAGAGCTGCAAATTGAATCATAGCTGTGATAATTTATTCTCTGCAGAACTACATTCTCATGGAATGAATTTAGTGCTCATGACTTGAAAAGATTTGTATTCCTGTACCCATAAACGTTTGAAACGTTATATAACTCGAGTTTTATTGAAAAAATGTTAATTTTCACCAAATCACCACTTATTTATCCCCTACCCCCTGAAGAGATCTTACTCAAAAACAATTTGAAGCGTTCCATTGTCGAGTGCTAACTGTGTACGAAATTTGAAGATGATATCTCAATTCCTTCGAAAGTTATTGCGCCTTTTAACAGACAGGCGTACATGCCGACAGACCGACTGACCGACAGACAAACATTTTTCGTTTCGAAATCTATATGTCAACAGTATCCCCTAATTTATTTTCAGCACAGAATACCAGATGTTTAATGAAATTAAAAGTTTTCTAATAAATAAACCTTTAAACGTTATATTACTCGAGTTTTAACAAAAAAATTGAATTTTCACTAAATCACCCCCATTCATCCCCTACTCCCTTAACAGATTTTACTCAAAAACAATTCGAACCGTTCTGTACTCTAGTGCTAACTGTATGCCAAATTTGAAGTCGGTATCTCAATTCATAATATTTAATAATTTAATTAAATAAGTAAACCTAGTAAATAACTAAATTTACTAACAGAACTCAATAAAAAGCAGATTAATGATTTACGAAGACGCCTTTGAAAATTGTTTCATTTTCAAACGTAAGTCAACTGAAAAACAACAGAAGAAAGGTTGCTATGGATATAACCCTATCGCGACAATTAGGAAAACTGTAATTCTTAATTATCTCAACAATTTGAGTTGTACTTAACACGTTGCTTAAAATTTTGTACTAAATAGTTTGTTTCCTGTTTATTTTAAATATTATTCAACAATATGTTCAGTAATGAAGAATATTTTGACATGTTGGAATGTTATATTCGTTCTAACCGAAATACTGAGGCATTTGCAAATTCATATTAAAACAACTACACAGAAAGACGACCACCAAACACCAAAATATTTCGCAGGATAGTGACCAATCTATTGAACGATGGTAGGTTCCACGCAAAGAAACTACCAATCTCTAGAAATGAAGAAAGAAATAATGCCGTCTTACAGGTTTCAAACGAAAACCCTCCGCAATCTGTTCGGTTTTAATTGACAAATTCACGTTCCAAAAAGTACGGTACACCGTGTATTAAAACAAAGTCATTACCATCCATACAAACCTACAATCGTACAAGGCTTAAATGTTAACGATTATCCTAAGCGACTTCAATTCTGCAGATGGTATCAAGGACAATGTCAGCAAGATGAAAATTTTCATTTGAAAATAATATGGACTGATGAATCCAGATTTACAAATTGTGGTGTGCATAATCGCCAAAATAGGCATTATTGGGAAAATGAAAATCCCCATCTAAAGGAAGAAAGACGATTGCAAGACAGATTTGGTATTAATGTTTGGTACGGCTTATTAGGTAAAAAAACTGATATTTTTATTTGTAGATAGACAGTTAATTTAAAAAAAAATTCAGGTAACTTAATTGTTGGTCCGTTCTTTTTTGAAAATAATTTAACTGGAGAAAGGTATCTTAATATATTGAGAAATCATATCTTACCAACAATTAGAAGAGTTCATGATAATTTAGACGAGATATGGTACCAACCAGACGGTTGTGCAGCTCATAATGCTAGGATCGTCAAAAAAAATTTGTATCAAAATTTTAATAATCGTGTCATTTGTAACAACGGGCCGGTTCATTGGTGTGTTCATAGTCCTGATATAACACCCATGGATTTTTATTTTTGGAGGACTCTGAAGAATGATGTGTCTAAATTCGATCCACCACAAAATATCAATGAATTACGAAACATAATCACGGAAGCTATAAATCATATTAACCAAAACACCCTCACCAGAGTTTGCAGGCATGTTTCAAAAAGGTGTATAAAGTGCATTGAACAAAACGGTGGCCATATTGAACAATTTTATATTGAGTGACTTTTTAAGTTTCTATTTTATTATTTGTTGAGTTCCGTTTCTAATTGTGTTGTTTCGTGGAGTTTAAGTTTCTATTTGTTATTGCCAGGTTTCGCTATTAAACTGTTTCACATAATATTACCTAGCAATAATACCTAGCATTATTACCTAATTAAGTATTGTAAATTAAATCACAATATTTTTTTTATCGTGAATCATTACGGAAAATTATATTAAAAGTAGAAGTCTATTGTTAGATACCATGGCCTACTGCTTTTTTAACACTTTTTTTGCGTCATTTGTTTTCTGGTATTTGATTTCATAGCCTACTATTTTCAAAACGGTTTTTCTCAAAAATGTCAGTGTAAACTTAGAGAGTTTAATTTTAATACGTAGTAAGGTCTTTCCTAAGGCAAGATATCCACAAAATTTCATTAAAATAACTTTGTAATATTCTGAAAAAAAAAATTTTTTGGAAGAAAATTTAAAATTTGAATAACTCAATTTTCTCTAAACTTAGAAAGTTGAATTTTGGTACGTAGTAAGATCTCTTCTGAGGCAAGATATATAGTAAATTTCATTAAAACAGCTTTGTTACTTTCAGAGAAAAACATTTTTTTTGAAAGAAAACTCAAAATTTTCCCGGAAAACCCCGTCCGATTTTTCTGGATAACGAACTCATCCAAGCCATTAATAAAAGAAAGGCACTTGCCAAGTTTGATCGAAATCGGTTAATTATTTTTTGAGTTATCAGACGGATACATATACATATATATATATATATATATATATATATATATATATATATATATATATATATATATATATATATATATATATAACATATAAAAATTGAAACTGACCTCGGATATGGGTTCTAGCGGTCCTAGTTCGCACTCATTTGAAAGAATTTTTGCAAAGTCTCACCATCGATCCCTCTCTATTAGTGAATTTTTTAAAATAAAAATTCACTATATATATATATATATATATATATATAAACATATAAAAATTGAGACTGACCCCGGATATAATATGTTCTAGGGAAACTAGTTCGCGCTCATTTGAAGAAATTTTTTCAAAATTCAAAAGTCGAGATCTCCTGATTAATAAATTTTTTGAAGAAAATTCACTAATAAAATTAACCTGTCGGAGCGTTTTTTTTTTTTTGTTTGAAAAAATTAAATAACGCATTTATGAAGTATATTCCAAACTCATCACCTTTTTAGTGAATTTTCTTCAAAAAATTCACTAATGATATACCGACTTTTGAATTTTGAAAAAAAATTGCAAATGAGCGCTAATTAGGCCTCCCAGAACACATATCCGGGGTCAGTTTCAATTTTTATATGTTTATATATATATATATATATATATATATATATATATATATATATATATATATATATATATATATATATATATATATATATATATATATGTCACACCGATAACTCAAAAAATAATGGGCCGATTTTGATTACCTTCCTTTTTGCAAATGGCTGGGATAAGTTCGTTAGCCAGGAAAATCGGCCCAGGTTTTCCCGGAAAATTTTGTATTTTCTTTCGAAAAAAATTGTAAAAAAATTATATCTCCGGAATTAACAAAGTAAGGGCAACCAAATTTGGTACGCGGGTTTACATCATTATGTGTAAGTTATCTACCAAAATTTAGCTCTGGAGGTCAAAAGATGAAAAAGTTATAGGCATTTAAATAAAAATTAATTACAATACAATCACAGGTGGCCCATAAGTCGCTGGTGATACAAATTCTTTTTTTTTAATCAAACACTTATGTTATTGCATTTTTGCATTTTCATCGTAATATAATGCATGTTTGTAAGAAAAGAAATTCTGGACGCAGCAAGTGAGTTATGGTAGCGAATTTTGATGAAATGCTTCATATTTGAATAGCTCAATTTGCTATTAACCTATAAGGTTGAACAAGAAACACGTTTTTTTCGGGAAGACTTTAAGTTTACTTTCGGAAATTTTTGTACATTTTCAAACAATAAAGTTATTTTGATGAAACATGGCACCTTATTTTTATTATATAGGTCATACTGGTAACCAAATTTGATGCCTGCTTTCGTAAAAAACACACACATATTTGCTATTAAAAACATTTTTATGAACATTCACTACAATAACGCACTTGCTGCGTCCAGAGTTTATTATTTTTTTAGTACACATTCATTTTAGATTCGGTAACTTTTGAAGCATCTTGAGATAATTTTGAATAGAGTTCTTTATCACTATTATTATTATTATTATTATTGTTAATCAACTTTTTAAGGCTGTACGTTTCTTGATAGACAATAATTCACACATATTACAATGTTATACGTAATACTTGAAAAAATGTTTTATTTTCTTACTAAATAGCTCATTTACATTATTTCTATCAATCATCAATTTATAAGATCTCTTAGAATTCTACTTCTCCAATCTAACGATTATCCTTTTTCCTATTATCTTTCCTGAAAGCGCACAGACAGCTCCTTGTTTCCAGTATTCCTTTCCGAGCAGTTAGCTAATAAATAAATCTGGCTGTTCTGTTCTGACGCCGTCATCTCTGGAATACTTCATCCTAAAAGAACGGAACACTGACGCAACTCACGTAAATAAAAGATGTAATTTCCAAATTTCCGGACGATCTAGTGACTTGTAGCGAAGGACCAGGACCAACCACAGGGCCATAACAATAGGATCGTGGTAAATATTCCTAAATCACCTCAGAACCTCAATGCCGACACAACAAAACCCAGTTCACGTACAGTTCCACTGTCTCTACTATTGACTTTTCTGTTTAGTTCATCAGCCCTTTTAGTGGCGTGTACGGAATTTCAAATGGAGACACGGTGATTTTGTGATTGTTTGATGCAAGAAGAGCAATCACGTAACAGAATTGCGGAATACTACAAAGAACTTTCATTTAGGAAATGTGCGATGAGTAGCTATATGACATATATTATGGGCCCCTGGAAAGAAGCAACTTAGGTGATGACATTTTTTGCTTCATTGATTTACTGGCTTTCTTAATAACAATGTTGCGGTGTGTCTGAACGGTAACATTTCGGGACGCAGCAAGTGCGTTATCGTAGTGAATTTTCATAAGAATTGTACACTATTATTTACTTATTTATTTATTTGTTTGGATACCAGCGGGGTTGTCCCCAAAACAGGATCACATACAGAGTATATAAATACAGATACAGCAGTTATAACAAACAAAAAATCATGCATTATTTTAAAAACAAATCAAAACAGTCCTTCATTTAAGTTGTAAATACAATATGTACATACTTGTGCACACACTTATCATATGGAGGGAAACAAAGAATCAAAAATCAAGACAAAAACAATAGTCAGACTTTCAGAGCTTCTTTATGACCGAGCAATAAGCCACTGAACATATCGATGACGAGAACTCATTACCCGCTCACAACATTCTTGAGAGGAGCTAAATTTAGAGCAGCGTTGGTTCTGCTAAAGGGCTAGGAAAAAAGTTCAGCCACCCTGGGAAGTCGGTTTGGAACATTAAAATCCTTCTGACTTAGAAGTTCTGGAGAGTCTATTAAACCGTTTACTATTTTAAAAAAGGCAAGGCAATCTGAGACAAGCCGGCCTTCTTCCAATGATATATTTTCAAGAAATTGTTGCATAATTTTGTAATTATTATTAAATTCTAACTTAAGTTTAAAGCACAAAAACCTTAAAAATCTATTTTGCATCTTTTCTAGGCGCTGCTTATAAATAAGATACTGGGGATTCCATACAGAAGACGCAAATTTTAATTTGCTGGCACCATACGCATTATATAATGCGATTACATATTTTTTTATTGCAAAAAACTGCACCTTGCCGCATGATAAGCCCCAGCATCCGATAACTGTCAGTATCAAGATTGTCAATATGTCTGTAGAACAGTAGCTTGCTGTCAAAGGTAACGCCTAGATCTTTTACATAAGTGACCCGTGTGATAATATTATTATCTAAAAGATACGGACACTCTTGCCATAGTTTTTCACGAGTAAAAGTTAAAACACTACACTTATCTAAATTAAGGTAAAGCTGATTTATGCTACAATAATTAGTCAAGTTGTTAAGGTCGGCCTGTAAATGCAAACAGTCTTGTTCACAATTAACAGGATTAATTAATTTGAGGTCGTCGGCATACATCAAAAATTTACAAAATTGAAAACAAGTATTTATATCATTAACGTATACCAGAAATAATGGTGGCCCAAGGTGGGATCCTTGGGGTACACCTGATGGTAATTTGTAAGGGATATATTCATAACCTAATACGGATATAAACTGAGATTTATTTATAATATACGAACTGATCCAACGCAGGAGAACTCCATGCACACCGATCTCCTCCAGCTTTCTGAACAACATGCTATGATTAATTTTATCAAAGGCCTTTTCTGTTTCTAAAGATCTTAATAGAAATTCTGTATATGAAGTTAAGTTGGTGTCAACCGACCTACCTCTATAAAAACCATGTGGCTCTGGAATAATTCTATGTTTGACAAATTCAAAAAGCTTTACATATACTAGGGATTCAAACAATTTTCCAAATACATCTAAGATACTGATCAGGTGATAATTTTTAATAAATTTCCTAGGACCACCCTTATGTATAGGAATACCCAAGGCAGTCTTCCATTTTACAGGATAAATTCCAGAATGCAGAGATCTATTAAAAATCAACATCAGGGGTTCTAACATCTCTTTACAAAATATGGCGACAATCCTTCAGGTCCAGCACCCTTTTTATCATCAAGCCTTGCCAAAGAATCCAGTATCTCATCTGCAGTAATATAAATGCTGGATAAAGAGCGCGAATCAATACCTACATCTGTATCATCCGTATACCGTGCGTCATCTCCGATCTCATAAACGCTTCTAAAAGTGATTAAAAATATCGCAAATACCCCCTCCTGATGAAGCAGAAACTTCATCTTATGTCATCGTAGATGGTATGCCTTGATTTCCCTTCTTTAGTGAGATATAACGTCAGAAACGGCTGGAATCCGAAGCAACTGAGTTCTCGGTCAGTCTAATATCTTGGTAGTGATCATTAGAAATTTGCCGCTTGCAACGAGTCCGAAAATTTTAAAGGATGTGTTTTTATAAAGTTTCCACTTTTTGTGATACTTATTTTTTCTTTGATACGCTTAATTGTTGATGGAGAAAAATATAGAGGATATTTTTTCGTTATTCGCATCATTGGGACATATTTAATGCAATCAAAGATAACAGAGTATAACCTTTCAACCGTACGATCAACGTCAAAACCTTCCATCAGGGCACGCCAAGGAGCATTATTCAGAATATGATTTATCATAGGGTAATTTGCTTTCTTAACATTAAAAGAGCTATTATCAGGCCCTTTTAAACAATGTACAGTTTTCATAGAGAGCACAGCAGGTTAGTGAACATCCTCATCTACGAGAGGACAACAACAGTGTGATAAGCTCTCAACAAGCTCTTGATTACACAGAACAATATCAAGTATTCTATGATTTACATTAATAACATAAATAAAATGCTTTATATTACACAATGAAATAGCATCAAGCAAAGGTGAAGTGCTATTGTCAAAGTCAGCTGGCATTAAAACTGATGTATCTGCCAGTGGTTTCCACTCTATCCTAGGACGATTGAAATCACCGCACAAAAGAAGTGGTGAATCTCCAACTGTTGCAGTGAGATCATCCAGATCGCTAGCAAAGCACTGCAATGAGTCTTTCGACTGTGGAAGAATATATACACATCCTACATAAAGCTTTATACCATTCCCAAGGGTCACAAATACCCAAAGATCCTCAACGTCTGTTTGGAATTGCAGAACAGATGATGATTTGAAAGTATTTTTCACCATAATTAATACGCCGCCTCTCCCAGATTTTTGTGAGGATGAAGATGGCGATCTCTACGATACAGTGTAGTCATTCCCGTTTATTAATTCACTGTCCAAAACTTCTTCTAAAAGCCAAGATTCTGTCCCACAAACAATATCAAAGTTATTTGCAGCCAAATTTAGTCTAGAGTTCAACAGTTTAGTTCTTAAAACGCGGGCGTTTTAATAAAAAAAACACTTAGAGCCATTTCAATTTTAAAGAAAAATAAACAAATGTAAAGTATTAAAAGTAAGCTAAAACTTACAGCTTGTCGAAAACATCCCGGCCCCCAATATGTACAATTACAGACCGCTCTGTCTTTCGCATAAATATTTGGCCGTTTTTTACCCAAATAAACTGGTAGCTCCTCTCTCTTGCAACCCTTCTTGCTTCTGCCAACAATAGCTTATTCGAAGATGTCTGATGTGCGCTAAAGGAAAGTGAGTCGCCAATCCCCTGAATATTCACACCAGAACGCCCAGCATCTCCCAAAGAAGTTCTTTCAACTTTCTATTGATTGGGAAAAAATAGTTTATTAAAAATTTGATGAAAATGAGCTACCATAACGCACTTGCTGCATCCGAACTATTACTACCAGTTGCATACATAGTTTGGAGAAGGAATTTTTTAACTTTTCTTTTGTTAAATAAAATATTAAATCACAAACTTTATAATTTAAACTGCCGCTATAAAATCACAGAAAGGGTCTATTTCAAATATATTTTCTGCAAATATTTTGGTCAAATGACAAACAACAGCTATTGGAACAGAAATGTAAAAGCCCATTGCACTCTTTTCGTGATGCTTATATTCTAGAGCCCGCCTTCGTTTTAGAATGTTTCTTTGAAGATCACTATTTTTGACGTTTCAAATCGCAAGTGTGAGGCTTCTAGAAGACAAATCATGAAATATTGCAAGCGTTTTTTCACTTTGTTTAGTTTTATACCATGATTATATTATGAGTAGGTGCCCCATCCTGTTGAGGCCATAAGTCATTTTCCTTATATATTCTACGGGAAAATGATTCACCAAAGCTGTAAGTTTATTTCTTAGAAAATTCAAATAGCTCTTGCCAGTTAAAATATGGACCAATTATGGTACCATTCAGAATTGCACATCACTCCAAAAAACGGTCTGATTTTTATTTTGTCGCATCCATTTGGGATTATTATCACACCAGTATCAGCAGTTATTTCTAATAATTACGCTCTGTTATAGATTCCACTTTAGTCACTCCATAAAATGCACCCAACTGCTTGACTATTAAAATGCTGACTATTAAAGTGCGCGTTTTGCGAAAAAACAATGTGGTTAAGAGTCAAATTTGACATTAAAATATAATTTATGACAGTAACGTAGTGGAACGCGATATCAAGAAAATCTCAAAAAGTCCGGAGGCATAGAGATATTCTTCAGCACTGAATACAAGAAGCGAACATATATTCCGCCTCATCGACCAATCGGGTTCGCTTACATTTTTATTAGGCTGGATTTGACCTAAAATGCAACATTGATTATGAAAACGTAGTGGGCTGCGATATTAATAATAAATCTCGGGACGCAGCAAGTGCGTTATGGTAGCGAATTTTCTTTAAAATATTTTTAATAGCAAATGTCTTTCTTTGATGAAAGCAGGCATCAAACTTGGTTGCCTATATAGTAGAAACAATGTACCATATTTCATTGAAATAAATTTATTGTTTGAAAATATATAAACATTTTTCAAAAGTCTAGATGCAGCAAATGTGTTATGGAAGTGATTTTCCATAAAAAATGTTTTCAATAGCAAATGCGAGCAGGCATCAATCTGATTACCGGTATAGCCTATATGGTAGAAACAATGTACTATATTTTATCAAAATTACTTATGGTTTGAAAATATACAAAAATTTTCCGAAAATAAACTTAAATGTTGGTTTTCTATCCAACAAAGCTTACGTTAATAGCAAATTGAGTTATTGAAACTTGAAGGATTTAATGAAAATTCGGTAAATTTGCAGATTAGCACCCGAACGCTTTTCAACAATTTGTTTTCAGAAACATTACTAGGACCCCACCTGCAGGTTTCTGAAAACAGTTTTTTGAAAAACGTTTGAGAGCTAAACTGCAAATTTACCGATAATTTGCTACCAAAACGCACTTACTGCGTCCAGATTATTTTTTTTTACAAACGCATCATATTTCGATAAAAAATGCAAAAATGCATTAACGAATTTGTTCTACGAAAATTAGTTTAAAACAAATTATACACCCCTACTCACTCCTGGTCCCGTAACTTCCTTGGGGGGTGTGAACAAGAAATTTTTCTTGGGGTTTGTGGATCCAGGGGGGTGGGGGCCTAGGCAGGTTTCTGAAAACAGTTTTTTGAAAAGCGTTCGGGAGCTAAACTACAAATTTACCGAAAATTCGCTACCAAAACGCACTTACTGCGTCCAGATTTTTTCTTACAAACGCATCATATTTCGATAAAAAATGCAAAAATGCATTAACGAATTTGTTCTACGAAAATTAGTTTAAAACAAATTATACACCCCTACTCACTCCTGGTCCCGTAACTTCCTTGGGGGGTGTGAACAAGAAATTTTTCTTGGGGTTTGTGGATCCAGGGGGGTGGGGGCCTAGGCAGGTTTCTGAAAACAGTTTTTTGAAAAGCGTTCGGGAGCTAAACTACAAATTTACCGAAAATTCGCTACCAAAACGCACTTACTGCGTCCAGATTTTTTCTTACAAACGCATCATATTTCGATAAAAAATGCAAAAATGCATTAACGAATTTGTTCTACAAAAATTAGTTAAAAAAATTATGCACCCCTACTCACTCCTGGTCCCGTAACTTCCTTGGGGAGTGTGAACAAGAAATTTTTCTTGGGGTTTGTGGATCCAGGGGGGGCTAGGCAGGTTTCTGAAAACAGTGTTTTGAAAAGCGTTCGGGAGCTAAACTGCAAATTTACCGAAAATTCGCTACCAAAACGCACTTACTGCGTCCAGATTTTTTTCTTATAAACGCATCATATTTCGATAAAAAGTGCAAAAATGCATTAACAAATTTGTTCCTCGATAATTAGCTAAAAAAAATTATAGACCGTTAAACCATAAACTTCACTAAACCTACAAATAAATATCCAAAAAGCCACCAAACTCAACAAAACTGACAGTCAAAGCATCAGAGAAAGGGTCTATTTGAAATGGATATTTTGTAAATATTTTAGTAAAATGAAGGGCAATGACGGTTGAAGCTGAAACTTAAGGGTTCGCAGAAGACTCTTCTTGCAACATTTTCTTTTCACAAACGGTATTTGTTTTACATTCTTTGCCTAAACATTGCCAATTTTGACGTTTAATATTGCGAGTTTGACGTTTTGAGGAAAACTCTAAAATTTGTTGCTTTAACTGCCCATAACTTCTTTGTCTTTGAAGCTAGGGACCTAAGTTTTGGTAGAGAGTTCACTCTTTATAATACAAACACGCGTACCAAATTTGGTTGCCCTTACTTTGTTATTTCCGGAGATATGAATTTTTTTATAAAGAAAACACAAAATTTTCCGGGAAAACCTGGTCAGATTTTCCGGGCTAACGAACTTATCCAAGCCACTTGCAAAAGGAAGGTACTCTGCAAATTTTATCAAGATCGGTCCATTATTTTTTGAGTTATCGGTCGGATATATATATATATATATATATATATATATATATATATATATATATATATATATATATATATATATATATATATATATATATATATATATATAACACAGATCTCCCCATAAGCGAATTTAAAAAAAAAAAATTCGCTAAAATCTCGAAAACGTCCAGAGGTATCAAGGTGTACCTCTAAATTGCATACCAAAAATATATGTAACTTTCCTCGTAGACTAATGATCATCGTTTGAAATGTTGCTGAAAAAAACATTTACTTATATCCCACCCTGTATCTTGTAGCACGTAAGAGTACATTTTGTTATAGTCTACGAATCAGAAGTCTCAAGAAATATCTGTCAACATTTGAAAATTAAAGCAGATTCGGTGAACTTGATTTTAAGCTACAAACGATCAAACAGCATCCAAAATGTAAGGTGTTCGTTCCACTTCAATTGACGCGTAGTTTAGTTTAATGGACGCATTAAATCCTTTTAATTAACAGAAGGCAACTGTGTAACTTTACAGCACTTTCGTCAAGTATACGATACAAAAATTGATATAGATATTTAGTGAAAGCATTGACTCTTTGACTACCTTTCTGAAAAACACGACCATCTGATTTCTGAATATCCTTCCTCCGAGGTCACTATTCTTGGTGACTTCAATGTCCATAATAAGGAATGGCTAGGATCTTCAAAAACCGATCCACAAGCGAGAGCAGCGGAGGCCTTTGCAGTCAGCAACTTTAGCCAATATGGTTCAGCAACCTATTTACTTTCCTCGCATCCCAACACACAGCTCAAATCCCTTGGATCCCCTTCTTACTACAAATACTGAATGCTATAAAATATCAGTCACCGCCCCCCTCGGTCGCTCAGACCATGGCATGGCCACCGCTTCCTGCGCAATGCAACCCGAGGTCACACAGTCATCACACCCACGTATCGTTTGGCACTACAACTCCGCGAACTGGGACGAAATGCGAGATTACTTTTCCTCATTTCCATGGGCGTCTGTCTGCTTCTCTCATCCTGATCTCTCTGATATCTCACAAAACGTCACCGAAATTATCCAGGCTGGTATGGAATTATTTATTCCACGTACACAGAAAGCCTCTTCAGCCACTCAAAAGCCCTGGTTCTCCAAATCTTGTGACAAGGCCAGACTTGAAAAGGTCAAAGCTCACAAAACGCTTCTACACAATCCCAGTCAAGAAAACCGTCAAGCATTTAACGACGCAAAAAACCGCTATGTCCGCATTCTTTCTGAGGCAAAAAAACTCGTTTAATAGCCACATCGAAAACGAAGTCCTCTTAAGCTCCAAGGGCAGCAAACCCTTCTGGACTCTTGCTAAATCTATTGGGAATAATTTCTGCAAGAGCAGGTTCTCACCTCTTGTCTCAGGGGCTGAAACTGTTTCTACCGCCCTGGGCAAGGCTGAACTTTTTGCCTCGTTTTTCGCCGGCAATTCTACTCCCAACCCACCTCCAAATGTTCAACCACCAACAGTCCCCAATGTCGCGCATAAAATGACGGATATCATTTTCAAAACTAAAAAGGTACGAAAGACGCTCTCTTCTCTTAAAACCAGAAAAGCCTCTGGCCTTGACGAGCTCCCAGCAATTGTTCTCAAAAAATGCGCACCAGAACTTGCTCCTGTCTTGACTCGTCTGTTTCAGACATCTTACAATAGAGGCATATTCCCTAGTAACTGGAAAACTGCTCGAGTACAACCCGTTCCCAAGAAAGGATCCAAAGCGCTTCCTAGCAACTACAGGCCTATTTCTCTCCTTTCAGTCATCTCTAAAGTGATGGAAAAGTATATAAACACCGAATTACTAAAATTTATTGAAAAACCCAGTATAATCCACGACAGGCAGTATGGATTCCGTCAGCGCAGATCAACTGCCGAACTCCTTTCCTTTCTCGCCCATTCTTGGAACAAGTCTATGGAACTACACGGTGAATCCCAGATTGTCGCTCTAGACATATCGAAAGCATTCGACCAGGTCTGGCACATAGCGCTGCTTAATAAACTTCCGGCCTATGGCCTACCACCAAAACTCTATACCTGGACGGCAAACTTCCTCTTCAACTGAAGCATTTCTGTTGTTGTGAATGGCCATTCCTCTAAACTATATCCAATTAATGCAGAAGTTTCTCAAGGTTCAGCTTTAGCCCCTACTTTGTTTCTTCTCCACATAAATGACCTCCTCTCTAGCACATCCAACCCAGTTCACAGTTACGCGGACGACAGCACCCTCCACTCAAATATACAATATTCTAAGCCTGTCTCTTTGGCCCAATTAGATGAGGACCGCAGACACATGGAGGGTCCTGTCTCCGTGGATCTCCAAAAAAATATTAGACTGGGGAAGTAGAAATCTTGTACAATTCAACCCCACCAAATCTCAGTCTTGCCTTCTTTCTCATAAAAGATACACCAGCCCCAGACCCATCACAATGAACAACCAAGTTATTCAAAGTAATGAGTCCTTTTCACTTGTTGGCATTTCTGTGGATCGAAATCTCAATCTCAACATGTCACATCAATTGCAGAAGCGGCTGCTAAGAAATTATGTTTCCTCTTCCGGGCTCGCAAATACTTTTCACCATCTCTATACCTTATATACTTCACAAATAAGGCCAAACCTCGAATACTGCTCCCACATCTGGGGTGCTGCTACCGCTTCTACATTCGCTATCCTGGACTCCATTCAGAAGAGAGCCATGCGTTTCATCGGTGACCCTACCCTCACCCAAAGGCTGCCATACCTTGCCCACCGACGTGCCGTTGGTGACCTCTCTCTCTTTTATAGATATCTGCACGAGCAGTGCTCCGAGGAGCTTTCTTCCATAGTTCCTCCACCTGCTGCCCCCAACAGATCTACTAGGGGAACATAGAGAATGCACCCTTTTACTGTCTAGGTCACCAGACATAGAAGATCTTGTTATGCCCGCTCTTTTGTCCCGAGGACTTCCAAGTTGTGGAATTCCTGGCCGGCGCATGTTTTTCCTTCTCCTCCGAACCTTCAAGTCCAGAATTAACAAGTTGCCTCTTTCCTCCTTGTCGACACGCACGGTATGATAGTATTTAGGCTGTAAACCCTCGTGGTGTGTTGTTGAAATAAAAAATATTTTCGATTTATTTAGCTCATTGTTTTGCGACTTTAAGAACTAGTGTTTATCATTCCTGTTGTTTTATCTCTGGTTACAGCGACAAGAGAGCAAGCCTATGTCTACGCCATCAGCTCAGCAGCACTGACTTATACAATGGCACGTGCGTGCTCAAGTGGCTCCTTATACCAATGCACATGCGCAAGTAAGCCGGAGAGTACCCCAAACGGTAACTTTCAGTGGGGAGGCTGCGGGGATAATCTCAAATGGGGCACTTACTTCGCCAAGCGTTTTATCGATAACGCTGAGAAGTATATTCCCGGCAAGAAGAATAAGAAGACCAAAAGAAATGATAAGGGCGATGAAGATGATGAAGCAGATAAGAAGGTCAAAGTGGTGAAGAGGGAAATTGCAGCAGTTAATCTGCATAATAACAAGATTGGACGAAGGGTATGTTAAAAACCCATTTATATTAGGTTATTTTTCTAACCAAACTATCGATTCTCTAACTTCACTAATTTGGACAGTGGACGTAATGTACACCTGTTTATTTTTGTGATCCTAGGTAATTTTGGAAAGTCTTCAAACCCAATGCAAATGCCATGGGGTGTCTGGTTCTTGCAATATAAGAACCTGCTGGAGATCCTTACCATCAATGACGGAGATAGGACGGAGACTGTTGAGGAAATACACAATTGCAAAGGAAGTACCTAAGAGGTACGTCTATGAAAATGACCTGGTGGTTGAAGATGTGGCATCCAGAAGATATCCGTATACAGATCAGCTGGTCTATATATCCAAATCACCTGATTATTGCACCAGAGACGAAAAGCTCGGCAGTCTAGGCACAGCTGGAAGGTAATAATTCATTGATTGTAGTTTCTTAAACTAATGAAACGGTTCCGTGCTAAGTACAGACACATAGGGTATCCTCTGGCTTCACAACTGATAACATTCAAAATATTAGTTACTTCAGATTTCTAGTAGTAACAGATAAGTATTTAAATTCACTCATTTTATTTCAAATATGTAAAAAATATTTTAAAAGGGCTTTCAAAATTTGCTTCAATTGAGGTTCCAAGAAACAGGAAAGAAAACGTATTTTGTGAAGGTTAACCTTGTATTTTCTTAGCTTTAATAATAAAGAACATGTCATGTTTCTACTGTAAAGAAGAATATGGAAATAAACATTGTGAGATGTACGACAGGGTCGCCATCTCGATGCGGAACCAAGTAGTATGTTGTCACGGCAGCTCTTAATAAACACAAAATGCTATAAATAGAGACAGTTCTTCCTTAATACCGGGACAATAAAGTATGTAAGGCTAGATGCATTTTTACCATAATTAGAAACGCATACCGGCTTCGCTCTTATTACAGCTCGTCAGTGCGCTATATTAATTACAGCGAGGATACACCTAAAGTCATTTCGGCTAAGATAGCCAGCCTCCTAGAACATTGTGAGATGTACGACAGTGTCGCCATCTCGGTGCAGAACCAGGTAGTATGTTGTCACGACAGCTCTCATAAACAAATGCAAGATATTTTAGAAAATGTGTACAACAAACCAACAATTTTGTAAATTGTCAACCTTGGCCCTAAGGAGGAAGCTGGCTACCTTAGCCGAAATGACTTTAGGTGTATTCTGCCTAAGTACAATTTGGGGAACCCAATTCATCACAATACAATTTTTAGACCTGACGATCGTTTTGCTAACAAGTGACTGCGTAAGCTCCTTTATGTAACTTATGCTGCACTTGGGGTATTCAAGGAAGGTCGACCTTGATGTAACCCCTTAAAACGATTAAAAAATTAATTATTATACCTCCTAAAGTCTATTGTACCGTGGCTGCTCATATCACTGCTATTTCACTGAATAATATAATATAATCGGCACACCTGCTGGTGTGCCAAGTGTCAAAGTCTCATCTAATGTGTTTGGTTAGAAACTAAAAAGAAGTGTTCAGAGAATACTGTGGGCTGCAAATTATTATAATGTATATATTTATTACGGTAAACATACCATGGCTGTGTTATTAAATGGTTATAATGGTGTGTGGCAACAAAGCTATTTGAAAGTATTGTAATTACATCTGATCGTGACGCGCTATTTTACCGACCTGTGATCACAGAACGTTTACATAAGACAATAAAACTATTTTAACCAACCGCGAATGTCGCAATAGTGGCTGTTTTGAACAGTAATGTGGTTAATAGGTATTAAAAGGGGTGGTAAAACTTATCTGCCTCCTCTCAGCTGTTGTGTTCATTATATCCAGTCGTCTGTGTTGGAGTTAATTAAGCAGCAATCCAATTGTGAGGCAAATAGAAATCAGACACAATAAAGCCAGCATATAAGAAAATTCTGTTTGTCAGGAAAAATCCAGTTTATCAGAACAAATCCAGTCTATCCAGAAAAGTTCAATCTATTCAAAAAGATTACCAGTTTGTTTGCAAACTATAAACCAGTTGAAAAATACCAGTCTGAAAAAACCTTGTAAGAGTCAAAAACTAACATTGATGAATAAATGGTATGAATATATATCGTTTATTCAGGGAATTATGGAAATTCAACTTACCCTATGTATACATATCCAGGGGTTTTAATTATCTAAAGATGGTGCCTTGTGATGGATTTAATAACACCCACTAAAGTGGTGTATTGTACAACTCTTGCATTTTACAAGAACATTGATGAGATCCAGCAACGGCTACAGGTAATTACAACCTATATTTTTCAAGTTTTTTCATTCATCACCTCTTTTCTATTATATCAATTTTTAAACTCTTTTTTCAAGATAACAAATTTGCAAGTAAGAATATAAGAAATCTGCCGATAAAGATAAGGCTGATAACAACAGGCAAGTTGGAAATATTTCGGAAAACACAAAATTTCAAGTTCTTTATCTAATATTTTCTTATAGTCTATTTCCCAATTTATTGCTGTAAATATACTTATAGTCGTGTAAATCCAATGAAGAATCCGAGGGTTAAGTCCTCCCTATCACTCGACGCAGCTGCCAGAGGATCGCTACTCCATTCCACACTACTCGTTCTAATTGCGACGCCCATGTTAGTTTGAAGTCCAGGACCACCCCCAGATATTTGACCTCCCACACTAAAGCTCTTCTTGGTGACTAGGATCATCTCCGTCTTCGCGGAGAGTCCCAGCTCACCACACCACCTTTCAATTATGCCACAGGCAGCTTGCATGCACTCACAGACGACGCCGAGGAATTTGCTGCTGACTAAGACCAGCCCATCATCAGCGTATGCCTGGGTATAGAAGCCATTCTCGGAGAGCCGCTCCAAGAAGCCGTCCATGACCAGACACCATAGATGAGGCAGCTGCCCTGACGACAGCCGCCCGTCACCCCAACGCCAAGCTCCCGGTCCCTCAAGGTCAGCGAGACGGACAAAATATAAAATATAAGGTCCATTAGTATGATCCAGAGACCATAGAGCCAAATCGAAACAGTGGAAGCCTTCCGGTTTTCCACGACCCAAAAAATTTCGTGTTCAAAAGTCTGCTGGCAATGTTCTTGCTTCAGTTTTCTGTGAAAAATTTTACTACGTTTTCTGGGATATGGCATAACTGCCACACAAGCATATTGTTTGAGGTTAGTAAATAAATTACGCGAAAAAATTGTGTAACACGCAGCGGAAAACTGGCCAAAGTTGCATAGAAATGTCTTATCTATATGTATATCATGCTAAAAAATACAGAGAGCCAAATTTCCAAGGTGACACTGCTTAAATGTGTCGGTGGTTGGCCATAGTCGCGAAAATATACCGACTTTAATGAAATGAAATACATAATACTTTTAATTTAATTTGACCAATTTTTTATATTTGAGTAAGTATCTAACTGAAGGGATATATCTTAAAAGTTTTGTTAATATTAGATGAATTTTAAAAAATGTTAGGGGTGCAGCAAGTGCATTATATGGTAGTGAATTTTCATAAGAATTGTACACTATTTGTGAGGTATATTATTAAAATTAATTCTTTAAATTTAAAAGGACCTGGGAGACCAGTTTTAGAGGTCCCAGTTAGCGATTATTTGAATAAGTTTCAATTGTCTATGGAACTAGAAAATTATAGTTTGGTAGAGATATATGTAAGTACTGCAAGTCTCTTTAAAAAAAATGTGTTACAAATTTCATTAAACTCACAAAAGTTTTCTAGAAAAAAAATAATTATTTACAAAGGGAATGTACCTGCCAAATCATAAATATGGCAGGTATTTTTCCTTTTAATTGCTTGGATGGTTCTGTTTTAGTCAACCCAATAGAATTACTTTTTGCAAACAAAACAACAACAAATGTTTTTTTATCCCAACTTGTAGTTATCCGCGAAGCTCGGTATGTTATTGTTCCTTAATTTAGTACCCAGGCAGCGTTTACATAGGTGTTACTATGGTTCAAGATTGAAGATTATATAGATTAACAGGAAATTGATTTATCGGATTTCAAACATTTTTACAGAAACTCCCCACCATAAGGTGTTTGCTGCACCCAAACCTTTTTCAACAATTAGTTTTTAGTCCACCTAATCGAAACAGTTTCTGCAAACAAAATAACAAAAAATGGTTTTCACAAACACATGTATCGTTGCCTGTGAAGCTCATTGTGTTATTTTTTAAATTTAGTACCCATGCTGCTTTTATATAAGTTTAAGTATGTATCAAAATTGAAGATTCTAGTTTAATGGAAAATTGAATTATCACCATTTGGAACATTTTAACGAAAATTCGCTACCATAACGCATTTGCTGCACCTAAACTATATCTACACTCTTTGAAAGTGAAAAAAATAAATATGAACGATAAAAAATTTTGAAATTAAAATTTTAATAATTTACACTGAACTTATGTTTATAGGTATAGATTAAACTACTGTATGATATTATGTAGTTTCATTTACCTACAATTTTCCATATACGGCATGAAGAGTAAGTAATAATGAAAATTCACTAAAAACTAAAAATAAACAATAAGTACCTTATTCTCAAATTCTAACGTATTAACTGAGTCTTATTATTTGTTTAAGGCGTATTTAACAAAGAAGAAGAATAAGAAGATAACCTCGAATTCGACTCCTCCCACTGACAGTAATGGCAAAAAGCTAACTGGCGTTGTCAGATTTAACTAGGAAAGGGCGATGGGTTTTAAATACCTTGAAGAATGGGAAGCTTAATATTTATACATAATAAAACGTAGTTCTAGATTGCCTTTAAACAAATTTAATCACTTTTATTTAAATTTTTATTTATTACTATCTATTTTTCTATCATAAAATTCAGATGACACTTTTGGCAAATGGCAACCCCGCTGATTATTTACTGTAACATATATGTAGCCCATGATACAATGACTTAGAAAATATATAATATTGCGCATATGCCCCGCCTCCTCCTATGACGTCACGTGGTGAGTAACGCTATAGAAGTCCAACTACACACTTAAAACAAAGTCATTCGCAATCAAAAAGAGTCTATACGTCAGTTTAATGCGGTTGAAGTTACGCCTATATTGTCTTTTTCAGATAATATAGATCGCAGCACTAAATTTTAATCTTTTTCATTTTTATTACTTCCAACCGTATGCACTTAAATATTAGTAAAATACGTAATTTGTTAAGAGGATGTGATGAAACGTCAAACTCCACTGTACGACAGCATATTATTGTTGCATTGGGCTCACCACTTGACACCATGCGCGTGGTAGGACTAAAAATAGGTAGTCTGAATATCATATCTCTCGTTATTTGTATCATGTATGTAGCCTGTTCGTTTGAAGTTTAATTTGGAGCATTTGTTTCCAATAGCAGCGTAACCCTGATATATCTGTCTGACCTTGTCTAACACTATAGGCACCCATTCTGCGGTAATTTCAGGTTATATTGTAAATTATTTATTTTTTATTTGGTTATAACTCAGAATTTTACTGAACCGATTAAGTACAAATTTGGTAGAGAGGACAACTGATACGATGTCTACGTGCGCGTAAAGTTTTAGTTTCATACTTCTAGTCATTTAAAAGATAATGCGTTTTTAAACAGTTTTTTGCATTTTTTTCTGAAAGTATGTGAGTGTCAAAACTGTTTAACGAACTCATCATACATACATACATACATACATACATACATACATATATATATATATATATATATATATATATATATATATATATATATATATATATATATATATATATATATATATATATATATATATATATATATATATATATACATACACCTCTCTATTAGTGAATTTTCCTAATGAAAATTCACCAAAACGCTAAACATCTTCGTCATTGCATAGTGTGAAGGTACATCATCCTGTTGAGACCATAATATGATTATTCAAATACCGTAAAAACAGGAACAATGAGTACTACTGAAATGATTGGGTATTTGTTTATGAAACAAGACATAAGATACGAACTTTAATATAAAATATGTAATAAACAACTGAAAGCCCAGCCCTGTTCAAGAGGCTTTTTCATTTACATCACTATTGAATTTAAGTTGCATTTTGTACAGTCACAACTTTGTTAAATCCATTGAACTAAACTAACACACCTAATAATGTTAACATATTTCAATATCTTACAGGAAATGCAATGTTACTTCGAATGGCACGGATGGTTGTCGACAACTTTGCTGTGGAAGAGGATACAGGACAGTTGTTGAAGAGAGCATCGAAAGATGCCAGTGTAAATATTATTATTGTTGCTATGTAAAATGTAAAATTTGTAGAACTATGACTCAAACACATGAATGTGGATAAAAAATTTAAAAAGTAACTAAAAAAGAAATGACCCATATAAAACAATATAAACACGAGTAATGAACTCCAAAATAGAATCAAATATATTTAAGAAGTGGCATAGTACCTACCAGCCTTTCAACCCTTATCAGTAAATACCAAAAGTTGTGTATGAAATCTATTATGTGGGTTTCAGATTTTTGAAAAGATGCTTCCCTAATTACATTAGCTAGTTAATATTACTGGATGACACAAGTTGTGTAATTTTAAAAGTACTATTAATGTGACAATCATTTACAAGCTTGCCCCATGCTGATTTTTAAGTAATTTTTTTTCTGGAGTTTGTCATTCACTGGACACCCCGTTGGTGACAAGAGTATTTAACATTAATTATGTTAAATATTTGCTTGTGAATATTCTGTAAGAAAAATTTAGGAAGGATACATACTAATTGACATTAAATATTTAAATACAAAACAAAAATACAAGACTCACCTCATTCGACATAACAAATATGTTCATAGAACAGAAAACAACCCAAATGGGCGGTTCGAGGCATGAAAATATATTTAATATTATTTTTAAGTAAAAATATTTATATGAAGATTTGCTATTATAAATCCAAATAATATACGTTTATAATTAAGTAGGTCGCATATAAATTATAATTATTGACCTGGAATTGCTTATATTACATAAATAATAAACAAGTTGGAATTGCAGAGTACAGTATAAGGAATGCTGACTGATTAGGTTTGCATTTTGTGAATTCAAGCAAAGGTTATAAGTAGTGGTGTTGGTAAACATTAACGAGACTTTTTGCTTTGAAAATGTAAAGATCAATATCGTGACTTTTGATTTTAATTATGTAGAGAAAAGTAGAGACTTTAACTTTTGCTTTGAAAATGTAGATACATTAAGAGATATTTTTTATTAGATTCTTAAAATGTAAAGACGCGAGAATTTTAATTTAATTATGTACCGATTTCGGTTTTAAATTCATTCGGTTAAATTAGTTGTAAGAATTGTACAAGTTTATTTATTTGTTAAATTTTTAGTACATAGTTACTATGTCCATATTATCCTAGTTATAAAACAAGTTATTCCCTAAATATCCTCCGCTTCCTTAAACAAAATATGTACACCAATATACCAATTAACGAAACCACAAATATAATCGAAAATAAAATGCAAAATAACAACAGAAAACAACAAACCAGCGAAATATTAAACATCATATTAAAACAAAATTACTTTGAGTTTAACAGAAAATACTACATTCAAGAAGACAGACTACCAATGGGATCTCCACCATCAAGCATCATGGCAGAAATATACATACAAAAGTTAGAAGATAAAATCAACACGATCATAAATGGGTAAGTTAGGTTGATGATAAAAAATCAACATAGACAATATCCTCGAAAAAATAAACCAAATCAACAACATAACATTTACAATAGAAAAAATCTAACAACATAAACTTTCTAGACTTAACAGGAATCAGAAAAGAAAACCAGATTGAATACAAAATATACAGAAAACCTACACAGACAGACATCACTAAACACTCAATACACCCACACACACACACACACACACACAAAATGGCGGCATACAGATACTTCATAAACAGAATGCTAAATGCGCCACTCCATAATGACCAACGAGAAAAGGAATAAAACATCATAATACAAATAGCACAAAGAAATGGATACAACAAGAAAACAATAGAAAAACTAGTAAAAGGAATCAAAAACAAACAAATCATCAAAACCGAAAGCAAAACACCAGAAAAAATATACAAAATACACAACATTCACTTATAACCACCACATCAAAAAAATAACACAAACACTCAAACAATATGACATAAAAATGGGCTACAAAACCAATAACAAAATAATAAACAAAATAAATAAAAAAGAAGAACACAACCCAGATGAATTAAACGGAATATATCAAATAGAATGTAACACATGCAATAAAAAATATATATGAATGACAAAAAAATCAATAGAAAAAAGATTCATAAGGAACAAATAACCCCACTGAGCAAGGTAATATTGCATTAACATTGCAGAATCTTTTCCAAAGCAAGTGTAAGTTTGATAGATAACTTGCAAAAAGCCTCCTGCAAGTTTGTTGCAAATGGCAAATCTTCCCCCCAGTGACTTTACATATGTAAGTGTTTCTTTTGTAACTTTACTGCAAGTTTACTGTAGTGAGCTGTTACAAACTTTCTTTATACTTACACATGTTACTTTACAGCAAGCTTCAATTTTAAAAGGGCCTGGCAAAGTTGTAAAATTTAAACTTACATTTGCAACTTTTCTGCAATTGTATATATTATATATACAGTGCAAGTTTGTAACCTGGGATAATTCCAATTAATCTACTTCAACTTTTTTTTTCAAAAATGCTCGGAGTCTGATAATATTCTCAGTTACAATCTTTTCAAAAATGTATTATACAATTTGTATCAAATGCCATTGATAATTTTTGTAAATGACAACCTTAGCTTTTTGTTGACTATTTTTGAAGTACACATCAAGCGATACAAAACCACCAACTTTTAAATTTTATTATAAATCTTGAGTTGAAAGCACGAAAAAAATTGTGTAGTTATCAATGAATAAAAATTTTAAATCTGCTGGTTTTCTACAACTTCACATGTAAGAACTTTAAAAATAGTCAACAAAAACGTAAGGTTGATTTAAAGAAATTATCGATGAAGTCATTTTTCAAATATGGTATATACTGTATAGCTTTTTTAAAAGACTGCAACTCGAAATACTAACCAATGTGTCCAAGCATTTTTGAAAAAAGAAACTGTATTTGATTAACTGAATTTATTTCAAGTTACAAACTAATACTGAATATAGGTATATAGGTGTATTTATACATAATATAAAATTTCTTGTAAAACTGTAAAAAATGACAAGACAATGTTAATTAGAATAAAATCTTTATTACATAAAAAAATTAAAGACTTACAATTTCATTTCTGCTGATAGATAGATAGATATAGACTTTATTGACCATCAAATTACATGGTAAGTCACTGTCTTTATATAAGTACCGACTATAGTTACTAGATAGAAATAGTTAGACATATAGCGAGCGTGTCCATGTTTAGCCTAAAATGCAGTTCTAGTCAAAACTCAGCGACAAAATAGATAACTTGAACTCGTGATATCGTTATTAATTGACGGATTTCAAAAATTCCTTTTTCTAAATAAATACCAATTAATTGTTTTTGATATTGTTTTACTAAATAACTCTTTAGTCGTCTAGAAAAACGTGTGAAACACCAATAACAAAAATGAAGCCTTCTGCAGCATTACTTGTTTTGAGAGGCAAGATTTTTTTTAGCTTCTAAAATATGTGGTGACATATGTCACATAAAATAAATTCAACATGTCAAATACTATTGTGAAAAAGAAATATCTAAAATGGTGCGTTCATTTCGATTTTAGAGAAAGTTTAATTAAGCAAACGTAAGAATATGCAATGGATAAATCAAGCACAGGTAAATGAATACAACTTCACTGCGAAAATAGCTTAAACATGACGACAGTCTCTGAAAGTGTTCACGCATGTCTTAACTATCCCTATCGAGTAAGTATAGTACCGTCAATGTCTAAAATGTCAGAAACATTGAGTTAAAATAAAGCAAAATTATGACTACAATGAATTACGTATATATAAAAAAAGTCTGTGGCTAGTCGAACTTGCCTTCCAAAGCTTTTGCCTAACACACAGACACACACACTACAAAGAATGAATACAAGTAGTATGTAACACTATACACATTGGTTTAGAGCACTAATAAATTCCTTCACCTTGGTTTTTGTTTTATAACATCCACTAGTGCCTACTGTAATCTTGTTAGTGGAAGCATCTTAATAACATTAGGTAGAAAATTGAGGAATTTGATTCCCAAGTAATCAAACATCTGCTTTGTTTTCTCCTTTTTGTGGAACTGTATTTTTAATTCATGCCTGTACCTGGTATTGATGTTGCGAACTTCATCATTCACTGGATATTTTGAATACATATACTGAAGAAGGATATAGCTGGAAGTGTACCTAAGTATCCCATTGGCCTCGAACACATCAGGGCAGCATTTTCTTGGACCTACGCACACAATGTCCTTATTGCTCTTTTTTGCATGATAAACACATGTTCCGCTGCTGACGAGTTAACCCATATGAATGTTCCATAGCATAGAATACCACGACAAGTGTAAAATAAGCAATCCTGGCAGCTTGATGGGTACTGCTCCACTGTTATTATGATGTCAATTGCTATGTATAAGCCACATGCTTCCATAGGTCAATCATATTTAACGTTTTAAAATGAATTGGTCTGACCAGGTATGACATCTCCAGGCTGCTTCTAAGGACATAACAAAATTCATGTAAATAATATATTTCATAAAAAGAAACAAAAATATAAATGCAGCCATTTTATAATAATTCACCAATAGCGACATACCAAAATAATTATGCTACAGAAAAGAGAATAATGAATTCACACATGTATTTAATATATAGCTGTTTTAGGGATTCTTACCTGAAATGTTTGTCGATATACTCCATGTTTCATTATCTACTCTCCAGACAACGAATTACAAAATTCAAACAATTCAGGCTACAATAAGATTGTTCAATCTTTAAAACTTCCAGGAAAATAAATAGACATAGATCAAATAACAACTTATGATGATGAAATTATAAAAAAAGTAAACAACAAACCGCCATTAATTAATGCCGGGCGCTTTGTCATTTGTCAGTCAGTTCGCTGTTGGCGTCGGTGTTGCTATGTTGCTATTGAACGATGATGACATAGGATCGAACATACCCGAAAATGGAGGGAATTCAAATGTTTACAATTTGAAACAAACTTTCAGAAACATTACAATTGTAACTTAACGTGAGCTTACAAATGGAGAAAAACCACAACACGGCAAACTAGATATTATTTTTGAAAGTTACGTTAAAGTTTCATTTGTAAGTTTGCATTGGTTTTTTGCCTGCAAACATTTAGAAATGTTGCAAACTTAACTTGCCTAATGGTAAATTATCTAACGTTGCGGTAAGCATTTGTAAGTTACCATGCTTAGTGGGACAGCATTAGATAAAATCCACATACCTAGCTACAAATGAAGCGTAGCTACACACATTGACAACAGAAAACACCAAAGACCAGATATCAACCAATTACAACTAATAAAACATATTAAATACCATAAAAAATGGAAATCTGTGAAAACTACTACATTTAACAAACAAACAATAAGAAACAATTAATTCCCAAACAAATCCAAGTACAAACACTTAAACAAAACTTAATGAAAGCCAAATAGGCAAATTATCACTATAATCAAAACATGAAACCGATACAATCGACACAGGCCGAAAACACAACCAATCAGAGAACCGTAAACTGACCAATAGAAGCCCAACACACAGACGTCACGTACAATTTCAGACATAAACCACACAGGAACGATCAGAGTCAGTAGCATGCTGATGATGAACAAGGAAGGTTGGAAACTGCAGTCCAAGTAAACAAATAAAAAATCACACAAAGTATAGCAAACAAATTTATATATATATATATATATATATATATATATATATATATATATATATATATATATATATATATACAGTGCAGTTATTTAAATATAGGTATTAGAAAATTCTTTTATCTTTTCAATCTCTTTTGTGTAAGCATAAATCAAAATATCTGACTATGCTATTTCATTTTAGTGATGACAGACCCTAACCAGTTACAATTTAAGTGGCAAATAAAGGTTATCAATATATACACTGTTAATTTAATCCAGCTTAAGATCGTAAATCGCTAAACAGGGCATATAGCCTATTTACTGATAATGGTTAAAAGATAAAAATGCCTGTCAAGAATTTTTTTATGGAATTCATAAAGTGTTTATTATTTTACTTAAAACAGTTACTAAGAATCTACTTTCGGTCATAAATACGCTAAATATAAACCTCTAATTTAAAAAGATGCATACAAAAGCAATAAAATTTCATTTATTTGTAGTAAATACTGGTATATCTTACTGTAAGTAATTGTAATTTATTATAGTAATATATAAGACAAAGTCTAGCCAATTTAAAGAAAAAAACGCAGGGGACAAACAGATTCTTCAGTGTCACTGAAAAATTTTGTGTGAATGACAGTATGTTACATTCTTTTTTAGATTTGTAGTATAACTGTATGTATATTTATTATTTTAAAGTTGCACATAAGGTTTTTTTTTGTAAATTGTATATAAATTATGTAAATACGATTTAAATAAGATGAATAGAGCATGCAAGCATTTTAAAATTATATTAGAATTTGACAAGTTTATGTTGGTGATGTGTCACCATTAAATCTGCATCACATGGGACTTTTCTTTATAGACCAGCTGGCTATCTCTGTCCAATTTGATCCATTACCAAGAAAATAACTACAATCAGTTAGCTTATTTTTGAAAATTTTGAAAAATGTCAAACGTTTATTTTTCAGTTTTCTTCCCAACTCACTAAGTGAAGATTGGAACCTGTAATGAGCACTGATAAGTACACTTGGAGAACTCAAATCACCACAACACATCGTAAAAACCTTACGATCGTTTCACTAATCAAGTTAGCATCATCAGATGAGGAATAATTCTAAATATGTTACATTTACAGCTCTGCTTATATTCTTGCGCAGCTGGTCGGTCCCTAACGATAGAGGGTGGTCCAACAACACCCTCGATCGTTAGAGACCGACGATCCTCGGGTTTTTTAAGATGTGTTGTGATGATTTGGGTTCTCAAGTGTACTTATCTTCCCAACTACCAAATTTGAACAAATATGGATCAAGTTGTTCTTTACGTTTTCTTAACTTAAATTTTTAAAGATCTTGAAATCATCTGCAAGCAAAAGACTTTCGGAATGCTTCACACAGTTTGGCAAGTCATTTATAAAGATGGCAAACAGTAGAGGTCCAAGGTTACTACCTTGGGGCACTCCAGAAGGAGCCACACATTTCCCTGATAAACTGTTACCAATTTTAACTTGTTGGGATCTCAAGGTAAGATAAGAATCCATCCATTTACAGGCATTCAAAGAGAAGCCAAAGTCCCCCAGTTTCATAACAAGTAAGCCATGATCTACCTTATCAAAGCACAGTCTGTAAATATGACATTTAATTGCTCCCCTCCTTCTATAGCACTGGCTACTGCCTCTGTCAGGATACACAGGTTGGTAACAGTTGACATGTCCGGCAAGAAACCATGCTGATGCTCAGCAAGTTTGTTCAAAAAAGACTCCAAAATAATGCCCCGAAGTATACTTTCAAAAAGTTTTGCAAGCGAGTTGAGTACACTAATTAGTCGATCATTTTAAACTAAGTTGATATTTCTTGATTCAAAAACAGGAGTTATAATTGCATCTTTTAATCTATCAGGAAAAATTTTGTTTTTTATATTAAGATTAAAAATTCTCACCAACAGTGTACACAGAAAATGTGAACACCCCCTTGTAAATATACAAGGGTATATTGTCACTACCTGTAGTCTTCTCTGGTTATAACTTTTTTATGCCTGTCATAACATGCTCTTCTGTAATTAATGAGAATTCAAAACTTCCCTGAGAATCACGAAAATCATCAGAGTTAGCAAGCCTGCACTTTGGAATCACAGAGCTGAAATGATGTGCAAAAACATTCGCCACCTCCTGTGCACTGGTCATAAAAAAAACCCAGAAGGCACACCAGACTTCGCTCGCTTGGACCTCACAAAGTTCCAAAAACTGTTAGGATCAGTATTCGAACTACTTTCGATCGTTTCATGATACAGTGAAATTCATATGATGTTTGTTTCCTAACTTTACTTCCAGGGGCGTGCGGTGACATTTTAAATAAGGGAAGCAATTCTCAGCAACTTACCTATTTGTAGTGTAACTCAATTCTTATGTCTTTTTTGGCAAATTCGTCAATAATGTCATCATAAAACTGTGGATTCTGGGACATTTCCTGGACGAGGTTATTTTCAATTGACACAATTGAAATTTGAGAAAGTCTTTCCTGTCCTGTTGAATTCCTAACAAAACTCTTGATACGTTTCAATGTAGAAAAATTTCGTTCTACAGATGCACTAGTAGCAGAAATTGTTAATACTAATTCACATAATTTGAACACTTCAGAATATGCATTTTCCAATTTTGATTGTTTTAAGAAGTTAAAAGTTCACTCGCGTTAGTTTTTGTATCAATAACATCGGGTTCATAAATGACTGTAAGTTCTGATCGTAATAAGGCTTTGTCAAAATAATGTCCATAGTGGTGGAATAATGATTTGAATGAATCTTCTGGGAAAGGTATCCCTTTAAATCCTCCAAAATTACACAATTCAAGAAATTTCAGGTCACTGCGATGATCAAATCTGCAGTTAATTTGCTGCTGAATTTGATCTATGATTTTGTAGAAAAGGCGACGATAAGAAGTTTAAAGGTCTCCCACATTATCAGTGCGCAGACGCTTTCTTCGTGGCTCCACTTCTCCTAATTTATTTGTTTTTTGCCAGAACTTATCAAATTCATTCCTTTTTTGAATTATAATGGATTTAAATTCACAAATTTTTTTCAGGCAAAAACAAATGTCATTTGTTTTACATTGCAATATGTTAAATACATTATCTGAAAACGGAAATATTTCCGAAAATATATTAAGTAAAAAATTAAAATTAAAGTCTCTTTTCAAACCATCCAAAAATCCTCTAGAACTATTTATTGTTTCTGCGTCCCAATTTTTGCTATTTTCCATAATATTTTCAAAAAGTTCAATTAACGATTCACGGTGTTTAAATATAGTTAACACAAGCCTGCCGTTGTAGTTCCATCGGGTTGCAGCTACTTTGGGTAAACGTTTTTTAACAATTAAGTCTAAGGCTTGTGTGCACTTCGTAGATTTGGAAAAAAAGCAGCCATTCCACTTAGGGTGGCAAAAAACACTTTACATTCTTTAATATAATTTATAGATTGGGATGAAATTAAATTTAATTTATGAGCAAAACAGTGTACAAATAAATCACTGGAGAACGTTTCCCGCACTTTAGCTTGAAGACCCATCATAGCTTTGGGCAATTAATTTATTATCAGCCTCCTCAATATCTTTCATAATATTAAGCACAATTTTATATAGAGCGTTTGCGGTACGATCTTCTGTCACATTTTTAAAGCCTAAAAATCTTTCTTGTACACTCCCATCCATTTTTACGTAGCGTATTACTACAGATAGTTGACTAAAATTAGTTACATCGGTTGTTTCATCTAGAACAATAGCAATGAAACGAGTCTGTTTAATTTCAGATTTAATTCTGTTCAAAATAATAGTGGCAGCGGCCGAAATTAAGTCATTCTGAATGCGATTTGATGTCCCGCGAAAAACTTTAGACTGTTCCAAGTAATTTTTTAAACAAATGTCGTACTTGGCTATTAAAGAAACTAGGTCTTGAAAGTTTCCTCTATTTGCAGATGTAGTTGTTTCGTCATGACCTCTGAAGCCCAATTCATGCTGACCAAGAAAACACACATCAATAAGTCTTTTTAATATGTTTCTGTTTTTATCAACCAATTCATTGCGTTGGCGATGACTAATTTCTATCTGCTTGTCAAGGGCGTGTTCAATTCGCGTTTTTCCAAAGACACTTAATTTTAAAATGCTCTGTAAATGCGCTTTAGACATAACATGTCTTTTTACTACTTTATGTAGATTATTCAAGTCGGAAAACCCACTTTTATTCCACACCCCCTTTTCAGTCACAAATAGACTACAAGGCCAACAAAACAGTTTGTTCATGATTTCACAACCCGTTAACCATTCATATTGTTTATAAGTTTTTTCGGCGTTGAAATGTCGAATACATGTTTTAATTCTTGCATTTAAGTTTTTTAGAGTAGGTTTTGGCCTACCTTTATTAATAATAGCAAGTTTTTCAGCAAACTGTATAGTTGAAAATCCTTTGGTCATCAAAAAACACACAACACAATCACAGTTATTATTATCACTTGTTTGTAAATCACCACCGACGCCGCTGTTAAAAGCTGATGAACTTGTAGCCATATTAATACTCGTAAAATGCCAATGTGTTTAACTTGGCCGACTGCTTACATATGCGAAATAATGCGAGATATTCTCTTTCTGTGTGTAGCGGCTCTTCCCGGTAAAATACGTTCCAAAAATACACGTACACACGTCTAGCGAGCGAGCGTTTCTCCTCAAGTGGTCTGCTGACTACATGTATTTAATTGAAGGCATTGCATCCACCCGTAGGATCAGGTTCATGCGGTTGGTTGGCGATCGCATTTACTGCGACGACGTCCTTGCTAAGAGCGCATATACAAACAAGTACAGTATGATGCATAATAAATAATTAGGTGTGTGAGCTTGCGAATTAAAAATTTTAATAATTAAATTAGTTTCAGAATTTGAAATTTAATATTTAAAATACAAAGGAGATTTTAAATATTGCGGTTTAATATAAATTATTTTTTAGTAGGTATGTAGTTGTTATTTTAAGAAACTGCAATGCTTCCCTTGCTTCCATGGACCGCACGCCACTATTTACTTCTTAATATTTTATATCTATTTACAGTTTCAGAGCTGGCTTAACCATTTTTTACTTTATTGTGGAGACGTTTTTTGAGTTTTATAACTTTTTTAAGACACAGAGAAAACTGGACTTCCGAACATCACTTTCATTCTCTTTAACTACACTTTTGGGAATCGCTTGTTCCAAACACACAAACATCCTATCGTAAAACTAATCCAAATAAACATTCACTTCCTCAGTTGCTCACAAGTCTGACCAATCAGTATCTTTAAGAACCTTATACAATAATTGATAATCACCCTTTGAGTAATCATACTTATAATTAGCCCTAGTGACAGTATAAGTACCACAATTTGAATTCTCACTGGTATGGACAGTATCATATCTAATGAGGGATGGTACCCATCATCATTTAACTTCACATTTTTGCAAATTTAATACAGACATATTAGAAAATACGAGATCTAGTCTTCTCTGCATATTATTAACAACAGTATTATATTGACTAAGATTATGAAGATTTTAAACCATTCAATAACACACTCTTATCACAGCCTCCTAGGGGAAATAGTGGCAAGTTAAAATCTCCTCAAATCACTATATCTACATTATCATCTAAAATAGTCTCAAGATTGCTGCAAAATTTTACATATCCGTCAACATTTACATTAGGGAGGATATAAACAGAACACAAATAAAATGATTTCTTTCTAGTGCTCTTTTTTACCAATATGCACTTTATATTAGTATCCTCCATGGATACAGGCACATACTGCATATTCAAACTTTTCCTGGAAGCTATCAGAACACCTCCTCTTCTCCCCTTGCATCTATCTTGTCTAAGCACGGCATATCTCTCATCAAACAGTTCTGCATCACTAAAACTTTCAGTTAGCCATGTTTCAGTCATCACAATTATTTATATAATATTCTGCTGCAAAAACACTTGAATAAAGTTCTCTAACCTTTGTTCGGAGGCCTTGGGCAATCTGATAATAGACTTGCAAATTTATGTTTGTTGCCTGATTGTTGATTGACTTTCTGTTTGAGGATCCCCCTGATTTGGCAGAATATGACAGTATGGCACCACTTGGCCAAACTTCTCGTTTCCAGATATTCTTGAAATCATCCTGTCTTACGGCTACCTTCATAGACGGATATATTTCAGGGTGTTTTGACATATGAAAGGTTCGGTTTCAGAAAAACTTGGAGCTGTTCTCGTATTGTTCCAAGTGTCAGTCCGGTAACATGCAATGAGGCAAACCTTGGGATGGCTCGAATTTATATATTCTCATCATTAGAGCCAACAACAAATCTGCGAGATCTTCGCTTAACCGTTCTCCAACCATTTTCATCATTTCTTGGCTGTTCGCCTCTCATCTGTTGAATTTCTTTAATTTTACTAACAGTTTGAGCTTCTAATATCGCCGCACTAATCATTTCTGGCAAAATAATATTGTCGTTCGTATTTTGATTTCGAAGATTGAGGTTATGGTCTTTACCTTGATTTGGTTTTATTTCCTCTCTCTGCGACCTTTGAGATACGGGGACAGGGGGTCTCGACACCACAAGAGATGCAAACAAGAAAGACGCTGCTCCCTTACTTTTGTCCATGATATCATTATTCACGTTTTGTACCTAGACTTTGCCAACTTGTTCCAATGTTTCTCCCAGTAGTTTAATGCTTTTATAAAAAGTAAAACCTCCTTAGACCTTAATTCAGATATCAATTCATCCTTAGCCTCTAATAATTTATTTGACACTTCAAATATTCCATGCTGTTCTACACTTCTCAACATAACCTCAGAATTCTTCTGACATTTCACCAAATTATTTTTTCCAATCACAATTAATCCAGCTATCCTTAATGCACAGGATGTATAGAAATACTCTTCACAATCTACACTTTGCTACTGCTGTAGCTACGGATTTCTGACAATATTTACATAATTTTGGTGCATAATCTTTATTTACATTATCATCACCGTCCATCTTGAATAATAAATGAACAACTAGAAAATATATTCACAGCTGTACAGTGTGTGGTGCAAACGTAGAAGATTCAACATAAATGAAGCATTGCCATGTTTATGGCAAATACAACAGCCTCTTCTATAGCAAATAAACAAACATGACAAAAAAGTCAAATAATTGTTCCGCACACATCTTCTGCAAACCCTCTCCGATTTGCATGTCAATCTGTAAATATGAAGGTAAAAACACTGCTACATAGTATAAATAAGATAAATTAAAATACTTACTAATTGTCTTCAGTCGCCATGTTAATCTAAAAATCTGAATACGGTGTGAGAAAAACCAGGCGATTCAAAAATAAACAGATATTGCCGGTTTTTTTTTTGGTTATGCTGTCTAAAACTATGAGTTACATATCTTAAATTAAAATTGCCACTTTATGAACGAATCAGTTTAACCACAATATTCATCCAGCTTATGGCCCAGACTTAGTGTCATTTGACTTCCAGCTTTATGTTCATCTAGATTATGACCCAGATTTAGCGTCAATTGACTTCCAGCTTTATGAAACAGATAATGCTGCTTTTTTTGGTTAAGCTGTTTAAAACTATGAGTTACATATCTTAAATTAAAATTGCCAGTTTATGAACAAATCAGTTTAACCACAATATTCATCCAGCTTATGATCCAGACTTAGTGTCATTTGAGTTCCAGCTTTATGTTCTTCTAGATTATGACCCAGATTTAGCGTCAATTGACTTCCAGCTTTATGAAACAGATAATGCTGCTTTTTTTTGGTTAAGCTGTTTAAAACTATGAGTTACATATCTTAAATTAAAATTGCCAGTTTATGAACGAATCAGTTTAACCACAATATTCATCCAGCTTATGATCCAGACTTAGTGTCATTTGAGTTCCAGCTTTATGTTCTAGATTATGACCCAGATTTAGCGTCATTTAACATCCAGCTTTATGTATGTTAAAATATCCATAAGCAGCTATTGGTACGCATATTTATAAACATATCTACCTTACATTACATATAGTATAGAAATAAGTAACATATCCTAAGTAAATTTAAATTAATTTATTTAAAAAATCACTGTACATACTTAACTACAATAATTTACAAACAGGTCATAACTCAGCATGTATATTATCAGTCGTTTCTGTAAAAATAAAAACAGATTATTAGCAATAATTACATAAATAACATTACTAAACAATGCAATTTGTTTTATTTACCTTTCTCAGTATGTTCTGTTTCAGCGGGATCTGCATCTAAAAGACCTGAATCGATTTTTTTATGTAACTGCCTTATTTCTTCATCGTAACCTTTCCACTCCGGTAATATTCTCACAGCTGCCGAAAGTTTCGCCTCTTTGGTTAGTGGGTTGTTACACTATAGACAGGGACAAAATAAATAAATAAATATCGCTTTATTAACTAAATTATGATTTTTATTACAACCCCACAAACACCATCAGGAAAGGGCAAAGTCTAGCAGAGATATTCACACTCAACCCCGACCGTCAGTGGAAACAGGGCACAATATACACAACTGTGAATCTTCAGCAAAGAAAAACAAAAAATAAAATTAACAAGTAAATCACATTTTATCCCCCTGCCAAAAAAGAATAACGCAACGAAGTGCCAGGACCATAGGCTGATCAGTCTAATAAGCCACACATTAAAGATATTCCTCAAGATTATTCACTACAGAATTTCCATAAAATGCAAAAGAGGGGTAGGGTCCACACAATTTGAATTTAGAAGGGGACTAGGTACGACAGAAGCAATAGTTGCAACTCAAGTATTGATCCAGAACTGCAACGACCAAAGGAAGGATGTGATGCTATGCTTCATCGACTACGAGAAAGCGTTTGACAGGGTCCAACACCACAAACTCATTCAAATTTTGAGGAGGATGGATATAGACCAGAAGGATATCCACTGCATAGAATGCCTTTATTGAACCAGACAGCCGTAGTCAAGGTTGGCAATGAACACACAGAACCGACAAAGATCTTTAGAGGGGTCAGACAGGGATGCGTTCTCTCTCCACTCCTCTTCAACCTGTATTCTGAAAGCATCTTTCAGGAAGCGCTCGAAGAACGCGATCTAGGTATTAAGGTGAATGGAGTGTGGATCAACAACATACGGTACGAATAATACGGAATGAAAGATACCAATTCCTACAATTAGTAATCGAAGGAAAGATCGAGGGGAAGAGAGGAGTCGGCAGGAAGAGGATGTCATGGCTCAGAAACGTGAGACAATGGACAGGACTAAAAACTGTAGGAGACCTATTCAGCACCATCCGAAATAGGAAAGAATGGTAACATGTGATCGCGAATATCTATTAATGGATAAGCAATAGGAAAAAAAATCTCTAGAAAAATCTATATTAAAAATTGCCCAAATTTCCGAGGAGTCCCAACTAAAGGCCAAAACTTAAACGAAGAATGAAACCATGCAAAACATGCTAGCATCGATGCCCACCACATAGAAACCCACCTCTATGTATTGATTGTTGAGCAAAAACAATTTTAATTTATACTTAAATTTGTTGATATTGAACAGTTCAAATTCTTGAGATAGTCGATTATACAAAGAATTAGATTGATACATAGAGCTACGTGTAAACATGGCTGTCCGATGATATGGTAAAACAAAATTTTCATTAAATCTAGTTGATTTAGAGTGAACGCCTTTATGAGGTGCAAACTTCTGTCTGAGAGATGAAGGTGCTGCAGGGTCATTAACAATTTTATGTGTAAAAGCTCCCAAATGTAGTAGTCTTCTAGAGTTCATATTAAGACATCCGTCTTCTTGTATTTTATATGTAATTGCATCATGTTTTCTGACCCCATATATTAAACGGTAGCAGCTTTTTTGTACTTTTTGCACTCTATCCTTATTCAATTGGGTTAGACAATAACCATAAATGAAATCACAAAAGTTGAAGTATGACAAGACAAGAGACTCGCATAACAACTTTCTCGCTTTCTGGACTAGTAAGAATCTGTTACAATATAGAAGCCTCAGACTAGAGTATGCTCTCCCAAGTATGAGCTTTAAATGATCTTCAAACCCCAAGTCACTATCAAAAATAAGTCCGTGATTCCTAGCCTTGTTCGTGAAAGGAATTAGAACATTGTCAACACGGATTTTAAAATTTGGGATAACAAATTGTTTGCTGTTTTTATTTGCAAAACACATGAGTTGACATTTGCTCGAATTTAACATCAAATTATGTTTTAAGGACTGAAATTATGTTTTAAGGACTGATCTCGAACCGCTACTAGATCTTCATTAATGTATTGACAAGCTTGTAAGTAGTCTTTTTTTCAAAAGTTATAATCCGTGTATCGTCCGCGTAGGCCTGTATTTTGCACCGACCTGCTGAACTTAATATTTCAGAAGTATATATTATAAAAAGCAGAGGCCCAAAAATGGATCCCTGAGGCATTCCAGAGAGGACATCTGTATAGGTGGAAAAACTGTTATTAACCACAAATTGCATGTTTCTATCGGCCAAATATGATTCTCCCCCTCGACGAGATTGGCTTGTTTTAATATTTTTACACCTCAAAAATGATAAATTTAACAAAGCCGCAAATCCTTTTTTGATAAAACTCCTGACAAAAAGCATTTTGTAGAATATAACCCCAAGTGACCGTTTTACTCACCAGATCTATAGTCTTCGCCCTGGACTTGGAGTCATCATCGCACCACGTCTCGCACCACAACCACTCTTGTGGCAATGATTTGATTCCCACCTGGTGTATCATGTTGTTGGGTAGATCCTGATCCAGATTAGACAGACTGTTGGGGTCCTGACTGAGAGCCTGGTATTGACCCCTCAGTCTGTCACCTGCTGCTATCCGTCTAAACCTTTTCAGGTCAACAACGTAAAGGGCAGAGATGTGATATTTTCTGCCTTGCAGGTGGTTTCTCCAGTAGCCGTGCTTCCAGAAACGGAACCCGTCCATTTCTTTGCGGGACTCGCAGAATGGGGTGTAGCCATAGGGGGCGCCGCCAAGATCAAGGTCCCGCAATTCTTTCAAATCAGTTCTTACAACCTAGAAAACGTAATCAATCATTGTGAAGTGGAAACATACTGAATAACATACATCAGTTCTTGAAATTTACAAAAAGAAAGCAATTATCATAAACTGGATATATTAACATTAAATAAAGGAAGACCTAGTACCTGATCTGCATCGACAAATATAATTTTTTTAACATCTAGAGGGAACAACACATCTAAGAAGAGTATCTTATAACCCCAGATTATCCTTTGTTTTTCTGTTTGCTGGTGTAACCATCTCGGCCATTTGTACTGGACTAGTTCATATTCAAAACCATATTCTTTAGCCATGTAGGGCAAGAAATCCTACAAACAAATTATTTCTAACAGAGCTCTTATTATAAAATTAACAAATAGTACCTTAATTTGCGGCGAGAGATAATTTTTTAGGAACCAAAATTTGACTGGGGTCTTTGTTTGTTTAAGGACGGACAACATCATTATTCTTAGGAACCTTTCGTAAAGATGACCAGAAGCAAGGGAGAAGATATTCAACTTATCTTCTTGTTCTTCGTCTGTACCAGAGAACGAGCTGAAAAAAGAAAGCGTTCTATTTCATCGTAAGTGTTGTTTCTATAGTGTGTCTACCTAATGCATGCATTAGAAGATATGACACTAATAAAATATGATAATAACCAAGATGCACATTTATTATTACTAAAAATATATTCTACAGTATTTAAACAAATGTTTATGCCTTAAGTCCACCTCAATTCCCCCACAAACAAAAAACAAATTACAGTATTGTGAGAATTAATGTGAACATTGGGATTTTGTGTATTATTTCAACATGGCAACACTGCTGTAGCAATTCTGACATATATTTCTCAACATATCACATAACCTGTCATCCTGCATTAAGTTATTGCCTACATGTCATTTTGTCAGTTATTATGACTAAGTTACACCTGTTTTTGTGGTTTGGGAAAAGAGTTTGAGTATAAAGCTTGAGGAAAGTAACCTGTTCACTACTAATTTTAATGTTTAAAGTCACCAATATCCCATATGGATGCTGGCAGAGAGTTATACAAAGTTACACAATTACACAAACAGACTATCTATTTCTCAGCGTGGTTTCATTCCAGGGAGATCGACTGTAATGAATTTAGTTGATGTTACACAGTTCATTGCGTCCGCTCTTGACCGCTCTTCACAGGTTGATGCTGTGTATACTGATCTATCTAAGGCCTTCGATTGTCTAAATCACACTATTCTGATTGACAGGATGAGGGCTATCGGATTCTCCGAGGGCTTGCTTGGCTTATTCACATCTTACCTGGATGGAAGGAGGCAATTTGTTGAGGTTGGGGGCTGCAAATCTAACACCTATCACGTAACTTTGGGAGTGCCGCAGGGTTCCATACTAGGTCCATTACTGTTTAATATATTTATTGACCCAGTTAAACATGTTTTACATGTTCCTTTTTTAATGTATGCAGATGATATTAAGATTTTCGCAAATATTTCGAGTGTTGATGACTGTTTGCAACTCCAGAACTGTCTTCAGATCCTTGATGAATGGTGTTGTCGGTGTGGTCCTTCTATGAATGTTTCCAAGTGTTGTGTGATGTCTTTTACTCGAAATAAGCACGCAATTACTTTCGGGTACAATATAAGAGGGCTTCCACTTGATCGCCCTGGGACAGTTAAGGACCTTGGAATTGTTTTTGATGGTACTCTATCTTTTAAACCACACTATGAGCAGACTGTCAGTTCTGCTTACAAAACTCTTGGGTTTCTGATAAGAAACAGCAAAAATTTCTCACAGACTGACACCCTCCTCCTGCTCTTTAGTTGTTTGGTTAGGTCCCGACTTGAATATGGCTCGGTTGTGTGGGCTCCTACTTATGAGATACATGTGGCAAGTCTAGAATCAGTGCAAAGGAAATTTCTAAAATTTGTTAGCTTTCGTGAGGATGGTCGATATCCGTCTATTGGTTTTCCTCAGGAAAGTTTACTTCTTCGCTTTAGTCTGCAAAGTCTGTCGATGCGCAGGCAGTGCAGTTTCATTATATTTGTATACAAACTGGTTAATTCGACTGCCCTAGTCTACTTCAGCAACTTAATTTCAATGTGCCTCGTATTGCAGCACGTTTTCCAGGCACATTCTATCTACCGACTGCTCGTACGCGATTGCTGCGATCGTCTCCAATTTACCAGATGTGCAATGATTTCTCTGTACTGCAAGACCGCCTAGATATCTTCTCATGTAATATATCAAAGATAAAAATGTTTTTCAAAGCGATCTAATTTGTGACCCTTTTTTATATAGTTTGTTTGATTATTGTTTGTTATTATGTTTTGTGTATTGGCCCATCCTTAATTTGGCTTTTAAGCTGTTGGATGTATTTGCCATGTATTATCCACTCTTCCATCTCCTCTTTCGGTAGGATCTAGTCAAGCTTTTTACCCAAATCCGGATTCTCTTTCAGTTCATGTCTATCTCTGTAGGTTTGTAATGTCTGAATAGCTTGCATCGGCATCTATATCTTTCATAACTTGGAGTTACCCTCTTAAATCCAGTGTTACATGCCTTCTTTACGACATTTTTATCTTTGCGAAACAAGACAATGTTGTTCCACCAAACGTGAAACAGGCTCTACTTAATCATAAAACAAACTAACACAGCGCTTGTGATGACGACTCACGAGGGCAACAAGCGATGGGTGGCGACAAGTCTCTTTCGTTGGCATTGTTCGGATTTCTCGGTTAACATTCGAGTCAGATCAGATTATCGAGGCAGCGTTCGTACTATCACTTCATGATTTGGTCGTTCGGATTAATGAGGTTACACTGTATTTAACATTTCAATTCTATAAAACAAGGCAATAAAGCAAAAACAGCTGTTTGTCATCCAAAATCTTGAGTAGGATATAAAAGAACAATTACACAAATATAAAGCAGCCAAAACACCGATATCACACACACACAAATATAATTTACCTGATTAGTCTGTATGCATGCAAAGAATAACTACTGAATCATGCTCTGTTTAAATTCATTAAGATCTTACACCTATTAAACTTACAGGTGATCAAACTAACCTGGTAATTGAATTCCAAATACCAACATTGGAGTCATCCTCTGATAGCAAATCCATGTTGTATTTATCTGGCTTCTTCTGGACACGTAACTTAACTATATGAGATCTTAGTGAACTGATAAGTACTTTGATATCACTGGAGTTGGCAGGTGTGTCAGTGCTTTCATGACTGTAATAAAAAACTTTTATAAGATTAAATCAAACATAAATACAGTAACTTCCACTAATTTGAACACCACATAGATTGAAATATCCCGTAATCCAAATGCCTTTCTCACCACCAAGCAGGGCTGGGTAGTATCCGGATACAGTATTCCGATACTTTTTGTGCATCGAAAGGCTATATCCGAATCCCCTGGGAAAAATGTATCCGTTATCCGTATCCACCAGGTAATTATTAAAGTATCCATATCCGGATACTTTTAATCTTTCACGGATATAATTAATTATTCCCGCACTAGACCTTTCTTGTGCACCTACCTCAGATTGTAAAGGTAAAAGAGAAACTCCCAGTTCTTTTGTGAAGTTGGGCTTGGAAACGTTCAAAGAAACTGAGCTTCTTTACCTTGACGAATATTCTGTTACTTTTGGACCCTCTTGATTTCCTGCAAGGAGAAAACAACACGTTTTTCTGTCTACTACTTCCAAGTTTGGCGTCCCTTCTAAACAAGTACGAAAAATGGCAAGCCAATCAAGGATGAAATACGGTGGAGAACGTTTGATCAAAATGTGTATCCACAGCTTGAATACACAATTTTCAGATACCTTGAATCTTAGTCGGGAAGAGCCGCTAGCTACTGCAGTTCTTGCACAATTTAGGTTGTGATGGTAAAAAGTGATAAAGAAGCCTAAAAAACAATCAATTGGCGACATCAAAAGAACACATGGAAGAAAACGCACGCCATCAGAATTGTCATCAGATGGTTCAGATGAAGATACCCAACAACAAGTGGAGAGGTTCAACGATTTTTTTTTTTTTTAATTCGACTAAGATATCAACATCACCACCACAACAGTCGGACAGAGCACTAACACGCAGAATGATTTTGATGTGAACAGCCCCAATACCAATAGATATAATATATAATAGTAATAAGTTTATTTCAATATAGGAAATCCTAATACATACAAACAAATTAACATTTAATCATACGTGTGCTCTCAACATCAATAACTGAAAAAGTTTCCTCCTAGATAAACCCAATGTACTACAATTTCTTAAATCATCAGGTAAGCTGTTAAACTCGCTGATATCTCTAAAAAAAAAAAAACACTGACTTCATTGCTCCGCTTGTATAAGTTCTATATATGTGTAGACCATCAGCATCACTTGTATTATATTGGTGAATGTCTCTGTTAAAAACCAGAAATGAATCAAAATAGGCTGGCAACAGATTCTTTGCAGGTTTAAAAACAAATATCATCGTTAAATAGTACAGTCTATCTGCAACACATTGCCAGTTCAAAGTCGCTAGCATCAATTTTATAGGTGTATATCTGCTCACTTTTAAGACAATTCGCATTCCACGATTCTGCAGTTTCTGTAACACATTCAGATAGTTCAAATCCATCACGTGAAGCAAGGTAGCACAGTAATCAAAATGAGGTTGTAACAGTGTGCGATACACCATGATACTAGCATACACTGACAAATTGTGACTGAGTCTGCTGAACAAAAATAATTTTTTCCTTATTTTATTGCTTATGTACTCAGAGTGACTCTTAAAGCTAAGTGCCTCATCCAAAACAAAACCCAATTATTTTACAAATTCTATCCTCTTGTTTTCAATCATCAAAGTTACATTATTACAATCTATCTTCTTCAGCTTATACTTACTACCCAATAACATAGCTTTTGTTTTGTCCGCATTCAACGCCAGTCTGTTCACATGCAGGTATGCAGCAAACCTATCAAGAACTTCATTCATCCTTGTAACCATATTTGCAACATTGTCTCCAGTACAGGCAATCAATGTGTCGTCAGCAGACAAACTTATATATTCAAAATCTCCACTGAAATTAATATCATTCATGTAAATGATAAAAAGTAGTGGTCCGAGTATACTGCCCTGAGGAACTCCAGCGCAGCACACCACCTTATCTGATATTTCTTTCTCTAATCTGGTCCTCTGTGTCCTGCCCGTCAAGTATTGCCTCAGCCATCCTAACACATTTCCACCAATACCATAATATGCCAGCTTCCGCAGAAGAATATCCCTCAACACTCGGCAGAGTATTCACAGGGCAAACATCTTTCTCTCCCTTCGGAATTGGTATAATTGTACTGCACTTAAAGGCACCCGGAAAAGCATCATATTTAAGGGAGACATTAATAAAATTCAAAATTACATGACCAATCACTCCAAAGGTTACTCTCAAAAACTCCGTGCTGAGGATCTATGTGATGCTACTTTTTTTCATCATGTTTACATATTTATTCAGATCAGCCAGAGCCACAGGCTCAAAGTCAACAAAAGAACATGCAACCAAGGGATAACCCTCATGAGACCAAGGACAACCCACTGGAATTGAATCTACAATCACATATAATACTTTAAAAATTGTACTCAGGCTCTTGAGATACATCGAGGACAGGCGTGTAAATGTTGAATGAGTACGCAGCACTGGGAAAACACTCCATGAAGTACGTGCCTGCTATCATCTGCACCAGTTGAAAAGCAATTCGCCTTCGCCACGATAGATTCGCCCTGGCATAACGACTTATCTGATGACAATTTTGAAACGTTTGTGTTGACGAAAGCAAATTCAAACAAAAATAATAAATTTTGATGTCTACGTAATTTCATATTCCAATTATTACCTATTTGACAAAATAAAGCTTTCTTAAACCACTTACACACTTACACTTTGCCTCTGAAATTCTTGAAGAAGGATTTTCAATAGAAAAAGTACCAGTATCCGTTATCAGGAAAAAAGTTTCCAGATGTACGTATTTAGAAAACATTTTGCATTTTAATGTATCTGTATCTTGTATCTGGACGTCATTGCTGGTATCCGTATACGATATCTCCGGACATTTTGCACAGTAAAACAATAAATATATATGTTGGTTGTTAAATATTTTTAGTCCTCATCTGCATTTGGTGAACTGCCTAGGTACTTAAGTTAAACACGATAGCGCACACGCGTTTTGTTCACCACAATCATAAAGCCGTTCAACATTGAAGAGGCAATATTTTCTTGGAAAAATGTATAAAAGAAGTTGATACAAAAATCTTGACAACTTCTACGGCCAAATAATACCACAAGAGATGATTCATACATTGAAAACAAAGACGCTAACGATGATATTTCCCTAACATGGCTAACCTTCTTAAGAATAGCATTTCCAAATTTGGCATAAATGAATGGGGAAATGAACACTTCAGTGATGAAGTAGGACATCAGTTGTATACAGATGAAGAAATATCTAAACAAGTGCAAGAACGAATAGACGAAGAGGATGGTGAGGAAGGAGAAGATGTAGCAAAAGAAACACAGGGTAAAATATATAATGCTGGAGCAGTAAAAAGTTTTAATACTCGCCTTCAATGTGCATCTAATTCGGGATGTTCTGCACACGAACTGCTTTCTTTAAGGGATTTAAGTTACTAACCAGAACCAAAAAGCAAATAACCGTAAGTAACTTTTTTAACAGTACATAAATGATATCTATGTAAAATAAACACTGACTCTGGTTTTCATTTAGGCACATAGGTACTATATTTTTGTTATGTTTATCTTGCATAGTTTGGTTTATACAACAGTACATTTTGCCTTGTAATTCGAACGATACTCCATAATTTGAACACCGTACCCATATCTGAACCTGTGCAAAGCCCCATTTGGATTAGCGGAAGTATACTATAGTTACATTCTAAGTTTAAACTAGAATTCATGGTAATGCATATCAGAAACAATATCACCCCCAGAACGAGCACTAGAGGTACACCAAGATAAGTCTACTGGGTACATGAAAAATCATTTCTATAAAAACTTTATTATCTGGTGAATAAACCATTCACTCTTCCATTTATTGCTGCTTTACTACTTGGAAAAACTGTTCTAAATTAAGTATAGATGTAGAGTTTCCTTATGATTTGACAATTATTTCTCAATAGTTAAAAAAAGCATCAATAGCCAGAAAGACACCACAATTACTGTTTTAGTGGCAGTAAACTACCAATTCATTTGTCAAAGCTATCTTTAAATTACCTAACAGAAAAGTGACTACCAGAGCACTAGATTCTAAAATTGATTTTAATTTAAAAACATGTCGCACTAAAATAGCAAAATAAATTTTTTATATATTATGTAGTACCATGAGATCACTTAAAAACGAATTAGACCAGTCGGTTGTGGAGATAAATTGTTGGCAATTATTGTTTTTACTTAACCTTCAACTCAGATACTGACAAAACACAATCAATTGCTTAAAACGACAAATGTAATTTGCTGGTGTTGAAGGTTATACAAACACAATGCTGCCAGCAATTTTTCCCCAGAGCCACCTACTCTAATTCGTTTTTAAATGATTTCATGGTACTACATGCATTAATGCTGACTCGTTTTGCTATTTTAGTGTCGACTCTAATTTGTTTTTTAAATAATCTTGTTGTGTAATCAATCACATTACTTTTTTGTGTACATAAAATTCATTAAAAAATAAATTAAGTTTTTACCTGACAATATCATATATTTCAGCGCTCCTTCCCTGTCTTAGCTTCAAGAGCCATGCACCTGGGTTGGCTTTTAATTGGAAATAGCCAAGATTGGCCATAACGATTGTGTCCACCTTGACTGGATGACTCTCTGTTCCCAAAGTTATTTGTAAACCTCTAGGTGGACTACCAGTGGTTGCTTCAAAACAATGTCCTTCCAGCAGCAGATACTCAAGTTCATATTCACTAAAACAAAACAGGTTAGGCTTTGAATTACAAAAAAAAAAAAAAGGTTAAGTTTTAATAATGGAACAAATTTTTAATGATCCCCACAAAAACACCTTTTAAAAGTATTGAATCTCTTGTTGTAACAGTTACCGTTTAGTTTTTACCTTTTGCGGTTACCTTTTACCTTCCATATTAATATAACTTACTTTCCTCAGGCGCCATCTTTGTTCCCTAGATTTAGGACGGGGTACAATCCCCGTGAAGACATCCGCTAGAGCCTTCGTAACACGCTACGATCTACTGTTTAATAACAGCCTTGTCCCGTGGTAGCTCAAGTGGAGAAAATAAACACCAGGAGTTCAGTTTTTGGTGACTCCAGTATATGTGAGAAAGCTCAGTAGGCTTTAATTACTTACTTTCAATTACCTTGGGTTATTTTCCTAGCTAATAAGATGTAAGCAGATAAACAGAAACGTGCTATATCAACCAAGTACTCATATTGTTACTTAAAAGCACTACAAACATGCAAAACGCATAGCCGCTACTAAGGTGCAGTCAATAAGGCAATTGTTACTTAAAATAGTGTAATAAACAACCGATTTACAAATATATACACATATGAAACGTGAGTGCGAGTAAAATATCAAACAAAATCATTTATACCAAGCGCAAACATTTTCATATAGCAGAATAAATAATAGCAGTAAAATTAAAGAGACAAATAAATAGGTATATTATGTTATTAAATGGGTAAAATCAATGAAGCAGGCGGTGCATTATAAGAACTCATCAATATTAGCATGTTAAAAGAAATGTAGAGGCAAGCGAGCGACATATCCAAGTTACGGGTTAAACAGGCGCATAAAATCAAAAAGCACCAGCAATGCGATTCCACGGAGATGCAACCAGGCACACATTCACCTGATGCAGCCAACTAAAACCCCTGTTCCCTTAGCCGACGTACAGAGTGTTTAACTGACAATACTTCGCACCATTCTACAGTCGCATTGAAGCAACCACTCTGTATATACTTCTTCCCGATAATAATGCAAGCGAAATGACCTATTCCCTACTTCCGTTAATTTACGACCGGCCAGAGTGTTTAACTAACGATACTTCGCACCATTCTACAGTCGCATCGTACCAACCACCCTATATATAAAGAAAAATATCGCACGTGACAGAAAATATTATTCCCAAATTCCTAACTCGCCCCGAACGTCCAGGATGTTTAACTGACAATGCTTCGCAATGTGCTAGAGTCGCATTGCAGCAACCACCCTGTATAGACACGCGACACCGCGAAACTAAAACCAGGATGCACCCAGCTGCACCCTACAGTCGCAGAAGAGGCCTACCTAACAAACGTAACAGCACCTCTCCTAAACAATACACACAATACGCGAAACAATCTTTTACAGAAGCCGTGACATACCGCTACTAGCTCTAGTGCAAGACTGGAAGGTCTCTAACTAGTATACGACCATTCCACAACCGCACGCAGCCAGCCCGCAGTGTCATACGCCCCCCTTCCCGTCGTCAATCAAACAACCTCGCTGAGATTGTTGGACTGGCTTGCGAGAGAAAACAAACAGCATTCTCTGCCGGCTCTGCCTGTGTCTGCTCTATATATAGACCAGGCAACGATCCTCGCCTAGTGCCGTCGTAATCCGGCACACCACGCGCCGGCAAGCAACTCACTCGCGTCTCGATGCTCCCTGGCTGTGAACTTTTATATCAAAAATATTTCAACCGGTTTCATTTAATACAAAATGAATAAACTTAAACAAACACATTAGATGTGCCTGTTTACTATTAAATAGCCTTTTGATGCTATTTTCTTTAGCATGACACAGATAAAAATATAATAAAGCAATTAAAAATGCCTGCTTCATTACACTCTGATATCTGCACCAGAATAGGTGTATAACATTTTTATTACATACATATTGACAGGAACTATGAACTAATTTCTAATGCTACTTAAAATTTATTATATCTGCTCTCCATTGGGTAACAACAAACAAAAATTACCTGTGCACATTGCTATCAACATCTTCCAGTCGAATATTATCAAGATCATAAACAGACCTAACGACTTCAACCAACCAATTATCGGGAACATGATAATTCTGCGTTAACAACGGTGATGTGGGCATATTATTAAACTTAGCGATGGGACCTGCAGTCTGCTTACCATCCTCACTGAATTGAATCTCTGGTTCCACTACAAATCGATAAAAGCTGCAAGAAATTAAACAAGAAATCGATCAATTAGTTATCATTTTCATCTAAAACCAAGAGATCGTTTATATGTACCTCTTCAAAGGCATGTCACTGTTTTTCTCCAAGCTGTTCAAATAAATCTTGATGTCACAGTTAAGTACTTCATGAAGCACTTGCAAAATGGGTCCCAGCTTTTGAGCACCCCTCGAAACCGGATCTACAACTGCAGCAATATTGAAAGCCACTTTGTCAGGGTGCAGTGGTGGAATTTTGACCACTGAATGTTCATCTCCACTAAATGCAATTTCAAATCTCGACTTAGTCTGTGGTTTCGACAACAGAAGGGACACGATTTTCATCATGGCATTGCTGTTCAAATCTAAAAATCCAAAGCTAAATTAGTTGTCTATAATAACCTTTCCGATTAAGATTTAACAAAAAGAATAGTTTCAGTTAAAAAACTGAATAAAAATAAATAATAAAACTTATATTTTAAAATTAAACAGAAAGAAATGACAACAAAAAAAAACTGCACAGAATTTTAGTTTATTTAATAGAGTATACAGGGTGTATCCTAAGTACATCTAGAAATTTCAGAAGAACATTCCAGCACACATTTTGAGGAAAAAAAAGTATGGACGCAAATTTTTCCTTCGTGTTATATGGGGTATTAAAGTCGGCAAAACAGAACTATATCTTGTTCAACTTAAAAATGACATGAGATAATAATCTTTAAATTGGTGTTCCTATACGTCATGGTATAGACTGTAATTTTTTACATAACAGAAACATTTATTTTTCCACCAGTGACCATGTGCATTTGAACAGATGAACCATAAAAAGACTTAGCTGTGCTAAATAGCGTTCATGCAGTGCGTTCTGTGAGTGATGGTTGTCGTCGAACTGATCTGCGTGTCTACGTCCAGAATCCTCGCAGTTTAAAAAATAAGCACAACCAACTGTATAATGCCTCAGCTTCCTGCGAGTACGACGTCCTCGCTTTCACCGAGACCTGGATTAACGCAGGTATTGATGACTCTGAAATAGCGCCGCCTAACTATATAATCTTCAGATCCGACAGAAGGTTTGAACTGACGGGGCTGGCGAGAGGTGGTGGTTTATTGCTGGCCATTAGCTCACAGTTTAGTGCAAGCCACGTTGACATCTTTGGTTTGGATTTGGACAGTGCACCGCTCATTGATGTCATCTATGTTAAGATCACCATTGACGATGTCTCTTTGTTCATCGTTTTAACTTATTTGGTGCCTAACACCTCTTATCAAGCTCTTGGAGCTTTTTTCGACTCACTGTGTGCCTGTGAATTTCTGTACACCTCACCGATATTGCTGCTGGGTAATTTCAACATTCCCGAGTATGTGGCCTATCTGGACGACAATTGTATTTCAAATACGGTCCGTGCAGTTCAGTCCCTTGAAAGCTTCTTTAACTTAAGACAGCTGAACCACATCAGAAACACAAATGGGCGACTCCTGGATCTCGTTCTGTCCAGTCTCACCGATACGGTCGGTTCGGACGTTCTGTTGGACGAGGATGTTCATCATCCAGCGCTCGAAATTACTCTTGACATTCAACAGACTTCTGTAAACCGGGCAAATATCCGCCCGGCCACCTTTGCGTATCGTTTCCGTAGAGCCGACTTCAGGGGGCTGTATGATCATTTGGTGGCTGTGGGCTGGAGTTTCCTGGAACGATTCGGGGATGTTGATCTGTGCTGTGGTCAGTTCTATACGTTAATCTACTCTATATTCGAAATCTATATTCCCAAGACGCAGACTCATGCACAGCGCAGGTACCCGCCGTGGTTTGATTCGGAGCTGATATAGAATATTATAATGAAATTCAGAGCCTGGAGGCGTTTCAAGGCCAGTGGTGACCCCCTTGACTATGCCAAGTTCAGAAGACTGAGACAACTTGTCAAAACATCCTCTGCCGCCAAGCTGAGACTCTACTCGCAGCGGGTTGAAGATAATATTCATTCCGATCCTTCCAGCTTCTTTAAATTTGCCAATCATAAAAGAAGTAACTCGGCACTTTCATCCTCCATGACTTATCGTGGAGTATCCCTCTCGGACGCCCGAGATGTTGCAAAGGCATTTGCAGAGTTTTTTCAGCAATCCTACTCTACTGATACCAACCATAATCATGTCACAGTTCATTCCTCTTCCTGTACTCCTCTCTTCGACATCAATGAGGTATCGGAACAGCAGGTGTATAGGGCTCTATGTAAGATCAAGCCAATGCATACTTCAGGTCCGGACCAGATCCCTGTGTTTCTGGTTCGAGACTGTGCAAAACTGTTTGTTAAGCTCCTTACAATAATCTTCAACACATCCCTGAAATCGTCAAAGTTTCCTAGTGCCTGGCAGAGGGCGAAGTCAGTCCCGATCCCCAGAAAAGGTGACAAAACTGAGGTAGAGAATCACAGATTGTTCTTATGGACAATTTTCCAAAGGTGTTTGAAATCACTTTGAATGAGATCATGTGTTTCAATACGAAGGGCCTTAGCACGGGTTCGTGAGGGGTTGTTCCCCGTCACCAATCTGGTGTGCCTGACGGATTATATCTCGTCAGGTTTGGACATGAGAACACAGACGGACGTAGTCTACTTGGACTTCTCTAAGGCCTTCAACCGATTGAACCATGAGCTTCTGCTCCGGAAGCTGTGCTATATGGGTTTCTTTCCGAATCTGCTGAAATTCCTTCATACAAATTTGTTGGATAGAAGGTATTTTGTATCATACCGCGGTCGTACTTCGACCAAGGTGGTGGCGAGATCGGGGATTCCTCAGGGGTCTGTTTTGGGACCTCTACTGTTCAATCTGTTCCTGAACGATATATCTGGGGTAATAGATGTCTCGCACCTGCTGTATGCGGATGATCTGAAGATCTTCCTCAGAATAGAAAATCTGGAAGACTGCGTGGAGCTGGAGAACAATCTCAGCATGATACATTCGTGGGCTCGCACGAACTGCCTCCCTATCAACATACAGAAGTGCGAAGTAATGACCTATAGTCTGAACTACTCACGTATTGAGTTTTGCTACTCCTTGGACGGCGTTGAGCTTCGGAGATCCAGGATTCTTACTGATCTAGGGGTTGTTTTTGACCACAACCTGTCTTTCATAAACCACATAGAGTCTATCGTCTCGGGGGCATTTAAGACTCTAGGCTTCCTCGTACATAACTCAACCACCTTTCAGAACATGAGCACTCTCAAAATACTGTATAATACGTACGTGCGACCTCATCTAGAATATGCGTCTGCGGTTTGGTCTCCCCAATATGAAGTGCACATAAGTGCGCTTGAGTCGGTTCAGCGTAGGTTCTTGAAGCTGTTAGCCTATAGAACTGACGGTGTTTATCCTGTGATGGGCACGCCGCAGGCCCATATGCTGGAGCAATTTTCCATTGAGTCCCTATAAGTCAAGACGAACAGTCTTCACTTTGGCATTCTTGTGGAGTCTGCTCAACCATGATATTGACTGTCCGCAGATACTGCACACTCTATCTTTTTTGGTGCCAAGGCTTACCTGCAGATCTCATGAGTTCTTTTACATATCCGCTCCTAGGACTAATGTAAGACAGAACTCACCTATAGTAAAAATGTGTACCACCTACAATATGGTGCACCGCTCCATAGATATTCTAAATTGCAGCAAGGCAGAACTAAAGACCGCTGCTTCTCTCATGTAATGCAACTGGTGAGTGTGCGGACGGTTCCTAATTTCCTCGCCCATAGATAAATGTATATATTTTTTTGTATTGTACTGTACTAGATTGTATTGTAATGTTATGTATTGTATTTATTCGCTTGTTATTTGTTATAACTGTGTATATTATTGATGTATGATTTTCTTTTGTGCAATAGCTTACTCTTTATTTGGGAAGAACCCGTTGAGTAATGTATATTTAAACAAATAAATAAATATGTAAAAGATTCCCTTTTTTTTTACAAGAAGGAAGGGTTCGACAAAATTTGCAAGTTGATTAGGTGAAAATGCCTTCCGGTGCTGATAGTTGCGGAGATGGGTCAAAGTTAAATCAAAAATACAAAAACAACAAATATTTTAAACTTTTTTAGATTCCTAGATCTATAGATAAGCTTAACTATAAATATATTGCTGTTGTTTGGCATTGGCTAGGCAGTTTTAGCAAACAGACTGAGAGGGTACATATTTCGAACTTCGAACTACTTCAACATCGCTAGTGCGAACATATTTTAGAACTGACGGTTCGGTTCGAAAATTTCGAAGCTTCGCACACGTCTAATACATTTATAGAATGTGTTGGAGTATATGCCCCTGAATTGTCTACACATACTTAGGGAACACTCTGTATATAAGAGTATAAAAAGAAATTGAAATAAGTTATTCCAGTAAATATCAATTAAGATTACCTTTCTCCTAGATTCCTACCTGATTCATCATCAACAAATTTATCCAATGCAGTATTTAACTTCTCGATGTATAAAGTTGTACTAAACCTTTCCAGCAGTGAAAAATCTTCTAGAGTAAAATCCTCATCTTCTTCGAGTGGCCCTAGAACTCTGCCATTTGCAACAACCACCCTTTGACCTTCTGATAAGTTCAGCACTCTTTGCGAATAAACTCGCAGCATTTTCAAGTTCAATTCTTGAGATTGAATTTTAGAGGCTACTTCATTCTAAATGAAAAACAAAATATTAAAAATACGTTTAGAAAGATTACATAAAAATTATAAAAAATTAACGAAAAATCTTGTATACCGGAAGTTCTATTGTCTCCTTGTTTGCCAAAAGCGTAGCTGCCTTATCGTCTCTTAACAATGACAACACATAGTTCGTTGCTTTCTCAGATGGCAACTCTTGCAGAGCAGTTACAACGACTTTATTAAGAAAATTTTTCTTATCACCATTCACATTTGGTAGGAAGCTAACTCTCACATCACTTTCCAATTTCTGTAAAAATGAAATTTTATAGAAAAATATTCTGGAACACACTATATTCATTTAGAAAACCAATATAAATTGCTATAAGTAAAGCCAAATAATTAAAATAGTAAAGCTACACAAAAATTATATCAAATAAATTGGTGTTCCACAGGATCCAATGCTTGGTCCTCAATTGCAGTAGAGTCCCGATAATTCGAACTGGATGGGACTAACGCCACCTCGAATAACCGAAATCTCACATTACACGGGAGAGAAGAAGTTAACCATGTACACAAATGCAAATAATCTTGTCTTTATTTATTAAGTAGGATGCTGGCATTGTTAGTACGTATCTATAATAGATAGAGCTTCTAAAATGCCACAAAACACACCCGAAATGAAAAAAAATCAGTGTAGATATGCTTGTATTTAATTATGTCTTTGTCAAATCACAAAAACCACAGCATTAATATGCAGATTAAATGACAAATCATTTTTGAAAATTACACCAAGATCTGCAACTGAAGTGACAACGTCCAACACCGTGTTATAAATGGTATAGCTATGAACAATCCGATTCTGACCCCTAAAATAGCTCACAACCTTACATTTACCCACATTAAGAGACAACATGTTTGAACTGCACCAGCGAGTCAAGTTGTCGAGATCATGTTGCAAAGTGTTGACACCATGGACAACTTCAGAAAAAACTTCAAGTCATCTGCATACAATAAACATTTTGATGACTCAAAATAACTCACAACATCATTAATAAAAAGATTGAAGAGAACGGGACCTATATGTGATCCCTGTAGTACCCCAGACAAGAAGAGGACTTCATCTGATAGAGCACCACCAATGCTAACAAATTGCTTTCTGTCAGATAGGTAAGATCGAATCCACAAAAGATAACAACCACAGATGCCCATTGCAAACAATTTTTGCAGAAGAAGGGTATGACACACACTGTCAAAAGCCTTTGATACATCAGTGTATGTAACATCAACTTGTTTACCAGCCTCCAATGTATCTGCCACGTAAGATTGAAGAATGGCGAGATTAGTGACCATTGACCTTCCACTACAGAAACCATGCTGCTCACCAACAATACTGTGTTTCAAGGTATTGAAAATCTCAACCGCAATGATAGATTCAAATAGGTTCGGTATTACAGGTTCAATTGAAATACCTCTATAATTGACAACTTGTGTCTTATCACCTGATTTGTGAATGGGGATCAGAGTAGAAAACTTCCAGAGTGAGGGACAAAAACCTTTGAAAGATACCACACAAAGGGCAGCTCAAAGAATGTCGATAATTTTTCAAAAATGAAGAAGAAATACCATCCAAACCAGCTCATTTTTCGCCATCTAGTGAGTCAATTTTATCCTCGATTTCCTCAATTGTAAAAATATGCATAGAAAGGTTATGTGCAGACCGTATATTAGATACATCACAAAAATCAGCATTAATGATTCCCTTTCAGATGCAAGTGTTTTTGCTTGTAACATTTCAAAATGAAGTCCGGTGTCGTCGCAATTGTAAACCTGATCTAAAGTAAGGTTTTCCATTTCCGTAAGTTCTTTGACTAGTCAATAAAACAGTTTAATGACTGCGGGCTTTGCAGAAAGTTTTTCACCACATGCGCTAAGCTGTCTAACCCCATATCGCTTTTTCCATCCGTCTAACCACCCAGCACTTGCTGTAAAACCTTCGCCTTCATCCTTAAACACGTTCTTATCAAAATTGGCTTTTTCCTGCATGATGGGTCCACTATTGGGACTTCCTTTTTCTCTTTGCTCACAGAACCAACCAGAGACATACCGCCTGGCTAGTTTCTTCACACTCTAGTTTTTTAAATAGATTTTCTTGCCTCAGGCAAATTTTCCGAATCCTGCTGAGAACAGTATTGTTAAGTTTTCAATCTGTTCCGATGCCAGTCTCCGACGGTGACCTTTCCTATGCCATACCCCGCCTCAAGTTTCTTAATTGTCTTTCCTTTATCAAGTCCTTTTTTCCTTCTAGTTTTGTTTGCACAGAAGACAATTCTCTTTTATTCTTTCCGCTCATTTTATCAACTGTGAAACCACTTCACTAAGTAACCAAACTAAGTAACACAAGTGGAAAAAGAAGATTTATTGAAACTTTCCCAATGAATATGTTTTGCAATTCTGCAGTATCCCGAAAGAATTCAGCTGAGCAAATAAAATATAACAGACTAACGCTCGAGCCACTGGGGCTGGAAATATCGAGACTGTACTGTACTTAGATATAATTTAAGTAACAAACTGTGCCCATAAAATTTTGAACAAATTTATTATTTGACACCGTTATTGTCTTACAGTTTAGCCATCTTAAAAGTTTTATTTGGATAAATTTTAACACAATCGCTCTTGTTTGTGATATCTAAGGTATTATTATTACAGTACACACATCTAAATTGGTTGCTATCCTGCTCTACGTAAAACACCTAAACAAACTGTGATGCCTCGGCTAAGCAGAGGCCCGACGGATAAATTGCCAATCTGTCATTCGGCCGCGACCTGAATATTCGAAGTTACATATCCTCGGGCGCTATCTTTATTCCCTGATAAATAGGACGAGGTCAGATCCCCGTGAGGACTTCTGCTAAGGCCCTCGTAGAACACCACAAAGTTACTGTTTCATAACAGCCTTGTCCTAGGGTAGCTCGAGTGGAGAAGAAAACTATAGCCAGGGGTCGAAAGTTATTATATCCCGTAAAGTTCTCGGGAGTTAAGTAGGCTTTAATTACTTACTCCCGGATAATGGCTATTTTCCTAGCTTACAAAGTTGGAAGCAGAAATATTATAAACAGGTAAATATCAATTACGATATACCTCAGCTAGTTGCAATCCGTCACAGGATTCTAGCTTAAACACACCTACACTAGTGCAAATATCTACAGGCAGTGCGTGAAACGCAACTAATTTCATAAAAGCTTTTAATAAGATTTAAAATATCTACAAACAAAAATGACAACAATAAAAATATATAAATTGTAAAAATTAAAAAATTTGCTACAGTTCATGCGATTAAAGAGATAACATATCTCAGGTCCGATAACGTTATCTCTGATAAGACATTCTTTCATAGTGGAAATGATACAAATACGTTAATATTTAAAAATACAAGAATATTCGACTAGAATAACATTTGTGCTATTTATAACAAATAAAGCGTGATATTAGCATTAGCACAGCAATCAACAAGGCATGTTAAAGCAAAGGCAAGTGGAAAGCGACATATACATATGTAAAATGGGAAATGACCCTGCTATAAATTCCGCCTCAGTTAGAGGTTCTATTTCCCCCTGGGCTTTATTCCCGCAATTCCCTTGCAACCCTACTCTGCTAGGTGGGTAAGCAAATGGTTCCAACTCTTATATGACTCTAATCTGCTGACTAATACTACCGGGTAACTTATCCCATATTTCTGTCGAACCACCTGTATAATTAGCAGTCCCATCCAGCGGTTACGTACCATTCTGAGCAGCTCCATGCGTACTTCAAAGACGTACGTCGCTCGAAATATGTGGCGACTCAGTACAGCACAGGATGCCGGGCACACTAAATTTTACCCCTTTTATCAGCACTGTTTGTGCTCCCGTTCCCCTTATATGGGTAAGAAACGTGACCAGCTTGTCACTTATCTCGGCTGGACACTCTAGCTAATTAACCACCTTGTCTAGCGAGCGCATACCATTCAGAATAGCTCCGTGCGTACTTCAAGGACGTACGTCCCTCGAAATAAACGTAGGACACCTGTATAGCACGCTATAATCCACTAAACACCCTAATTCCACTATAATATGGTATAATCAATTACCTGATTTCGACTTCCCTTAAATGGGTAAACCCGTGACCAGTTTTGTCACTCCTACATACAGTACATCCTGTATACGCTTTAAATCCTAACACGCTGTTAATATTACACATAGAACAGCATTAATAAAACACCCACTTATCTATTCCAGTTTGCAATTATACTTCTCCAAGTTTTCTGAAGTATAACTAACCTTGCAAACCACGATAGTAAAACACAGTCGTTATGGACTCTCGTTCTTTGCTATCAAACAAATAACACGCTGCTTTTCACTACTACGTAGTACAGCGAATGAAACTTCCCAGTTAATACACCTAACTGACGCTTTTACAAAACTAACGCACGACCACCGGAACCTCTTGTCGCGACCACGAGCTGAAGGCATCTCTTCTCGACGTTCCGTTTCTCGGTTCGCTTACTTGCCATGCGCTCCGTGACGCACCTAGAATGAATCCCATTGCGCGTGACAGACCGGCGCTTTGCGTTTCATCATACACGCTTCACGTTCCGCTTGTGGCGACTTTTCATACCCTGAAGAGTTTCAAAAATGAGTCGGATTTGTTACCGAGCAAATGTTATTTAAACCGCCTAAATGAATTATTCGCTATTCAAATAACCATAATAAATCGGACCTCATTACAAAACTAATACTTAACTGTAAGTGTAACTAACAACTGCATAGAAAATATATGTATATAAAATAAATGTACTATGAAACTACACAAACTTTGGCGAAAATCAAGCAATGGATCTCAAAATAATGTGTTTGTTCCAAAGTTTACAGAAACAGTGTATATAAAATTTCTAAAGTCATTAAACTAAATCCTTACCAAATGTTCTAAGGCCGCAACCAGTAATTCCCTGGATTTTTTATTATCCAGATCACCAATAATCCAGTAACTAAGAGAATGATATGGCTTCCCCTTCTTTGGCACAGTGAAATATTTCAAATTCTCCAGAGCAGTAGCTGTCATATCTCTTGGAGAGAGCTGCAGGAGTTTGTGCATGTTCGATATACCAGTAGGTGTACCCATCAAATCCATATAAAAAGATTTATCTTTGTTTAATATCCGTTCGTTGAGCCTCGGCATCACATTCGGCTGACTCATAATATGTTCAAGGATATCATCATTATCACTGAGTTTACCCCTGTAAACAGCTTTCTGGAAGCCAGGAGTCTGGGACATAACTTCCTGAAGCACTGCCTCTTCGAAGTCCTCATCATTCAGTTGATCGCTGGGAAGTGGAATGCCATTGAGTAGTGCCTGTGGAAGCGTTCGCAAACCAATGCGTTGTACGAAATCGTGAGACAACTTGCGTCCAAAATCATAGTCTGAATCCTCACCAAGGATGTCTTCTACATCACTGGTGTACCTGCGTATATGGCTTTTTACATTTTCTACAGTTACTTTTTTCTCTGCTATGCCCAAAATCTGAAAGGAAAAAAAAAACAGCAGTGAAAAATCAATTGGAGAAACAACAGGAGTTTGCAAATTTTAATAATGTTAGAATGTGTTTATAAAATTATACCAATACATTACATATTACTCTACTAGAGAAAAATTAGAAGCCATGTTGGAAAATGTCTCCTTAAGGCGCTCCAGCCTTATGATGCTTTCAGACAGTTTTAATAAAAAATGTGCTTTACTGAGTTTTTGCGCATTTTATATTTTTAGTCTTTGAACGTAATATCACTACAGCAATTATTCAAAATGCCACCCTTTAACTTCATTATACCCTTTTTAAACGACACACATGGTTTGGGACTCAAATAAAAATTTGATTATCGTTTCATAAATACAGCAATTATAATAAGTCTTGCTCTGTTTCCATCGGTGTCTCATTAACCAGAAACTTTACATGCCCCCACAGAGGCATTAAATCGGGTAACTTAGGAGGTCAAGGAAGTGACCCACCTCTGCAAATCCAATGTTGTCAAACTGCGCATCGAAATACTGACAGACTTGTAGAGAGAAACATGCAGGCACACCATCCTGTTGTAGCTGCATTTGCTGTTAAACGTTTACTGTTTTCAAGGAGTTCTGGCAAGACTTCCTCCAAAAAATGAATGGGCCACCTCTGCCAATCCAATATTGTCCAAACTGCTCATTGAAATACTGACGGACTTGTAAATAAAGATGTGCAGGCACACCATCCTGTTGCAACAACATTTGTTGTTAATTTTTTTCAAAGCGTTCTGGCAAGCCTCCAAAAAATGCCTGTACCACCTCTGACAATCCAATGTTGTACGAACTACTCATCGAAATATTGACGGACTTGTATAGAAAATTTTGCAAGCACACCATCCTGTTGTAACCACATTTGCTGTCACACGTTTATTATTTTTGAGGAGTTCCGGCAAGAGATCCTCCAAAAAATGCCTGGACCACCTCTGCTAATCCAGTGTTGTCCAAACTGCTCAACGAAATACTTAGGGATGCGTACAGTAAATTTTGCAGGTCCGCAATCCTGTTGTAACCACATTTGCTGTCACACGTTTATTATTTTTGAAGAGTTTCGGCAAGACTCCTCCAAAAAAAAATGACTGAGCCACCTCTGCTAATCAACTGTTGTCTGAACTGCTCATCAAAATACTGACAGATGTGCAAAGAAAGATGTGCAGGCACACCATCCTGTTGTAACCACATATGTTGTTAAACGTGATTGTTTTCAAGGAGTTCCGACAAGCCTCCAAACAATGC